>OX381710.1:67392494-68592494 GCA_947462335.1 Harmothoe impar | reverse complement strand
TTTCATGTATGAAGGTTGGCTCATATAAGGAATTACGAGTCATAGTGTGTTAGTGGGCTGCACAATTCTTATCTCACTTCCTTCCCCTCCATGACAGCTGAGCCTAAGTATGATGCAAATAGGAAAACGTGAGCAACCCTGTTGTCACGTTGTACTTGTTGGATTTTTATCAATCTAGTCTGTCTGAAATGTGAGAGTGCTTGCCCTGTTTCCTGTACATGGGGCAGGCTTTAAGACTATATGCAAGTGCATATTGCGTTATATTTTGTTGTCAGTTTCCTGTATACAATTTTTTCACCATTCTTTATACTAGCTATGAAGGTGGTTTCCTAGCTGAACAAGTTATTTCTGTACACCAGGATAAAATAGACGGGTTAGGTATAGTCATACCAACCCATACTCAAAAACGAAACTCGTGTTTCGCAATTTACACACCAGGGAAAGTAACTTTTTCATTGTTCTGTGATGTTAATTGGCCCCACCAGGTACCATTGCAGGATCTGTTGGATGTTGACAGTCATAACGATGGCCAGCTTTGACAAAGAGTTTTAACTCTTAGGTCTAATCACGCATTAGGCAATTCATTTATTCGAATCTCATTTATATCTTTTTTTCCATCAGGTCATTCACAATGGAACTCTACTGGCAGTTAAACAAAACCAACTCTGAATGTTTGAAATATATGCTGGAAAATGAAATCAACAGTGACGTCACCTTTAAGGTTGGAGAAGAAAAGATCAAAGCACACAAGTTTATCCTCAGTTTGAGGAGTCCTGTGTTTGAGACGATGTTTAACGGGTCATTCTGTGAATCAGAGAAGGACCCGGTACTTCCTGACAAGATTCCGGAAGCATTCTGGGCACTTTTGAGGTATTCTTTTCTTACCTCAAAGTAATTTATAGTCTGGTATTAAGAGTACATATATAGTCATCCTCGTGTTTGCAATTTACCATCATACATGATGTAATAAAATATTCCAACAATTGATCAAAATCCCCCTTTTATCATAATCATATCTGGAAACTATGTATTTGCTGAACTATAACGTATTTTTAATGAAACGAAAAAGACTGTGACGGCTTTCATGCATAACCTTCCATATGATGTTTAGATCAATTGTGTTCATTGGGCATATGCATTTATATGATGTCTAGATTAGACAGATAGCAGTGTAGGCTATTAGCCCCTGTCGTCGAATCATTGACCTGTAGCTTATAAGAATGGACGCCTGGACTCAATCTTATACCTATACCTATCTTATATATATACAAAGGTGGCAGTATTGTGTAAATAGACAGAGCTGCACATTAAGTGGTTATTGCACAAATTGTACTTTGGCTGTATTGTACGCTACCTAAAACGACACGATAAAAACATGAAATTTAACTTTCCCGGGCTCACGTGACCCTTGGAGCGTGCAATATGACCACAGCGTGCAGTACAACCTAGTCCCAGGGTTATTGCCTGCTCCCCTGGAGAATGGTCTCCCTATTGCTTTAACCTTAACAGGTCGTATTCACCATGAAATAATATACAAATCGCCATTATCCTGTTCCAGGTACTGCTACTTGGAGTGCCTTGACATTGACACTGATGTCGCATTATTTGTTCTCTATGCTGCTAAGAAGTACATGCTGCTCCCCTTCGAAGAAGCTGCCCGGAAGACTGTGCTTGAAAACTTGGATGAATCAGAAATGATGAGCATGTACAAGTGTATTGCTTGGGTAGGAGATGATAAGCTTAATGCATTTTGCAGGGAAAAGATAATGCAGAAGCTGAATACATCAACAATCTGGGAGGTATACAAGTGTGCTGCTGACACTAGAGACGATACGCTTCATGCTCGCTGCAACCAGTACATAACAGAGCATCTTGATCTTTCTAATGTCTGGAGGTTTTACATTTTTGCCACTGACATTAGGGATGACCAATTGTTTGCAAGCTGCCACAACTACTTAGATTTAAATTTTAGTAGAACAAATGTGTTGAAGATATGCAAATATGCCAGGTATGCTGGCGATGAAGAGCTCCAAAGAAATTGCCACAGATTGATAGCCAAAAACCTAGACCCATCTAATATATGGAAAATATGTAAATACGCCTATACTGAGGATGAGAAGCTTTACGAGATTTGCATGAATTACCTCATTGAAAGTCTTAATGCATCGAATATTTGGGAGCTATCCAAATATTTCTTAAATATGGGACATACGGAACTATATGCAATCTGCAATAAATACCTAGCCAAAACAATTAATGCATCAAATATTGGGCAAATTTTGGTATTTGCCACCGAGATTGAAGATGATGAACTGCTTGCAAGATGCCACACATACTTGATTGAACACCTGAATACTTCAAATGTCTTGGAAATATGTAAAGGTGCTAAGTCTGCTGGAGTGGATGACATAGAGGAGATTTGCCGAGGGTATTTAATAAGAAAGCTCGCCTCATCAAATATATGGGATGTATGCAAATATGCCACTGACACTAGAGATCAAGAATTGCATGCAGGCTGCAAGGCATTTTTAGCTCATGATCTTAAACAATCAAATATTTTCAAGGCATATAAGTATGCTACTGATACAAAAGATGTGGCATTTCAAGAACGTTGCACATCATATTTAACAGAACACTTCAATAGGAGTTACAAGAGTGCCTCATATGTATTGCATGCAACCAAGCTTGCTTTCAGTGTTGGAGATACTAGGCTTCTTTCCCACTGCAAATCATACTTGAAAAGCTACCCAACTAATAGGTGGTTAATCTACAGGTATGTCCGACTTGCAGGGGATATACAAGTCCAGAATCTGTGTAGGAATGTATGTTAACCCTTTAGGGCCGAGCATCGACTATAGTCGATGCCATGGCTGGCCGAGCATCGACTATAGTCGACGCCATGGCTGGCCGAGCATCGACTATAGTCGACATAACTCTATGGGAATCAGCAAAGGCTCGGCCCTGGGGGAAGTTCCTGTGAAAATGTCTCGCCCCCATCACCAGAAAAATAAATTTTTGGTCGGCCTTAAAGGGTTAAGATCACTACAGCCATTAAAGTAAATATTGCTATGGTTGCAATTGTGATATTATTAAGACTTAACCGCTACTCGTTTACATGCATATATATATCGGGGATGAAACATTTTGGGGATTTCATGTATATGATTAACATCTACTATTATACATGTATCTAGATGTATAGGTCATGTCCGACAGCCACTACTGTGTGGTTCTCCACTACCGTGTTGTGTATATGAGAGCCCACACTGCATGTGACCACCACTCTGGTTGGTACTGTAGCACTATTTACATACATCAATGAATAAACCAAATTACACACCTAACCTCTGAGTATTGGTGCCTCATAGCTAATGCATATCTTATAGTAGATCATTATCACAAATGATGGCCCAATATTACACAATGGTGGAGTACATGCGACCAAAGGCAGTTTTATTTACAGGACACAGTTCACTGTACAAGGTTAGCTTTGAGGACTTGAATAAGCACTCCTATAGAGATGACCGCTGACATACAGGAGAATCCATTTGTATGCGCAGTGAACATCTACACATCTAACACTATGATATGTTTGTGCACTGTAAAGTGTTTCCATATATTACACGAACGTATACGGTAGTAGGTATATATATATAATAAGGATACTATGAATAACAACCAAACACATGATAATGGGTGTATTAAGCATATGGCTTGATATACCTGGCCATTTGTTATAATACCTCCCCTTTGTCATAATATCTATATATATATCTATATATATATCTATATAATTATATCAGTCTATACGAAAACCTGCCGGCCACCGGCTACAGCCGGCAAAAAGTCTGCTGGTCCGGCAGAAACAGAAGTACTGCAGGCCTGAATGGCTAGCTGTATTTAAGAGATTCTTGCCTATATGCCATTTTTTACGGCTTGTAAATCGGACCATCATTAAGGTTTCTACAGCATAAAACTGAAAGTGTGAATATTTTCTGTAATGTTCTTCAATGATTTGCCTATTAAAAAGGTTAATATTATGTAACAGGTAGGGGGAACCCTATTCATTATCATTGCCAGTACAAACACTTGCTTTATATTTCATTTGTAAATAGCTAGATTGTGCTCCAATATCCAGACCTGCAAAAATTGAGCCGGGCCTGCAAAGAACAAAATCTGCAGGACCGAATGTCCTGCATGGTAAAAAAGTTTTCCGTATAGACTGATACATATATATATGTGGACAGTCGAGGGAAAAGGGTCCTCCAAAGTAAAAACTCAATAATTAAATTGATGTCATCAGCTTTCCATTGATATCTTTTGTCATCAGGTACCACTTCTAGATTTTGAGTACTGGCTCTCTGAATATGTGTGGTCACTGTCCAATCTTAAATGCCAATAAGCTCTATCTTACTTTGTTTTATAGATATTCCTATCTAATTAGCATTATTATGCTAATTACCAAATATCCAAACTTTTTTAAACATTTGGTCACAGCTTTGGATCTAAAAATGGTATTCACATTCTGTTTTCAGCATAGACATTGTTGTAGGGCCTTTTATTAAACAATTTAAAAAAAAAGATCAATTTAGAATGAAAATCATGTTTCCATGGCAACCAACATGTGCAAAAACACCAATTTAGGCCCAAAAACGTTCTTTTCCATTCCTAAATTTGGAATGTTTTGACCAAAGATGGAATCTTCTAACGTGGCCTATCATATTCTACATAAAAATATAATATATATAAGTTTTTACTATATTTTGGTTCTTTTTGGCTCTATTGGGCCCCCTGGTGGCCAAAGTTGGTACTAAAAACCCCGCACGGAGGTCCCTTTTCCCCTGTTGATCCACATATATGTATATATATATATATATATATATATATATATATATATATATATATATACTATAAGCAGTAAGTTTTGAAATCAACCGTGTTGTAGGAAACTACGTCCTTAGTGACCACACACCTGCCGTCTGGTGGGCTATTTACACACTATCATGACCCCTGAGTCAGCACGTTCTATATAAGGGGGCGTGGAATATGGCCAATATCAAATCAAGGGGCGTAGTATGCAAATATCTCATCACAGGGCAAAAGACATTTTTCTAATCCCCATCAATCTTAAATTTTGTTCAAATGTTGTCTACATCGTCGTCTGCTTTGTTTACGTCACTGCCATTGCCCTGTCACATGATCAAAAATGCTGCCTATTGATTGGTCTAGAGCAGCATACCGCTCTTAGGGGTGGTAAGGATAAATTTACCACACCCTGGGTGGTACAACTTGTCTTCTTTGTTCTTACACAGGGTCGTACCAATAATGTTGTGTAATAAACATATATATCGTCCTGGACAGAAGAGAGATTAGTAGGAAACATTGGAGGTAAAGGAAAATTTAGAGCTTAACAGGAGAAGTAAAAAATGGAAGGGGCTAACTGTGTCTAGGAAATTATCAGTTAACAAAGATTTAGCAATAGCTTGAAGCAGGTACTGAGTATTGACATATAGATAAATCACATATTCCCCTAAAAGTAAAGGTAAAGGGAATGAAGCCTACTTTGAGTAATTTATTAACCAAATATAATTTATTCTGTGCTTGCCACGATCGGTACTTTAACCAAATACCCAAGTTGAAAAAGGAGAATAACCTGCCATAGCCATCATGCTTCAAGTAGGCAATGTTAGTCCCTTATCGCTCAAATGAGACCTTAACCCCCGAAGAGTAACTGTTTAAAGCATAGGGCACATCAAGGCCCCTTATCCCTTATATATGGCTTTAAAGCGACATAGGGCGTTCAGGCAATGTTTATTGAGTGCAGAAAAGTCTCATTTCTTGTAAAGGGTAGATAGATTGGATCTTCACTAAGAGAATTCTGAAAGAATTGTAAATCTACCACCACTTGAACGTAGTTGAATTGATTTTCCTTTGCAAAAAGTAAGGTGTTTAGGGAGGAAAAGAGGGCCCTGTCTTAACATGCAGTGGATTGGTCCTCAAATAGCACTCCCCTGCTACAGTGTGAGTGGCAGGGATCCAGGTGCAGTGGAGGGTGACTTACGTAGGGAATGTACTACTCCTAAGAAAAGGTAGATCCACAGAATTGTAAATCTGCTGGCTTATTCTTTTCCAATCAATTTGTTCTTCAGACAGAAGATAGTAAACATATATGTGATTTAGATGTATGCTCTCACACATTTTTGCCCCTCTATTTTAAAGGTGATTCCATGACTTTTAGGAAATATTTTGCTGTCGATCTGGATCTGGTAGACCATATCTTGTGGGATATATGTAATTGTAGGCTTACAATGTAGCATTACAATCCAATCAATTATGAATTATCCGCACAAATACCCTCTGCCAGAAATCTATTCTAGTACGGGGCAGCTGTTTGGCAGCTTTCAATTACTAGTGCAAAAATGTGGGCCTGCACCGGGAGATCAGACTCCCCACTTTCTACTTACTCATTAATATAAAACCACTAGTGGAAATGTATTAATCTTTGCAGAAACCACACATTGTGTAGAACGAAACGATAGCTTTTCAATAGTGTGAACATAGCTGTTGTTATTGGAGTCAACTAACCATAAATGAGACATGACTGTAAATAGAGGGGAAAACTGCTGGTTGTCTGTGCCATGGCAGGCCGCTCTGAACACCCTACAAACGGCCCTATCCATCAAATGGCCTTATCCCTCAAACATGTTAACCAAACAAAACATTGAATGATAAAAGAAATGCTTACCGTAATGGAGCTGGCCACAGAGACACCTGTGCCTCAGAGTTTTGCTCCGGAAAAAAATGTTTCCACATCTGTCACAGTTTGAAGGTCTCTTATATATCAAGACGTTAGTTATACAATAGTTATATGGAATTAGTGGAATTAGCAACTGTCTATGGTTTACAAGACCACAAGATCACATCTTTCTGCCAACCTTATACAATTGGGCATTGTGGTTCCCTATGCATTATTCTGATAGCGGAGCATGAAAGAGAGAACAGAGAGCGACAATACGGGTACAGAAACGCTTCTTGGATTTGAATGGATTGGCAGCTGTCACCCTCCCACAGTCACTGTAATTGTGTTAGCCTCAACATCTGCAGGGTGTAATCTAATTCTGGGAGCTGGGCTAAAAAAAAAGACAAATCCTGTTTGATGCTCCCATTTGCTTGTTAGGGACTGGCTGCTATGCTTGTCAGAGACCGGCCGCTGAATCTGGCAGTCAGGCTATTGTTCCAGATGTGATACCTCATTATCTACCACAGACCAGCATTACTGTCTGCTGGTGTAAAACCAAATTACATTTATATCAGTGACACATATATGTATGTATATATATATATATATATATATATATATATATATATATATATATATATATATATACTATAAGCAGTAAGTTTTGAAATCAACCGTGTTGTAGGAAACTACGTCCTTAGTGACCACACACCTGCCGTCTGGTGGGCTATTTACACACTATCATGACCCCTGAGTCAGCACGTTCTATATAAGGGGGCGTGGAATATGGCCAATATCAAATCAAGGGGCGTAGTATGCAAATATCTCATCACAGGGCAAAAGACATTTTTCTAATCCCCATCAATCTTAAATTTTGTTCAAATGTTGTCTACATCGTCGTCTGCTTTGTTTACATCACTGCCATTGCCCTGTCACATGATCAAAAATGCTGCCTATTGATTGGTCTAGAGCAGCATACCGCTCTTAGGGGTGGTAAGGATAAATTTACCACACCCTGGGTGGTACAACTTGTCTTCTTTGTTCTTACACAGGGTCGTACCAATAATGTTGTGTAATAAACATATATATCGTCCTGGACAGAAGAGAGATTAGTAGGAAACATTGGAGGTAAAGGAAAATTTAGAGCTTAACAGGAGAAGTAAAAAATGGAAGGGGCTAACTGTGTCTAGGAAATTATCAGTTAACAAAGATTTAGCAATAGCTTGAAGCAGGTACTGAGTATTGACATATAGATAAATCACATATTCCCCTAAAAGTAAAGGTAAAGGGAATGAAGCCTACTTTGAGTAATTTATTAACCAAATATAATTTATTCTGTGCTTGCCACGATCGGTACTTTAACCAAATACCCAAGTTGAAAAAGGAGAATAACCTGCCATAGCCATCATGCTTCAAGTAGGCAATGTTAGTCCCTTATCGCTCAAATGAGACCTTAACCCCCGAAGAGTAACTGTTTAAAGCATAGGGCACATCAAGGCCCCTTATCCCTTATATATGGCTTTAAAGCGACATAGGGCGTTCAGGCAATGTTTATTGAGTGCAGAAAAGTCTCATTTCTTGTAAAGGATAGATAGATTGGATCTTCACTAAGAGAATTCTGAAAGAATTGTAAATCTACCACCACTTGAACGTAGTTGAATTGATTTTCCTTTGCAAAAAGTAAGGTGTTTAGGGAGGAAAAGAGGGCCCTGTCTTAACATGCAGTGGATTGGTCCTCAAATAGCACTCCCCTGCTACAGTGTGAGTGGCAGGGATCCAGGTGCAGTGGAGGGTGACTTACGTAGGGAATGTACTACTCCTAAGAAAAGGTAGATCCACAGAATTGTAAATCTGCTGGCTTATTCTTTTCCAATCAATTTGTTCTTCAGACAGAAGATAGTAAACATATATGTGATTTAGATGTATGCTCTCACACATTTTTGCCCCTCTATTTTAAAGGTGATTCCATGACTTTTAGGAAATATTTTGCTGTCGATCTGGATCTGGTAGACCATATCTTGTGGGATATATGTAATTGTAGGCTTACAATGTAGCATTACAATCCAATCAATTATGAATTATCCGCACAAATACCCTCTGCCAGAAATCTATTCTAGTACGGGGCAGCTGTTTGGCAGCTTTCAATTACTAGTGCAAAAATGTGGGCCTGCACCGGGAGATCAGACTCCCCACTTTCTACTTACTCATTAATATAAAACCACTAGTGGAAATGTATTAATCTTTGCAGAAACCACACATTGTGTAGAACGAAACGATAGCTTTTCAATAGTGTGAACATAGCTGTTGTTATTGGAGTCAACTAACCATAAATGAGACATGACTGTAAATAGAGGGGAAAACTGCTGGTTGTCTGTGCCATGGCAGGCCGCTCTGAACACCCTACAAACGGCCCTATCCATCAAATGGCCTTATCCCTCAAACATGTTAACCAAACAAAACATTGAATGATAAAAGAAATGCTTACCGTAATGGAGCTGGCCACAGAGACACCTGTGCCTCAGAGTTTTGCTCCGGAAAAAAATGTTTCCACATCTGTCACAGTTTGAAGGTCTCTTATATATCAAGACGTTAGTTATACAATAGTTATATGGAATTAGTGGAATTAGCAACTGTCTATGGTTTACAAGACCACAAGATCACATCTTTCTGCCAACCTTATACAATTGGGCATTGTGGTTCCCTATGCATTATTCTGATAGCGGAGCATGAAAGAGAGAACAGAGAGCGACAATACGGGTACAGAAACGCTTCTTGGATTTGAATGGATTGGCAGCTGTCACCCTCCCACAGTCACTGTAATTGTGTTAGCCTCAACATCTGCAGGGTGTAATCTAATTCTGGGAGCTGGGCTAAAAAAAAAGACAAATCCTGTTTGATGCTCCCATTTGCTTGTTAGGGACTGGCTGCTATGCTTGTCAGAGACCGGCCGCTGAATCTGGCAGTCAGGCTATTGTTCCAGATGTGATACCTCATTATCTACCACAGACCAGCATTACTGTCTGCTGGTGTAAAACCAAATTACATTTATATCAGTGACACATATATGTATGTATATATATATATATATATATATATATATATATATATATATATATATATATATATATATATACTATAAGCAGTAAGTTTTGAAATCAACCGTGTTGTAGGAAACTACGTCCTTAGTGACCACACACCTGCCGTCTGGTGGGCTATTTACACACTATCATGACCCCTGAGTCAGCACGTTCTATATAAGGGGGCGTGGAATATGGCCAATATCAAATCAAGGGGCGTAGTATGCAAATATCTCATCACAGGGCAAAAGACATTTTTCTAATCCCCATCAATCTTAAATTTTGTTCAAATGTTGTCTACATCGTCGTCTGCTTTGTTTACATCACTGCCATTGCCCTGTCACATGATCAAAAATGCTGCCTATTGATTGGTCTAGAGCAGCATACCGCTCTTAGGGGTGGTAAGGATAAATTTACCACACCCTGGGTGGTACAACTTGTCTTCTTTGTTCTTACACAGGGTCGTACCAATAATGTTGTGTAATAAACATATATATCGTCCTGGACAGAAGAGAGATTAGTAGGAAACATTGGAGGTAAAGGAAAATTTAGAGCTTAACAGGAGAAGTAAAAAATGGAAGGGGCTAACTGTGTCTAGGAAATTATCAGTTAACAAAGATTTAGCAATAGCTTGAAGCAGGTACTGAGTATTGACATATAGATAAATCACATATTCCCCTAAAAGTAAAGGTAAAGGGAATGAAGCCTACTTTGAGTAATTTATTAACCAAATATAATTTATTCTGTGCTTGCCACGATCGGTACTTTAACCAAATACCCAAGTTGAAAAAGGAGAATAACCTGCCATAGCCATCATGCTTCAAGTAGGCAATGTTAGTCCCTTATCGCTCAAATGAGACCTTAACCCCCGAAGAGTAACTGTTTAAAGCATAGGGCACATCAAGGCCCCTTATCCCTTATATATGGCTTTAAAGCGACATAGGGCGTTCAGGCAATGTTTATTGAGTGCAGAAAAGTCTCATTTCTTGTAAAGGATAGATAGATTGGATCTTCACTAAGAGAATTCTGAAAGAATTGTAAATCTACCACCACTTGAACGTAGTTGAATTGATTTTCCTTTGCAAAAAGTAAGGTGTTTAGGGAGGAAAAGAGGGCCCTGTCTTAACATGCAGTGGATTGGTCCTCAAATAGCACTCCCCTGCTACAGTGTGAGTGGCAGGGATCCAGGTGCAGTGGAGGGTGACTTACGTAGGGAATGTACTACTCCTAAGAAAAGGTAGATCCACAGAATTGTAAATCTGCTGGCTTATTCTTTTCCAATCAATTTGTTCTTCAGACAGAAGATAGTAAACATATATGTGATTTAGATGTATGCTCTCACACATTTTTGCCCCTCTATTTTAAAGGTGATTCCATGACTTTTAGGAAATATTTTGCTGTCGATCTGGATCTGGTAGACCATATCTTGTGGGATATATGTAATTGTAGGCTTACAATGTAGCATTACAATCCAATCAATTATGAATTATCCGCACAAATACCCTCTGCCAGAAATCTATTCTAGTACGGGGCAGCTGTTTGGCAGCTTTCAATTACTAGTGCAAAAATGTGGGCCTGCACCGGGAGATCAGACTCCCCACTTTCTACTTACTCATTAATATAAAACCACTAGTGGAAATGTATTAATCTTTGCAGAAACCACACATTGTGTAGAACGAAACGATAGCTTTTCAATAGTGTGAACATAGCTGTTGTTATTGGAGTCAACTAACCATAAATGAGACATGACTGTAAATAGAGGGGAAAACTCTAAGGAGGCGGATGTGATAGGCACGTATTTGCATTGGCTATAAAATGTTCCTACTTTATTGAGATGTGTCTGGCACACTGCTTACTGTGGACAAGACAAGATTGCGTAAATGTGACCAGTGAAAATGGAGTAGAGCTGTCTGGGATATAACACTATGGGAAAAGACTGCCATTAGCATGTTGGCGGTTTAGAATAGAAGAGAGTTACAATTCCCTCAGTTTTCTTCTAAAACATTGGTAATAGAGGAGAATATAAATAGTAAACTGAATAATTGTAAATACTTTGTATACACCCCTTTATCCAATATACTCTTGCTGCATTGTCCTCATGTTGCTTGTTATGCTGAAATTGTATGCCACAGCTGTGGCCTCCATCTTTGGATGCAGCAGCAGATGTCAGTTCTGATAATGTTCCACATACAATTATAGAAGGCTCTTAGGAATACACAGATTAGCTGGTGATCCATGGACATTGCACTGTGAGACAAAATTGAAGTTTTCCCTCAACTCCAAGAGGGAGATCCAATTACTTTGACACTGTCACAGTATAAACATGGTAGCTTTTGCATGTCTAATTTTTTTTTAAATTTGTTTGTGTTGTGGCTATACTGGGTACCACTAGTCAGTGCAAAAGCAAATCTAATTCCTCTGATGCTTCCAAATCATGCCAACTACTGGATGTTTCTGGACCAATACCAGACAATTTTGCTGGATGGTTCTGCTCACGTTTTCAAATCCCCCTCCCTGCCTTTGTAAACAGAGGTACGTGAGGAAATGTGCAGGATGTGTAATCTCTGTGTGTGTCAATCTGTAATGTAAGGACATTTCATCCGCAATGTGAATTCTAGGCATTGCATAAGACACAAGTAGTTCAAATATGGTTTTAGAGATTCTATATTTTATTCATGCATGCATGCTATCATCTGTATTACTGATTAATCCAGATTTAGTAGGGCAAAGGCACCCTGACTCAGACAGACACCCTGAGTCGGACAATAATTGTTTCATGGTTGCAAAGTCAATAAACCATTCCACCTATAATGTTAAGTGAATATGGAAACGGATGTGCTCTTCCATTGGAAAAATAAAATATACCAAATATTAGCCATCACATACATTGTTCCATGGCCGTTTGAATGTGGGGTTTTCTTACTATATTGTAAAATGAAAATGCCAGAATAGATGGGGAAATATGCTTTCTGATTCAACATATTCTGATTTTCCCTTTAGAGTAACAGTATTCCCATGGATAATGATAACAAGATATGTAATTTATGTGATAATTCAAGTCAATAAATATAGATAAATTACTCATTAGAATTTGTGAAATGAGAATTCATAACAGTATTAAATTGCACCTAAATTCGGACACTACTTACACCCTCGCACACTTATTAGTATAAGTTCATGGGGTTCTACTCAGTTTGTACCTAGCAGAAGGAGCAGTTCTACGATGTTGTGACAGTTACTTTACTATTTGGTCAATGATATACAGTAAAATAATGTCTTGGCCTTCTATATGAGCTGTAGGCCTAACTGTTCGATAGCTACGTGCTTACATAACTGTCGACATATAAATGTATATGAGAAGTACAAATGTAAAGGGGCCTAAATCGATTTCTATAAAATAATACATACTTGACAGTAGCCTTGTGTTCACATAGGTGTAGGGGTTTACTACGGTAATCATTTATATCCAGGTGACCGAGGAGGATTAAGTTCGGGTTGTTCCCGCCTGGCGTTAGTGTGGGCGGTATCCCAGAGGGGGCGACTGTCCTCTCTCGGGTACTGCGCACCACGTTTCAGGCGGGAGCCAACCGACACGTGACCATGTTCATTTCACATCCAAAGGGGGTATATAAACCTCCCCTCCTCGTATAGTCGCCAGTCAGTGCAGGCCCGGCTGACTCCCCGCATTACCCTACCCCAATCGCTAGATTGAACCAGGACTGCTTCGTCTTACCCTTCGGGTTAAGACTAGATTCAATTGTAATAGGGATACGTTGAATAAAACACGCTTTCTACTTCGCACTTGGAAACTGACGTTCTTGTTCTCTTTCTGAGATTCCGAACCACTACACTGGTGCCGTGACCAGGATCAGTTTCGAGTAGCAGTCAGGTGAACCTGGCCGGAGTAGGAGAGTATGGGGACGGTAACGTCCCGGAGCGGAACAACCCAGTTGTTCCGACCAGCTTCGAGGGTTTCATGCGTGAAACCGAAGGAGCTTTAAATCCAGGAGCAACTTTGGAAGAAGGAGAACTGGAGTCCACCCGAGTGGACCAGATGGAACCGGAGGAAGCGAGGGGGTTCACACCGAACTTCATCGCCACTCAGGGCCAAATCATGTTGAACACTGGGCGTTCTTTGTTCAACACGACTGACTCCGTTTTCTTTCCCGGAGGAAAGAAAAGGGCGAACCAGAAGGGCTCATTTCTGGACCCGACGGTATTAGAAATACCGCCACAACCCCTTCGGGTCGTACCCGAAGGAGGTCCCATCGTCGGGACCCAACCTGATCTTGATCAGGACGACACCTTGGACCGGGACAACGATTACCGGAACAAGGAAGAAATGAACAAGCAGTACGATGCTCTGCACGACAAATTGGTTTCTTTGATCTCTGAGAGGAATAGGTACATCCTAGAGAGTAGACAGGTCCATCAGGATATGGAGTGGAGAACGGATCAGTTGACCCGTGACAACCAACTGGTGCAAGACCAGATGGAGAAAAATCAGGAAACCCTGAAAGCGGAAAAGAAAAGATTATCCGAGTTAGGTCAAGCTAACCGGAAGTCTTATGCCTGTCAACAACAGTATCAGGCGGACCTAGAAAGATACTCTAGGGAATGACACGCCGCCAAGGACGCTCGCAACCAGCAGGTGGAAGACAATGAGGCCGTAAGAACCGCTATCCTAGAAGCAAACGAAGAGTTAGATCAGAAGAAACTAGAGGGCATGAAGGCGGTATCTATACTGGAAGCTAGACGAGTAGAGTTGGAACTCTACCTAGGTAACCAGAAGGTACCTGACCCAGAGGTGACCCTCACCCCTGGGGAAGGAGTGGAGAACCCTCCACTCCAAGGAGTTCTAAAGCCCACCACCCGATACCCTTCCGGAGGACAGGTAGAGAAAGATGTCTACTATACATCTGCTCCCCCTGCTCCGACGGGACCTTCGGTAACCATCGATCCGACGGCATATTCCGCGGGAAGTACGCCGGGAGTCGATAGTTATGACACCTTGAACCCCTTCGCTGGGGATAGTCCATCTCAGTATGGAGCTGTTCCACCCCCTTCGGGTACGAGCAAGAACACCACCACCCATGAGGATCAACAGGGGGGGTGGTATGGTTATGATAATTGGGGTGACCTGATTTTTCATCATAACCAGGAGGCAGAGACCCGAGAAGGGAGAACTCCGGGAAATCAAACCCGGGGGCAGGCAACCCGAGGCAGGAGAGCACGGGAAGGACCTTCTGCTGGATGGTCTAGGGATCAGAACCGACAGTACCCCCGTACTGATAGTCCTGATAGACCCACAAATGGTCAGGGAAGTCGGCCTAGACCCCAAACCCATGACCAAACAACCACAGGGAGTGTTCCCCCTTATCCGGGTACCACTTCTCGCCCTCGACCCACCCGGTTTCCCAGGTGCGAACCAGTCTCTCCAGTCCGACCATTGACCCGAAGAACCTCAATGGCTCCCGGATTGAGACAGGTTTATGATACTGATCCTTGTATCAAGAGCCTTGGCTTAGATAGCTATAGCCGGGGACAAGATGCCACTGAAATAATGGACTGGAGCCGGAATCTATCAGATCAGCTGATAGAAGGGGTCACCAGGGGTGCCCGACGGACCGCCCGGATCACTAAACCCTACAAAGGGAAAGGACCCTGGAAAGATGAATACCAAATATTTGTGGATGACTGCAAATACAATGGGTGGTCTAAAGAAGACTCATTAGGAGCCTTCGTGATCTGGCTAAATGATGGGCCAGGTAAATCAGCAGTCTCCCAATGGAGAAGTACATATGGCCCTTCGGGTACATATGATCAGCTCGAAAGTACTGCTGTATATATCTTTGGGAACCTGGTGACCGTGGATCACTGGTTGGTCTTCAAGGGACGAACCCAGAAACCAAAAGAGTCCCCAAAGATATATGGTCTAGAGCTTCAACGGATTCTGCATCAGGCAAGACCCGAATGGGCTAGAGACGCCGATTACTATATCGAGACTCTCTTTGTCCGGTTTATTAGCGGACTGAGCGACCCTGATCATCAGGAACTAACCAGAAAAGCTTGGAAAAGCGATTCCTCCCTAGCCGATCTATTTTTAGCCATAGATGGTTATGAGAAGAAGAAAGTTCTTCTTGCCGGATTGGTGCCCAACCAATCCCGAACGTCAGCGGTAGTTGACTATAGTAGCAGCGGGGGATCCTCGGGTGAGGATACCGAAGGAGAGGAGACCATTGGGGCGGTAGCCTTCAGTGGGAAGCGCCGGGACAAAAAGTCCGGTGATAACAAAAGGCGGAAACCTTTTGACAAATCATCCTCTAGCAAAAAGCCAGAGAAACCTCCAGGGGACAATTCAAAAATCCCTTCCAAACCTCCCTCGGGTCCACCAGAACCCAATGTTCCGAAGAAATCGGAGCCCGACCAGTCCCTCGGATTGGTAGAAGCCATGATGCAGCGTATGATGGCGATGTTTGATAAGAAAGAGGAAAGGAGGGTTAAACCCGAACTGAGTACTGTAACATGCTACAGATGTCAGGAGAAGGGGCATTACGCCTCCTCATGCACAGCTGAGAAACCTGTGATGCGATTCTCCAGAAAGAACTCGGAAAATTAAAGGGGATCCCTGAGGAAGGCGACTCAGAGATCCCGAAGGAAATATGCCATGATACTCCTGACGGAACGGGAGTAAGTTCACACTCAGTAGTGACGCCCTGACATATGGGGGACAAGCAGGCGCAGCTTGGGAACCCTGGGGCCGGGGCCATCAGCATTCCAGTCATACATTCGGGAAGTGAGTCGGGGAAACCCGGTGCTGATGCGGAAGAGTATAGTGCAATGGTTTGTGGAACCAGGCTCCCCCTAGATCACCCTTGCCTGGAATACATAAGAGGGCGTGGATTAGATCTAGGTACTGAGAGTGACTTACAGAAGTTCACTAGTAACCCTTCATTGAATGGAGGAAAAAGGTGGTATTTAGCCGCTTCTGTGAAGGGTAGAGTCGGGGAATTTCTGATAGATACTGGAGCCAGCCACTCCATCATCTCTCGGAGGTTCTACACTCTTCTGCTGGGCACAAATGATGACCTTAAAATGAGGGTAAATGCGTGCACAGCCGACGGTAGCAGATTGCGGACGTTTGGACGTACTTTCCTGTGTATCTCGGTGGTGGGGAAGGAGTTTGTATTCTCCCCAACCATTGCTGAGATCGAGGATGATGGTATTATAGGGATGGACTTTGCCGACCTGTTCGGGATGATGTTGAACCCGAAGACAGGTGAATTGTCCATACAGAGTCCCTATAATATCAAAGCACAATGTGTGCTGAGAGTTATCAGTAGTGTAGCAAGTGTCGCACAGACGGTGAAACTTCCACCGGGAACCACATGTGATGTGTTAATAAGCGCTTCCTCTGAACTAAGAGAAACGGCCGGGGTCATGGAACCCGACGTAGCTTATCTCCAATCCCTCGGGTTGGAATCTGCTGATACGTTGGTGGGAAATGCCCAATGGACCCTTGTCCCCATTTCCAATCCTGGTGTTCATATGGTATATCTCCAGAAAGGCGCTAAAGTAGGCAGTGTGGTACTCGCGGAGGCGGTCACCAGCAGCCTTCTGGGGTTGCCATCCGAAGAGCCGCCGGGTACGGCCGTAATTGAAGAGGAATTAGAAAAGCTAATTCTAGATGCTTCGGAACTAGATCCGAAGGAGCAGAAGGACCTTCGGGTAATGTTAAAACGTTGCCGAAGGGCCTTCGCGTTCCCAGGAGAACCCTTAGGACGAACTGATAAAGTCCTACACGGAATTGACGTGGGGGAAAGTTCCCCCTTTAAAATCCCTTACCGTCGGCTACCTCTGAAGAAGAAGGAGGTAGCAGAAACTGAGATCAATAAGATGATTAAGGATCTTGTTATTGTACCCAGTTCCAGCCCCTGGAGCAGTCCAGTCTGTATGGTCACCAAAAAAGATGGGACCATACGGTTCTGTATTGACTACAGGAAACTGAATGGGATGACAAAGAAGAACTCATATCCTCTGCCGAGGATTGATGAAACCATTGACTCACTAGGAGGGAATGAATGGTACTGTACCATAGACTTACAGTCTGGGTACTGGCAGGTCGGAATGAAGCCTGCCGAAATGGAGAAGACGGCCTTCTCTAGCCATGTAGGATTGTTCCAGTACAACGTCATGCCCTTCGGGTTGTGCAATGCGCCAGCCACCTTCGAGGCCATGATGGAGACATTACTGAGCAATCTACTATGGAAGAAATGTCTAGTTTACCTATATGACGTCATTATCTTCGGAAAAACATTCCAAGGTTGTCTAGACAACCTGGAAGAAGTCCTCCAGAGGATAATGAGTAATGGGTTGAAATTAAAACCTAAGAAATGTCAGTTGTTTAAGAAAGATATTAATTATCTGGGGAGAATCATTTCCACACAGGGTGTGAAAGCAGACCCGGAGAAGATCCGAAGTGTGACGGAGTGGGAAAAACCCAGGTGTCCCAAGGATGTCCGTTCATTCCTCGGGTTCTGCTCGTATTATCGAGATTTCTTACCAGGCTATGCCCAGGTGAGCTATCCTATCCAGTCACTGTCTCATTGGACACCTGGTAGGCGTAAGGAAGTTTTTCCATGGGGAAAAGAGCAAGACGAGTCTTTTGAATCCATCAAAAGACTCTTTGTTGAAACACCAGTGTTGAAATCTCGACAGCCGCCGGTCATTTCATCCTGGATACTGATGCCAGCAATGAGAGCATTGGAGCTGCTTTGAGTCAGGTCCAAGACGGAAAGGAAGTTCCCATTGCTTTTGCTAGCAACACCATGAACAAGTCACAGAGGAATTACTGTACCACCAAGAGGGAACTCTTGGCAGTGATTGTTTACACAAAGAAATATAAACATTTTTTGTGGGGCTCAGATTTCACGCTGAGGACTGACCATTCCTCCTTGAGGTGGTTACTTAATTTTAAGGATGCTGAAGGTATGATAGGTCGGTGGTTAGCACACTTATCAGAGTTCGGGTTGGAACAGAAGCAGATCCAACACCGACCCGGTGTGAAGCATGTAAATGCTGATGCACTGTCCCGCAGACCCATCAGGAGTTGTGGAAATGAGAAATGTGATGATTGTGGAGCCCACGGGGCGGTCCTAGCTGGAGTCCGGTTGCCACTGGAATCCAGGGGAACTGGTATCCTTCAATGGTCTATGGAGACTATCCGAAGGTTCCAGGAGAAGGACCCGAACGTGGGGAGGTTGCTCGGGTTGATTCCTAAGGGGATCAAACCTGTTCGACCTGAAATCTCGCTAGAAAATAGAGAGATGAGGAGATTTTTAGCTCAATGGACAGAGCTGGAAGTATCCGAAGGTGTTCTATATAGATGGAAGATCAATCCTTCGGGAAGAAGGATCAGACAGGTAGTGATCCCCTCCGGTATGAGGAGGGATTTGATGTATTATTGTCACGGTCATATGACCAGTGGTCACTTTGGGAAGAAACGTTCATTAGAACGACTGTCCCGAAGATACTACTGGCCAGGAATGAGCACTGACTTATTACGTTGGATCGCCACGTGTCCCGATTGCTGTAAAAATAAACCCGGCCCTGGGATGGGTAAAATGCCCTTGTCCCAGGAACTGTTCGGAGTTAGGTTTGCGAGAATAGCAATCGACATCATCAGTGGTTTTAAAACAACCCCTGATGGTAACACGTGTATGATGGTAGTCACTGACTACTATACTAAGTATACGCGGGTGTTCCCCTTACCCGATCACAAAGCAGCGACCTGTGCGAAGGCCTTTGTGAAAGGTTGGGTATTACACCTAGGAGTGCCTCTGATGATGCATAGTGACCAAGGCCGGGAATTTGAGTCGGATCTATGGCAGGAAATGTGCCATGGGTTAGCCATCTGTAAGACCCGAACCAATCCTTACCGACCCCAGAGTGATGGGATGGTGGAAAGGTTCAACAGAACGCTGATTCAGGTTCTGAAACCCTTGGTGAATGAAAGTATGACTGATTGGGATGAACAATGTGAATATGTATGCCATGCATACAACAGCACTGTTCATAAAAGCACCAATTGCACCCCAAACTTATTAGTGTTTGGGGAGGACATGATCATGCCAGCCGATCTTGTTTTTGGAGTGGTCGGGTTGAATCCCGACGCACCCTGTCACGTGATGTTTGTGGAATCACTAAGAGACCAGTTCAAATTCGCATACGAACTTGTTAGAACGGAGTTACAAAAGAACGCGAAATGGCAGAAGACTGGTTATGACCATGGACTAAAAGTCCGTCGGTTCAAGGTAGGGGATCAAGTAGTAAGACTACACGAACCTCTATCCAATTTAAAATTGGCAAGCAACTGGGATGGTCCATTTGTAGTGACTAGAGTAGTAAGTGACTGTACTGTCATGATTAGATCCTTAATTGGGCGGATCTATAAATCCAACGTGGCTCGGCTCCGTCCCTGGAAGGGGAGGGATCTGACCACAGAAACGTATGGGTTAGGAGTAGATGAATTACTCCAAGAAGTAAAGAGCAGGAAAATGGATCAAATAACCCCGAAACGTGGCCGAGGAAGGCCTAGGAAGTTGGGGGGCAGTGATCCGAAGGTGCAGAAGAAGGAAAAAGTCTCGCTAGCTGTAAGCAAACCTAGGCGGAAGAGAAAGGGGACGGCTAACCCTGCCTCTGAAAAGGCGCCTTCGGGAGCTAGGTCAAAGAAAATACCCATGGGAGGTACCCGACGCAGTCCCCGCCTGATAGAAAGGGCTGCGGTAACCTAAGCTAGTACACAACGAGTGTGTTGTCCTGTACTATGTTAGGAGAGGGAGGGAAGAAATTCCTGGCGGGAAAAATTATAAATTTATTTCCTCTTTTTCCGAGAAATTGTTTTGTGTTGTCATCTGTTAAATGTTGGAATATACACGAGTGACCGGGTATGGAGCGTGTAAACCCCCCAGCAGGGTACCAGTGGGTGGGGAGCGGATAATCCGGTGGGTTTGCGGGCATGCTTCCTATAAAAGCCTCACTAATACTCCAGCAGAGCTGTTGGTTGCGAATGGTTCGGCTACTACCCGAAGCACCTGTTTATAATAAAAAGCACCGGCGCCCTGCGGGCACGGGAAAAGAACTGGGTCAATGAGTGACCTAGTTAGGGCAGTCTCGCGGAGGGCCCGAGACGCGCGTGGATGCGCGTGACCTCTGCGCAAAGAGGTCGTTTTGGTTCATTAGATTTCGAATCTTCGCCGGCACAGGGTGCTGGCCAACGAGGAGGATCTAATAAGAACCGAATTCAAGCGTCAAAAGTAGGTGAATACGTTTCAAAAGGAGAACAGGTCCTCCACAAAGACCTGTAGTAATAGTTAGGACTCTTATTTAGTATAAATAAGAGCGCCCAACCTAGCATGGCCTCACGGCAGCTCGAGTTGGGCGGAGGGGAACGGCCACACAACATGGCCGATTTGCCCCAAAAAGACAGGGCTGGTGCCGCCAGCCCTGTTACTCTCTCCGAGGAGCAGCTCCTCGGAGAGGAAGACATGGATGTATCTACGTCTGAATCAGCACTCACTGAGGCTGAACGAAGGAGTCTTCATGAAAAAGATCGTCTTCTTGCTCTAAAAATAGAGCAGGAGGAGGCCCAACATCTGAAGGATACGTGGGATAGGTGTGGTAATCCGAACATCAACCCGGATAACCACCCGAAGGATGAGAAGCCAGCTAGCCTGGTGAAGACAACTGACAAAAGTTGTTACGATGGAAGGGAGATGAATCTCCATCCAGACGTGATGTGCGCCACGGAGATAGGCCTAGCCAGACCTATCCCTAACGACATAGTGGATATGTTGCAAGAATTTATTGATGCGGGAGCTCTCCGCATCATGCCCCCAGAGTGGTTTGCCACCTGGGAAAATCTACAGCAAGGCCTCCGAGTGTGTAAAGCACTTCGGAAGGGCTTGTTTGACGCCGAGATGGCTGACGTCGGGATGTGTGTGCCTCGGATGACACCCATCTCGGATGACACTTTGTGTGGGGCATTCGGCGCCACTACCCTCGCGGTAGGTTGCTACCGCAGATACAACCCGGTAGGGATGTTGGAACCGAAATCGGTTGAAGGATATAGGGACTTAATACGGTCCAACTTATCCTCCGAGGTCTATCAGATAGACTATAACCGCATGAAAACAATCATGGCGGAGAAGGACCTCAGCCGTCACGAGGCCATCATCGAGACGGTGGAGGAAATGGTCAAGACTCGGACTAAGAGTTTGACTCAGGCAGAGGAGAAGGCTGCAGCTAAAGCCAGCAGGGACATCCGAAGGGGTGACCCTGCAACCCGCACTAGCAGTCCCCACGGTCAGGATATCCGGACTGTGGTAGTTACAAAAGGTGAATACCCTTTTGTCCAGCCTCGGGGTCGCCAAGCCTTGAGGAATGAGGCAGCCCGGTTAAAGAGAGTACCAGACGCCCAGCGGATTGTGACCGATGGGTCAGTATCGGATAAATCTGATACGAGCAGTACTTCCCAAGGGAAATCTGCTACAGGGGAGGACGATATGGACATTGCGGCTCCAAAATCTCCTTCCGAGACGAAGGACCCAGTGACCACAGTCACCCAAACCGACCCGACGCCCGACCCGAAGGTGGCTGCTGGACATCAGTCCGACGCCAGCTCGGGGAGCGAGTCGGGTACTGCCCTGGAAAAACACATCTGGAATAACGCCAGAGGTGGATTTCAGGGATTCATTCCCTCCTACTGGGGGGAATGCGCAAAAGGATCGGGGCGTTTCTCCATCCCGCCCGTAATCAATTTAAATGGGAGATCCGACGATGAGGATTGGTGCAGAGCGACCCAAAGGGATCCTCTCGTGAGCGAGTTCTACGAGGACTGGCTTAAGAAAATAGATTTCTTCCCAGAGACCTATTATACCAGGGATCAGAAGGCAAAGATCCGCTGGGCTGTCCGACATTGGGACAGGGACCACCTTCAGTGTCCATTCCAGAAATGCCAGTCATCTCTGGAATTACAGGTATCCTTCACCACTAGGGCGAGGTACCTGCGCCACTTAGTGGAAAACCACACCCATCACTATATGGTGTACCAGTGCGATCCGGAGGGGGCAGGTACCACTACCTGTTCGGGTCACCTGCATCCTAGGCGTGGACGATTGATAAAGCACATGACCATGCTCCATAATATTGGAGGTGGTGAGGCCAGAGCCAAGGTAATGGCCCTACATGAACGCGTAATAGACGCGTTCAGAGATGTCCTGAAGAAGGATCCGAAGAGCCTTAATTCTTCTAAGGCGTATTTCTGCGAGGTAGCAGAAAGCAAATCGAAGCTCACAGTAGCGAGGTTTGGGAAGGTCCCGGGTTCACGGAAGTTTGATTTGGATCCGGACCAATACCCATCCGAGATGTTCCGTCGGTCTGCCAATCGAGGCCGGGGGAGAGGTGGGAGAGAACCCGACCCGAGGGACTACTACCGGGGTCGGGGGGAGCAGCCGAAAGGTGATCGGGGACGGTCTCGGTCCACCAGCCCGGCTACTCACGTAAGAAGAGGAGGGACCCTCAGCCTTGAGGAGATTGACTCCCGTTATTACACGGAGTCCTCTCATAGTGGTCGTAGCTATGAGGCATCTGCGGATAGACATACTGACTATCCGGAGATGGACTTGGCGCCTGGACAGGAGTCTCAGACGCTCGGCCAGACCCCCCAAGACACCCGAAGGCGCGAGAATGAACTCTCTCGCCAGAGGGAGGTTGATAGGGAGCTGGCCCGACGGGGACGCAGGAGTCCTGGGGAGGAACCCTCCCGGACCTGGTACGACTTGGTGCGACATGTGGCGTCCACCTCGTCTGCCCAGGGAGGTGTCCTACCCGACGCCGGTTACCGAGGAGGCCCGACAAGCAGACCTTCATCTGCTTCGGGACGGACGGAACCATCCGCTCCTACAGGAATACACCAGCAGGTGTTAAAGCATGCCAGTAGGGATGCTTCGCGGCACCAACAACAGCCGCCATCACACAAGGCATTCAAGCCTGCTCACCGGATCACTGGGCCGGATGGGGAGGCTATGAGACCTCCTCCTCCGCCACCGAAAGGTCCAGTACCAGCTCCGGCGATACCACCCCATAAGCCGGCTCCACCACCAGGGAAGCCGACTGAGGTTGGGAAACCAACCATGGATCCTCCTGTTAAAACACAGGAGGTCAAACCCAAGAAGGAGAAGCCTGCGGCCACTCTTAATGTAACACCTATAGCATCCTACTTTCCTAAGGATGCTCCGCTGTCCAATCAGATAGGACAGGAGATTCTGGATGACTTCCAGAAGGAACAGCGGGTGATGGCTGAGGATTACCACAAGAGGGTGGTACAACACTTCATAGAAGGGGTGAGGAAGTGTCACCGGAAGGAAAAGGAGGGCCTTCAGAAGGACACTGCCGATGAGGTAGTTACCAAGACCAGGTTCTTGGAAGCACAGCGCGACAAAGCCGCTGTGCTGGAGGCTACAGTCCGAGAGGAGTGTAAGGAGCTCCAGGAAGAAATCCGGGAGATGAAGGCAAAATTTAAAATTTGCCTCGGGATGAAATTCTCGGACTGGGATGGGAGCATGGATCAGCTGAAAGATGCCATCCAAAAGAAGGAGGTACCCGAAGGCTGAAACAAAGCTCCTTCGGGATAACTGAATACAGCTGTAGTTGTTTCAGGAACTCTTCGGCTACGGAAGCCGAAGGTGAATATGAAGGGACTATCCCTTCATATTAAAGGAACCTTTAGGTTCTGAGGTAATGATATCCATACCAAGTGTTAATAATATTTCCACATATGTAAACGTTTTAACATACATCGCACCTACAGAAGTCTACCATTGGCTGGTAGACCCGAAGAGGAGAGCACCTCACTCAGTCGTCCAAGATGAAGAGGAGAGCACCTCACTCAGTCGTCCAAGATGAAGAGGAGAGCAACTCACTCAGTCGTCCAAGATGAAGAGGAGAGCACCTCGTCCTGATGAAAATTTTGATTCTGGTGCGGAGAAAAGTTATCATGTATCCCTATGTAATTTTTTTAGGCTTGTGAGTCCTTTTTAGGACTGGTAATAATTCTTCTGAATTGGTACACTTGCCGATTATATTTTTAAAGGTCCTTATCAGGACTATATATGTATTTCCTATCAGAAGATAGTTACAAACTGTTAGTAACTACTTCGGGTACTACTTAACGTAAAGGTCATATCATAAGGTTTCTATGACAGTGTAATGCCTTAATTCCATTAATATTGTTCATCATATATTACATATGACTAATGGTAGTAAAACCCTTTGTGTATAGTGTGTAGACAAACTACTTCTGGTTGTCAAACTATTTTATTATGAGTCTACTACTCAGGTTTTTACCACACCTAGTGTTGTCTAGGGGGGGTAGTGTAGGGGTTTACTACGGTAATCATTTATATCCAGGTGACCGAGGAGGATTAAGTTCGGGTTGTTCCCGCCTGGCGTTAGTGTGGGCGGTATCCCAGAGGGGGCGACTGTCCTTTCTCGGGTACTGCGCACCACGTTTCAGGCGGGAGCCAACCGACACGTGACCATGTTCATTTCACATCCAAAGGGGGTATATAAACCTCCCCTCCTCGTATAGTCGCCAGTCAGTGCAGGCCCGGCTGACTCCCCGCATTACCCTACCCCAATCGCTAGATTGAACCAGGACTGCTTCGTCTTACCCTTCGGGTTAAGACTAGATTCAATTGTAATAGGGATACGTTGAATAAAACACGCTTTCTACTTCGCACTTGGAAACTGACGTTCTTGTTCTCTTTCTGAGATTCCGAACCACTACATAGGTTTCATTAATCTATACACTGCCTCTTAAACCAATGATAGGACATAATTGTCCGTATCTAGGCATTTTAACATCAATATATTAGATGTGTGTTAAATAATACGGATAGAATGAAATCTATTGCAATATCTTCCGGAATTGTAGGTGTTAGATATATGGCCAATAGAACAACCCATATAGAAATTGCCATTTTTTAAAGGGGTCAAATTGAACAGCCAAAATTGTCCAGAAGCCTTTACCCTACAGCTTTTTCATTATGATAATAAAACTTTTATTTTATAATTCATGGGGAGCTAGAAAGAAAATATTTTGTGTGAAACAAGAAGTGTTCTGATTCAAATTTTGGAAACTGGGCCTTGAACACAATCTGGTAGAATTCATAATTATAGCAAACTATGTTGTTCCATTATGGATTTGAGTATTCGTAATGGACCATGTAAGACAATTACAAACCTGAACCTGCTCATGCTTGAAGTAAAAATATTTGATGAACTCCATAGTTGTGAAGCTTTCATGAGTATACAGTGATGTACTTATAAATGCTCCACATTTGTGTCTGTACAGATCTACTGTTGAATAAAATTCTCTAGAAAACATACATCTGCCCAATCAAAGTGTGATTGCGGCGAAAGCCCTTTGGCACTATAGGTAAAAACATATGATTAAAAATAGCCTGTGGTAAAGTAGAAAAATAACATATATGCCCTTGATTCTGCATCTAGTCCTATCTAAACAAAATGGTAATACTATAATGATGGCCACGATTCTGTGACGGTATTGAGAGCACAGCTGTGTGGAAGGTGCCAATAGAGGGGCCCATCAAGGCCCTGGTGATTCCTATTCACCTCCTCAGGATAGTAATTAATGAAATTGAAATGAAGAAATAAAGCAAAGAGGAAATAATCAAGGCAGATGGTTCCATCCCAGAAGGAATTACCAGATTCACTCTGGTTTGTATCCTGAAAGGGCAGGGTAAGGTCTATGTAAATGGTACAGCAACATTTCTGCATGGCTCTGATTTAACTATTGTAAAACAGATCACACTGACTTAAAAACTTATGATATTGGCACTTAACCTATGAAGTGGAAGGCATTCTGCTGCCTTATCCCCAATAGCTAGTTAACTGGAAGGCAGGGCGCCCCAGAAGAGTAATTCCATACCCTATAGTATGAGTGTGCCCCCATCTCAGGCTGCACAGGTCTTAGCTCTGTGACTTTGGTGAATAGGGTTCCTATCACAGTATGATCCCCTCCCATCTCCGTTCCTGACAGCTAGAGACTGGTAGTTAGGGGGATGAGACAATTGAGGACAATTGTAAATAAAAACTCGAGCCAGGACGTATAAATGTGTAAATCAGCAGGAGCTAACAGAATAAATTTACATATAGGGATATCCGAGCTGATCTCCTCTGTGCAAATCCTCTGGACTAATCCACTGTCAATTAATCACTCTGACAAACATTGCTGCTATTACCTGGAAGTAATTTGATAGGCCCTATCTATAAACCTACAAAGTAAATGTCCTTAGTTCATATTAATGCATTAAATAAACATCCACCTGCAATAATTCAGTTCTTTAAAGTAATAAAAACAGAGGGAGTGAGTTTGCGCACTGCTATTATAGTAGTCAGTAGTGTTCAATACAATAGGACCTATGGGAGTTCTATTTGATCAGGGGTTTCTGTGTGAGGACAGACATCTCCTGGAGACGATGGGTGACCAAATTGCTGCTCTCCCCCTGAGCTGCTCCCCAGTGTTTGTGGATCCTGTAGTCCCGAGTCCCGAGAGCAAGATGGTCTCCACAACCAATTTCCTGCCTCACAAGCCCCCATATCAGGCTGCAGGACCAGCTGATAAGGCAGACCCCTGCTCAGGGACACATCTAGACCCATGCAGGACAATGTAGAGGAACCACTCTGAGGGGACTGCTCACCCTCACCCACACTGGGACACAGGATACAGGCACTAATCAGATCCTGCTGACCTCTAGCGTAAAGTGGCTGTGTGCAAAGAGGCAGGATTCCCAGGTAGATATCAGGTTCTATCAAAGCACCATGTTTCCCTAAAACAATCATCTGTCAGGATAGTTTATGGCACGTGATTTAGAAAACAATATCTTAAGTTGTGTTTATAATATAGTTGTGTTTTAATTGTCAAGATACGGTGATAACTGCTTTTAATTTGGGAATATCTGTAATGACTCAATTATATATTGAAAGGATACCAACATATAACATGGCACCCCTGTGGTACACAACGAGGTGTCAGTATTAGACCTTGGGCAGGGGTTGTATACAGAACAAGCAGCAGCCAACAGCCAACAACATTCTAACAAGGGGATCAAAGTGTATTTTCTTCTTTTCCACCCCGAGTCCTGTATCAAATTACACTCAGTTAGCGATAAAGCAAACACAATTATGGTGGCTGTGGGGAGAGTAAAGCTACCAGTCAATACACACACTGGCTCAATACCCTTGAATAAAAACCCTGCCTTGCCCGATATGGCAATTACCCCTGTTAACTACAAGTATTTCCGATTAAATTTAAGTTAAAAGATGAGAGTAGCTAAAGCCTATTCACTCGGATATTTCTAAAGGCAATGAGAAACTGCATCCATTTGCAGGTAGAGATTTGCTCTGATATTCCCATGTATCCATTTTGTAACATAGTCTAATTCCCCTTCTTTCTTTTACACGGAAGCGAGGGGAGGGAGGGAGCAGAAAGCAGTAGCTCAGCCCCAATAGAGTAAGAAATTGGAAACAGAGCAATACAAATACTGGTGCAGCCCAGTATGGAAAAGCCATCTCCCATTGGTTGGTCTGAGACAAGCATAGGCCATGTATCATGTATTCTTCACGGTGAGAATACAAGGTTATATATGTGCCCCAAAAAAGAAGGTCATTGATTTTTACTAAATACTATGCTGCTTGTTAAAATGTCTACCACATTTTAATATATATACCAGATGAACGATGTGTTGTTTGAAAACCACTATCAAATGTCCATAAACATGTTTGCAGTTCAGACAGACAGCTACTAAACCATGATAGCATGGTTTTAGAAATAAAGCTATAATTATAAGGATGTGATTGACAGTGATATGAGAAATATAGGTTGAGTACTTGGATGTAAATGGTTGGCAGCATTCACCCTCCCCACAGTCACTGTGAACGTGTTTGCCTCAACATTAGCAGGGTACAATCTAATTCTAGAAGCTGGACTGGAGAAGGCGAATCTATTGGCATGTTAGAGACTGCAGGGAACTTTTTGTTGTGGAGAGGCTTTTGTCTCAGCCTCACTGTCAGATACCCAAAGGTAACTGTCTACAACAGACGAGACTTTTTGTCTTTGGCTGTCACTCAGTGTGTGTACTGCCTACGTAGGAAGTCATCATAATGATCAGATAGGTGTTTGTGCAAAAATGGTCCAAAGGAATACAGCAGTATGAACCTACATATAGCTATTTCTACATAATTATATTACCGGCAGCAACTGTCATCTGTAGACAACATTATCACAAAGCTGTTCTGTAAGCTAGCAAAGTACTACAGTTGTATGCACGAGAATTCTTTTTTTCATTTGGAGCAGTGACTAATAATGAATAAAGCTTGAAGTCATTGAAGGAAATTTATGAATGCGCTCACCTAAAGCCCAACCAGAGGTTCATATTAAATCCTGAAGAATTTGCATTTGTTGTCCGCTGAAAGTGCTACTGATGTTCGGGGGAGCCATTACAGCCGGCAGCAGTCCTCATGCATTATACAGCGACTGTCACATGCAGCCTCTAATGTATCCAAATATGTTGCTCAGTGCAAGGTTTTTCTTGGTCCTGTTTCAGAATTTACAGAATTCTAAATCATTTCTGTATGTACCCAAGTAAGGTTATTTATTTGCACTTTGTTCATCATCATCTTGTTCAATAAAGTTGCACGATTCAGTTTTGAGCTATCTTTTGAAATTTGAAAAGGTTCACTGTATGCAACATAATAAATCTTACTTGAATGGGTGTTTTTTTTCAAAAGTCGTTATATCAAGAGTGACTAAGAACCAAATGAAAATTATGGTTTATGTGAGTCAGGTCGTAAATAGGGAAAAAAAATTTGGCAACAAACCCCTTGAGAAAAGTGGATAAAATAGGCAGATATTGGTGTTTGTAAAATGCTCCTACATTATTGAGATGTGTTTTTCACACACTGCACCTGCTGTGGACAATGTACAATCGTGTAAATGTATAAGAACCGTCTTGGTTATAAATTCACGGAAAAAGAGCATGTTGGGGATCAGAATACAAGAGATTTTTTTCCCTTAGTTTTGGTTTTAACAGAATGGTAACAGAGGAGAACAATTATAGTAAACTGAAATGTAAATTCCTTAGATTAACCAGCTGTGTCCCCTTTATCCTACATACTCTAAATGTATTGACTATCCTTATTGTGTTATGCAGTGACTGCTGTAGTTTCATGATGAAATTGTATGCCACAGCCTGCAACCACTATACAGCAGCAGACGTCTATTCTGATAATGCTCTACATACATAGGGGCTCTTAGAAGTACACAGAAAAGCAAATTATCCATGAGCATTGCACTGTCAGACAAGTTTTAACTCAAAGTTTTCCACCAAATCAAAGAGGGAAAGCATAATATGTTGACATTGCCATAGAATAAACACGAAGCTTCCTCTGTTTGTTTTTAGATTTTATTTTAGTTTGTTTTGTGGCTATAACGTCTATTACTGGCCAGTGCAAAGAGAACTATAATTCCTATGCTGCTCCCCACAGCATGCCTCCTTCTGTGTATCTCTAAATCAATACCAGACATTTTTGCCGGATTCATCTGGTCACGTTTTTAAATTCTTTCACCCTGCCTCGGTAAACAGAGGTACGTGAGGGCAGCTGAAGGATGTGTGATCTCTGTCTGTACCATTCTGTAATGTGAGAACATTTCATCAACAATGTAAATTATAGGCATTGCATAGGATATAAATGCTTCAAATTTACTTTTTGAATATTCTGCATTTTATTTATACATGCATGCTATCATTTGTATTACTGATTAATCTCGATGGAATAACACATTTTATCTGTAATGATACAACTTTCATTTTACAATGTATGGGATTTCAGAATGAAACTCAATTTGTCTGATCGATATAGTCTGCAAAAGCTGTTGTGTCTCAGAAAGCTTTGCCACTGCTTATGTATCCTGACTAAAGAATTTATGGATCTTCTGCATGAGGAAATCTAATGGTTAAAATAAGAATGGTTTAAGGTTTGATGTATTGATATCAGACAGATGGACTTGGTACAGAGAAGGCATAAACAGCAGTCCCTAAAAGCACAACAAGGGGATAATAGTCAATTTAGTATTTCCCAACTGAGCTTCCACAATTGAAATACACCCAAGTCATGCTTGAGTGAACATAGTTACATTGCCATGAATCTTCATTGTTCTTGATGCAATGTTAAGTGCATGTATCCAACTGAGCGACCAGCATTCCCTGATTATTAGGAAGGTTTAATAATGGCACTTTTAGTAAGCAGCAAAGTGTGCAGCCTATATATACACATTGCCGTTTAAGGTGGGTCGCTACCTCTTGAATATGGACACTCTGCGCAGGTATCTGCGCATATAGCTTAAATGTATCAGAATTAGCCAATATTACATAATCTGATACATATATATCCTGAATAAGCCATGTTAAAAAATTGGGAAATTTCGAGTAAAATTGAGCGTTTTTTTTGGACTTTGAATATTTTATATATTTGTAGCCAGTGATATTTGCTATTTTTGTCAAAAGTTAGAATATTGAAACTATTTACCAATAAATCATTATCTAGAATGATGGAGATCTGATTAAGTTACTTAGAATAACCAAGGGTTTAAATTGTAGCCATTTTCTACTCTGATTCTTGCCATTTTACACTTTATTTTTAGCTTTAAATGTAAGATTTAGACCGATTTTGCTAAATTTTTTAATTTCAAAGGTCAAAAAACCTAAAAATATGCCCGGGACCCCCTATCAAAATCACTTTCATATGTTAGCAAATGACCTGAACTAATTTCTGAGAGAGTTAAAAAAAATTCTGTTAATTTTGAATACTATTTTTAGCCAATTAGGCTACAAAATAATAGCAATTTATTCCTATTCCTTCCCAAAACATCATATTTTTATCCAGAATGCCATGGCACACAACTGTAAAATTAATTTTGCAGCCCTGTGGAACATATAGGTGTTTCACATGTGAAGTCTCACATTTCTGTGCATAATGGTTGATATTTAAAAAAATTATTGAAGTTTGTACACTTTTTTCTCATATTTAGAGAAAAATAAAAATAATTTAATTTTTCAAAATTCTGTATCTAAAAAAGTAGGTCGGGACCCCCTATTTTTCTTTTCATTTTTCGATTCTATATGATTCAGCCTGTCTGTAGAAAAAAATTAGAAACATTCTGTTAACTTTGATCAAAGGGTAGCGACCCACCTTAAGCCCTATTACCACCAAGGAGACCTCTGTGAACCTGACACTTTATTCTGTGAACACAGCAGCTGCCTTCTCATCTCCTTTTACTATGGGCCTTTCTTTTTTCTCTCATTTGACCAATTGATAAAGTGAGGGTCTGAAAGAGGAACCACAAAGCCCCTGACAGGCACCATTGTCAGTGCCTTCCATAGGGTGTTAGACACAGCTGCTGTGCAGGCAGCCTGGCATGCTCTTGGTCATCTGTCATTTGTTTCTGAATGTACCAGCTAATAAATCATATAGTCTTCCTTAACCCTTGAGGACACGATGTTGCATTAAAGCGATATTCTTGGTCATAATGTCCTGTCGTGGACCACATGTATATACCATGACAAAACACGAATGGGACAATAGAAGCATTTTGTAAACATTAAAACAAAGATAATGATTCACCTTAAGCTGATAACTTTCCTCACAATGGCCACCGATGAAAAAACGACATTATATCTTGTTGCATTACAAACATGCACACTGTACATGGTATTCCATTACAAAGGTGCACCCTGTGCATGAATTCTGAGTCAAGTTTCGGGAATAGCAAGAGTTGAAAGGTGTAGGATTTGTAACAGAACAAAAGTTCTATCAACTTTGAGCATTCATACATGCAACATGGTCTATTACTAACTTGAACCTATTGTGCCAATTGTTTAGGTGAATTGAGCTCCATATCTGTGGACCATTTATGAGTGTACAGTGATATTTTAATGCTCCAAAAATCTCACTGTACAAAGCTACTGGTGGACAGAATTCTAGAGAAAACATACATCTGCTCAATCAAATCAATGGTGTAGAAAGCCCTCTGGCGATAAAAGTTTACAACTCATTATTTTATATTCAATTGTAAATGGTACGTTAAGTACCTTAATGTGGAAAGCTGTTACAATGAGGCAATTGATTAATTGAATAGATAATATGTATAGATGGTGCCTGAGTGTTACTGTCACTAATGGGTTGAATCGCTTTGTATGTGCATGCTATATCAGTCCCTGAGAGGTTTGTTAAAAGGAACGAGTGTGCTCATTAATTAAACCCCGGTAAAAAGCATAATATAAAGTGTCCTACTACTTGAAGCAATAGTTCCTAGTTCCTACATCAGTGACTTACTTTGAAAATGCCATAGCAAGAGTCACTGGAGGCTGCAGTCTCTAGTTAGAACTAAAGAACTTTTAGAAATATCTCTCAGTAAGAAGAGTGTGAGCTAATTAAATGGATCTCTGTAAGAGTCCCACTTAATGACAATATCCCCAATGGACATATCATATCAGTACTAGTATCTTTCTTCATCATTGAATTTCCTTGATATGTGATACTAGCAGTTGATTGGTTATACATTAGTGGCATCAATTCATATTAATGCAGGAATTAACAATTCAATTGCAATACCCAGTTATTTGAATAATAAATACTAGAGTAATTATAGCCACAAACATAGTCAGTAAGGATGTTCACTGCTCATAAGAGACTTATACAATATTTGATCAGGGTTTTCTGTGAGGACAGATCCCTTCTGGAGCAGCTCAGGGAGTAATTTGCTGTTTTTACCCTAAGCTGCTCCCTGTGTTTGTGGATCCTGTGGTCACTAAATCAAGGTTATTTTGATGGTTTCCAAAAGCAATTTCCTGCCTCACGAGTCCCCATATCAGACTGCAGGGCTGGCTGATAAGGCAGGCCCCTGCTCAGGGACACCCCACGTTCCTGTATACTGTGAGTAGTATTGTATGTATCGGAACGGGACTATAGTTAACTACTGTTTATTACTCAATCGACCTGCAGCCAATCAGAAGCCTCCATTTGACCGGAAGTGACGTCACATGCCCATATAAGGGCATACCGGTAGTGACGTCACGTGACCTTGACCTAGTAAGAGGTCAAGGTCATGACGCAGCCAATCAGAGGCCTCCATTTGACCGGAAGTGACGTCACACGCCCATATAAGGGCATACCGGAAGTGACGTCATGTGACCTTCACATGTCCATATAAGGGCATACCGGAAGTGATGTCACGTGACCTTGACTTAGTTAGAGGCTTCTGATTGGCTGGTACACCGGAAGTGACCCATTATGCAAATGAGGGGACTACTTCCGGTCAAATGGAGACCCCTGATTGGTTGGGTCATGAAGAAATGTGTCTCTTAATTTTTTTTGTTTAGGAAGTGATCGACTTTAGGATCACGTGACCGGAAGTGACCTGATGAGTCACGTGACTAGAAGTGACGACGACACATGCTTTAATTAGGCAATCAGCAGCGACTGGAGGAAGTGTCACTTAAAGAGGACACGCTAGTTAATTGTTATAATTTTTTTTTACTTACTAATAAAAGAAGACGTATGAAAATAAAACACAACAATAATTTTATTTATTTTTTTATTTTCTTTTTTTCAATTCTAATAAACACGCTATTTTTGAAAAGATGCGCTCAATCAATCAATAACACACTTTTTTTCATATTTTTAAAGGACTCGTTGTCACACCGTTAGAATGCACGCGACGCTTATAATACAAGTAGCGCACATCATCTTTCTCTATGGTGTAAGTGTCCATTTTTGGTTCGTACCACTTTGAAATTTCTATTTACCGCAAGGAGAGTTTTTCGTTTGCGAAAACATCTAAGAAGACGACTGGTTCTTTAGGGTTTTGTTACTTCTGTACACTTTTTGCACGCCATCTTTTTTTTTGGGATTTTCTTTCACCGGTGCCGCTGACTCGATCGTAGCAAATGTAAGTCTAAGGGTTGAGACTAAGGATCCCGTCACCTTCCCACGCCGCTTTCATAAGCCCCGAAGTTCTCAGATCGTGAAGGTAACGTCTCTCACAACATCCGTCGGGCGGCGGACACCATTTTCGCACTTTTTTCCGTTTTATCTTCACGAAAAGCTCTAAGTGATCGTCACACACCGATGTCAGAATCTGCTTTCGTTTCTTTCTGAAGTATGTCTCTCTCAGGCGAGGTTTGACTACACAGAGGCAAATATCAGAGGCACCCAATAGCGCTAATTCTACTCTCAGACAAGGTCAGGCACTGCTGGACTATAATAGATGGGTCAAGGGCTATTCTAGTGAGGGTCAGGCTACGCCGGACATTCAATAACAAGCTGGACTTTGGCAAACTTGCTTGAAAGTCTGACCATGCGGGATCCTCATGCCATAGTCTGGCAATGCTGAACTCTTGGGAGAGTATGCTGGACTCTTGCTGGCCAGACTTTCAAGCAAATTTGCCAAAGTCAAGCTTGTTATTGAATGTCCGGCGTAGCCTGACCCTCAGTAGAATAGGCCTTGACCCATCTATTATAGTCCAGCAGCGCCTGACCCTTGTATGAGAGTAGTATTGGCGACATTGGCCGACTCTGATATTTACCCGTGTGTACGGTGGGAGGAGGGGGTTCACAGCCACAGCTTGCGCTTATAGAGCGCTACTACCGGAGGTCTGGATGAGGAGACTACGGCGTTTGTCTTAAAAAAAAATAGCCATGGCACATGTCGATGTCGCTTAATTATGCTCATATCTCATGGCGATTTTAAGAATTGCTCATGTCACCTGTCACTATGTTTTTCAAGCTTCATGTCAAATGTCACTAGGTCTCATGTCGAATGTCGATGCTAAGAAACAGACATGACGTCATCTCGAATTTAGCGGTCTACACTACCGCTGCTGCTGCTGCTGCTGCTGCTTGTGCAGCTCGTGCAGCTGCTGCAGCTGCTGACAGCTGCAGCTGCTGTAGTTGCTGACGCTGTCACGGATGCTGTTGACAGATGCTGCTGCTTGTGCCGCTCGTGCAGCTGCTGCTGCTACTGACGTTGTCACGGATTCCGCTGACAGATGCTACTGCTTGTGCTGCTTGCGCTGCTCGTGCAGCTGCTGCAGCTGCTGACGATGTCACGGATACTGTTGACAGATGTGGCTGCTTGTGCTGCTTGTGCAGCTGCTGCTGCTGCTGACGATGTCACGGATGCTGCTGACAGATGCTGCTGCTTGTGCTGCACGAGACTGAGTAGCCGCTATTACTAATGCTACTAATACTAGTATGAGAAAATACATTTAGTCAGTTGATTAAATCAAGGAGGTTTTCTGACTTCAGTGGATCGTTTAGCCATCGGCCACGGGCAAAACTTGAAACCATTTTATACATGGGACAATTGGCAGAGTCGAAACGTGTTGGTACGATGGGGTCGATCATGTTCATCATCAGTTCAGGCAAAGGAAGTGTGTCGACAGCACGCGAAAACTTCATGTCTGAATGTTTCAACACAAGACTTTTTATCACACTCACACAGCTGCTTTGAAGAGTGAATCCTTGACCAAACTTGTGCTTTTCCAACACAGCTTTGGCCTCTTTCTGTGCAGTAAGGGATCTCTCTTTCGGGTTCATCTCAGTGCTGTCTAGCATGTCCTCAAAGTCTTTGACATAATGTTCCAACGGGCTACAAATGATGGACTCCAGATCATCGTCCGCATATGTCGTCTCCTCGCACCATATTGTGTTTTCGCTTGTTTCGAATTCCGTCATTTTCTTGACAATCTCCTCCTGAGTGCCTTGCATATATCAAAGCTCCTTCAAGGAGTTGATAACTTGTATGGCGAAGACTGACAAACTTGAAGGAATTTCACCACAGTCAGGCCAAGTATACGGAGCTAAGAAAAATAGCTCTAGCAAAATCTTCTCCCTCTGTCCAAATGAAACTACTGTTCCGATGAAGTTGAAGCATGCTTCTATCCATTGCTCCTTGGTGACGTCCTTCCAATGTTTCTTTACCTCACATGCATCATAGGGCACTGTTTCTCTTCTTGCTTCAAGTGGGAGTTGCTTTTTCTTTCTTGGACTCATTTCGAGAGGGTTTCGATGCTCTGTAGCGTCAACACTTTCATAAATAAAGAAAATAGCAGAACTAATCATCGTAACGTGCTGAGCGACCGTACAGTGGACGATGCTACGAAGATGAAGGGCGGGTGGAGAAAGTGTGACGGGTGAGAGTGGCGTTTCACTCCTTATGTACCCTGTCCTAGATAAGCCTCTTAAACGGCTGAAAAGACTCTCTCAGTACAGAGCTTCTACCGCAGGTGGGTTTAGACTTAAGCAGCTTAGTTCACACACGTGTCTGTTAGAAAAGCTACTTGCACACCTGCCTTCCCTTTTCACTAGTATTCACCCTCTGCCGACTTATAAGACACCTATACACTCCTTCTCGTGAAATCTATGGAAGATGATGGAAGGACCACCGACTAGATTTTCTTTGATCAGAGCGTGGAGGACGGCGTCGAAGGGAGGGAACGTTGTGAACACAGCTTATAGGTTTTGGAAGAGGACCTGTAAAGTTAAACTGGCGAGAGAGATCTCGTCTTTCAACATGACAATGCTGCGATCTTGGAAAAAATTAGCGTGATTTTTTCAAAAGCTTCTATGAAAGGTTTGACGTCTTCGTTGTTGTAGTGGATCAAGTAATCTCTCATAGTTTGCATCTTCTTGTCGTACTAAACTTTCTGACATGTGGCGTAGTCGGATTTCGGCCATTTTGACGCCCGTCAGTTCGCTGTCAAAAGCCGATCTCGGTGGCAGGGTTCTGTTTACCAGTTTCTTGGTATACGTCATCCATTCGTAAGGAAAGCGACTTTTCTCTTCGTTTCTGGTGAAAGCTCGCAAATAATTCGCATAGCTGTAACCAAGTGCCAAATAGTTGACTACTATGTCCAAGAAAACTGTGTGTAAACCGTCAAGTATTGATTGCTTCTCTTTATGACGCTGAATTGTTGGTTTCTTCGGTCTCCGGAGGCAAAGAACGAGTGAAGGCGTATTTTTGATCAGGTTCAAGTCGTAACGCTCCGTGTTGAAGCCCACGACTGGAGCTTGACGGATGTATCTCAGAAGCTGCTTCTTCAGTTGAACTAACGGTTGTCTGGTGTGAGCTGCAGCGAAGCCGCCTGGAGAAGGGGTGAATGTCGCTTCCTCCAGCAGGAGAGCTTCACCTATCGCCACATGTAACTTCGCTAACGTTGGTCGGTAAAGTTCTAGCACAGCTTTCTCGATGACTTTGGCGTTCTCGTTTATGTGATTTTAAACTCGGTCTAACAAGGGGTCGGAATCTGCGTCGGATTCTCTGACGTACACCGACCCCTCCTACCCCGGAAAGTCGGATGCGACGCTAGCCGACAAAGGGATGTGATCCCACAGCAGGGACACGTGTTCGGTCGACGGTTCTCTGCACGGTCTGAAGAAAGCCTCGAAATTGAAGGTAATGTTGTAAGGGTAGATTCTGGAATGTCCGTAGGGAGGAAAAGTTTCACGTGTGGCAGCGGGACAGAACTGACGTAACAAATTTGAAGCGCGCTTGCTGGTGTTGTATAAGTGAAAGGAAATGTGGCGGAAGACGCAGAGGTTGTCCTTGTTGGGAAAATCTAACACACGGCTTCTCTTTCCAACTCGACCGTCCTGCCTGTTCCTACCGCCTATGGGAAATCCCCCCGGTCCCATGTAAATGCAAATGTTCAAAATTAGTAGGAAAAAGAGTGCACCGCTTGGTGTCAGCGTCGCAAAGTTTCCGTACTTCCTCGCAAGCGACGGTGTTTTCCATCTTTGAGAGGAGCTCTTCCAAAGTTTCTGAATTAGTTATAGTAGGGAGCGGTTGTAATGAGAGTTGCGTTGTTCTGGGAGACGTGAAAGTAGCGCAGTATGTTCTTGTCTTCTCTGTGTTGTAAGAGTAAGCCTACCGAGAAACCCACTTTTTATCATTGTGTGAAGCGGATTGCGACGCATAGTATCTACAGCGTCACTCAACTCGCCGGTTGGTAGTTTGACGTTTGTTACACTCACGCGAGTCCCGTGCATCCTGACACTCGTTCGTATTGCAGGCCAATTCGCCGTGAACGTTTCCTCACCGTTCAGTACAGCGCATGTACGTGGAGGGATAGTCACCTCGTCCAGAGATTCGCGTCGACAGGTGATCTTTTCAGCAATCGACATCGCCGCATAGAGGGCAAAACTTAGGTATTGTTTTTCATTTTTCTACGGGTCACTCGTGATTGTACGGTCTTTTAAAAATTTTGAAACACTTTCCGCAAACGTCCTGCGTCATGTTTTTCTTTTTTTTGTTTTTTCACTTATTTACTAATTATTTTAAAAAAATAAACGTTATTTATCACTTCGAATACTAGACGCCTCTTACCACACGATACTATTAGCATAGTGAAAGGTGACTGTAGTCTAGGATCGAATTCAACAGATGTCCATCTTACTGCAGGGATCAGACAAGAGTGGTCAACACTGGAGTGTCACAGCTCACTTTTATGTCTTTGGGTACAGCTGCATACAACCCTTGAACATACATTGCGACGTCGCTGCGACCCATGTCGTCTTGCAACACTTTCATCAGAGCCATAGGCTCAGACGTCTCGTTGTACTTCCAAGCTCTCAGCACTTCATAGACAGGGTTCTTCACAGTCCTGTCAGAAGGCACAGGTTGAGAGATGAAAGCTACTTCATGAGAAGTCAACCCTAAGTAGATCCCTATGGTCTTCCAGTCTCTAGGGCAGAGCTCAGCTAAAAGAGAGAAATATTTCTGCACTTTCCACTCCATGTCTCCACTCTCTAAGCCATCCCACATGTCATGCTTGTCCATGTACTCACGTGAGAATTTGATGAGGTCCATACGGTAAGATTCTTCCAAGGCGGCGGCTAGGTCCTTCCACCTAGTAGTACAACTTTTCTGGTACCAAGTAGTGAACATTTCTCTAGCTTGAGTTATGACACTTGTCTCACAACTGAGATATCCCATATCCTTCAAGTTCACTTCATGGTATGAACCTAACCGTATGTAATCTGATGTCGGCAACTTACTACTTATTTTCAGTAGCATAGCGTCTGACAAGTATCCTAACGGCTCTGCTTTGAAGTATGATGATACAGGTACTACTGCAGCAGAACCAATAACAGGAGCAGCGTCTGCGCTGGTATCCGACAACTCGTTGTCGGAACAGGGCAACCACACGACTTCGTAAGGTGGTGGTGAGGGCAGTCGCCACGGACCGGACGCGCTACCAGTGGAAATGAGGTCGAAAAACGGACTGTGCGCCTGTAGCCCTTCGGGTTCCTCGTACGCCTCGTCGTCAGCGTCGTTCTCTGTCTCACCCTGTTGCTTTAGGGCATGTATGTCTACTACGCGCTGCTGGGGCTGAGTGTCCGAATAGCTGTAAGTCTCAGCGCGAGCGGCGTTGATGGTGTCGGTTGATGTAGCGGTGGAGAGGTTCTGTGCAACGTACTGCGTGTCAGTACTAGTAGCGGCAGTCGCAGCAAGAGGTGTAGCAGCAGCAGCAGCAGCAGCAGTAGCAGGCGCAGCAGTAGCAGGCACAGCAGCAGCAGGCGCAGCAGCCTCAGCAGGCGCAGCAGTCGCAGGCGCAGCAGTAGCAGGCGCAGCAGCAGCACTAGCAGCACGAAGATCACCAGCAGCCGCAGCAGGCGCAGCAGTAGCAGCAGCAGCGTGCTTAGCAGTAACAACCGTCGCGAGTGTAATAACGTCGCTACCACGACGACTACTACTACCACTACTACTGCTGCGTGCGCTCGCTACAGCGGGAGGGTGATAAGACCAAGCGGTTGCGGCAGTAGTCTCAATTTCAGTAGCAAGAGGAGACGCTGACGCTAAACGATCACCGTTCTGCATACTCTTCTTGTTCTTGAACTCGATTAGATCCTTGGACGACACTAGTTGTTGTGTTTTGCTCATGGTGGTGACTGTAGAGAGCAGCAAAAGACTGAGTGAGTGAATGGGCGTTTCCAGCTCCCTTATATACTCCTTCTCGCTTCTAGAGCTAAGCTACTTACGGCTCTGTTCAGCTGCCGCCGGCTGACCAGCGGCCATTCACAAAGAGAAACAAAAAGACATAAGGCATGACGTTTTCAGCTGGATCCCTTTCCCCCTCCCCTTTGAGAGATCGACTGACATGAGCTAAGCTACTTACTGCCTTGTTCAGCAATTCAACGTGCGTTAGCTGTATAAAGGATTAAGCAGTTGCTGCCGCCGGCTGACCGGCGGACATTCACAAAGAGAAACAAAAGACATAAGTCATGACGTTTTCAGCTAGAGCTCTTTCCCCCCTTTTTTGAGAGATCGACTGCCATGAGCGGGCGGTGTACCGACTGTGCTAATTCAACGCGCATTAGCTGTATAAAGGATTAAGCAGTCATGAGCTTAGAGTGTGTATACAAAAAACTACAGGAGGCGTGTGGTGTGAAGCAGGACCCCCTAAGACGGGTGTGTCTGTCTGTGAGTAGAGTCGTGTGCATGTGGTGAGCGACTTAAGTGTAAAACAAAAAAAATCACCGCCTCCTGCCGTGGTGAGTAGACTGGCCGGCGGCGGCCGGCTAGTTCAATAGAGGTGACAGCTGACTAAGGCTGTGCATGAAAATCCGATTTTCACCTGACCTCTGACGTTTGTTACAATGAATGCCAAAGGGGGAGAGAGTCGTCCTCAGGTAGGGGGTAGGAGGTAAAGCTATGGATAAGGAAAAAACACCATTTTCAGCTGGCCTCCACAGATGGCAATGACATACCCCTCGTCATCTAAGCTCTTAAGAAGCTCTTAAGGAGCGGAGTGGCTGCTAGACAGCTGGGGTGCTGTTGGAAATAGGATTAAACTCCCTCTGTATAAAAGCTCTGATTTCTGTTGGAAAAAAAACATATCAACTCTGACCACAGTAACGTCTACTACCACCACCACCAGCACCACCGCCGCCGCCACCGCCGCCGCCGCCAGTCACAGCTGATCGCCTCATTAAAGCATGTGACGTCGTCACTTCTAGTCACATGCTTCATCAAGTCGCTTCCAGTCACGTGATCCTAAAGACCCTCACTTCTTAAACAAAAAAAAAAGAAGAGACACGCTTCTTCCTCTCGAGAGGAAGAAGCGTGTCTCTCGATTGAAATCTTTTCTTTTCTTTTTTTCTTAAAAGAGACAAACGCCCCTTAGAGTGCCCCCCCACCCCCCTAGAGTGCCCCCCTCCCCCCTCCCCCCCTCCCCCCCCCCACCCGCCCCATGCATCCTAAAAGCGCCCCCCTCCCCATGCATCTTAAAGGGGCCCCCTCACCCCCTCCCCCCCTCCCCCCCCCTCCCCTCCCCTCCCCTCCCCTCCCCTCCCCTCCCCTCCCCTCCCCTCCCCTCCCCTCCCCCCCTTATACACTCTAAAGAACGCTTCTACCTAGTTCAATAAGTCACTTCCAGTCGCTCGTAAAACAATAAAAAATGAAAAAAACAAAACTTATATCGTAGTGTTTTTTATTGGTTTACCGAAAAAAATAAGAGACTCGCCTCCTCCTCCTTCTCCTCCTCCTCTCCTTCTCCTCCTCCTCTCCTTCTCCTCCTCCTCCTCCTCCTCCTCCTCCTCCTCCAAAAAAAATATCACATTTTAAAGCGCGTGACCCCTTAAAGACGCTCATCTCTTCATTAAGTCGCGTGACGTCACTTCTTCTTCTTCTTCTTCTTCTTCTTTTTCTTCTTCTTCTTCTTCTTCTTCTTCTTCTTCTTCTTCTTCTTCCGGTCACGTGATCAATCAGGTCCCTTCCGGTCACGTGATCCTCAATGAGGTCACTCACTTCCGGTTGGCCATTAGGTCATGTGACGTCACTTCCGGTCACGTGACTCATCAGGTCACTTCCGGTCACGTGATCCTAAATTAGGTCATATGACGTCACTTCCGGTCCCCTAAGTAGGTCATATGACGGCACTTCCGGTCCATAAGTAGGTCATATGAAGTCACTTCCGGTCACGTGACCAAATGGCGGCCTCTGATTGGCTAACTAGGTCACGTGACGTCACCACTAATCCCCTAAGTAGGTCACTTCCGGTCACGTGACCAAATGGAGGCCTCTGATTGGCTGCATGTCGATTGAGTAATAAACAGTAGTTAACCATAGTCCCGTTCCGATACATACAATACTACTACTGTGGCAGGGTAATGCTGTTGGCAAAAGAATCACTCCCTAGGCAATGTGTGTGCTCCTCACTATCAGCCACAAAGGGACACAGGATACAGGCACTAATGAGATCCTGCTGATTCCCAGCATAGAGAGGCCACGTACAAAGGGGAAGGATCTTCAGGGAGATACCAGGCCTTTATATTGGATCATGTCACCTAACACATTTGACACAGTTGTATAAAATATGTGATTAAAGAAATAAATGTAATAGAAGTAAGCATTTTAAAAAGGATATAAGAGTGATACCTTAGACATATATGTTGTAAGGTTGCTTACTAACAGAAAACAGGTCACCTTTGTGGTACACAAGGAGGTGTCCGTATTAGACAGTAATCAAGGCATAGATTCATTCTTTTCCATCCATGTCCATCCCATATTTAATTACGCTCAGCTAACGATACAACAAACATGCCTGCAACCCCTATCATTCTCTTTTGCCTACCTAATGACTGTTCCTCCTATCCTTGTTCTTCTGCATCCTCCAACAGTTCTCCCCTTCCTACCTCAACACTGTGACTACTCCCCTTCACCTAAATTGCTCCCTCCATGAAAGCACCCTGGCTATGTATAGCCTGGCTAAGTATATAGTCTTTGTGTTGAACTGAGCTGGGCTATCTGACTGTAGTGAATCATGTCACTTAGACCAATTGTAGGGAGAAGCATAAGGGAGATGGGAGGGAGCACTAGCTTATTCCCAATGGAGGAAAGAGTTGGAAAAAGGAACAAAGACAAATACCAGTGCAGCCCAATGTGGAAAGGCCATGTCCCCAGGGGTGGTCTAAGACAAGCACAGGCCATGCATAATGTATGGTTGAAGGTGGGACTACAAGGTTAAACAGGTAACCAAACAAGGACAATGAAGGCCCGGCTTCCTAGAAGTACCTACCAGATTTAAATTCGTGAAACCTCAAAAATGTTCTTTCAGACCCACTATCAAATGTTCATAAATATTTTTGTTCATAAATATTTTTGCAATTCGGACAACCAACTTCCTTTGGTTCTGCATCTAGTTCTAGAATGTACTGATGACCAAGATTCTGCGACGGTCCCCAGACCACAGCGGTGTGATAGGTGCCAACAGAGCCCTGGTGATTCCTATTCACCTCCTCACAATAGTAATTGATGAAATTGAAATGAAAAATAATAAGCAAAGAGAAATTAATCAAGGCAGCTGGTGCTCTCTCAGCATGAATTGTGTGATTCACTGTGGTTGGTCTCCTAAAAGGGCAGACTAACATCTATGTAAATGCTACAGCACGATTATGGTTTAAACCATTGTAAAACAGACCAGACTGACTTGACAACTTATAGTATTTGTACTTAACCTATTAAATTAGAGGCCCTTCTTGTTGAGAATTAAAAATGTATTCTTAAGATCTTCATTGCAGATTTGTCACACTTAAATTTATTGTAATTGCTTGTAATATGCTTTAAAAAACTTATTGAAGCTCTGACCCTCTTATCAACATGGTATCAGGAGGCATAGCTGTCTATTCTCCCACAGTTTCACATTCTGCTGCCTTATCCCTTATAGCTAGTACACTGGAAGGCAGGACACCGCTGGAAAGTAATTCCATACCATATAGTTTGAGCTTATTTCTACTTGAGGCTGCATAGGTATTAGCTCTGGGATTGGAGTGAATAGGGTTGGTCATCCAGTATGTTCCCCCTTTCCTTCTCCTCCTGGGATCCTGAGGATCTAGGGGGGGGAGGCAAGACAAGGTTCAAGTAATTGAAACTGCAACCAGGACCTATAGATGTGCAAATCAGCAGGAGCTAACAGAATTAATTAACGTAGAGGGATATCTGAGCTTATCTCTACTGTACAACAAAAAGGTGGTAGACTACTCGGTTCTCAATTAATCTTTGTGACAAATGACGCTGCTATCACTGAAAGGTAAATAGATAGGCCTCATCTTATGTGAAACCATATATTAACCCAGAACTGAGACTCAGACCTTAGCTATTGCCCCTAGCAATCTCAGAAAAAAAGTTCTCTGCGTATAATTGCACCGTTTCCGCATAGGGCAAGGTCAAAGGTCAAAGTCAAAAAAAGGGCTAGGCCAGAAAATTTACTTTTTTTTAAAACTGCTCTCTTAATATCAACAGGGCGGGTCTAAAATTGTATGTCAAGGTAGGCTGATGTAAGACCTTTATCCATTTGAAGTTAAAACGACCTTGGCCAAGGTCAAGGTCATTTTTTTCAAGGTCAAATATTGAAATATGGCCCAAAATAGCTATCATCCTTGGTTTCTCTAGCTCTGGTGATCAGAAATATCATCATAAGTATGACCTATGCTGCTCAAAAAATTAGGAGATGTCATGGGGACAGTTTCTACTTGAAATTCCCAAGAAATGGCTGCCGTTTCCATGGCAACCAGTACCTATTTCAATTTTTGATATGATAAATAGCTGCAATGAGAAAGTCCTCGTGGTGACCTCTAGAGTTTAATTTGTATTGAATCACTTAGATATCTGACATGGCTATAGAACTCGATGACTGCCTTATATTAATTTCTTAATATGACCTCTACCAAGGTCAAGGTCATAGGAGCAAGGTCAAATATAGGAATTTCTGTATTTTCAGCCATGTTTGCTATATTTAGACGTAATCCAGTCAGAATACAATGATGTCTATGGGCATTATTTTTTGGAGCTTGTGTTTTTGTATAGCCAATGGTCCTAATAAACATAGGCCAAAAGTTCTCCACTCAAGGTCATGTAGTTTTCTTGCAGGTCAAGGTCACTCAAAAAGCAAAAAGAGAGTTATGCCAGAAAACATACTCATCTTTGAATTGCCCTTTCAATATCAATAAGATGGGGCTATACATCCATGTCAAGATAGAGTTGTATAAGACCTTTGTCCATGAGGAATTGAAATGACCTTGGCTAAGGTCAAGGTCACTTTTTTCAAGGTCAAATATTGAAATATATGACCCAAAAAAGCTATCATCCTTGGTTTCACTAGCTCTGGTGATCAGGAATATCATCATAAGTATGACTTATGCTGCTCAAATGATGAGGAGATGTCATATGGGCAGTTTCTACTTGGAATTCTTAGAAAATAGCTGCAATTGCCTGGCAACACAGCTGATTTAATGTTTGATATGACAAATAGCTACATTGAGAAAGTGCTCATGGTGACCCCTAGAGCCTAATTTGTATAAAATCATGTAAATATCTGGCATTGATATAGAACATGATGACTGCCTTATATGAATTTCTTAATATGACATCTACCAAGGTCAAGGAGCAAGGTTAAATATATAGGAATTTCTATATTTTTGGCCATGTTTGCTAAATTTAGAAGTAATCCAGTGAGAAGACAATGTTATTCATGGGCATTATGCCTTGGGCATTATGCTTTTGTATAGCTAATGGCCTTACGAACCGTAGGCCAAAAGTTTTCCACTCAAAGTCATGTACTTCCCTTGCATGATGAGGTCAAAAGTCAGGGTCATTCAAAGAGAGAGTCATACCAGAAAGCATACTTCTCTAATTGCAACTGCTCTTTCAATAATTATCAACAAGGTAGGGCTCATCAAGATTACAATGACAATGACAATGATTTTATTCTCGAAAAACTTTGAAGAGATACACTTTGTATAATACCTTTGTTCATGAAAAATTAATGTGCGCTTGGTCAAGATTAAGGTCATTCAGTTTTCTCGAGGTTTAAAATTAGAATATGGCTAAAAATAGCTACTTTGAATTCTTGCATAGAACCGTGGACAATATGCAAGTCAGATCACCATTGGGACTTATAGAATTGGCCCAGAATCAGGTTGCGGTTTACTTGCAAGTTTTTGATTTATGATACAGTACTAAAGTCCCCATAATCAGATTGACAGGGTGGCTTATGGGATCGACACAAATTGGATGCACCTTAAACCTTGCTCAATAGATATCTAAATTTGATCCAGCATATCTGTGCATACCCACTCCTTTTATGTAACACAATTTTGACTTTATTTGATTCCCCCCATCCTCCCCCCTTGTAACAAGTTGTAGCAAAATGACAGGCCCCTCCTCCATATTCACTCAACACAGGGCAGTGCCCCCCTCACCCAACGTCATTTTCAATTGGATCTATGCGTAAATTGTTGAAAAATAGAAAATTCTAATTAGCCGCACAGAGGTTCAAAATTCTCTTGATATAGCTTACATTGTACAGTTTCCATTTGTTACAGATTTCTTACAGAGATTGTCCATATAACCTGTCATCTATTGAGCATGAAAGGCAGTGATATTCCTATTCATCGAAGCTACTGAAACAAACAAAGCTTTATGGCAGCTTTTGTCAGTTCTTTCTCAACATTTGACATTTGAAAGAGTGGCCTTGAACTTGGTCATGGTCATTTTAATTTAACTTGTATATAAGTGTTCTTATCATTCTATCTTGACATCCAGGCAAGTGGAAAGGGGTATCTAGGGGGGAATTGATAATCAAAGTGTGTGTCGAGATCTTTAACATGAGATTGTGCGGGAATCATATCTCGAAGATGGGTTGTTATGTAAAACAGAAAATGAGCTCTAAATGTGCTCTGTCCCATAAAAACTACCAAATCGGATTGAAAAATACCCTGGAAAAGTGTGACTTTTAGTGTAGATTAGGTTCTAGAAGGATTTTCTAGATCTGTTTTCAGTTTTTGAATAATTAATGTTATTCCCAAGAGATGCTAACCAAAATGTTCCTGAAATCCACTATGTAGATTTATATGTAATGTGTTTAGACCCCAGTAGATTTATGTCTGAGCATTGTAATGACTTGAAACCAATTTTATATGATTATGATAGGTAAATACAATTAAGATTATTATGTTGAGTGGCCGCAGCCAAAGTGGTGTCTTTTGTTACCATGGCAACCAAAATCAACAAAAATCACTATTTTGGGATATTTGGTTGCCATGGAAACAAGGATTTTCCACAGAAAGGCATCAAAAATCATCAAATCTTTTGTTTCCATCATTTTCAGCATGAAAAAATATTCAAAATCATTTTTGACCAACCTTTAACCTTCATTAAAATCTTTCGATTTGTGATTGCTATACCTTCAAGGGTAAAAATTATAGACACAGACACCTTGGACTTCCCAAAGACCAAGTTCCACAGATCAAGCTCAATAAAATATGTCAAAAACGTCCTACATGTAGGACAATCGCCCCAAATGGGATAAGGGCTGAATCCACTGATGTGAATCTGTCGGATTGAACGAGATTTGTCCATAGGTTTAACATTGTGAATTTTCATCCAATCAGACAGATTTGCCTCAGTGGATTCACCCTTTATAGCTAGGGCTCTAATTATTCCGGGGGCCTTAGTTTGTGCTGGAAAGCTGCAAAAACGGCGGGGGTGAGATACAAGCAAACCATCTGGGATTGAACTCTGACTGTGACTTCTGTTTCGCTCTCGACCTTCCAAGACCTCAATAGCTAAATGAATATTCATTGACATCCACATCCATTACTATCCCCCCCTGACTCGCTTTTGCTGTCACCCCCTCTACGTGGTTAAATGTGGTTATGACAACAAACAAATACCTTATAAACTGTAAATACACTGTAAACGTCTCCATATTGCCCTGAATGCTGGCCGCAGGCCAACCGCCCCGTGACATCCTTTCATCGGCTGTAGCCATGAAGACAGTATCGTGGCCTAAAGATGCATCACGAAATCAGCGGAAATAACTTGGTCCCTGACCAAACCAACCAGCTTGATCTATAGACTTCAATGTGCGAGTCACTACCGTGAGTGTTAGAACTACAGTTATGTTGAAAGCATCATCAAAAGGGCGATTCCAGAGCTTTGTGGTTCCCAATTCAGCCTCTCAGGATAACAATTCATCAAATTGGAAAGAAAAGGTGTCAAAGACAAAGGGGAGATGGGAAGGCAGCTGGGGCTTTCCCAGGATTGACAGCCATGGATTAGATAAAGAAGCCTATGTCTCTAATCAATGGATTTTAACAAATTGCTCTGCCCTTTGCCCACCTGTACCCTTACTAGGGTGGCCGGAGGGTCGGCGTGAGCGCCCAGTGTGTATCTGATCCTATGTTAAATGACCCTTTTATGATGCGCCCCCATTTTTGATTCAGGGCAGATAGAAACTTCTAGTAATTTGTTATCAACAGATCCTGAATGGGGCCATCATATACAGTCTGGAATAAGCAAATAATAATAATGTAATTAAGGGGCAATGTTGACAGACTTCAGGTTTTGAGTCTCTTTTGAGCTCATAACTGGGAAATCTCTTCACCCTGACCTTTGGGAGAATGTGCACTGGTTGATGGCAAATCCATGTATCAATGAGATTATTTTTCTGTTTAAAGCATCATGAATGCAGCTATTCCATGGAGGGTCCTATAACTTCTTAGGATATTGTTATCTTTCTGAGATAAGCCACCTAAAAATGTGCATTTTCAGGGCTAATTTTTTCATAGAAACCTTTAATTGGTAGTTTACGGTAAAGTACTGGAGATAGAATATTGAGGCATTCTAGACATACATGCATAAAACATGTGTGTCTAGTTCATTTTCAAAAATGCTCCGGCCACCCTACAGGGCCTTTCTACAGTTTATACCCATAGAGAGATTAGCTGGTGATTCTGATGGGCATTTGTTACCCAATAGCATTTCCTTCCCCTGAGGAAGCATTCCCTAGTTTTCTCTGCTCCAAACTGCTTAACTACATTGCTTTGGGGCTTTTGCAGGATATAGCTCTCCCGTATCCTGCAACACGTACGACCTCCTGCTGACCCTGACCTCTAATAGGGAGTAACAGGAAGGCACGGCACCCAGGGGATGTCCTTTCAGAGTCTATTGTCTGAGGCTGTACTGATGGGATGTGGTATGATTGTAGGGAGTTTGTAGCCAAGTGAGTCTCCTCCTTTTTTATGAACTTCTAGAGAGGGCTAGGAAGAGGAAACGCCAACTGAGGCTGCATGAAGACATTGGAACCTGAGTCAGGGGCTGTACATATTACAGGTAATCAATAGGAGAAGAATAATGTAAACTCAGGCTAGAGGATACAAGAACATAATTGTACTGACAATATACAGTGGATACGGTTTTCTATTTGGTTTCAAATATGAAGAATAAGTATGCTTTAACATAATTGATGACTTAGGGTGTTACATATTGGATAGTTTTATCTGTACAGGTGGGGAATAAGGATCAGAATCAACCATTCAGGAAATCATTTTGGTAAACAGTAGTTATATGGGTATACATGAAACGCAGGGCAAAGAAATACCTTACACTGACAATAACGACTTATACACTGAAACACTTGGGAATATCTAAAACCGATCACTATTGATTAGTTAGGGTAATCATAGCCAATTGACTAGTTGAGGTCATCATCCTAATTACCCAAAGACATCATCTTGATAAGAATATTTGCCACTAGGGGGCCCTACTAGACAGTGATAGAACATGCAGTTCCTACTCCAGGCAATATATGGATTCATATCTATATCAACTCTAATCATATAAATTTATAAAATGATATATATGAAGAATATTGGCACATAAGGAACTCAACTTATTTACAAGTAAGATTTTAGGGAAATTATCAAGAGCATACACATGTGTACACATGCACACCTTTTCTGTGACTGAAAACCATATCTACTAATGTAAGAACAGGCTACTGGTTACTGTATTCACGATTAGCCTTATTAGGCTTGCTCTGAGGGCTAGAAGTGCTCTCAATCAGGGTATGATGACAAGAGAGGGGGTGATTATAAACTTATTAGGGATTGATATCAAGTTGTACAGAGAAATAAATTATATGAAATTAGTCATAGATGAATTTTCAAAAAGTAATCATAGTGATGAGCCAGGGTCATCACATATGATTACTCTAGTGATTACCAAGTATTCACTTGTGTCACAATCACAGTGATTACAAAAAGTTATCACCCTTAATTACTTTTTCTCCCATAGAGTTTTCAGTGTACAGATCCCCTAGGGGCTGTATGAGAGAGTCCCTGTATAATGCATGAGGATTACTGCTGGCTGTAATGGCTACTTCTGAATCCTGGCCTATACGAAAATCGCTGCCTACCTATGTGCAATCAAGGGTCATGAAAGTAAGGCCCGCTGCTGTAGTTTGGTAGCTGGGTACAGACTAGAATTTGAAATTATGTGTTTGTGACATCATTTTTGAAAGTCACGATGACCATTTGTACCTTTTCTGTTAGGGAGGACATTATGATCCCTTATACCTCTGTGTTCATAGTTTTTTGGTTATCAGGTTCAAAAAAATGAAGGAGGAGGCACAACGTACTATAGCGCTGTTGTTCTGCACAGACCTTTACCCCACACTATTATCCATCCATATAATGGCTTCATGAATACCTCATGCTGCATATCCACTGTCATTAAGGTCCAAGGGGAGTAAAGAAAAAAGGCACAATATGTCAAGTTTTGAAGTGCTTCATTATAATATATCCGGTAGGCGGCAGGTTTTTGCTTGAGTAGCTTTGTGGCTTTTTTCTGGCTTTTGTCTGGCTCCTGCTAAAGTGTTTTTACTTTTTACCTTTTGTAAAGGTCATCTGTTTATAACAGTAAGTACAGAAAATGGATATTGCTTACATGTTTGTATGAAATAATCTTTTGATATGGTCTCTTCCCAGTATTGGCTGTCTCAAACCTATGTACTTATACGTTGGCCTGCTACCCAAAATTAACCTGTGAATCTGATAGTTCATGCTGGGAGAGCACCAGCTGTATTGTTTCACAATCCTTTGCTTAAATTGTCCTTTTAATTTGATCAATTACCATTGTGAGGAAGTGAGTGGGGACCCACAAGGCCCTTGATAGGCCACTCTGTTGGTACTCTCTAGACAGCTCTGGCGTGGGCGCTGTTCAACAATCTTTGTCACCAAATGTCTGTTCCAGAATACTGCCTGTTACATTTCTATACTTGGATGTGAACTATGCCATTGTCTTCCAAAATGTGTCTGATCTACCACCAGTAAAACCAGTTCATGCCTGACCTACATACCTACCTACTCTATAATCATGATGATATTATGTATCAAGTGCCCTCTATTCCTTAGAACATCCCAAAGCAAACCACAACCTTATCAGCCGCCCCTGCAGTCTGATATGGCACCTCCTGAGGCAGTGAATTGCTTGTGGAGACCTTAGCTCTTCTGCATTCCCTTACAACTGCTACAGCCTCCGGGTTTGTTCAACTCTCCTGGCTACTTGTTATATGTATAAAAGATAAACAGCCTATTTTACTCTCACACTTCGACTTGTGTACATACATTATCTGATTCTGCTGAGCAGCTGACATATTCGCCAGGGAACCTTTTATCAAAGGAACAGCCAGCCATTTAACCCATTAGTTACAGTTACCCCCAGGCACCATGTAGAGACAGTATTTGTCATTTAGGAACTTACAAAACCTTTTACCATGTTGGATAATTATTGTAGTCCCAGAGGGCTTCCAGTATATTGTCTGTATAGACATAAAGAAAAGAAAAAAAACGTATCTGCCATGCTATATGTTGATATTGTTCTAGTGACGTTATGGATATTGATTGCTAGTGTAGTATGTTTAATTAGAACGTTGTAATGTTCCTCACCCAGGCTCTATGGTGATAGCATAGCTATGTCAGGTATATATTTGGACAATTAAAGTTTAGATTGTCCACATATCATGCTCAGTCCATCACTTAGCTGCCAACTGCAGGTGTAGTTAAAAGGCTATTTATAATTGTCTGATTTTTCTTTAGATTTTAAGGATCTGCTGTATATATGGACTGTGAGCTATATTATTTTGCTTGCAATTCCATTTCATTTACTTGAACTCAAGGCATATGAAGCTATACAGTGAGTATTCTGAACATGGTAGATACCCAAGTACTGCCTCTATAACCATCATCTACACTTTATCTCATCTCCTTCCCAATATCAACCCCTTCTGCCCTTATCTCCTCATGCAGGAACAGGTCACTTTCTCGTCGGCCACTTCATGCTGGAGGTCAGTCAGGATGTGATTACTGCATGTATCCTGTGTCCCAGGTCACTGTTAGGGTGACGGTGAGCAGCTAACACAGGGATATTCTGCTCGGCCAAGTGCTTTATCCTGCCTCAGTCTCCTACCACAGGGTCTTGGGGTGTCCCTGAGCAGGCTGCTGCCTTATCATCCGGCCCTGCAGCATAATGTAGGGCCGTGTTGGGCAGGAAATTGCCTGTTGAGATTATCAAAGCAACCATGTTTTGGTGACCTCAGGCTCCACAAATACTGTGGGACAGGCCTTGGAGTGCGGGATAGGGTAGGGAGGTTTCTGTTCACTGCAAATATTAACCACATAAATTATGAGCAATTCGATTCAATCGTTTATTATACTGAAAAAGCTGTCTACAATCAAATGCAGATATCAATATCAGGCGGTTCCTTTGACAATGTGACATTTAGAGTTTTGCAGAAAGCGGATTAAATATCATATTTGGTACCTTGAAGTATATTGTCAAAGCTCTCAGTTGCTTTTAAAAATGAATACCTATGATTGCAGGAGCAATAATTTACAACATTTGGCACAGTTATTGCTAAGGCATCTTCTATAAGCCATATTAATGAATTCCCCCATTGTCCCATTATTCCCACATAAAGGGAATCCAAGGTCTTCGTTATTCATTATTTTTGGTAGGTCTTGATTCCTCTGAGCACTTTCTTGCCGGCCTATCATTTGCATATCTTTCATACTTTGAATAATAATATGGGGTTATAGGGTAATAATCAGGTTCGTTGCATGTTCTTTCTGAGCATTCCTTCATAGTTAGCTAGTCTCTGACCTTTCCTATCTACAGCAGCAATTACTTGAACACTGTATGGCTTCTGTGTAGGAGTTAATTGGCCGTTTTGTATTGCAGAAAGCCATAGAGGGTCTTGGTTGCAATCTCGCCTGTATCCCTACTTTAATATTACATGCATTAGTGTCCACAAGTTACAGGGCCGCTATATTGGGATGCACTAGCAGAGCTCTGTAGAGAGTCATATCAAGGATGGCTGATATTTTAAATACCGAGGTATTTCCCAAGTTGCTTGCATTATTAGATTAAGATGCTGTGGAAACCATCTAGAACCATCTAACACAATATCTAGTCTAAGAACTAAATTTAAATTGTATTGAATAAATGTGGACATACATAAAACCAACTGTGGTTTTATCCTTAGAAATCACTCATTCAATTCCGCTTTCAGAGGATTTTAGAATAATGGCACCCACATGATTACTCTAGATAGAACATAGACAACCAAATTGCACATAAGGTTTCCTGAATGATATGCACATGTAATCAGCAGATTTATAACCCCCGTATCCCTGCTACTGCTATGGGAGCTCTTATGTGTTAATGTAATCTGCAGTCTACATCTAGTTTTGTATTCATCGGCCCCTGGCCTGCAATTAGTGGGCTATTCTACTAGACACTGCTAGGTGGAGATGGGTCTGAACACCTTTACATACATTGAGGCACTTACCTCCAGGGGCATAATTGAAATTTCATAGGGATCTCAACAGGTTTTTGCTCAGTGCTGACATCAATCCTAACTCTTCATATACATATTGTATAATGTCTGACTTCCTGAGCTATTCCTTTGATATCAACCATACATCAAAAGATGAGTAGGTCAGAGCTCCTCAGGGACCAGGAGGGAACTGCCCAGGAAGTGCTTCTCTCACTTGTATCGGCCTTCGGTAGAGTTGTCCCCACCGGCTTCTATCACATCACCCTGATGAATCCCGGCATTTGACCCCAAGACATGCCTGTCTGCTTCAGCTGAGTATCAAGAGATCATCCTGCCAAAGACTCCAATGTAAGGCTGCTACTGAGAAATTCCTTTAATGCAGGGTAGCATAAAGATAAGGTCAGATCTCCTTAGGACCTAAAAGAGAACGCCACAGAAATTCTTGTTCCTCCTTACCTCAGTTCGGGTTGAGTTGCTGACTTGAGCATATATGTTGTAGTGATATCACCGCTTACTGTGAAAAGATATGATTTTTCTTTCGAATTTTTGCTAACCCAGTCTTGCAATGAATACCAGCTTGTATTATTGTCCAAAATATTGGATCTATTTCATAACACTGTTGTCAGCAAGACATACCGCTACACTGGCGCATTGCATGTTTATCATGAATAAGAATAAAAACATTGAGGTAATATGTGACTTTCATATAAAGGTTAGGACTTTTGTAGCCTCATCCTCCTGCAAAAAGATTTTGATTTAGGCAGGTCGCAATCCCATGGCACTTTCGTTTTAAGCCAATGTATAATGTTTATGTGAGCATGTTTGTTGTTTCTAACAATATGTATATCTTAAATTACATCACAGCTTATATATCAGACCACCTGGCCAAAAACTAACGAAATGGAGGCAATGGTAATCACCAGTAGCTCATTGCTAGGGTTTGTATGTCAGGTCAGTATAAACACAAAGAGGCAACATGAGTGCAGAGCTGCTCACCTTAATGAAACCCACAAGTAATTACATAGGGAGCAGATAATAACCATGAACCTCATGATTGGCTCATTGAGTACTTCCTTTGAGGTGGTCGAACCCTAATGAAGGGAAGGTCCTGTCTGATAGTGAGTTGCTTCTAAGGACCTGCATAGAGATGCTCCTACACTATTCTTCTTGAGTTGTCATCGTGTCCCAAAGGTACATTGTCAGTTTTGCACAAGGCACTATATGCAATGATTCATTAGACCAAGAAGAAAAGATGGGTTCCAGGCATCATGGTCAGAAAATCAGGGCAGGTAGGTCAAATTTGTTCTTATTCTTTTTAATGTTAAAAGCGTCTTACTTACAACAGACAAGTGTCCAATTGTAATGATATCGCTATCCTGCATTTCAGGCAAGTAGGCAAGCAGGCAGTTGAAAAACTGTTTAAATGTTTCAAATGTTCAAACATATGCAAGTGTGTGTGGAAGACACATATTTTTTGTCATCGTCTCATTACACTTTACTATTATTTGGTTATATTGAATTTGGTTCTTAAAAGAACATCATTAGTAGGTGATCAAATCTATTCAAACAATGTCATCATTAACAATGTAAAGGGATGAAGGTGACCTCATGTCTAAGGTATTTGAAAATAAGAGGTGACGTATAGGTGGAGTTTCCTGGTCCTTGCTTTGCAAAGTGTGAGTGAGTTGATAGATATGATGTGAGGGAACCCTTGCCTTCAATAATTAAAAAAAACACTCAAATTTCAACCTTACACAAAAAGTGATGCCCGATTTATAATCAAACTTATCAAATATGACATGCTAAGTCGATCAAATCTGCAAAATTGATCAAATTAGCCTCACTTTTATGAAAACCTTGTTCTCTTTAGCTTCCGGGAATAATTCCCAATTTGAATTGAAAATGAGAAAAATGAGGTCTCTGAGATCAGGATGCACCAAATGGAATTCAATTTGGTAATCTAATTCTGAGTCATGATAAGCATTGGCTAATCTTGTTTAAGGCAAACAGATAGCGGGAGGGAAATTAAAGAGAACAAGAGAGAGAAAACGAGAAGGAGTGCCTGACGAAGACTCCCACTGAGTGTATGGCATCTAACCTTTTTCTGTTGGACTAATCGTATTGCCTTTAGGGTTCTTTGGTTTGGTGAATGGCTCTTTGGATGTGAATGCCAGGCCGCCGGGGGCAGATACCTGTCCTTGGTTAACAATGAGGTTACAACTCTGACTGTTTGTGAGTTACTGAGCCTGTGTTTTGGTTTCAGAGTGGAGGAAATTGATCCCTGAAAGGAAGGCCTTCCTGCTGTCATGATGCATCAGAGCTGGAACATAAGTCCCATACTGGAAACAGATAATCCGATTTTGCCTTAGGAGGACAAGATGCCTTAATATGTATCTTTACAATAAAAGGAGGTCTCAAACACACGTCTAGTGTCTGCCATTATCAGATATTGAAGCAAATTATTAGACATCATATACTTGTATCCCGTGATCAAATGAGGACCAAGAAGTTATACCTCCTCCAAACGGATTATAGCTCACTCTATATTTCTTAACGGTAGAATGGGGCATACCACAGAATAATTTGGGTTTAGACATCTTCCACCATGTAGCTCAGCTAAGTATAGAACTGTTGGTAAACGTAGCGCATGTGTGAGTCACAATTTAGTTTTCTGAGAATTCTCCACAGCTCTGTCAGCCCTAGTGATCACCCTCTGACAAACTAACACCCTTAGCAAATTCCATGCATGCTCACACTGGTTTTACCCTCAATATCTCGAGATGGTGTATGGGGGATGGAGAAAGACTGAGTGACAAACCCTATCCACCTCAGCCACAAAGCCTTCTTCTGTGACCACTACCATCAATGAGTCCTTACTGTTTTCAGTTTTCTTCCTATAAGATCCGTTACTCAGTTTCCCAGAGAACTTCCCTGAGGAGCCGGCTTTTCCATGTTAGTCAATCCCTGTATAGATCTGGCTCAGATTATCTCCCCCATAGGGCCTCAGTGTGTGTTATTCCATCCCTTCTGCCACATCCGCAGGGGGTGAATGGCAGTAGGAGATATAGAAGCAAATTGCTTTACAAAGAGTCTCCTGTCATACCTCCCTCTATTTAAGCCTAGGACTATAGGCTGAGAGATAACTATGGCCTGTATTCTTGTATGTTAGAGGAGCTGTTGAAGAGGAGCTTGATATACATGATATACAGTCATTGTACATGGTTTTCGAAAAGACGATGTTGGCTATATTGGATAGATATTCTTATCTGTGTATAATTAAATTGACATAGGGAAATTTATATTATTGTGGAAACATGTATTAAACTCCAATTGTAGCTGTGACAGAGGGAAAGACCGTTACATGGAGTTATATACATTTAGTGCAGCAGAGCACCACTAGATAGAGATTGCAGCTATATATAACACTATGTCTTCACTTTAGAAATTCACATCTCACCTCCTTTGTGAGGTATTTTCCAGTATAGTGCTCAGAGAGTCTATTTCTCCTTCATGTAACTGCCTTCATGTAATCACCTTCCAAGAGCACAGGAGTCTTCAGTGTACCCTCAGGGTACTGGTCTTTTATACACAGGTCTTCTGTAACAAGTAGCTGCCTCCTCCCTGCAGGCAGCCTGCACAACCAATCTACAGAACTACACCCACCTCCACAGTCAGAAGCAGCAAGTGGAAGTAATATGGATATCAAAGTGCCGTGGTTATTGTAAGTGGCACCATTATTTCAAGAAATCCACAACAATATTTGTGTCACAAATAGCTTGATCATGAAAACAAACTTCAATATCATTAGAGGGATGCATTTAAATCAATTAATTTTCTACAACCGAAGAAGGATATTTTTTTTCAGAAAAGGGTTGCCTGTGAAGGATACTTTTACTTCATGGTGGATCTAAACCTCCAGAGTTTACAATATGCCATGGGTCAAAATTACCTTGTGAGCATAGAATAGGTTCACTTATCCTTGAGGCAAACCAGTATTTCTTCACCTCATAAACGTCTGAGACTATTTCCGTATTGAATTCAGAAAGAAAGGAGTTGGATTCTTCAAAGTATGATACTAAATTAGATTCTATTTGGTGATATTATCTAGCCATATTCAGCATTATGAACAGACAACTAGGTAAAAGAGAGAAGGAGGGCCTACTCATAGCCCCAAAGTGATTGTTTAGTGTTTTACTTTGTTCTGCTCTGTGAGACCAATTCGATTACATTCAGGCTTAGCTGGTTTTGCCCCTTGGAAGTGAAAGCTGGGGGACCAAGAGTTGTCTATTTTTGGTTGGACGATGTGCGTGCCTACAGATGTCTGTCTTTGTGTAAAATTGAATTTTAGGAGTGACTGTGTGTGTAATACTCATTCTCGGCGTCAGTTTGTTGAACTGTTTTGTTGTTTTCAGATTGGAGTAATTGGTCTATTAAAGGCAGGATATTTCTGTAATACACCATGTTTTCATATACTGAAGTTATCGGCACAACAAACAATGGCATTGTAGGGGCTTCAAAATGTAACACATAGAGAGGTGCAGGTGTTGCCAACAATCTAATTCTTTTCAGTGTTTTGCAAACAAGAAATAGGCGGAAGACACGTTTTATGTTTGTCTTTTGAGAAAATGAATTATCAAGTTGTATTTTACCTTTATGAATGATCTTTTCCATTATTAACACTTGCATTCGGTTTCTTGTTCCCCACCTTTCCAGATTAATCTTCTCTCCCAAGGTAATCTTAGCCAGCTGGAGTTTGGAAAAAAAATTATTTCATTAATTTCCATGCAAAGCCTCTTCAGAAAAAGGTTTCTAGCTATTGTTTTTCAAAGAAGTGAAAAGGCCAATGGAAATTCAGGTACTTGCAAATGGGCACACAGTGACCTGTCCACTTTTAGATTTGAGGGAGATGTTCAGCCGTTGTAATTTTCTTTTGGTGGTGCGATTGTTGTTGTAAGATTTCACACACATGGCAGACATAGCATTTTATTTACAGCCCATGCATAACAAGCGTAAAATGGTATAAAAGATATGCAGTACAAATATTGGCTTTCAGGGCATTTTAAAAAAATATTTACGATAAGGTTCGTACTTTCTTCTTTCCCAAAGTAGGCATAATACAGGAAGAAGTAGACATTGTGCATGAGACAGTTATTTGTACTACCTATCCATGGGTGATGACAGATTTGCATTTATAAAGTTAGGGTTAGATATTATAAAGTATTAGATAATAGCTGGAGGATTCTTCTTCCATTTGATGCCTGGCCACAGATGTTGACTCTTACAACAATTTCAAAAAGTTTTCTCAATATTCCTTACAGATCCATTACATAGCATTCTAGCCTTATCTGTAGATGCCCCTGCATGGTACCATTTCCGTCTGTGCAGTTTATTGCTGCCTTCATCTTCTAAAACTCGAAGTAGAAAAGCCATTCACACATTCAGACACCCTGCTGAAATGAGACTGATTTAATTGCTACTAATGTGTTGACTCAGGGCCGACATCTACTCTCTTCTGTTAATAAATATACCTCCAGGAGCTGAGAGTACTGACCTGGAACGTCAGCACTCTTGTATTAGTCCTATGTTTATATTATTAGATTAGAAGGTCATAAAAAACGAGGCTACTGGGAAGCTATTAGGAAACTAAGGGCTCCTTCTACTCATCTTGACTTATGGTAGAGGTAAGCACCAGTTTATGTTAAGGGTGCATCTAGTGGTGGTTACAACCTCCTAATGTGTCATCAGGAACTACAGCCAAAGGCTAAACAGTATAGTGCTGATGGGGCGATAAGCCTGGGGTGTGCCAGCTGTGGTAAATTCCATTAGGCACCTCAGAAAGGGTGGCGGCAGCAAACCATTCCCCCTACAAGGATGTGATGGCTGGGCCTGGCAGTAATCATGCAGAGGTAGCTCAAAACCATTCAGCTAATGTTTGACATACATAACCCAGCCTAATGCTTACGCAGACACCAAGCACTTCCCGAGTAATTCTCTTTAATTTTGTTTAGGTCCAGAGATGGAAAGGTCAGAAGAACCTAGTTACGAGGTAATAGGAAACTGCTAGTGCTACCTGTCTCAGCTTCCAGCTCAGTTGCTAAATTACCCTATATCACTGCAATATGAATATGTTCATTTGTAGGAAGCCAATTTCTTTTGCAATCAGTATTTCTCCACATAAAAATGACCATTTTCTCTCTGATTTATTCCTAAGGTGTTAATAGTACATACTTAACCCTTAGGGGCCCAGTGGCGTAAAATGGTGTGAAATGGCGTATTTTGCACATATCTTAAGTCCTACATGGTTCTATCATATAAATATTAGGTGTGTACCACTGTAAGACATACCAATGTATCGGGGTCGACCTGAGCATTTCATACATGAGCTTGTATTTGTTATCCGATCGTTATTTCGAAATTTAGAGCAAATAAAGTAGGAAAATGATGATAAATTTCTGCAAATTTAGGTTTGGCCACTGTCTGAGCCTGAGTATTCTCCCCTATGATGATATCATTATTTCTCATTCTAATTCTCATCATACATTTTTTAATGCAATATGGGATATATTAATAAAACTATGTTACTGAGCTCAATAACTTATATGTTATTCCCATGTTGGAGATGTGATACAAGAATTTAATTTTTGCCATGGCAACTGAATAGAAGGTTCTGCCATGGCTCAAATTACAACCAATCTAGTATAAAGTTTGATAATTTAAACAAATGTAATGTTTCTAGTTGCTATGGTTACCGAAATTTGCATTTTTTTTCAAAAAAGGGCCTAGCACGAGAAAGGTTATTGCAACAGCTTTCAGGAAATTCACCAATAGTACACTAATCATGTTGCAGATATCTTACTTTGGCCAAATAGTTCTGGGCCTGTAAGGGTTAAGTCACCCTTCATGTCAAAATATCCTCATGTATTTATGACCTTTTATAAACTGGATATATATGACACTTGATGGCACCTAGGAGTGACATTGTGTACAGAGATAAATGAAAAAAAAATGTAACTGGTTTCGGAAATGTTGCCTTTGAGGCCCTATGATATCCATCTTAATGCTCTCTATTTCTCATGCAGGGTCCATGGTGGCAGAGTTGTGTATAGATACTTAGATCTGCAGCCAACAGTCAAAAAAGTAATAAAGATGAGGTCATCTGCCCCAGGTCTGCTAGCAGTTGGGGATTCTGTTAGGCACCCGTGTGTGGAGATAGCCATGGGCACCTTGAGCAATATTCACAAACATTTAGGGATTCGCCTTCACTGTGCCAGGCAGTAATTAGAAAGGGGAGCAGCTCATATTTATTCTCGTGAGAACTGCTGTGTAACCTTAGCTAGATAGAGGCTGACATATTACCCTAGAATTATCGTACTCATTCCCTCTGATATTGGACATCCCCGGGGATAGGAAGGTGATAAGAATCTAGATTCCTGAGCATCTCATATGGACATTCTCAGCAACTTCTGAGAGCTTCTACTTTGTCAGTTTCTCGTTCAGCTGCTACCATCAGCTCATACTCAGAGCACTAGCAGAGCTAGTCTTCTCATGTCAACATTTTGTCACCTAGCTAATAATGGCACACTGTTGGTCTCTTCTCTTTTCAATGAAAGTGATATACTGATTATCATGTTAAATGGATAAAAAGCTGCCAATACTACACAGCACCCATGTTATTACCACTTAACCAAAGAGTTACAATGACATGTTTTTGGTTGTGTCAGCTTAATTGCAATAGTCTAATAGGAAGGGTTGAGGACCTGTGTTATTTTTATCTAAATGTCATTTTTACCTTGTGTTTTTTACGATCATGAGATACTTTGAATTCCTCCAAATGAAGGATGACATTGACATTTCTGGGTGGCCCGAGTGGGAAATGATCTTTCCCTCAAACTACAAAGCAGATTTAAACCATGCACTGAGGCTATGGTCACCAAAATAGGGACTGTTGTTGAAGACAGTCTCCCCTTTTATTTTAGCGCAGATATTCCCTAGAATGTCACCAAGTTGTTTGTTTTTCTTTTATTCATCTTTTTTGTGGATACTGTAATCGAGAGTTTACTTCAGAGGTTATTCTTAATAAGATGAATATATCAGACAATATATTTCTTGCTGATGATCATAAGAAGCCTGTCTTGCTAATTAAATGTACATGTATATCAAAATGTATCTAAGGTTAAATATTAAGATTAAAGAAAAAATATATATTAATTACTATTAAACCACTGCTAATAATCATGCACATGAGCTGCATCGCATAAACAGGGCCTGGCCCTACTGTATGTACAGATGAAATAAACGAATTACAAACAAACAAACAAACAAACTATTATGTACCTAATTTAAGAACAATATGTGACCCGTTTTAGCCCAATTGGTCGGAAGTCACATTTTAAAAAGCTTTAATATCGCCCCTTTAAGTAGTCGACAGTGGACATTTTTTTTCTTTTGGAAAATGAGTTTTTGACATTTCTCTTAACATATGAATAGTTATCTCACAGAAAAATGAAATACAAACCATATTACAACTCCCATTATTCCCAAAATGATGACCATAGGATCTATAATGTAGCACATAATATAGTTAATATCTAATTTTAATGTTAATTGTCTTATTTTAATTAATTTCTATTTAGTTTAACAAAAATGTAATAAATGTTGCCAAAGGGTTAAAACTGGCCAATATATACTACATGCCACATACCAGATGAAAGCTCTTGATCAGAGCCTACACGAATATTGCAATATCAAAACATTTTTAATATGCGACTTCTGACCAATTTCATTAACACAGGTTAACACAATTATGCTGCATGGGTTGAAAATACCAATTTCACTTTTTTTTAATCAACATATCTGTCGCTGTATTTACAGCATTGGCAGAAGACATGAGTGCAGCAGGAGCTCACTAGGTCTTGTCCAAGTCACATACTTTTACAAATAAGAAATGGCAAAAGAATGGAAAAAGCACTAGTACATTTATAGGACTTTGCTTATTCCACTAGCAGAGTTCTTCCAAGTGTAAGTATCTCAGACAGCAATATCCTGATGGCTCCTGTATGTAGATAAGAGGCAGGACCAGATTACATCCAGACCAGGTGCTATGTCTGGTATTACTGCTCTAATACTGAAGCCTCATGCTGGGGCTTTTACACAGATTGTGCAGGGACGAGTGAGAAGGTTGTGAAGACCATCACAGATTGGGAATTTGAGAGGATACTTTAGGCAATACCATTTCAAGATGTATGTCAGCTATGCTCTTTCCGTCTTTTGAGAAGAGCATTTATGAATAACAAGATTTAATCAAGGGGAATTTTACTTAACATCTTTTCACATATTGAATTGTAACCCAGTCCCATGAGTTGTCTTGTTATTCCTCTTTCAGCGAAGATTTCTATTAAACATCTTTAGTGACACCTAAAACCTTCACTTTGCTTACTTTATTGTCTAGATCCCTGCTACCCATTTACTACCTCCATTCCCTGTTATATCCCATCACATACCAATGTATCAAGCTGCTCCCATAGGATACGACATGCCCCTACAAACAACCATTTCCTGACAGGTAGATGTGCGTTCTGCATGGCTCTTTAAATCTAGCACACAGGTTGGTAATCAACAAGGTCTCCACCTGGGGTAAAAGTTTACCTTTCAAAAAGCTTCTGCCATCTAAGGGAGGGCCTCAAAGGGGCAGCATATAGTATCTTCACTACTTTTGAGCAACTAACACATCTGAGAAGCACATGCGGTGTAGCAGAGGGCCCGAGGCATGTATGAACTACCTATGACTCCTGATATGTTTCTAAGCAGTTCGCCTTGACATCATAAAAGCAATATTCTGGAGTCAGTTATATACTCCAATAAACATTACCAACAACTGAATCTGGGAATTCCTGCTCAATTCCAAGTGGGTTGAGCTAATTGGGAGAACAAATGACTGCAGTAAGCTCTTGGAAATAGTAACTTTTAAGGCTGCAGGCTCCAATTTTGAAATTAACAGGTTTTATGTCCCAATAATAAAATGAGAAATGGTGGTTGCATGGCTTCCATGCCCAGCTCCCTCACAGCTCCCTGAGAAGAAGCAACCACAGTCTACACTGCCAAACTACAGTGAGCTTAGAAGGGCCCTGACTGTATGGCACTCAAAAAAAAGCTAGTTTTCAGTGTATCATTTTTCTTTGAAAGAATGTCTGCATATAATTACTACTGTAGACGTTGAGAGTAGCTAGGTCTTCCTATTATAAATGTATAGGGCCTGCCATCATGTCATCCTTCTTGATAAACATTATCATTTAGACTGAGGCATGCACTTTGCATTCTGAGATCAAATGAGCTAGATTGTCCATTCAACAGTTGAGATTGCATGTCCTGACGTAAGACCTTACAAAAAATGTCAGCTTCCAGCATTCCTCTTCAAGTGTGTATCACAGGGTCTGTGTCATAACATTTGACACAGGCCAGTTCCATTCAAGTCAATGAAAACAAATTGTAGAATAACTCGAAAAATTGGCACAGCCTATAAATGGCGTTGTATGCCTGTCTCCACCTTCTCATGGTGAGGGGCTTCAAAACTTACCAACCAACTCGAAATGTTTCATATATTCTGTATGGCAATTGGTTTATATTATTCAAGAGGAAGACATCATAATCATAGCCAAAACAGGAAAAATATCATCATATCCAGTTCCATCCAGTCTACTTTACAGGGGACGTCTACCTCCATCCTGGTTACTTCCTCTGCACAAGTTCATTTTTCATTATTATCTTACTCATGCCATATTGACTAAAGGGCCTTCTATCTCCTCACTTCTGACTGCCCTCTATATCCAATCAGCATGGATGGGCTGTGTTGTTTGAGCATACGTTAGCAGGACTCTCAATAATCTCAATTCTTATGTTGTGACCACAGACTGGTTTCACATCACCACATGCTCAACCCCAGCTGCAGAAGAAATAATACTTTCAGGGAATCAATGAAAATATAATATAATGTATGCTGATAGATTCACATGGGTACGCTTCTCAATGCTGTTATGATAATTCCCTTATACAAATATTCATTTATTCTTAAAAGATTTATCTATAAAAAATAAGATACAAATTACTACAACCAGTATAAATGACATAGAAACACATTGCTTATATTTTTATCTTCTGATTTTCATACTCATTGTTATCCTACTCACACCATTAAGCTGCACACTCCTTCAGGCTGTGCATGTGTATACTTTCTGTAGGCTGCATGGTCACAAAGTGGTGAATGGATACTTCGTTTCCTTTATGCAGCCAGATCAAGTCTTATCTATCCTATCAATGCTGGTGTGGTATTTTACATGTGTATTGATGACAGGACACTGCCATAATTATAGACAAGTTGCAGATGAATTACAATAAATCAGTTAAGGAACATATGGCAACATAGATTTAGCAGTTATTGATGACTTGTATAATTGATTAAGGCAGCAATATGTTTTTGTATGTTATAAAGGATCATAAACAATGAATAAGAATAGGCAAATTGTTTTTGAATAAGGTTATCATATTTGTGTATCTATAATGTGCAGCAAAATGACCCCCTCCACCTAAAAACATATAACCCTCTTTTTTTCATAAATGTTTATTAAAGAGCTTTCATATATATATATATCTAGGACTAAAGTATCTTATTCCTTGCAGCTTGTATCCCATTACAATGTACAAGACAAGTTTCAAGATTCTGTTAGGAGACATCACCCCTGCAACCGCCGCTGTACATCCAGTGGTGCTTACAGTCCCCTAATGTGTGATCAACAACTGCAGCCAACAGGCAAAAACGTAATAATGATGAGGCCATCAGTACCCGGTCTGCCAGCAGCGGGCAATTATATTATACACTGTTATAAAATGGTTGGCCGTGCATTATAGCCTCAGAGAAGTCAAGTGACCGTTCGTTATAGGGTAACAGTGCACGCTGGGCACAGGGTCACAGCAGTGGACAGTAAATAAACCCACAGGAAATCTTTAAAAACCCACAGAAAACCTTTTTTAAAGAGAAATACATTTTATAAAGCCAATAGAACACTCTTTCTTCATATCTCGACTCTCTGTGACTCTATAATGCACTCTGGTCCCAAGCCTTATAAAGGCTTGACACCATCGTGCATTATAGAGCAACAGAGAGTCTCGACTTGAAGAACATCGTTTTCTATTCTCTAAATAGTTAGGGATGGGCTGCAGCAGCAATGCAGGCCCCTACAATGAGGTGATTATGGGGCCTCACAATATATATGCAGGGGTAGCTCATGACCATTCAGCTAATGTTTGACCTATATAACCGTGGCTAATTCTCACACAGACACCTGGTACTTCCTGGGTGTTTCCCTCTAAAGATGGAAAGCTCAGGAGAGACTTTAAAAAAGCCATCAGGGAACTGCTCAAGAGGTGCTGAGAGCTATTGCTACATTTCTCAGCTTCTTCTTTAGCCCTTCACATAATGCCAATCATTTCATAGTAGATATTCCCACTTATAAGCAGCCACCTTCTTTCTTTTATTTTCTACATTAAGATGATCAATTCATCTTTGATTTTATTAACCAACACTATCCAGTAACTAGCTTCATATGAGCCGGACTGGAGGTCACTTCAGATGAAAAGATTAGGTGCAGAGAAAAATTGAGATTTGTACTGCTAAACCTTAGATATAAAGCTAACTAGTGTAATAGCCACACCCGTAACTTTAACAGATCTTTTCCATTATTTAATCTTGCATGGCATCCCACTCTCTCGTTTTCTCTAGGTACTGGGAAAAACCTTTTTCAGATTAATCTTCCCTCCCCAGGTAATCTTATCCAGCTGAAGTCTGAAAAATGATTACTTCATTAATTTCCAAGCAACGCCTCTTTAGAAAAAGGTCTGAAGTTATTGTTTTTCAAAGAAGCGAAAAGGCTAATTTAAAATGAAGTACTTGCAAATAGGCACACAGTGCCCTGTCCACTTTGGGACTTTGTTATATAACCAGATCTACCCCCTCCCCTTTTTATTATTATCATTATTATTATTTACTGTGTATGCATGTATTTACTCCACGTGTATATGATTAATTGGTGTGTTTGTGTGGTGTACCTCTGTGCCAACCTTCAGGCCCTGTTAAGATCTTGGACAAGTTGCAGGTGGTGTCAGTTGGAAACCACTGACATTGGTGTTGGACTTGGCAAAAAAAAAAGATCCTGGTTATTACGTTTATTTCCAAGTGTTGTTATGTTACAACTTGAGGGAAATGTTCAACTATTGTAACTACCTTTTGGTGATGTGGTTGTTGTTGTAAGAGTGATTTTCACGCACAGGGTTTAGATCGGATTTTATTGAACCCCATGCTCAACAAGCATAACATGGTATTGAATAAAAAAAAGATACTAAGCTATCATCCTAGACCACCCAGTGGGCACAAAATTCAGTTCAACGTTGAATCAACATTGCATCAATATTGAATCAATGTTGACAACCATTTATCAATGTTGATTCAACATTATGTGCCCACTGGGCATATGTCATCCTCTAACACTAAACCCGCATTCTGTATAATGGCAATAGTTTTGACAATTTAAAGTTCCTACTACCTTTTTTCCCTATGGGTCCAGAATACAGGAAGATGTAGAAATTATGCATGAAACAGATTATGTGTATTACCTATCCATGGATAATGACAGATTTGCATTGATACAAGTTAAGGTTAGGTATTACATAGTTTTAGATAATAGCTAGAAGATTCTTGTTCCATTTGATGCCTAGTCACAGATGTTGACTATTACAATATTTTAACCACCAGGCAACTAGTGATCGTTGTGCTTATATTTCCAGTCACTACATGTCGGTTAGTAAGGGATTAACAGGTGGGGGACTAGTATAGCAGAACAGGACGGCCTGCATAAACAGGCTGCCTGTACTTTCAGGTCGCCCAGCCTGTGCTTTCAGGTCGCCCCTATACACTCTTCCAGCACAGCAGGCTGGGAGCCTGGTGTAGCAGGTGGGGTATCAGGCTTTCACACCTTCTCCAAGCAAATACAATGCTCTGTGTGCCCCAAACTAGACAAACTACAGATTTAAACTTGTATTTACTCATGAATGCACCAAACTATGCACTAAATGCATATATATGTTGGTAGGTAATTTATTGATCTATATACCAAAGGGGACTTTATTTTTCGCAAATATCATATAAAAATCACAAATATGATTATTTAAAAGCTATGGTAAAGAACACAGTGCTGTAGCTATACAACCCTGTATACCAGGCTGAGTGACTGGAATAACCGGGTGGGTGTGTTATGCAGGCTGTACTGTAAGTCCAGGCAGTCTTCCACCTCATCAAAAAGTCCTAATTTTTTCTCAATTCTCATTACAGATTCATTACATAGCATCCTAGCCTAATCAATGGATTACCTGCACCTGCATGGTACTATTCCCGTCTGTGCTAGCTTCATCTTCTAAAACCTAAAGTAGAGAAGCCATACAAACGTTTAGACATCCTGCTGAAATTAGACTGATTCAGTTGCTACTAATCAGTTGGCTGAGGGCTGACATCTACACTTTTCTGTTTATATACTTCTAGGAACTGATAGTCCTGATGCGTAACGTTCGAACTCCTGTGCTAGTCCTTTATACATTCACATTATGAGATTAGAAGGTCAATAAGTGCTGCTCCTACTTATCTCGGCTTATAGTAGAGTTAAGGACCAGTTTATGTCAAGAGTACATCCAGTGGTGATTACAGCCCTCTGATGTGTCATCAGGAGCTACAGCCAAATGCAAAATGGTATAGTCCTGATGAGGTCATAAACTTGGGGCCTGCCAGCAGTGGGAGATTCCGTTAGGCACCTCAGGATCAGTGGCAGCAGCAAACAAATCCCCCTACAATGATGTGATGCCTGGGCCTGGCAGTAATCATGCAGGGGTTGCTCATAACCTTTCAGCTAATGTTTGACATATATAATCTACGCAGACACCAAGCACTTCCTGAGTAATTCTCTTTAATTTTGTTTAGGTCCTGAGATGGAAAGGTCAGAAGAACCTAGCTACGAGCTAATAGGAAACTGCTAGTGCTACCTGTCTCAGCTTCCAGCTCAGTTGCTAAATTACCCTATATCACTGCATTTTGAATATGTTTGTTTGTAGGAAGCCGCCTTATTTTGCAATCAGTATTTCTCCACCTATAAATGACCAATTTCTTGTTTCACGTGATCTACTATGTTAGTTTTCCTATGTATGTTAGTGTAGTTGATAGTCAGGGAAGGGCCATTCGAAGTGTGCCAGTGACAGTAAGCTGACGTTACTGCTAGGTTGATGCATATACAGTCTACTAACACTTTTAGGCCTCCTGGCAGGGGACCTGGCATTCCCTTGACTATTGTACTCAACGTTCTATTCAGTAAAGGCTGTTGCACAGCTTGAAACGGACAGGTGCTGAAAAGGGCTCTGAGGTACTGCAGCACATTCCCACAGCCTCAACAGCCTTTTGGGACAAACCTACAAAGGCCCATACAGCTATTGTACATCTTACTGCACTTATCTCATTATCCACTCTAAAGATGCCTGGTGTGGCTGTCAATGAGCTCCTACACATGTACAGACACAATGTGACTCCTGCCTGAGGGTATCCGTTGTCTCATACTAGAGGAGGACCATCATAGAGAAGGCATGAGACAGACAGTGACAGTGGCTGCTGTAAAGAGTAAATGGGGCAGCAGTGGTAAGGGTGGTAAATGATGGCTAACAAAACCATTATGCCAGCATACAGTTAACATAGCTAGTGCTACACTTAGTCTAACTGAAGGATGTTCATAATATTGGATCAGGTCTTTTTTATGATGACTTGTGATATTGCCCACAGCCTATGTGTGCATATACTAGAGAGCCCTACACGTTACCATTAATATCAAAATTATACACAAATGTTAACATAGATATGAAAGATGCCTGGTAGTGAAAACAGATTCCCAAATGTATGATCAGGAACTGCAGCCAACAGCCAAAAAGGCAATAAAGACAAGATCATTAGGCCCAGGCCTTCCAGCAGTGAGGGATTCCAAAACATTGAGATGGGCATTGGCACCTTGAGCAATATTCACCTACACTAACGCACTCCCCTGCACTGTGCTAGGCAGTAATTACATCTCCGAGCAGCACATATTTATCTTTGTGAGAGCTGTTGTGTAACCTTAGCTAGAGGCTGACATATTACCCTGGATTTTTTATACTCTTTTCCTCTGATATTGGACATCCCCGGGGATAGGAAGGTGGTAAGAATCTAGATTCCTGAGCATCTCATGTGGATATTCTGAGCAAGTTCTGAGAGCTTCTACTTTGTCACAGTGTCTTGTTTAGTGGCTGCCATCAGCTCATAGTCATAAAACTAGTAGAGTCGGTGTTTTCATGTCAATATTTTGTCACATAGCTAATGATTGCACACCGTCTGTTTCTTCTCTTTTTAATGAAAAGTGATATATACTGTTTATCATATTAAATGGATAAAAAGCTGACAATACTACACAGCACCCAGTGTTATTACCCCTCAATCAAAGAATGGCAATGACATATTTTTGTGTGTGTCAGCTTAATTCCAATAGTCTGAAAGGAAGGGTGGAGGACCTGTGTTTTTTTTATCTGAATGTCATTTTTACTTTGTGTTTTGTACGATCATGAGATACTTTGAATTCCTCCAAATGAAAGATGACATTGACATTTATAAGTGGCCAAAGTGGGAAATGATCTTTTTCTCAAACTACAAAGCAATTTTTAACCATGTACTGAGGCTTCTTGACACTCATATGGTCACCAAAATAGAGACTTCTGCAGTATTGCTGAAGACAGTCTCCCCTTTTGTTTGAGCCCAGATATAACCTAAAATGTCACCAAGTTGTTTGTTTTTCTTTTATTCTTTTTTTTTTGATATTGTAATCGAGATTTTGCTTTAGAGGTTATTCTTAATGAGATGAATATATCAGACGATACATTTCTTGCTGACGGTCATAGGAAGCCTGTCTTGCTAATTAGATGTACATGTATATCAAAATGTATCTAAGCTTAAGTATTAAGATTGATGAAAAAATATATGTTAATTACTATTAAACCAACGCTATTAATTATGCACATGAGCTGCATTACATAAACAGGGCCTGGCCCTACTGTATGTGCAGATTAAATAGATGAATTACAAACAAATAAACCATTATGAAGTTATTTTAAGAACTATACATGGGTCAGAATTTAAAAATATGTCACTTTCTAGAGCCAAAAGTGAAAAACAATGAAAATTCGAAATAATCAATTCATCTTTACACAAGATTATTACTTTGAAAGACATATATCTTAGGTGTCTGAAAACAATAATTGCATGCTTTAACTCCCAGGGGTGCAGTTTTGATTGTCCGTCGAATACATCGTAGAGTAAAAGTGTCGGCAGTTAGGCCCAAAACTATTACAACAGGGTCTTTATATCTAAGAAACACCACAGTGTCTTCTAAATTCATTTGCAAGTAGCCTTAGTATGTGTGAATAGGCATATCACGTTTGAAAACACTTGACAATAAACTTTTTGATTTGTCGCTCAGCAAACTTTGCGAAAATATTGAAAATGATGAAATATTTCCACTAAATCATCAACTTTAGTCTAATTTTCTCAAAACAGTCCATTTTGCCATCAAAATCACTTTGTGTTATCTTCAACATGTGTACTTCCAATAGCTAGAATCATTTTACATACAAAGGTACCTCTCTTGGCATGGTGAGCTCGTAAAACCAGCTTATTTTTAGAGTAAAAGTGTTGGCAGTTATGGCATTGGTTATCACATGGCATAACCTCTGCTACATATCTCAAACACCTTCCACAGCTATCTATTCTATATTTCTTTGTACAAAACAGGTTGGACGTATCTTTTAACCCTTCAACACAACAGTTATAACATATTTTATGCCAAATGGTATTCCTCCAAATATGTCAAAATAAGGGAAAATTTGGGTAAAAATGTATGGCCAGTCACTTTTAGGGGAAAAAAATGAGTCATGCACTATGGGCAAAATGACTATTTGGGAGGGTAAAAGTCCCATAGGGGCATTCTCTGTTAACATATGGAGATGATGGACCAAATGAAAGTAGTATATTTTACAAAATATAAAAAAATTGTCGGCAGTTACGGATTCTTAGTCAACCCTGACAAGTTGAAAAATCAGCAGAATTTATATATTATTTGCTCAAGCTATTACAGCACATAGACCTCCATCATGCTGTGCAGAGAAAATGTTTATACCATTCATATTAAGGAGTGTATGGCAATAAATACATTTCTGCGTAACTGCGTTTACTATCTGATTGACTATTTTCTGCTGTATTTATCACAAGCATGTTCTTAGCATAAGTATAGCACACTAAAATGTTGAAGGGGATGTGTAGGCATAATATAAACCACAGAAAACACAACCACGGGCCCTATGCCATGGGAATATGCAACGTTACAAGTATGTGCTCCCTCTGATAGTGGCTTAGTAGTAACATAAGTTATATTGGAGACATACTTTGGACTTTTCTGAAAAGGGGATGCAGTACTCAGGTTAAATATTTTTGGATTGATTAAAAAATTCTCATTCTTTGTTTCATACCAGGAGCTGCAATTTAGTGGTATTACTGCCATAGGGCAGCACTTTCGCTGCCCTATGGCAGCAGCGGTTTTTCAGGGGTATTTTAGATGCTGCCCAGAGGCAGCAGCGGCCCTTAAAGGGTTAAGATGATAATTAGGGCCTCAACAGGGATTTCTGTTGACATTTTGTTTATTTTCTCTCTGAGACACCCTTTAACAACCCTTATAGTAAACTAAAACATGCCAAACTGCTTCAAAGTCAAACTATATTATGTAGTAATGTCCATTTCCAAAAGTTGGTTTGAGATTTCCAGCGGATGCACAATATTACAGCATCAGGAAAGGTTTTACAATAGACCAGAGTAAAAGTGTCGGCAGTTACGTAAAAGTGTCGGCAGTTACGTGAATGTTGTGCCCCCTTGTCCCACTACACAAGAGCATCAAATCCTATCCAGATTCATGATTATACATACGTGTTAATATGCATTAGTCCCCCACTTTTGAATGTAAAATCCACATTAGGAGCCCCTTACTGGTAGGCTACTGGATGCTCCAAAAGTAAAACTGTTGGCAGTTACATGAGGGCCATTTCAGATACAAAAGGCTATAGGGAAAAATCTAGGCCAGATATCTCAAAAAGAAAATTGACTCTGTTGGACAACATATATAACTATTGGAAAACCATGATTAAGAAGGGTTGTGACTATATGTTGATGTGGGGGAGTTATGAAATATGTAGGCTGAACGCACGATTTGGGGGTATTGTAGCCCTTTCGGGGGTCATAAATTGAGAAATATACACTGCACATCCAAGATTTTACATTTTTCTGAAAGCTTGGACTGGTCCCTGTTATATGAAAACAAAATAAATGGATTGGTGCAGGCATTTTTATGGCAGAGCTGTTTGAAGGTGAAAAACACGATAGAGTGACATTTTTCAAAATTCTCACCCATATATGTGACCCGTTCTAGCACAATCAGTCGGAATTCACACTTTAAAGAGCTTAAATATATGGCCCCTTTAAGTAGTATAGGGTGAAAAATGTTTTTTCTTTGCAAAAACATATGAATAGTTATCTCACAGAATAATGAAATACAAACCATATTGCAACTCCCAGTATTCCAAATTTATAAAGGTAGCACATAATATAGTTAATATCTAATTTTAATGTTAATTGTCTCATTTTAATTAATTTCTATTTAATTCAACAACAATGTAACAAAAATATTGCCAAAGTGTTAAAACTGGCCAATAAACTACGTGCCACATACCAGATGAAAGCTCTTGATCAGAGCTGTACACAAATTTTGCAATATCAAAACTTTTTTAATATGCAACTTCTGACCCATTTCGTTAGAACAGGTTACATAATTTTGCTGTAGGAAAATACCAATTTAACATTATTTTCAACAACATATCTGTCAGTGTATTTACAGCATTGGCAGAAGACATGAGTGCAGCATGAGCTCACTAAGTCTTGTCCAAGTCACATACTTTTACAAAAAAGAAATAGCAAAAGAGTGGAAAAAGCACTAGTACATATATAGGACTTTGCTCATTCCACTAGCAGAGTTCTTCCAAGTGTAAGTATCTCAGACGGCAATATCCTGATGGCTCCTGAGTGTATAAAAGAGGCAGGACCAGATTACATCAAGGCTGGGTGCTATGTCTGGTATTACTGCTCTAATACTGAAGCCTCATGCTGGGGCTTTTACACAGATTGTGCAGGGATGAGTGAGAAGGTTGTGAAGACCATCAGGGATTGGAAATTTGAGAGGATACTTCAGACATCTTTTGAGAAGAGCATCTTTTGAGAAGAGCATTTATGAGTAACAAGATTTAATTAAGTGGAATTCTACTCAACATCTTTTCACATATTGAATTGTGTAACCCAGTCCCATGAGTTGTCTAGTTATTCCTCTTCAAGCAAAGCTTTCTATAAAACATCATTAGTGACACCTACAACCTGCGCTTTGCTTACTATATTGTCTAGATCCCTGCTACCCATTAACTACCTCCCTTCCTTGTTATATCCAATCACATACCAATGTATCAAGCTGCTCCTGTAGGCTAGCTATGACCTACCCCTACTTACAACGACAGCTAAAGGTGGGTTCTGCATGGGTATGCAAGTATAGCACAGAGACTAGTAATTGACAAGGTCATCACCCGGGGTTTAATCTTACCTTTTGAACAGATTCTGAGGGAGGGACTTAGAGGGGCAGCCTTTAGTATCTTCACAACCTTTAATTACAATTGAAACACCTAAGCAGTTCATGCTCTGTAGTAGAGGGCCCGAGGCATGTATGAACTACTTATGACTCCTGATATGTTTCTAAGGAGTTCTGCCTTGGCATCATGAAAGCAATAATCTGGAGTCGGTTATATATATAGTCCAATACACATTACCAACAACTTAATCTGTGAATATCTTCTCAATTCCAAGTGGGTAGAATGAGGTAGAGAGCTAATGGTTTTAGTAAACTCTTGGAAATAGTAGCTTATGAGGCTGCTGGCTCCAATTTCAAGGATTGGCGTCAGAAGGTGACAGGTATAAAAGGAGCAGGTTGTATGTGCCCATAATAAAATGAAAACTGGTGGATGGATGGCTTCCATGCCGGACTAACTCACAGCCCCTGAGCAGAAGCCACCACAGTCTACACTGCCATTCTGCAGTACGCTTAGAAGGCCCCTGGCTGTATGGAACTCCAAAAAATACTGCTAGTTTTCAGTGTATTATTTTACTTTGAAAGATGTCTGCACATAACTACCACTGTAGATGCTGAGAGTAGCTAGGTCTTCCTATTATAAACGTATATGGGGCCTGGCATTTTATAAAGTCTCTTGTGACCCATCTTGATAAACATTATCATTTAGACTGAGGCATGTGCACTTTGTATTTTGAGATCAAATGAGCTAGATTGTCCATTCAGCAGTTGAAATTTCATGCCCTGATGTAAGACCGTACAAAAGATGCCCGCTTCCAGCATAACACGTGCACATCACATGGCCTGTGTCATAACATTTGACACAGGCCAGTTTCATTCAAGCCAGCAGTATAGGTCAATGAAAACACAATGAAAAATAGCTCAGAATATTTCATATGTTCTGTATTGAAATTGGTTTATGTTATTCATGAGGAAGACGTCATACCTAAATTTCCAATCTTTATCTTCAGGCGTTCATACATCATTGTTATCTTACTCACACCATATCAACTCCATCGAACTCCTATAAGTACTCTCCTTTAAGCTGTGCATGTGTCTACTTTCTGTAGGGTGCATGGTCACAAAGTTGTGTATTGATTCATTGTTCCCTGTATGCAGCTAGATCACGTCTTATCCATCCTATCAGGATGCTGCACTATGCTGGTGTGGCATCTTACATTTGTATTAATGACAGGACGCAGCCAGAATTATAGACAAGTTGCAGATGGATCACAGTAAATCAGGTAAAGAACATATGGCAACATAGATTTAGCGGTTATTGATACCTTCAATGTTTGATCAAGGCAGCCATATGTTTTCTGTATGTTATAAAGGATTAACAACAATGAATAAGAATATGTGATATATTTTGAATAAGGTTATCATATTTGTGTAGCTATAATGTGCAGCAAAGTGACCCTCTCCACCTAAAATTGTATAACCCTCTCTTTTTCATACATGTTTATTAAAGAGCTTTCATACAAATATTCATGACTAAAGTATCTTCTTCCTTGCAGCTTGTATCCCATTACAATGTACAATAAAAGTTTCAGGATTCTATTAGGAGACATCTCCCCTGCAACTGCCGCTGTACATCCAATGGTGATTACAGTCCCCTAATGTGTGATCAACAACTGCAGCCGAGGGGCAAAAACGTAATAATGATGAGGCCATCAGTCCCAGGCCTGCCGGCACTGGTAGCTCGGGATGGGCTGCAGCAGCAATGCAGGCCCCTACAATGAGGTGATTATGGGGCCTCACAGTATATATGCAGGGGTAGCTCATGACCATTCAGCTAATGTTTGACCTCTATAACCCTGCCTAATGCTCACACAGACACCTGGTACTTCCCAGGTAATTCCCTCTTATGTTGTGTAGGTCCAGAGATGGAAAGGTCAGAAAAGACTTAAAACAAATTATCAGGGAATGGCTGAGGAAGTACTAAGAACTGTCTCAGCTTATGTTTGAGTACTTCACATAATCCTAATTTATTGCATTGTAGCCACCTTGTTTCACAATCGGTCCTCATTTTCTCCATTTAGATGATCAATTTCTCTTTATTCTTACTAACCATCCCTTTTAAGCAACTATATAGCTTTAAATGGGCCAGGGCTTGAGGTCACTTGAAGTCACTTGAGGAACATACTAGGTACAGGGAAAAATTCAGATATGTACTGTCAAACCTCACATATAATCCTTAATCATGTAATAGACAAACAAGTAACTTTGACAGATCCTATAAGCAACACGGTCTCGCATACTGGCTCGAGCACATGAGGTCATTCGTCAGTCAATGTATCGGCTATGAATCACAGGGATATAACTCATTTGTTTTAGTTCTTGTGTGTAGAGGTTCATATGTCATTGTTATCTTGCTCACATAGCATTCATTAGAGGGCTTTTGATGTCTGAAGGTATGCTTTACGGCATATTTTATCTCTTATCTTCAGGGTCCATGGTTTCAGAACGGTGTATGGATACAGCGTTCCCTTTATGTAGCTAAGACAGACACTATCTATATCTTACTGCCACAATGTGCACAGACCAAACAATGCTAGTCCTGCTTTGCTATATGTCTTGGTCTTATAGATAACTTCTGGGTGGGGGGGGGGGGGGGATACAGTCAAATACAATTGATAAGCCTTGTAAGTACATGCATTCAATACAATACAATACAATACATGTATTACAGCCCTTGTGAAATACATTTAAGGCATTGCTTTGAACATTATATTCAACATAAGTATACATGGTGGTGAAGATTGCTCAGAGTGCATATGGCCATATCAACCATTTCATATAAAACATAACCTCATACAAAGTCACAATGTGTCTATGCTTAGAATATTATACCTCCTATTGAGAAAGTGGCTAATATGATTTCTATCGAGCATATCTTTCTGCAAGGCATGATTGGGACAGTTACACAGAGAGAAGTAAAGGCGTAGCCATGACTCTTTTACCATAGTCCACTCTAGTCATGATGACTCTGGTGGAGGGGTCACAACTACTCCAGTCATACCCATTGGTCCTTGTACAAATTGACTCTCCCTCCCTATCAGTGCATAGTCAAGGGCAGTTGACTCTGCAGAGTCATTTGTAGTTTGACCCTTCATGTAGTTGCATATGAATCCACCTGGTGGGGCAACCAACACTAACTTGTTATCAGTGGCAACCATGAGGCAGAGCCACTATCTATATTTTAGATAATTGTTGCATGACACACAGTTTTGATTCTTTATAGCTAGATCCACTATGTCTAAATTGTATGGTTAAGGGATGTCAATGGAAAAGCTTTCCAGTTAGCTTACCTGAATCAAAAATGATGACAAACTGTAAAATACATTCCAAGAACATCAACAGTATAGAGCTTAGTCACCATATTTGTGGGTATGGGAATAGAAGATAAGGCTGGGCACTAACTGTGTGAGATTTAATGTGTGGCACTGCTTACTACTTTATGTAGATGTGATATTGGCATCTAAAATGTCCAATGGTCTGTAGAATGTAGTGTGATGCTACCTGTGATACACCTGTTTCCCCCCACTCTACCCTGGTATAAATACACAATCCACCTGACCTGCATGCACTCATGTATTCGATTTTGACTTCCCCTCTTTTGATGGGTCAACTGCTGATGACTCTTCAGGAACGGAGAGTCAAACTCATTTGACTCTCCTTTACATGTGTTACGTGGGAGACAAACTGTGACTCTGGCTGTCAGAGTCGTGGTGACTCCTATACTTTTCTGTGTGTAGTTCACAGACTATCTATCACCATGTAACTCAGCAATCTTTGGTTGGTTACTGAAAAGGGCTCTGAGACACTCAGAGGACGCAGACAATATAGTGTAAAGATTGTTCTGGGAGAGGTTATTGTAATGTTCTACCCACTTCCACTATCCTTCTCATGATGGATCAACTACAGTGAACTCTGCAAGAAGAGGAGTCAGAATCACTTATATCCAAATTATCAGAGTCATTTTGGAAACAAACCATGACCCTGGTTGACATCGCAAAGCCTTTACTTCCTTATTTTAGGGTATAAAGGAAATATCCTCTCTTCAGAGAATAAATTCCTCCAAACTAAGCAGCTCATCAAACTGATACATAGGATGAGTGATACACACACAGTCACACCTAAAATTCAATTTCACTCAAGGACAGACAGCTGCCCATGATGGCCCAGCTTTCACATCCAAGGAGTAATTCGGGAAACCAGAAAAGCCTTAATGGAATAGAATTAGTCCCACAGAGCAAAGTAAAACACTACACAATCAGTTTGGGTCTCTGCTTAGGGCGCTCCTTTGGGTTCTCTCTCTCCCCTCTTTCTGTGTAGCTGATTATGATTAAAATACATCTACAAATTGAATCTCCTTTACTGTATAATGCTTACAAGAATCCAATTTATTCTTTCTCAACTCAATTTGGAAAATATTACTTGAAGTGGAAGAGATGGAGCGATAGGATTTCTGTTTACCTCAAGTATAAGTAGGCCTCATCCTATGCTCAGAAAAATAATTTTACTTGATTTAACCTTTGACATATTGAGGACTATGGCTGTTTTGATTTTTGCCAAACTTGGCCATGGAACGAATCTTTCACAAACAATCTTCTTTTGACAGAATGGCCTTTTTTGGTTGTAGAAAACCAATTCAATTTCATATAACCAATTCTATCTGCACACAAGTGGTTGATTTTCATAATCACACTAATTGTTGCTTTGAATTAGTTGAGGTACTGCTTCCACTTGCAGTAATCGTGCCACTTTGACATATCCATATTACTTCCACTTGCTGCATCTGACTGTGGAGGTGGGTGTAGTTCTACAGATTGGTAGTGCAAGCTGCCTGCAGGGAGGAGGCAGCTGTTCGTTACAGAAGACCTGTGTATAAAAGACCAGTACCCTGAGGGTAGACTGAAGACTCCTGTGCTCTAGGAAGGTGATGACAGCTACAATAATGGGTACATAGACGCTCAAGCACCATAGCTCACTCCAATACAACGTATTCCCTCTACAAAACCAGTATCTTAATTCAATTTACTGGGTAAGTCTCTCAAAGTTCTGAAAATAATGCACTACTGGCAGCAGGTTATGGTTCCAAACCCAAAAGCAGAAATAAAAGAGAGAGAGAATGAAAGATGAGTTTGGTACTCGCCACAGACTTTTTTTGACCAATAAGCTACCTCAGAACTGTTGCTCACATAGCAGTGATCTCCATCTGGTGGCGCTTCACTGCACTACATATATGTCAAAATATTTACTCTCTCACTGTTACCGCTGCAGTATAATATATATTTCCTAAGAATGTCCACTATTCTACACCTGTTCTGCCACGTAGATTTCATATTACATACTCAATCATTTATCGAACACTGCCAACAGCCATCTTTACTTTTATGCACAAGTATGTGCAGTGAGCCTATATTGTGTAAAGCAGCCCTAGCAACCTCCTCTTCAAAAGCCCCCCCCCCCTCCTTCCTTACTAGTACCTTAAATGAGGATACTTATTTCAGAGCCTTTAGTCACAGGCTTTGCTGGTGGGAGGCAGGTCATTGAACGCTGGGATAAGGGCTTTTGTGTTATATCTCCTTCTACCCTTCATGTCCCTGTGGGTATGGCTGGAAGGATGAGACAACACCGACAGAGACCCTATGGTGGAGGTAATTGCAACCAGATCTATAAAGGGGCGGACTAACATGGTCAGACCACCTCCTCAGGGAGGTTCTCAGGGAAGCTGAGGCAAGGAAAGCTTGATCATAAAGAGAGAAAAATGAAAACAGTAAGGATTATTTGCTGAGAGCGGACACAGGGCAGCTCTGTGTCTATGGTGAATAGGGTTTATCTTTTAGTCCTTTCCACTCACCCATAGAGGGGCAGTACTAACCAACAAAGCAACGCCAATTCCTCAGGAACATTCTCAGATGAACTTAGGCCAAGGGTAGAGGATGGAAAACATAGGGAAAATACAAAATAACAACTGAAGACCAGAGCCCAATCCAACTTGAGAATAGGAACAAGGGGTGCTATATATTTTTAGCATCATATTTATTTAGTATATGATAGCTTTAGGAGCTCAATGTGTTGTTTTCAAACCATATAGCCGAAACAAAAGTATGCAACAGAGAGAAACTAACTTTGAGATATGTTGCAAAAAGAAATGGTAATGGCAATGTATAGATCTGTTTAAAAAAAAAATCAAACCGCTAATAATTGCAAGTACTTGTTTTGGCTCATAAATTTTTGAACAAATTTAAACTTTATTTCTCACATAGGATCCAATTGATGCGTTGACAATAAATGACATGCATGTAGTGTGTAATAGGTACATATGTGACCGGTACTTATAAGATATAGAATTAAATTAGTGCTGGGGAACATTCTGTGCAGAAAAGCTGCTGCTACCTTGGTTACTGAGGGGAACTAGACATTTGGCCGTGGGACATGCATACAGGCTTTAAAGAAGCAGATTGAGATCTAACCACTTTCTAATCTATTTCAAATGTAGTTGTCCAGAATAAGGGTAAAAAGATGGCTCCAGAAAATGATTATTTACTCTATATTATTTAGCAGGTTAGTCGGATTTCCTACAGAGGTTGTACAGTTTACTTTAGATATCATACCGCTGCACCTTTATCGGAAGCAAATATGTGATTATTAATGTATAGCACTAGAAAAAAGTGGAAACGAGCCAGAGGTAAAAAAGAGCTTTAGTAGAAAAAAACTTCTCCCTGCAGTATCCATAATGCAGTGCCTTATACTATCAGATATTGTGCCTTCCTGCTTTTAATCACCCATTGGCCTTTTAGATAGTGGATAGGGAGCATATGGCATTTCTGAAGATAATATATATCCAAAACACAGTCTCTCCATATATGTGTAGTTAAAATGATTATGCGACAGGACTATAGCTTTATAATAGGATCTAGTTTTGACATAGAATGACCAACAACATGATACGGTAGAGCGTGGAACTCCTGAAGCCTTGTTTTGTGCCCAACAATTAATAATGATTGTGCAAAAGATATATATTGTGTAACTTTGGCTTGCTATGTTTATTTAGGATACCTGCATTCTTTGAGGGCACACATGACACTGTGTGAGGTTGAATCCATTTACGAGTGAAATATATTTTAGCTTTGATATACACAAAACAAATCTGAACAAAACTATAACACAGCAGCGGGCACCCACGTATAGCTGATATTGATTGAATAGAACGTAAATAGCATTTGCTTAGAGTATGAAATTGGTGACAATAGTCTGAAGAAAACACAGACGCAATATATACCATTCATTATTGCGACACAGACAAATTGTTTAACAGTTGTTGCAAGGATTATATTTCTACAGCTCTTTGCCATTGTACCTCAACATATCTCATATTTCCCCACCTATTCATGTCTTGCATCTGACCAATCTTGGCTAGAGAGGCTTCTCTAAGGCACGCATTTTTCAGATCATTAATGTTGCATAATAAAGTCTTAATCTGCAAGTTTTTTTCTGTCTGAAAGGATCCTACAGCCTGCCCTGCAAACAAGATCTTGGGCAGAACTCGTGCGGTTCTTGAGTCACAACTCAGGATCCCTGCGTGAATTGTGCACGTATCTGGCACGAGAATATGTGAACAGCTTTTGACTGTGTCATATTCTGTGGAATTCCACATTATTTATATCAAACGGAACTTGGGAATTCAACGTTCGCAACTGGGTCGAATCCGGGTAGGTCACAACGAGACAAGAAAGGCATAAGATATTCCAAAGAACTATGAGCATGTCCCTATTACAATCAGAACTTGGGAATTGAAAGTTAGCAACTGGGTAAAATCCAGGTAGGTTACAATCCCACAAGAAAGGCACGGGAATTGAATGTTCGCAACTGGTTAGAATTCTACCCAGTTGAGAACATTCAATTCTAAAGTTCTGATTGTAATAAGGATATGTTCACAATTCTCGGGAATATCTCGTGCCTTTTTTGTGTCATTGTGACCTACTCTGATTCTACCCTGTTGCGAACGTTCAATTCCAAGTGCTGTTTGGAGGGTGAGCTTTAATATGATGGTGATTTGCTTAGGGCGATGCTCTATGATTGTCATATATAGTCATTGTCCATATGTTCGCCCATTTTACAAACACCACAGGGTACAGCAATCTCAGGGGAAATTTTGATCAATGAGGTCATTAAAATCCAAGCAAGGACATTTACTGCTGCAGACCGACATGGTAAGGTCAAGCCCTTGGGGAAGTTCTACAAAATGGGGCCAGTGACTGTGGGTTGTAAAAAGGAGAAAACCTAAAGTGTAAAGTGTAGGGGCTAGGTTTTGGGTTAACTATACTATAATGGGTTCTGTTGGGCGCTATCTTGCGAGCTCAGTCCGAACCCTTCAGTCCGGCGGCATGAGGCAGCACCTGCTCCGGGCTTGGGGTACAGATAAAGGTTTGCTATAGGCTTCCATTGGCTGGAAGCCCACTGACCTGCTGCGAACTCTATAGGGAGCTGGATTAGCTTCACCTGTTAGGTTCTGTGAATAAAGACCTATACCGGAACCTATACACTTGATCCGAACTGTATCGACCTAGTTCTTTACTTCTTACCAGTATTAAGGGAACAAAGTCGTGTCTATTACAAAAGCAACAAATTGACAGATATATATATAGAAGATGCATAGAGCCTCACTGGCAGTGTTATATTAAGGAGAAAGGGTTGAAGGATGCTTCATGACTGATAACCCGAAGAAATGCAAAAATGCCATGCATGTCACACTATTATATACTGCTACTGTGTGTAGAAGGGTTAGCTTTATTCTAAATGGCACAGCATAATATGCCGGAGTAGCGGAGATGAGGGTCTTACCAAACAAATTATATTGAGGGTGCAAAAAGTATGAGCGTTCATTGAATTTGATTAGGGTATACGTTTATGCAAGGGTGTTGACTCTAGGGGTGACATAGTTGAAGGGCAGAATCCTCAATTAGTTCGCTTACAGCAAATTAGGTTAACAGAGCATTAATAAACCATAAAACCAGCACTGTAGCCTAATCAGTGCCCCAGCATGGTCTTCTCTATGTCTGTTCAAGCATTAAAAGAATCGCATATGAGTTAGCTGGGAGGAGGGACATTGGCTAAGTTTAGTTACCCCAGGGCAAACATTTGTATGCATGTTTAATTTTTTTTTTGAGAGAGATAAGGGTGCCCCAACTGGTTTATTAGCTATGCTGATTTACATATGAAAAAGACACATCTTGGAATGGTGAAAATCACCTTACATATATGAAAATATGACAATAAAGTGGTTGCACTTAATCAAAATGCCATTTATAGCCATAAGTTTTAAAGAGATTTAATCATTTCAGCAATTTCCTTCAATCTGAAATCAAATTACAGGCAGAGTAACAAACACAGTAAGAGCTGTGATTTCATTGTGAACCAAAAACAGGCATCTGCCCCAGGTGGCCTGGCTTTCACATCCTGAAAGCCATTTACCACACCAAAGAAGCCTGAGGGGAATGAGATTAGTCGCACAAAGCAAGGTAAAACACTGCACAATCACTTGATGGCTCTGTGTCGGGCGCTCTTTCTCTCTTTCTCTTTGGTTCTATTTCCTCCCCACTTTTTGTGTAGCTTAAATGGGGGAAAACTGATTTTCCCTCAAATTTTAAATTTTACTCATATATGTGTTCAGATGTCAGAAAGGGATCAGACAATGTGGCCCAATCATGGGCGTTTCTAGTGTATTTTCAATGGGGGAATAAGGGTAAGCACCCTTTTATTCCAAAATGACCATGTATCAGACAATCAAATCAAATTTGACCGAAATCTGTGGGAATGAGGGGAATGGAATAGACAGGTAATTATGTATGTTATTTTTAAACATTCTGACTCAGTATTACTGAACTTAATGTCATTGTCCCACACATCAGATGTACTAACTTTAAACAAGATCAGCTAATGCTTGTCAGGAGTCACTTATCTCACTAAATTTAACTCCTTTGGTCTATCATCATTTGACTAGCTAACCTCCACTATACCGGATACTCATAATGAGCAATTATATTGTAAATATCACTGACTGTGATTCTACCATTCATTTAAAGCCGCACTACACCTCATTGTACTTCTTTTCATTCATAATAGAGATCATACAGTGCAGTGCAGCACTTGATGCATCTTAAAGGGAACAGAATATTAGACTAGATTAATGATCTTCAAGTTGTCTCATTGCAAGACTGAATATTAGGACTATGCAGGGGGGAAGAACGGCTTTTCCCAGTGAATGGTCGTACTGCTATCATATATGGTCAAATTAGCAACTCAACTGGAATTGAGATAATCATGAGCAGCACATTCTCTATTAGGTCCTAGAAACAGATTTCTTCTCTCCTTATCTTCATGCTACATTGCATAAAGTCAATTTCTAAGTAGTGTTATATAATAGTCTTTGGCCAGATCGTTTGTCAATCACCAGTTTAAGCAGAAGGGCTTCACACAGGCCAAAATCTAAGGATTCATTACAGCGTTGTGAAAAAATGCTGGTTAGGGCAACTCTACCAAACGCTGAGATAAGAGCAGCCCTCAGCACATTCGGAGCAGTTCCCTCCTGGACCATGTCATATTAAAGGGATTAGATCAGGAAGCCAGACATTATACAATATATGAAGAATGGTATTAGATGATAGTACCCAGGACAAAAAAGAGAAGGTTTGTTATGGGTAAGATGGCAAGAAAATGTAAGGTCGGTAGGTCAGATTTTTTCTTTTTAACATGAAAGTACTATTCTGCCCTCCAGAAGACCCTAAAACTGACCCAAAAAATGTAAAAAAACAAAATATTTCTTTAAAATTGCATTAAAAAGACATAGGATCGCCCTGCTTTGTCAGGGTCAGTCAGGTGACCTGAAACAAACCTTTTTTTTCTTTATTGGCCTAAGCAAAAGATTCTATGTGAAAATACTGCCAGGCCATTGGATGGTGAGTGTGAATACTGAGGTGCTGAGACCCATCTCCACCTAAAAGTGTTTGATAGAATGACGCATTGCAGTCAGGCCTGGGGCTGATGGTCCCATCTTTAATCTATAGTTTTTAGCCGCAGGCTGTACATCCGGATCAAACATAAGGGCAGCCATAGCAGCAGTAGGGGTGTGGAAGTTCTGATAATAACAGGCACACAACAGTGAGTAGACATAATCCGCAAATTGGTTGCACATATATTATCTAGAGTAGGATATTATTCTACAATCCTATAGAATCAAAATTTCAAATTTCTCTTGAGTCCCTACACTAGTGATGTTGGTTTGGTATCTAAACTATCACTAGTACAACAGAATACAACAGGGCTAGGGTAGCCCTACATCCTGGCCCTGAGTGTTGTGAAAGCTACCATGTCCTTCTATGGCTTCCTGCAATACACAATGCTCCATTAACTCCTGCACAGAAGCCAAACAGTGTTCGCATAATTGCTGCAGCAGAGAGGAAGGTAGTCTTTGCAAGCACTTCATCCCACAGGATATTTTTGATATTGCAAGACCAAAGTTTTACATTTTTGAAGGCTACCCACATGTCTGATAGATTTTGCATTTTTAGTGTGAAAAGTACATTACATATTTATAATCATCACTGGACATTCAGTCTTTCTACACTTGTCAATCTCCTGGACAGGTGGCATTTTAAGAGGACTGTTCTGCATGTTTTTGCGAAGACTCGGAAGGGGCAGGGACTGTCCAAAATCAGACTAATACCCAGAAAAGTGCATCCAGTGAACAAGGATATTAAACATCTCACAACCCCATATTCAAAGCATGAACTGAGCATCAATGATTAATTACTTAGGGAGTACTTGGGTTTGCAAACTATTGCCCACTCACTGCAGTAGTATCAACTATTCACCCTGGCAACTGAGAGTAAAACTGAGAATAAGTTCACAAACCTGTTGTGCTTGTTAGTTGACATATGGGGCATACTCTAAACTACAAATAAATAAAGGTACGTCCAGTCTAGTTCGGCACAGCCGCCTATCTTGCTCATCTCTTACATCAACCTGTTACACTGGGCCCCTGTACCTCTCCTTTTCAAAGTGTACTGGTCACCACATACGCTCAGGGTGTCAGCTTCCATATCCCCATTTTGGCCAATGGATTGACTGTCATGAGATATACTGAGTCTAAATCTTTTAGAATCAGTCACTTTCTCTAGTTCCACAGGAAACTACAAGCAGTGAGAGACACTCAGGTAAAGATGGCTATTTGAAGAGGATCCATTTAATTTGTTTGTCAACTGGCGTCTTAGGAACTGGGCGCATATAATTACCTAGGTGCCAGGAGACTAGAAGACCCGGAGACTGATTGCCTAGACCCACACACCATCAATTAACTCTGGTACACTTCCAACTTTCATTTTGGCAGGTAGACATTCAAAGCATGTTGGGCAATTAGCAGAGCTATGTAATTTACCTGACTTGCCAGGTATCTGATAGATATACAAGTGTTAAAGCCAAGGACAGGGTAATTACCACTGTGCCAGCTGTGGATATTTACTCATATCTGGCTTGCACTGACAGAAGGAAAAGCTGCCCAAAAAACAGCATCCAATTATAGCTACCTATGTAATATACAGTCAAGCGCTTTCTTTGTTTCTATCAGCCAACTGTTGTGTATAATACATGTGATAGCCTGTCTCACTGTACAGTATTCTACCGCGCAGGCACACACAACCCTAAGACAAACAGAGTTTTTGATCTTTTCCATTTTCCTATCCTCCCTAGTCAGAGGTAGTGGGATAGGAGAGGGATATTCAGTACACATAATGGTGTGCTGATCAACGGGACGGTTGTACAGCTACAATTAGACAAGCTGCCACTGCATAAGTATGCACGGTTACTCTTTACACCGCTCTTTTATGCTTGGTATGATTCTGTGAGATCGGATAGCGGAATTGGTAGGAGTATTGCAATATTGTCTAGAGGCAAGTTATGCTACATAGGGAAACTATATTTTCGTATTACACAAAACTGATCAATGAATACCGCTATTCCACCAAATGTGGTAAATTATTGTTTCTGAATTCTGTGAAAGATGCCCATGTGCTGAAAGCTAAGCACAAAGCGTAATCAGAATTGTTCTTTTGAAAGGCAATAAGTCACTTTGCTAATAGACTTTGGGGGCATCGAATGTGTCATGTCATGCCTTCATGTAAGACAATCTATATATCCAATTGTTAAAGGGGAAAAAGTATCACAGTTTATGTGGTTACAATTCTCAGGGAACAAAAAATTCTCCACCCTGACATACATTCCATGCAATATCTCCCTGGGTGTGCTGATCCTGTGGTCGCTAAAGCAAGTTTGCTTTGATGGTCTCCACAAGCAATTTCCTGCCCCACAAGGCCCAATATTAGGCTACAGGGCTGGCTGATAAGGCAGCGGCCTACTCTGCTCAGGGACACACAAGACTATGTGGACTGGGGCAGGTTAATGCAGAGGGGACACAGGATACAGGCAGTAATCACATCCTGACTGACCTCCAACATAAAGTGGCCAACTACAAAGTGGCCCTGCAGGAGGTGATGGGAGCAGCTCATAAGGGCGATATCCAGGGAAGGATGTGGTGTAATATGTAGTTCAAGGTTAAAGGGGTATTTTGTTTGATGTGTATCTACCATGTTTAGAATACTCACTTCATAGCTTTATATGACTCTAGTCCAAGTGAATGAACCAGAATTGCAAGTAAAATAATTTTGCACAGGCCACGTTCACAGACGCTGCAGTTCCCACATCATGAATCTAACACAGCCTGTCACTAGACATGGAGTTGGCAGCCAAAAAGTCAACTTGAAATTGCAATCTGGCTGGATGTGAAGATGACAGTAAAAAAGTAGCCGAGTGGTGAGCGGAAGGTGATACATGGACAATTTTAACTGCAAATGTTTTGATACAGAATAAGAACTGGAAATAATATCTTCCATATTTTAACGCATATTCAATGCTGCACTTTCGGAGAGGAGCTCAGTGTCTTGCCCATGAGTAATACAGATGGTGAAAGGAGTGTGAACATGCGTAGAATCTGCTGAGAGGCTTAGTTGCAGTGCCAACGATTAGTAGGATCATTGTGTAGTATGAAAGTTCTTTCTGATCTTATGTTCTTATGTCTATACAGTGAAAGTACAGAAAACTTCTAGCACTACAGTAATTATACTACATTACATGGTAAAAGGTGTTGTAAGTACCTAAATGAGAAACACTGTTACAATGAGGGGAGTGATTGATGTTGTGTATTGATAGTGCCTGGGGACAGCTGTCACTAATGGCTTAAATGACTTGTTTTCCCTTTGATAAATGGTTCCCTGGCGAATATGTCAGCTGCTCAGTAGAGAGCATAATTGTATATTTTACATTACTTGAAACAATTCAAGAGAAAAAGCTGGCAGTTCTCAGCAAATGAGTAATGGTTGATAATTTGTTGCAGTGCAGTTCTTAACTCTGAGAACAGCAAAACAACCTGTCAACTAGAGATATTATTGGCAGTCAAAAAGTAATCATGCAATTAAAATCTGGGTCGATGTGGATATGATAGAAAAACAGCAGCTCTGTGATGAGCAGTGCGTGATACATTGGCAGTATAAACTTTCACTGAGAAAGTGATGAGACTGAATTACTTTTTTGCTCAGAGAGATGTTTAATCATGAGTAGCTCAATGTAGGTTATTGAAATAAATATTGCACAACAATCATTTACTCCATGATTTTGTACTCCCAATGCCTGTATGATTGGTTGTCATTGCTTTATATTGTAATATTCTTAAATGAGAACTGTTAATAAGACCAGACATCTCTTGATTGTAACATCATTCATGACGCATTCTCGCCATTGAATATGTGTACTGTATTTTTGAAATAATTTCATGAATAAAATACTTAATGAATTCAGAAATAGACGTTCAATTATGCATGGTATGACCACAATTTCGACCTCGTTTTAAAGTGAATAATTACAGGTGAAAAGTAGAATCTTTCTGAACGAGCGTACAAAGAGCTGGCAGTATTCCAGAACAAATATTTGGTAACAAAGCTTATGTATTGCTGCCCTTATCACAGACCTCTGCGTGGATAGTGCCAACAGAGTGGCCTATCGAGGTCCTTGTGGTTCCCCATTCTCTTCCTCACAATAGTAATTGATCAAATTAAAGGAAAATTTAAACAAAAGAATGTGAAACAATGCAGCTGGTGCTCTCTCATACCCTCAGAAACGTGAGAGTCATTGTCGCTAAAACTACCCTCACCTGAGAGTCAGGCAGTGCCAATGACTCTCACTTTTCTGTGTGTGCAGCATGAACTGTCGGATTCACAGTGGTTTGTCTCTAATCATTATCTGAATTACGAATTCGAGCTTTGGTTATGATACATACACTATGTTGCATTATGAATTTGAGCAATTAACGATTGAACGTTTTGGCAAATAAAACTCCATACATGAGGGACCCTGTGAGGCCCCTATCTTACAAACGGCCCCTATCTCACAAACTAATCCATTTTGTTAGATAGGGACCATGTCAGGCCCCTATCTGTTAAAAAGCCCCTATCTTACAAAACCATTTAACAGATAGGGCCTACGTCAGGCCCCTAAGTGGCAAATATTTTTTAAGTCCATAAATCGCAAATTATTTGACATTTGACCAACAGCACTTATTAAAGGAAGAATTGGCATTTGTATTAAGGGAAATTGTAGCTAATTAGCCAGGATAATCAACTAATTAGGTTATCCATCTCTCATTGCAAATCAAGGATTTTCCTGCCTTTAAAATGCAGCACATAATTATATGACCCTATTGATAATTAAAGGATTGATTAAGTAGGTCATCAAGCAATAATTAGGTCACTGGTAGCTAATTAGGGCTTTATAGACCTTCCAAATCTGCTTCATTATGAGTTGACCATGCTGATGATAAATTGATTAGGTAAGTAGATCATCAATCAATAGCTAGGTCAGTCATACTTTATTGCCGTTCAAGGGTTTTCTGGCCTTCTTAACGTGTCTCACGAGAATGTAACCATGGTGATAATCAATAGATTTAGCAATCCTGTCATCACTTAATAATTAGGTCACTGATCCTTTCTTTCCAATGAAGGTTTTCCTGATCTTTCAAATGTGTCTCAGCATCAATCTCATCAATGCTACTTACTGGTTCAACAACCCTTTTTTTGGTCCTACTTCAAGTTTGATGTTAAAAAAACATTTTACTGATCTACTGAAGAAAAACTGATTATGAGGTCTTACTGTATTCTAGTTCACATATACGATGTTATTTTGATCTTGATATAGTGCTAGGCTATCATTTTGTTAGATAGGGATTTTGTGAGATAGGGACTTTTTGTGACATAGGGGCCTGGCCTGGCCCTATCTTACAAAGTGCCCCTATCTTACAAATCTATGCAATATAGGGGCTGTTTGGGAGTGGCCCCTATCTGACAAAGATTTGTGAGATAGGGGCCCTTTGCAAGATAGGGGCTTCAGGTGGTCCCTAAGTTACAAACGGCCCCTATCTTTTAATCCAAAATTGTGGTCACTCAGTTAATTAAAAACAATTCCTCATGAATTCTCTCCATTTGACTTGGGGATGTGTCTGTAGTGCTAAGGACTAGTTGTAGAGATGCCCTGAATGGAGGAGGCATACACTGAATGGCTGTAGAGGCTACCTGTGGGAAGGAAGCATATATATACTGAAGAGGTTGTAGAGGCTGCCTTGATCACAGGCGTTCACTGAGCCGTGTTCTGGTGGAGATGGTCCGCTGAGGTTTGGTAGTATTAGTATAAACGCCTGACACTGTTGTGGTCCGGTCATCTAGGTGACCACATTACCAAACACTACATACAGGTAGTGTACATAGCACACAGAAGAGGGCTGCAGTTTAGGCCTGGTGATACCTGTGGGAACTACCTGTATGTAGTGTTTGGTCACATAGTCACCTAGATGACCGGACCACAACATTGTCAGGCCTTTATACTAATACTACCAGCCCTCTGCGGACCAACTCAACCAGAACTCAGTGGACGCCTGTGGCCTGGATGGAGGAAGCATGTATACTGGAGAGGTTGTAGAGGTTGCCTGGATGGAGGAAGCATGTATACTGGAGAGGTTGTAGAGGCTGCCTGGATGGAGGAAGCATGTATACTGGAGAGGTTGTAGAGGCTGGCTGGATGGAGGAAGCATGTATACTGGAGAGGTTGTAGAGGCTGGCTGGATGGAGGAAGCATGTATACTGGAGAGGTTGTAGAGGCTGCCTGGATGAAGGAAGCATGTATACTGGAGAGGTTGTAGAGGCTGCCTGGATGGAGGAAGCATGTATACTGGAGAGGTTGTAGAGGCTGCCTGGATGGAGGAAGCATGTATACTGGAGAGGTTGTAGAGGCTGCCTGGATGGAGGAAGCATGTATACTGGAGAGGTTGTAGAGGCTGGCTGGATGGAGGAAGCATGTATACTGGAGAGGTTGTAGAGGCTGGCTGGATGGAGGAAGCATATACTGAATGGGTTGTGGAAGCTGCCTACAGGGAGGAGAAAACTTAGAATAGGCGTTTTGCTGCCCAGGCGTGTCGAGTACTTGAATATTCTACAGAGGGGGTGACAGTGAAGCCAGAAAGAAATTAACAAGATTGATAACTACCTTTCTGATGAAGCTTTGAAATTGAATGCACATATTATATAACTGTATATATGTATATATATATATATATATATATATATATATATATATATATATATATATATATATAATATATATATATATACAGATATATATGATACTGTAAGTTGGTAATATCTTTACTTTGTACATATGAATGACACTTCAAAGTCAATACTGGTAAATGATAGTAAAGCACCATTCATGTAAAAAGTAATGTCTATTATCATTTACCTCTTCAGTTTGTAGTTTCTCTGAAGTAGTTAATAATCCTAACGTGTATTTTAGCCAATGAGCAAAGCAATGGTCATTTTCTGTACTTACTTCAACAAACAGACAGTTTTTCTATTAAGAAAGGCTTAAACAACTTTAATGGGAACATAGCAAAGGAGAAAAACAGCCACTGAGCAACCATAGTAAAAACATGCTCCCTTCAGCATATACTATGCAGCGCTTTTTACCTTTACATATTGTGCCTTCCTGTTTTTGACCACTATTGGACCTTAATGATAGAGGATAGGCAGCATAAGGTTTTCATTAAGGTCACTTATGCACAGAGTATAATATAGATAAAGCAACAAGCCTCAATAATGCATAGCTGTATCCTTACTCTACTAAGTTTAGGAAAAAAGTGACGGCATGACTGCAGCACTGTATTTTAATCTGCCTTGTAATGGGCAGGTTATATCACGTTTTCGAAAACATCAATTACATAATACTTTTTTATTTAATGTGTGTAGGATAGATCTATGTGTTTTGGACATAGACGTAAGGCTCATAAGGTCCAAAAGGTGAAGATTTTTATACAAGATGTATGCCACTGTCAATTTGCCATACTGATATTCATAAGTGATATTACCAACCAGTATTATGTAGTTGGCACTACTTCTACCGCTTGTCTTACTCCTGATAGCACTGTAGGCCAGGATCCAGAAGAGGCACACAGGTTTCATACTGGCGTTACAGCCAGAGGCAATCCCCATGCATTATACAGAGACTGTCCCGTGTAGCCTCTAGGGGATCTGTATAAGTTGTTGGTGTCAGTTTAAGGTAATTCTGGGCTCTGTTTTACAAACTTGTGAACTCTTGAAGTTTACCCATGTAATAGTTTCCTAAATGATTGAATTTAGACAATTTCCCTCATCGTGCAAAATAAAGAGCAAGACAAGAAGGCCAATTATGGTAGTGAAAATAAACCATGCTTTTCAAAATTATTAAGGATCGCTTTCAGAAATCTGAATCATGTAGATGTACGATTACAAGCTTGTGTATCGGATGAGGTCTGACCTTTGTGCATAATGATAATAGGCGTAATTACTATATACCAGACAACATTCCCTGACAGGGTGACGTCACAGTCTTAGCGACATCACTACGTAACCAAGCAACATCGCTAGGTAGTTAGTAATCCACCTCCTGCAGAGTCACAGACTTGCACGCCCCAGGCCCGAGTAGGGTGTTACATCCACGGCGCCTAGGGCCTCCCCACAGGGTAACACTGGGTGAATAGGCCGCCCATGGCACATGGATCTGCAGTAGGGGAGTAATATAGCACCTCAGTCTATGGCAAATCCGCAGGTATCTGTGTATCCCCCAATAAAATACAGAGTACCATGAGATTCTATACATATTGGGCCATATTTCAGATACTGTACACTTTTTGTGGTGTAAGTAAATTGGTGATTATGACAAGAAATAAAATATAAATCAGGATTTAACAATGTTAAATAAATTTTTCGAAAAGTGTACAGTTAGAACTAGAGACTTTAAACATTCAAAAGTAGGCTAGAATTATAAAATCACTCAGATTTATTCACACCTCTTGCGGAATTTGAGCCTAATGAATGCTATGGTAATGTAATTACATCCATATAGCACCCAAAATAGAGACATCACTACCAAATGGCATTGAATTATATATTATATTGGTAAAATAATTTAATGTCTACTACATATACATATTGAATTATGGCTAGGTGAAGTTCATGCATTTCCCTGTTTTATAGTGTGTGGCTGCAAGCAGGGTAATTACTCCCTATGCTACATGCAGCAGCAGGGCTTTACTCCATAGGTGCCATCTGGGTCATAGGCTATGTATAGACTAGCAGGGGTGAAATAGCAGCAACTTTTCCAACTTTCAGCGGTTGTCAAGCATTTCCCATTAAAGTTATCCTTAGTCTGATTTGTGTATTGAATTAGTATATATTTTCACTAGCAGCTTGGCCATAGACATCAATTATAGACACACTAATCCATTTTCGATGGAACACCCTAGCCCGAGTAACAGCAAAGCCCAAACAGATTCATTAGTCTCTGGTTTTCGGAAACTGTAAGAGTCGTTGTGATTGTGATGCAGCCGTTTAAGAAATTGAGGCCACAGATACCCATCAGATACCCTGCCACAAGTTTTCGTCAGAATCGGCCTTTGAAAATAGTCCACCTTGTCAGCCCCTAAAACTAAGTTCACTCGTACTGCGTGTGGATTCACAAGAAGTAACAATGTGGATGCTGGATCATGGCACAGAACTATTTGAATACGGGTAGGCCTACATTCTTAGTTATTCTACTTGCCTTGAGTTAGGGAGCGCTCATTTTTTTAGAACAAGACGTGTTGGCGGATTTGGGGGTGCGGGGGAGTCCTCCGTGAATGCATTTTGATACCGGGTACTAGAAGTATAGGCCTACCACGAGGGAGACATTCAAATATGATTTATTTTCATTACTACAACCCGGATAAGGCCCCTGGTGGTACTAAACTTAAAAGCAGCATTCTACTTATTTTGGTCCTCTCCCGAATTTGCACCTCAGTAGACTGCAGTTACAAACTATAGCTTAGTACTGGTAGGCCTACCCTAGTAACCTTAGCAGTATACTGTTATCTTCCAGTACAACCGGAATATATAGTATAGTAGGAAGCAGGGGGTCCCATGCACCCGAAGACTATATTTTTTTAACTTGCATTTTTGGAATCCTGAATATCTCTACTTACGGAATATCTTCGTACCCAAGGTGAAATCGTGTCCCATCAGGGTCATTGGCGGCCATCTTGTCGGCCATCTTGGCTTTTTCATGAATTATTAGTAAAACCTAACTTTCTCTATAGATTTCCAACCGTTTGAGCTACATGCATGAAATTTTTATATGAGGCACATAACTAGTCCCACTATGTACACAAACAACCATTTTGACCTTGACCAAGGTCAAGGTCATGAGAATTGACCTTGAACTTGAAAATTGACCAAATTATGTCATTTGACCATGTATCAACTGCTGTCAACACTTTATTAATGGCATTTTCTCCATCTTAGGATTCTTGTATGAAGGAGACATCAATATCAAGCTATTCAGTTCATTGGAATTGAGATCAGATGAGATTTTGCCATAGTTACAATGCATTTTCAATTATCGGTATATTTCAGGATTTAGCCGTAGAAAACTTGTGATTGGCTCTGGTATGCCAGCTACTCATGTTCCATAGATTATTTTGGGCACAGATATTCATCTCAATAGTAACTGTGAGAATTAGCTGCAACTATGACCTTGCCCAATGTCAAGGTCACTTAATTGACCTAGAATTTGGATAAATCTTCAAATGAGCACCTAAAGACCTCTCAAAGCAATGTTAGAGTGTTGAATATATCACAATATTTTCTTTTATTCATTTCTATTTATATGACACATTTCATGAACATATCTATATCATTAAAACATAGTTTATATACATTTTTGCCCTGATAACCATTTGTTGCCATCATAATTCTGCATGGTAACAACAGCTTTCCATTATTGGACATATTGCAATTTTCCCACTATATAACATATTTTCAGCAATTTCTCAAAGATAGTGGATTCCCATTGCTTATTATTGTTTATCTTTTCAGATAATGAATGCTCTGATATATATGACCTTTATCAAGGTCAAGGTCACATAAAATTACAATAAACATTGGGAAATCAATAATTGAGTGCTTATCACCCTGTGAGAAGGAGCTAAAACGTAGTTAAGAACATTGAACTTTTCACCTTAAATGAGCTGAATCCACCTGTATTTATCTTTGCTGCAAGTATACGTCCTAGTATATTGGAGGGAGAGCCTTTGGTTATCCTGTGAGCATTATCCTCAGCACTTCCAAGAAGCTGGTTGCCGCTACCCGTGGAGCCTCGGTGTCCGGTAGGGCTCTGGTGGGTGGGACGCCGCCCGGTGGACCGGTGGGCAGTCACCCAGCTAACAAAAAAAACATTATTTTACGTCAAAATAACGTTATAAAATTTCATGTAACGTTATACCATGGTAAGGAGCCTTAGAGAAAAGTTATTTAACATTATATAACGTTATAAAATGTTGTATAAAGTTTTTTGTTTACTGGGCAGTGTCACCCGTGGTCACGGCCACCGTTCCAGCACAACCAGAACTGACCGGGTCAGGCATGGCCTCCAGGTTGCAGGGGAGGCAATCTAAGAAGAAGAAGTCCCCCTCATCGGATGAGGATGAGCGTAGGGATGTGGGGGCAACCCCCAGACACCAACGGGGTCGAATAGGAAGTCAGGGGCCGGAGGGATGAAGCACAGTGGTAAAACTGTCTGGCAGACGGGGGTGAAACCCCACCTTGCAGGTCCCTCCTCTTGACCAGCACAGCCTCCTGTAACTGGTGGGGCACGAGTTCCACGCCCCTGCACCCGCCTACCCAGCAGTTGCCACAGGAGGGCGCTCAGGACTTTGTTGCCCACCCTCTGGTGACTGGAGTCCTGAACCACACACATGTCCGCTACCTGAACCGCCGGAGGAAGTGACGCTCCGCCGAGTGTAAGACAGGCGCTAACAAAGTCGACCTCCCCCTCTCAGAGGGGGATACGGATCCCTCCGACAGGGAGACCGGGACTCTGCTCTCCACGCCACAAATAGAAGAAGGGGAGGGAGAGTCCACCGCGGCACAGTCTGCTGCCCTACGACCCTTAGGCATTGGGTCCAGGAAGTCACTCCCTGACAGGAGTAGGGATGGCCTGCAGTGGCAGTTGTCTCCCGCTATCCCTGCAAAGTGGTGTGTGGAGTGGGGGAAACTGCCAGCTGGCCCCCAGCGAGACCCAACATCTTCCTTTCCCCCGCGAAGCTGTAAGTGGTTGCTCACACCTCTCTGGCAAAGGAGGACAGGACAGCACCCCTTAGCCCCCGTGTTGTACTGGTGGCCAAGTCCCTGGAAGGGGGAGTCCCACCTGCATCGCCACCTCAGTGATTCGGATGGGAAAAGACAAGGGTGACCTCCGTGCTCTTTGCAGAGGGAGCAGGTGACTCACAGGGGGACAAGGAGCCTGAGGTCCAAGTGTTCTTGGATGAGGAACAGATCTCTTCCTTTGGGGACCCCACTACCGCACTGCTGGGACAGGTTGTGGTACATCAGGACAGCCTCTCCAAAGTCCCCGGTGACACTCAGCCAGTGGTCCAGGTGTACGAGGTGTCACACAGTGCTGATGAGAGGAAGTGGGCAGGGGACATCCTCCTTCATTACCCCGGCCATCCTGGTTGAGGGACAGGAGACTAGCGGCGGCCAGGTCCCAGGTTCCCCTATGGCAACGGGTGCCCCCCAGGTGTCGTAGGAGTCGCAGGTGCCTGCCAAACTGGTTGAGGCACAGGGGGGCTGGCGCTGGCCTGCTGCCCTGCTCCCCGGTGTGGCAGGCTACCAGTGCAGAATCCAAGCAGCGAATGGACCCCTCTCTACTCAGGGTCGAGGCACGAGGGATAAGCAGCAGCCCCGCTAGAGGCGTCCACGGCACACTGCTCCCCTCAGGGTTGAGGTACAGGGGAGCAGTGTTCCCCTCAGGGTTGACGTACAGTGGAGCAAATCGCTTTGATCCCTGCTGCAGCATCCACGGGACGTTGGACAACACAAACAAATGGATATGCAGTTGGAGCGGCAGTTGCAAGCCCCGACCCAGTAGAGGTGGTAACACAGCCACCTCACTCTCAGGGGGGCCTGATGGAGGATCTGACGGCCACACAGGGCCCCATGGCCGGACGGGTACCCCAATCCATGGGGGTGGATCAGGGTGTGACGAGCCCGAGCCACCAACCATCATCTCCGGGACCAGAAAAGGTGTTAGGCCAGCTACCCTTACACAGGGGATCCTGGTTGCAGAAGGGAAGACAACACTCAGGCCATCTCCGGCCACCTCCCCTGGGGGGACGCAAGCCGCAAGTCCTAGGGCAATGGTTGACCAACCTTCCCACTCCCAGAAGGACAGAATTTATAGTTTTACATCATCCTTAATCATTGGCTGGGAACATGAAAGATATTATATCCTATAGGTATGGTTTTCCTATGCAAAATCCTTGGGTGTTTTGATGCATTATTCCCTTTGTCATCATGATGCATGATTCCAGCTTTGGGGAGTAACTCACCAGTGCTGCATTCAAGCATCATGCCATCCCTACAGCGTCATCAACTCCTAAAGGGTTGTCCATGAATGCAGCCCTAGCAACATTGCCAGGGCTTCATTCATGCATTATGACAACTAAGGGCATAGCACATTAAATCACTTTGTGTCCCTTAATAAAACAAAAAGCTTGACGATATCAATATTCCTCTGTCTGTACATATTTAGTAATAAATGCATTCTCTAATATTTCACAGTCCATACCATCACAGTGAATCAACTATCCAAAATGTGGACAGTGAAACCCTACACCAGGGGGCCTGTGTTACCCAGGAGACTGAGACAAGGAGAGGTACAGGGGTCCAGTGTAAGTTACATAACAGGCTGATGTAAGAGCTGGCCGTCGTGAGGTCCTATACTGTTTCAGGTGAAGTTCTTATTGTAGACCAATCTATAACAGTGCCTTGGTGATAGTCAAGATAATTGACAAATTATAACATAGCAATAGTGTTGTGGTGGTTAGTCATGCAGAATTCAAAGAGATTCAAGAGTGACAATGGCGGTTGGTCAAAAGGGCTAGAGTCAAAGAAGCTTCCACCTAGAAATTGCATTTTACACATGAAAGGCATTGAACATGGGGATTTTATACCATTCAGCAATGTCAATGCTGTAAAACTATACATACTCCTCTTTGTATCTGTCACCCCTACACAGAATGCACCACCACCCACAGTCTGTGTAGATACAGGGGAGCATCCCTCACCCATCCAGGGACAAATGGACCCCTTTCAGGTCACACAGTGACTGAAGGCTTCACACTGCATCACTAAACCATGTGCTGTGAGTGCAGTAGAGCACCTGCTGGAGGGGTGCAGTGTGGGTCGTACAGTAGACAGCATGTGGTTGTGCTGGAATGGTGGCCGTGACCACGGGTGACACTGACTGCCCACAGGTCCACCGGGTGGCGTCCCAACCACCAGAGCCCTACCGGACACCGAGGCTCCACCGGCAGCGGCAACCAGCTTCTTGGAAGTGCTGAGGATATGCTCACAGAATAACCAAAGGCTCTCCCTTCAATAAACTAGGACGTATACTTGGACAGCAAATATGGACACTGGTAGATTCATGTTTTGGCTCCTTCTCACAGGGCGATAAGCACTCAATTATTGAGTTCCAATCTTTACTGTCATTTCAAGTGACCTTGACCTTGATAAAGGTCATATATATCAGAGCATTCATTATCTAAAAAGATAAACAATAAGAAGCAATGGGAATCAACTATCTCTGAGAAAACATGTTATATTGTGGGCAAAATTGCAATATGTCCAATAACGGAAAGCTGTTGTTACCATGCAGAGTTATGATGGCAACAAATGGTTGTCAGGGCAAAAATGTATATAAACTATGTTTTAATGATATAGATATGTTCATGAAATGTGCCTAATAAATAGAAATGAATAAAACAAAATATTGTGATATATTCAACACTCTAACATTGCTTTGAGAGGTATTTAGGTGCTCATTTGATGATTTATCCAAATTCTAGGTCAATTAAGTGACCTTGACCTTGGTCAAGGTCATAGTTGCAGCTAATTCTCACAGTTACTATTGAGATGAATATGTGTGCCCAAAATAATCTATGGAACATGAGTAGCTGGCATACCAGAGCCAATCACATGTTTTCTACGGCTAAATCCTAAAATATACAGATAATTGAAAATGCATTGTTACTATGGAAAAATCTCATCTAATCTCAATTCCAATGAACTGAATAGCTTGATATTGATGTCTTCTTCATACAAGAATCCTGAGATGGAGAAAATGCCATTAATAAAGTGTTGACAGCAGTTGATACATGGTCAAATGACGTAATTTGGTCAACTTTCAAGTTCAAGGTCAATTCTCATGACCTTGACCTTGGTCAAGGTCAAAATGGTTGTTTGTGTACATAGTGGGATTAGTTATGTGCCTCATATAAAAATTTCATGCATGTAGCTCAAACGGTTGGAAATCTATAGAGAAAGTTAGGTTTTATTAATAATTCATGAAAAAGCCAAGATGGCCGACAAGATGGCCGCCAATGACCCTGATGGGACACGATTTCACCTTGGGTACGAAGATATTCCGTAAGTAGAGATATTCAGGATTCCAAAAATGTAAGTTAAAAAAATATAGTCTTCGGGTGCATGGGACCCCCTGCTTCCTACCCAACTAATAGGCCTTGGCCTAGTGCAGAAGGTCCTACCCTATTTAGCCTCTCCCATACCCCTACTAAGCCTCCCCATCCTCTCGCGTCAGTAACCCTTAGAGACAGGTACCTATTCTATACCCTATTAGGCCTATAGTGCATTTAAAACCCAAAAGATAACTTGATCACCCACATACTGAAGAAACATTTGCATTTGTGTTAACAAGGCTGGGAATTTCATTGTACCTGTAGGGGGTGGTAAAAGGCTGCCGGTAGCATGTTAGGGGTCAGAACAGAAGAATTCCAATTCATCCCTCACTACCCCCTCTGTCTTTTTCAACCAGCTTCCCTCATTTTTGCCTTTTATTTCCCTCCTGTTCAAGGATAAATAATATGATATGTTACCCTTCTCAATCTCTACTTCCAGTTTACATGATTCCAGCCCTGGATATCTGGCCTTTCTGTCTTGATTGCCACCTAGCTTAGGTTCCTGTGAGTTTGTTGGGCCTTGGTTGGCGTTGTTTCATTCTTCCTAGCCAATTCCAGGTGTTTGCACAGAGCCCTTGTTTTATACCACGTCCCGCTGGTGCAGCCTCACACTATAGGCTCTGGAATTACATCTCCAGGGTGTCTGGCCTTCCTGTTACACACCATTAGGGGCCGGAGGTCAGCAGGGGGCCAACAATGTAGGGGGATGTGGGAGAGCTATATCCTATTGAGGCCCCAAGGCTTGAAGCAGTGTGCTAGTGGAGAAAAATGGGGAGTGCTGCCTCAGGGGAAGGCAAGGCTATTAGGTAACAAAGGTCCATCAGACTCTTTAGCTAGTGGCTTAATGGGTACATCCCGTGGGAACCAGTGGGAAAAGGCAGAGCAATTTGTTACAATCCTTACAATTACAAAAATTAGTTTGTTTATGTCATTCATGGTAGTCCATCCTGGGAGATCCCCAGCTGCCTTCTCCCTTTTGTTTAAAGTCCTTTTCGTTTCACTTTGCTGAATTACTATACTGAACGGCTAAATGGGGAACCACAAAGCACCTGAAAGGCTCTTTAATGGCACTTTCTATACATAACAGCTGTAGTCTGGGTGGTGTTGTGATTTGGGGAAAAGGTAAATAACTTCTAGGAAAAGCAAATGGCAGAATGTCAATATGGCCTCATCTAGAAAAAGTCATTTTGGTACCTGAGACCACTACATAGGATTTGTTGCATAAAGACTGACTGATTTTTAAGCCTAGTTTGGTACCTGAGACTACTATATAGGATTTGTTGCGTAAAGACTGACTGATCTTTAAGTCGATTTTAGTTCCTGAGACAACTATATAGGATTTGTTGCATAAAGACTGGCTGATCTTTGAGCCCAGTTTGGTACTTGAGACCACTATAGGATTTGTTGCGTAAAGACTGACCAATTTTCAAGGCCAGTTTGGTACCATAGACCACTATATAGGATTTTTTGCGTAAAGACTGACTGATTTTAAAGCCCAGTTTGGTACCTGAGACCACTATATAGGATTTGTTGAGTAAAGACTGACTGATCTTCAAGTCCATTTTAGTTCCTGAGACAATCATATAGGATTTGTTGCGTTAAGACTGACTCATCTTTGACCAGTTTGGTACCTGAGACCATTATAAAGGATTTGTTGCATAAAGACTGACCGGTTTTTAAGGCAAGTTTGGTACCATAGACCACTATATAGGATTTGTTTCGTAAAGACTGACCGATTTTAAAGCCCAGTTTGGTACCAAAGACCACTATATAGAGTTTGTTGCGTAAAGACTGACTGATTCTGTGAGTCCATTTTAGTTCCTGAGACCACTATATAGGATTTGTTGTGTAAAGACTTACCAATTTAAAGCCCAGTTAGGTACCATAGACCACTATATAGGATTTGTTGCGTAAAGACTGACTGATCTTCAAGTCCATTCTGGTTCCTAAGACCACTATACTGGATTTGTTGTGTAAAGACTGGCTGATTTTTAAGCCCAGTTTGGTACCTGAGATCATTATATATAGGATTTGTTGCGTAAAGACTGACAGATTTTTGAGCCCAGTTTGGTACCATAGACCACTATATAGGATTTGTTGCATAAAGACTGTCTGATCTTTGAGCCCAATTTGGTACCTGAGACCGTTATATAGGATTTGTTGCATAAAGACTAATTGATTTTTAAGCCCAGTTTGGTACCTGAGACCATTGTATAGGATTTGTAGCGTAAAGACTGACTGATTTTTAAGCCTAGTTTGGTACCTGAGACCACTATATAGGATTTGTTGCGTAAAGACTAACTGATCTTTAAGTCCATTTTAGTTCCTGAGACAGCTATATAGGATTTTTTGTGTAAAGACTGACTGATTTTTAAGCTCAGTTTGGTACTTGAGACCATTATATAGGATTTGTTGCGTAAAGACTGACCGATTTTCAAGGCCAGTTTGGTACCATAGACCACTATATAAGATTTTTTGCGTAAAGACTGACCGATTTCTAAAGCCCAGTTTGGTACCTGAGACCAGTATATAGGATTGTTGCGTAAAGACTGACCGATTTTCAAGGCCAGTTTGGTACCATAGATCACTATATAGGATTTGTTGCGTAAAGACAGACTGATTTTTAAGCCCAGTTTGGTACCTGAGACCATTATATAGGATTCGTTGCGTAAAGACTGACCGATTTTTAAGGCCAGTTTGGTACCATAGACCACTATATAGGATTTGTTGCGTAAAGACTGACCGATTTTTAAGCCCAGTTCGGTACCATAGTCCACTATATAGGGTTTGTTGCGTAAAGACTGACTGATTTGTTTGTAGCCTAAAGACATTTGTAGTGTAAATACATTTGTGGTCTAAAGACATTTGTAGCGTAAAGACATTTGTGGTGTAAAGACATTTGTAGCGTAAAGACATTTGTGCTTTAAAGACACATTTGTAGTGTAAAGACCCGTGGAGTGTCTTTACGCAACAAATTGGTATCAATTTGTAGTCTTAAGACTGATTTGTAGTGTAAAGACCCCACAGGAGCCAATATCAATGATTATGGATTGGAATAAAATTGTCTTAGTTCTACATTGAATACTTACAATTATTATGTTTTAACTATATGGGAACATGAGCATAATTTTCTACATTGTCAACATGTGTTCATACAGGAATAACTGGACGGTTCTACGTTCACATTGCATGACACAATGAGAAAATGCTTTGATTATCAAAATGTTGAAAGTTATCACACAGATTTTGAATGGTAGATGTAGCAATGCCACTTCCCTGGTTGAAATAAAACACTTGAATGAACATTGTTAAATGGTTATCAATGTTGATTTAATGTTGAAGGAATGTGATTTCTGTGCCAATTGGGATATGTTCGTTAAATACATAATTAGTTGTTGGCAAGCATTCATGAATTACTCATGAAAGAAATAAACTCAGTTTCCATGACAATTTCTCTGTTGTCATTCAGTTAGTGTTACTCATCACATTCATGAACAGGCTTCAAAAATAAATGTATGCATAAGTATCGACCAGACCTAATCATCTATTCCCCGGGTCAAGTTCCGGTCCATTATTTTAATCCCATCTAACTGATCACTTATCTCTATAGTGTCTCATTCATGATCAGTTGATGTCGTGCAAAATCTGATGTCCGAGAGATGATGATTGTAGCACCTGCCAACCCTTAGTATAATTATGACCAGACTGAGTTCATTCATGCAAGGAAGGGGACACTACGGCACTGAGGATGTATGTCAGTGGATACATATTTTTCCAGGTCCTAATTGATGTGAATAGACAATCAATGTCTTCAATCATTATCATATTTCAAAGATTTGCAGGCCGTTTTTTTGCGGGTCTCCTTTCTCAAACTCCACTCTAAATGAGAACAAGGATACAGAGGTATATGGTGGGTATCATCAGATGCCCATTCATTTTATCATCATGTCACTTTCACAGGATGGGTCCCTTTTCTGTAACGGAGCTAATCCACTTTGCTTAGACTGAAGGCTAATGTATTAGCCTTCAGTCTAAGCAAACGACGATCAGAACTAGTGCTATGCACACCAGCAGCAGCTGTCCTCTTTAGATCCATTGGAGTAGAAAGGTAGAGTAGGCGTTTGATGCCCGAGATTATAAGGGTCAATTCGTATGTAACAACTCATCTCTTCATGAACCTTTGCGTAGTAAGGGAGACCGGGGTACGTTGACCACCTGGGCACGTTGAGCCGCCCAGTCTCTTTGCTATTCCTTTGGGAATTTTCTGGCAGTATGCCTACCATATTACCCCCTCATATAGACAGTTCAGATCAGCAACATCATGATGATTTTAGGATGCTGATGAGAAAATTAGACAACATTAAAGGTTTATGGCCTTGAAAGTAGATATTTGCAATTGTTAAACTTTTGTTCTTGTTTCGTCAAAAAACATTGCTGGCCTAAGATCTCTATGGAGGTTGAAGTATACATATGAACCCTTGAATAGAACCCAACTTTACTGCTGGGTGTATTATATAATTTGAATAACATCAATCTTATCTTATAGAAACTATAACTGAGTGACTTTCGTGCATCAAATATGTAAATTTTACGTTCAATCCCATGCAAAAGTAACAATAGCAACTAATTCCAACTGAAATTTAAATTATTGATCTATATTAGTGATTATCTGGATCGTTCAACGCATGTGGTTCAAGGTGCCCCAGTGGGTGGATCAACCTACCCCAGGCACAGGGCACATTGAACCACCGTAAGATTTTATTTTCAGAAATTCAAGAAAAATACAAGAAAAGTCCACATTTGCCTTGCAATAGGTTCTATTATATCGCAATGATACAAGGGAACTGCTTGATACAAAATCAAAGTTCAGATTCCTTTAGCAAGGTCAGGAAAAAAAATAAAGGTGTCAAAGCGGTTCAACATGCCCCGGTCTCCCCTACTATGATCTAGTAGTATTTTCCTTGACAAGAAAAAAGGCCATTTTCTGCCAGTTATACAGGCCCTTCTCACACATTTCATGAATTGCTAGTTGAGGAGTGAAGCAGGCTACGAGGACTTGCTGATTTTACAACAAAAATGGTCGATAAAAAAAAACACTGCAAGCTGAGCGCTGATAAGCTAATAACAAAGAGCTGGGCCATTCACTTATATAGTATAGAATACCAAAGGAAGACCCTCTGGGACGACAAGGGTGGCGCAACATATTCACAGTCAAAACCTTTTACAGAACATGCCCATTTTCCTCGGCTTCTTTCTATCAACCATTGGCCGCAGTAGTAAATAGTAAAATATATATAGAGAATTTTATTTCAGGATGATTTGAGCGATATAGAGTAAGTTGCCATTCGGCTCTGGACCTTCAAGGGTGTCTAGAGCTGAAAAGAGTTTTACCGACATCCCTTTCCCTTTCCTTTATTAGCCTTCTCTGTCACCGCTCCATTTTCACTGGTGGTAACACCCACAGCAGATTCTGTGCACGTTCACAATTGTGTGGCCCATCAATGTCACCAGCCCAGTGAGAGGTGACAGGTCTGAGTAACAAGGTCTGCAGCAGCCTCCATCCTCTTGCATCTACCTAAGTCTAGTCTAGTTTCATTGAGTAATAAGGGAGAAAGGGAAAACTAAAAAAAAGAAAATTGCTTGATAGATAAAAGAATCAGGAAAAATAATATTTGTTAAATAAAAAGTGGGTTCACCATCAATGGAATCCTCCTTCTCATAATAGATGAATATAAGCCACCTCTTAGTTTAGACTATCATCAACAAGGTTGTAAGTCCAGACTTCTTGCAGCTTTAATTCGAGCAATTTTTTTTGTCATCTATTCTGCTTTGAGTAAACTAGATTTTTAGGCTATTCTACAGCCAAAGATTGACCATTGTAGTAATCTGTTTGCTCATATTCCTGTGATTAAAGGAGCACAATTCACTCAATTAAATGTTTTATACACCTAGGGCCGGAGTTTATGTGTTTTTTGTACCAATTGCATAGTTCTTTGAGGTAGCCTTATCTCCTAGAAAATCTGCCCCTTTGAAGCAGGCCACTTTATGCTGGAGGTCAGAAGGATCAGTTAGCTGTAGTGCCTGCGTCTTAGTTAGTGTTACTGGCTGTATCAACATGTCCATGTGTGGATGAGGGTGGTCAGCTCACATAGTCCCTGGGGAATGCCTCCTCTGCCTACTGCATGATGCTGTCCTGGTCTACAGGGTGTTGGTGCCTCGCTGGCAGGTCCCCACCTTATCAGCCAACCTTGCAGCCTGATATGGGGCCTTGTGAGGCAGGAAATTGGTTATGGAGACCATCAAAGCAACCTTGCTTTAGCAACCACAGGATCCACATTGGGGGAGCGGCAAGTAGCTCAGTGTGAGAGCAGCATGTTGTCCACTGAGTTGTACAGGGAGCGGTCTGTCCACACAGAGCAACTCAGGACGGATAGACATCCCATATCCAACTTCTAGCACCAAAAAACAGTCAATCTATTCATGCCAAAAATTATCTAATCCTCATGTTTTTTTAAAGGGGCATTCTCACCACTCACACTTACCACCAAGCAGACTAGAACAGTACTAGAACTGTGAGTGGGATACGCTCAGTGATTATGCCAGTGCTTTGATGCACCTGAGATGCTGAATCTGGGTGGTCACTTCATACGGTAATTATAAGATGAAATGGTCTCCTACAATATTGTCAATCTGCATCTTTGTACTGCTGGTACACAGCATTAACCCCATGCTTTCTAGAGCTCTCTAGTGTGTTGATAAGAAAATATCAATACTCCTGGCTGATGTAGTTCTGGTATGGTTTCACACCCTTCCCTAAATGGCATGCTGAGGTGTAGTATAATGCTATACTTAAACTCATCATGTTTATTTCACAGTTTTATTAATTCATATAACGCAGCCTTGTTGCTCTGACACTAATGCAATAAAGAATGCCACTTAGTACATGCCACTTTCTGATTGAATGTGAAAAGATGGATAAGCCGAGTGAAATCACTAAAGGCCTGCATTTTTCCTTTGCTCCACATTTGACTCTAGGGAAATGTGTGAGTCATCAGGGGTACTTCTGGCATGATAATAAGGAATATACAAAACAGAAATAACTACTGCTGTGAATTGATAGAAGAGTGTACAAAAGGATTTCAGTTATTAAACTTCTTGTAAACTATTGCACGTCACTATGATAAGGTGGGATAGACACGCACCTAGCGCCATGCAGGAGAGGTTAGCTCGGATGTATATAATTTTGTATATAATGAATGTGGCAGCTTTAGTTAGTGAGTAACTTCTATGGTATCGCTCACATTCACCATTGTACATCTTTTCTTCACACATCAAATACTATGAACAACACAGTCTCAAATTAATTGATAGTTTCAAAAACACCATAATACCTGCCATTATTTAGCAGGCAGATCCCATTTCCGAGCTATGCTTTTTTCCCACACTTTTATTTACCAACTCTGTCCATACATTGCCTTCATGAATACCTAATGCAGCCCGTCCGCTATCATCAAGGCCAAAGGGGGCTCAAAAACGGGAAGGCACAATATGTAGCGGTATAAAGCGCTGTGTAATACATTTTGCAGGACACAGGTTTTTGGTATGGGTGCTTGGTGGCTGCTTCATTTTCCTTTCTTAAATTGATCTTGATATCTTTTTGAGTGTTCATTGCAAACGCTAGCTGTTTGTAAGGTAATGATACTCACTAGCAAACAGACAATACTGTATTTAGCCATAATACTTGTAAACAATAATTCTTTCTCTATCATTTTCTTTTGGCAGTATATGGAAGAATGTCCTGTGTATGTGATTTATATTTTGTTTGAAATAAACAAAAAAAACAATGAAAATATCTAAACATCTCAATTTCATAGAATGTTGGAATTTAAACCTGTTTTATCTAAACATGTTTAGAAATTGAACGTGTTTTGAAGTTTAGAAAAATGTATTTTGGAAATGTGGGCCAGTTTTTAAAAACTCCTAATCATTGGCATTCACTACCTTAACACTGTTTTCAGAGTATACTTGTTAGGAGTTTTCTCGGGGCAGTGCTCTCTGTGATTGTAATGAAAAGTTGTTTCTTATTTCCCCAAGGTTTAGGACTCCCTAAGGGAGCACGGCTGATGAAGAAACTGCGGTTAAGACCTTGCGAGGTAATTGTAAGTGGGGCCAGGAGTGAAGACCAATGTGGGAAGGTCACAACCCTGGGGAATGTCTGCAACAAGCTTAAGGCAGGAATAGTGAATGGAAAAAATGAGAAGCAGTCAGACCTACTGTGAGCAGACATCAATACAGGATGGACCATATATTTCAGCATACAGCCACGCAGCCAGGATGGGAGAGGTGGGGGCGAACAGCCAGAAAGCTAAATAATACAGTGATGGGTATGGATCTTCATTCTTTATTGAGCTGCAGGCACAGTCTCACCAAACAAGTTATATTGATGGTGTAAACAGTGTGACGTGCACAGAATATGCTGAGGGTGTTAGTCCATGGGAGGATGCATATAATGACCGGTGGTCACATAGCTGGAGGGGTAGGGTTGAAGAGTCATGTATGCCAATGGAAGGTCTTTGTTATCAATTGGACAATACTGCAGTCCAAAGATAATCATGATTAGAAAACACAATCCAAAGAAACAGATCTTTTTCTGAACAGCCCTGACAAGTGATAATGAAAGTACCTATTATGTGACAAAAAAGTGTTTATACATTTAGAATGAATGACTTCTGCTGATAGAGAGAGAAAGAAAGGATGAATGCATAGACTTTTGAGATCAATCGATTGGCAAATTATGTCACATCATGTGTATTTGATTCAGCCAGCATACGGAAACAACACAAAAGACTTCGTGCTAATAAAAAATATTTTCGTTTGTGCAGAAACTTTCAAGGACAGTGCTTAAATTGTCAATATCCCGCGGCCCAACTATCAGCCAGAGGCATTTTTATAGTGATATCCATGTCAGGAAAGAAATATGGCAGTTTCACCAGTTGTTTCTATTTCTAGGACAGCCTGATTTTGTCGGTCTGCAATTACCAGATTACATGTCAAGGATGTAACAAAGGGTTCCCAAAGGGTATCAAGAATACAGGCCCCTTGACTGTAGGCCAATCCCCCACAGGTCCACGGAACAGAGGGCCCCAGCCCACAGGCCCTCCTGATTTAGGGCCCCCTGCCTTCAGGCTATCCTGAGTACAGGCCCCCGGCCTGTAGGCACTAGTCTCACGTCCATTTCCTCACATCCAACCCCTCCCTTATGTCCGACCCCTTCCCTGCTGGTAATCAGGGTGCCTAAAGGAAAGGGGCCTAATATCCAAGTGCCTAGATTCCGTGTACCATCCCAAATACCCTTTACTACTATATGTCAAGGAGACTAACATTAACTATTTCCTCACTAATATTGGTAAGGAGAAATCTATACACTGATCCCCTTGTTGGAATGTTGTTGTCTGTTGGCTCCTGCATGCTCTGTACACAGCCCCTGTTCCATGGCCAACTGTCTGATTCTGGCACCTCAGTGTGTACCACAGGGCTGCCATGTTGGTGAGCTATGTTTGAACATAATATTGGAAAACTCATTTCAATGTAGGAATATAAGTAACACCTGGAATATGATATCATTCGATTCCAGGTATTACTGATATTCCTACACTGAAATGGGTTTTCCAAGAATCTCAACAGTTAAAAAATATACACGAATAATTTCAGAAGGTAATATTTCCTCAGACATACACAACCATGTTTTTTTTTCAGGCAATGTGGTACTTTATTAATAACAGCCCCTAAGGATCCTGCCACTTTGTAGCGGGCCACTTTACACTAGAGGTCAGCAGGATCTAATAAGTGCCTGTATTCTAGGTCCCTGAGTGGGCGAGGTGAGCAGCTCATAAAGTCCCTAGGCACCAGCTCTTTTGCCAACTGCATTATCCTGCCCTGATCTACAGGGGCTGGTGTCCCTGAGCTGGTTGCTGCCTTATCAGTCACCCCTGAAGCCTTAGAGCTGGCCTTGTGCGTATTTTGAAGAGCCTATATTAAGTGAGGGCATAAAGTATCACCAATCTGTCTGACACTAGTACAAAGTGTTACTCTAATGTCACAGAAAGCAATGCTGATAAAAGATATAACTACTGATAAATCATCGAGGGGACCTCAAGTACAGAACCATTTAATTGACCAACACTTATCTTGCCTTAAGTGGGCCATGGTAACAAGTGGTAAATTCGATTATCTTAGAAAACTACCCCATTAAGGCAATCGTTGTGCAGCATTCTCTGAATTCGCTATTATACATCTACACTGTGCCGACTAGTTAAGCTAGTTTAACTTTACCATGTAAAAAGGACCTATGTAAGGTAGAATGTAGCTATAGCCCCCGGGGATTTAGCTCAACTCAGGCATTAGGGAGATCAGCATCACATGAACCCAGTGTAGATCACCTTTGCAGCAATAGATCAGAGAGCTAAAAGTATTTCTTTTGTGATTAGTATCCTGTTGTTTATGGCTGATCTCATGTTTTACTTCATCCTCGCCCATCGCAGATCTACACTTGCCACCCGGACCCTCAAGTTACTGCCTTGCAATTACAATATAACTCGGAATGATTAGCCAGACTTTGTAAGTCACGGGAGGCCTGCATAGCTTCAGTACTAGAACCATAAGTTGGTATGGTGGCATGGACCAGGGAGATATGGTTGTTTCCCATAGAGGTTTGCTCGTTAGAATTGTCAATTACTTCTGCATAGCCTTGTTCTGTGACTTAACTGCCGATCAAAAAGGATGTCAAGTAGGACGACCTGTTTCACAATGGTAAACTGTTTAATCATACCTGCGCTTTACACTAGGAAGGTTATATATAGCATGGATTACACTAATTAAACTTAAACTGTCCATGTATCACTCTCATTTCTACAGTGGCGTAGGAAAAGGGGGGGTCTGGGGGGGCCCGGGCACCCCCAATAGGTTTGGGCCCCCCCAAAATTTGGCAAGACCTGTAATATAATACACACAATTTTCAATCGTTAACTCTCCCACATAGGGAAAAGTGGGGGCAGAGGGGACCTAGCCCCCAAATCAGACATAAAGGGGGCTCAAATACTACTTTTCCATACAATCTAATATAAGGATGTATATATGATACATCACGCATAAACGCCGCTACTTTCAGTTGGTTGGAGTGGGCCCCTCCAATGAAGATTTACTTCCTACGCCTCTGATTCTATCATATGTGAATCAGTGAAGTAGAGACTTTTGTCTTTGCAATATGTTCGAGCTTAACAGTTATTGTATCGCTTACTTCAAAAATTAATTTGGGCAGAGGGACAACTTTCAAAGTTAGTTCCTGCGCATGCTGTAGCAACTAGTAATTATTAATTAGAGCTGTAAGACACATAAGATAATAAATGCTTTCTACTCTGTATTAATGAGGACATGCTTAGTGTCAACATACTGCCCAGGGAAAGCTTTACTAAATGTAGAACCAGCCATTCAACCCATTAGTGACAGGTACCCTTAGGCATCTCTTTATATATCCAATTAATCAATTCCCTCATTGTAACAGTTTTTCACATTAAGGCACTTAGAGTACCATTTAGAAGACATACAGGTAGAATATAAAGAGTACCACCCCTTTTAAGCTGGTAGCTACTCATGGTGCTGGGTACAGAGCTTTAACACAGAAAGCAAAGTATACTTTAATTGAAGACCTTTCGGACATTCAATTGAACATAGACACATTTCATTGACACTGCGTAGTTATAATATCATTTTTTTAATCTTCCGATATATTGTTACATTTGAACTGACATGATATATCATATGACTTTCTATTGAGACCGACAAAAGAAAGCGGTCTAGGTGAAAGAAATTAAATGTGCAGATACCACACACTCAAAAAAGTCAGTATCATTGTCGCTAAAACCACTCTCATATGAAAGTCAGACACTGCCTGACTTTCATGTGAGAGCGGTTTTAGCGACAATGACGCTGACGTTTCTGAGTGTGCATGTTATAATGCATTGTGGGCAACAATAATATTTATATAATTAATTACTTAATGTTTAACGGTAGTACTTTTCTAGATCATAGCATATATTTGTGATAATACTGTCTCCCAGTGGCCGGTATGTTATGTGGATATACCTATATTATATGATTTTATACTACTGCATTCCATCAGTTATTCTTTTCACGACACACCTGTGTTATCATAATTACACCTTATTCTGTACTCACAAAGGATGACACCAGCTGACGAATGGCAATGAGGTATAGTTATCCGACAGTCAGTCTGGGACAAAAGTGTCCACGAAACAAACAGTTCCCTGCAGTCCCAAACATTCCAATAGGAGCATCAAACAAGATTTGTCATTTTACAGCCCAGTTCAAGAATTAGATTACACCAAGCTAATGTTGAGGCAAACACAATAACAGCGGCTGTGGGGAGGGTAGAGGCTGGCAATCCTTTCAGATGCAGGACTTTACCTTTATTTCCTATATCACTTTCAATGGCAACCACATAATTGTAGGTATATTCCTTAATACAAGAAAACAATTTAACCATACACCACTTTGTGACCATGGGCCCTCCAGATAAGAGACAAATTAAGCAGTAGAGCACATGGCAAACACCTCGAATCAATACTGTAAGAGTAAGATAACAATGGCATATGGACCTTGATAGATAAAAACTGAAACAACTAAGTTGTGTCCCTTGGATTCATAGCTGATACATTGACTGTATCTTTTAATTAGTCTCTGCGAAGAAAAAACTTTCTCTTGAGTGAAGCCCTATATAATATTTGATAGAAAGTTATGATATTCTCATATCACGTAACAAGTGTAGCTTTAGCAAAAATTTAAACTATTCAGGATTGAAATAAAAAAAGGATCGATTCATTTATATTGAGAAAGATGATGACTGTCGATCAAGGTGGCTGTGTGACTGAGTGTGTGAGTAATTCCACCGTAAGCCAAGACAGACCTGTTATCACTCTTTTGGTGCAACATCCCCACTCTACACCACACTAGCATTAATTCATGCTAACCTACCTCACACATTGAATTGTGTGTAGGTCTGCCCAATGTTAAAATACTGACGAAACCGAACCTACTCGCTGCTTACCAAATACAAGAACATTCATTAGTGTTAACATTTCTAGGCACCAGTGTTGCACTCCTGGGTATGTTCTAGGACTTGGGACCTAAGGCCCCCCACCTGTTAACTTAACCCTAACCTAGCCAGAGTTCAAAAGTATTTTATATTAGAAGCCTTTGGCATGTCTACAATTTGATAGCTCTTCACCTGACCATGACCTTGCTCAAGGACATTGGCCTATCTGAGCCCTTGTTTTTTAACACACCTTATAACAACAATGTAGACAATATTAACACCTACCGGAATTGGCTCTGGATGAAGCTGTCCCTGGTTCTGTGTTAGAGAAGCTGAGACAGGTAGCAGAACTTCCTGGGCATTTTGCTGTTAGCTGATGAATAGTTTCTTCTGACCCTTTAATTTCTGCATCCACGGGACATTAAAGGAAATGGCCTGGAGAGTTCTAGGTGCCTGGGCGAGCATTAGGCAGGGTAATATCTCAAACATTAGCTGAATGGTCTGCATAATTACTGCCTGGCGTAGTGATCACCTTGGTGAAGGGTATTTCACTGCTGGCAGGTCCACTGCTTAAAGGCCCAGCGCCCCTATATATAGAGCTGAGTACCTGCCCCGACTGCACTCTGACTGTTACTGGACATGCAGTTAGAACCGCGGGTTTAAGGGCTCATCCCAGATATCTCGGATATACATACTCATACCATCATGATATTATCATCTCAGATACTTGTACATTGGAGCCCGTGATGACAGGTTCAATAGATCATTTTCACATAATAATTTAAGAGAAACGGACAGTGCAGTCTCCACTTAGGTGACGTTGACCTTTGCATACTAACCCTACTAGCGGTATGAGTATGAAGTGGTGACAAAAGCTAATCAAGACACTTTTGGTGTACATTTGCAGCAGTTCTTAGAAGTACCTGAGAAGTTCCCTACAAGGGGCTAATGGGACTTATTCTGATCATCATCCTCTCGCGAATGGGAGTGCCAGGGTAATATGTCAGCCTCTAGCTAAGGTTACAAGTCAGTTCTTACCAAGGGAACCCATATGAGCTGCTCCCCGATGTGATTACTGCCAGGTACAGTGAAGGGAATAGCTTAGTGTAGGTGAAGGTGCTGAGGCCCATCTCCATCTTCCGGTGCCTAATAGAATCCCCCACTGCTGGCAGGCCTGGGGCTAAAGGCTTCATCATTACTACCTTTCCTCCCGTTGGCTGCAGATCCTGATAAACCATTAGGGGACTGTAATCACCACTGGGTATATAGTCAAGGGTGTAGGGAATCTGTCTCTTATCGTTGTATAATGTTAATTCAAAAAAGAGGTATGCTTCAGAAGTCTTGTTCATTACTTCTTCAATGTCATTTTCTTCAGTCAGCTGGTTACTGGAAATCAAATTCCCTTTCTCTTTGTTTTCAGAATTCCGTCAGATTTCTTCCTTGGACAGAAATTGAACCTTTCATATGTTAGGTGGATTAGAAAAAAAGTGTTATATCTGTCTCAGTGAATTTTATTATCAGAGGTTTCTCAAAGGATTCACTTTCATGAATTTCTAAACTTATTGAATGTCTATATTTTTGACTTAGGGATTCACTGACGTACTAACAGAGCCTGAGACATAGTACGAGGGTAATCTATAGAAAAGTAGCCATTTTAAAATTGAGTCACGATATGTAGGTATGTAGCATTACGGACAACAAATGCATCTGAGAAAGAGTTGAGGCAAAGAGAGAGAATCTATTTAATAGGGACTGTGCAAGTATTAGTCGGACCTAACAGGGAGTTTAGCCTTTGTGTACCACCAGTGTGTGTGGAACTGTTCACAGATGTCGATGCCAAGAGACTCAATTACCTCGGGACTGATAACAGAGACAGTAACACATGCATGGTCAATTAACTCAGAATATTATCCAATTCTAAGTCATTTGGAAGGAAACCCTATCAGAGCTTTGAAAAACATTTAGGCAGTATGTGTTTTACAGAGCAGAGGGCTTCTTAGGGAGACCGAACTTTAGAGTCAAAAGTGAATTCAATAGAAAACCTTATATTCATGCCCTCTTGTCTCCATGGAATATGTTTCTTACAAGCAAACAACAGTGTGTGGAGAAACAAAATTCAAGGGGTCATGTTTGGTAAATACTGCCCTGTTAACTTTTTTTATCTACCCCTCCTCTCACTAAAGAACCCTCCTACATGATTTCTCATCCATACGCGATTAGTGTAACAGCCCTGGCAGCTTACCTCTCTATTCACCTTGCCATTTCTGTATGAATAGCTACCTGAGACAGCAGCTCAGAATGCACCAATGTGCATCTACTGTTTTTGCTTATCTAAATACAACCTGTAGACATCTGCAAGGCCGACTAGGCAATTACTAAACATACAATTGGAAGCTTTAAACCCTGGAAATGAACTATTTATGTTACACTCAGGTTTTTGGTCCAATTTTTATGTTCATGAGCATCTATAATGCAACATGCCATTAGAAACTATGGCAAAATAGGGAAATATAATCTTAAAATCTCTGTCTTGAGAAAACAGGCTTACAATTCATTTTGATATAGAACCACATTTAGTAAAAGGAAATCTCTGTTACAGACAACAATATGCATGTATGTGCCATGCTTGCCATTAAACTAAAAGGGGTGATGTATGTGAACACAGTGCTTCTAAAGACTACCAGATACCAGGAAAGATAATCAACTGAGGTTATAAATATAAATATATAGACTAGACTGGCTTATGTTAGTGTTTAATTGCTATGTGACACTCTATCCTGATTGGATTTACTGCAAGCAAAGCAGCTGCCACAACAAAAAGGTCATTGTCAGTGCTACCAACAGTAGAGAAAGAACCTCATCCGAACTAAACAAACAGCACAGCATTCACTCTTTATGGACATCCTGCAGATAGCAGACAGGGGCAAGCAAGCTGATAGACAGTCAGGACAATCTATCCGTGATCAATATGGCATCACATGAGACAACAATGGAAAATGTTGGCATTAAACATCATAGATGGATGTGATCATGTGTATGCTGCTTTATTCATATAAGGCATATATTCAGACATGCAACATAATATTCAGCAAAGATACACATTAGCTATTGCTATTACAAAGCTATATGGAGACCCAGACTCATCTAGGGAGGCCTCACAAAGCTCCAGCCACACCCTCATCTATCTCTTAAGCTATTGACACTGATGAGAGTTTCTCTCTGATAAATGAGGCAAAATGACACATAGGTATATCGCTATTAGGCTAGAAATAGATAAGATTGATCACTATACCACCTTCATGCAGTCCACCACGCCCTAACAACCTTTGTATGTGGGTCTTTTCCAAGAATGAATAACAGATATAAAAAAAAAAGATAAGCGACAAGAGAGCATTAGAAGCTTTTACTATTTTCTACAGGAATGAAACCAATTCTTCAAATATACTTTTCCCCTAAAATCAAGTATTAAATATAATGGATTAAGATAGACATTGACATTCTATGCAGCTACTCTCTCCTCAGATCTTACCACCACATCAAAACGATTAAGTGAGTTAGTCTGAGGAGCAAGAAGCCAAGAAGACCAAACAGGACAAGATACATGAGCTGCTCTCCCTACATTGGAGCTGTTGCGATAACACAGGGTCAGGCTCAAAACAATGTAGCTGATGAGTGACAAATCACCTAGGTTAATGATATCATTGAAGCCTGCCAATGAAAATATCCCACCGATGCTGCATAGCCCTGAGGGAAAGAGGATCCTATGTCGGAGAGCTGCTCCTTCTTATCTCAGATCTGGTTGAATTGATCCCATCATATCAGCATGACAAATGTGTCATCCTGTACCAGAGACATGGTCTGTTCCCACACACTGCTATTCAGCTGTTTTTGAAAGCGACATAGTGCTTAGTCTGTAGGCACAAACAATGTCAATAAAACCTTGTCAATAGTTCCCAATTCCTCTCAAAAACGCTGTATCTAGGAGTAATATATTCTTGCCGGAGACTGGCTCATTTCACCCTGCTTACAGCTTCTGAATGACAATGAAAACTACACCCCCAATAGCTAGTGGATACGTATCGCCTCTGTGGTGCCATCATGCAACAGAGCAGCCATTTTGGCATGTTTTAGTTCTGAAGTATGAATATGTAAGCCAGCACAACGGTTTCAGGAACGATCGTACCGGGGAACGATCGTACCGGAACGATCGTACCACTTTTTGGGGAACGATCGTACCGCTCATCGGAAACGATCGCACCCCCTGGGAATGATCGTACCACCTTCTTAGGGAATGATCGCACCGCTCTTTGGGAACGATCGTACCACCACTGGGCAATGATCTCAGCACAATAGCCTCCCCAGCACCCATCTTTAGATCAGCCCCTTGCACTGTCTGCATCCCGCGTTCTCCATTCGAGTTGGACAGTGTGCTACACTCAAGCCGGAGGCACATTATCACTGTGCATGTGTAGGAGCACACCGAAAGCCACACCAGGCATCTTTAGAGTGGATAATGAGATAAGTGCAGTGCAAGATGTATAATGGATCAATGGAGCTTTGTAGGTGTGTCCCAAGAGGGTGCTGTGGTTATGGGAATGTGGAGGAGTGTCTCAGAGCCCTTTTCAGTAACTGTCCCTTTTGCGCCGTACAGCAGGATAAACTCAATAGATGAAGCCATTGGCCACTTTCTCAATAGTAGGTATAACTTTCTAAGTTGTGATATTTTATGAGCCAAGAGTAATGTTTATACAAAATGGCTAGATAGCTTGACATCAATAGGACCATTCTAAGCAGTGCTTCACCACCATAAACGTATAAATCGAGTGTTATATTCAAGGCAATGTCAGCGCTTTAATGCATGTCTATGATTTTAGCTTACACAAATAGAGTGCTCAATGTGCTTAATCACATACAACATGAAATTAATTTATGAATCAATTTAACTGGTCAAGTCTAGGTACATATATCAATGTGGGCGGGAACTAGTTCCTTTAATACTAGGAGGACAGCTACTTTTATCAGCAGTCACAATGTGTACCAGTGGTTAGATAATGCATCCTACGATTTCTATATTGAAGATCAGTGAATTATTTCACCAGGCTAGAATGTATCCCGCTAGGTGCATGTTACACAAAGAATTAATGGGAATGAATTAGACCTTTTGATTGTGACATCAATATCCAGAGGTGCCAAGACATATAGAAGGACTAATATTATAGGGACTATTCACCTACTGTCTGTAGGATGGATGGGACCTGTCCTAGCTGCCACTGCACGAAAAGTTGGATTTACATTAGATTTACTTTCACGTAAACATTTTATTTACAAATGTTTACGCAGATTTACGTGATATTGGTCTGAAAAAGTAAAATGATCTAAATGTGTCATTTACAGACTCAGTATACAACGGAACGTCCCTGTTTACGCAAATGTAAAATCAAGTAACTATCTAGTTTACGTACTGATAAAGCCAAGTAAATCTCAATGTAAACCTCATGTTTACATGACATAAACCTCATGTTTACATGATGTAAACCTCATGTTTATATGACATAAACCTCATATTTACGTGATGTAAACCCCATGTTTATGGGATGTAAACCTCATGTTTATGTAATGTAAATCCCATGTTTATGTGATGTAAATCTCATGTTTATGTGATGTAAACCTCATGTTTATATGACATAAACCTCATGTTTACATGATGTAAACCTCATGTTTATATGACATAAACCTCATATTTAAGTGATGTAAACCCCATGTTTATGGGATGTAAACCTCATGTTTATGTGATGTAAATCCCATGTTTATGTGATGTAAATCTCATGTTTACTTGACATAAATCCTATATATTTATATGACATAAACCTCATGTTTACCTGAGGTAAAACTCATGTTTACATGATGTAAACCTCCTGTTTATGAGATGTAAACCTCATGTTTAAGTGATGTAAAATCTCATGTTTACTTGACATAAATCCTAGAACAACCAGGGGTGTTTTTCCTGGGATGGTGGGGCATCTTTTATTCAGGGGATTTGGTTCCCGTTATTTGAAGATGAATCATCAGATTTGATGCATTGTAGTCAGGCAGCTCTTCAGTAGGCAGGAGGTAGGTGCAGGCAGGAGGTGTGTTCCCATGGTCAGACAGCAGTGGACTGAAGAGCTCACACTGAACCCCCATTATATAGGGGGTGCAGTGTTGGTCACGTGACTAGAACGAGACTAGCTCCTGATTGGCTGAGAGATCATTATTGCATTGACCACCATGGGGTGCACATGGGGAGGCATGAGGTTTGCATCACGTAAACATGAGGTTTACATCACGTAAACATGAGGTTTATGTCATGTAAACATGAGGTTTACATCATGTAAACAAGAAGTTTATGTCATGTAAACATAAGGTTTATGTCTGGACTGGTAGAACCGGGTAGGAAGGAATTGGGGGAGCTTGTACTGACCCTAGGGGTGAGCAGGGCCGGCTAAGAAGCATGGACACCAATCAGGGGAGTTAGGGGACCCTCATCCCGTTATTATTCATTATTTTGAAGGCATCTACAGGTGCAGGTATATTGGCGGATCCAGGGGGGTGGCCCGACGGGCCTTGCCCCCCCCCCCCCCAAAAAAAAAGTTGGGGAAAGAAGAGAAAAGAAAAAAGAAGAAAATAGGGGAAAGGGAGAGAGATGGAGATGATATCCTATAAGCGATCATAGTATATTTCAGTGGAGTATGACCTGGAGCGGGGGGGGGCTGAGTCTTAAAATCTTGGGCATGCCCCCAAACCCGGATTCGCCACTGAGGTAGCTGGGGGAGGGTTGTGGCGGTCTGTGTGGCACTATAGAGCCGCCAAGAGGTAACATATGACGCCTTGTACGCGCCCTGGAGGTGCAGGTAGCTGGGGGAGGGGTGTGGCGGTCTGTGTGGCACTATAGAGCCGCTAGCAGGTAGCATATGACGCCTTGTACGCGCCCTGGAGGTGCAGGTAGCTGGGGGAGGGGTGTGGCGGTCTGTGTGGCACTATAGAGCCGCTAGCAGGTAGCATATGACGCCGTGTACGCGCCCTGGAGGTGAAGGTAGCTGGGGGAGGGGTGTGGCGGTCTGTGTGGCACTATAGAGCCGCTAGCAGGTAGCATATGACGCCTTGTACGCGCCCTGGAGGTGCAGGTAGCTGGGTGAGGGGTGTGGCGGTCTGTGTGGCACTATAGAGCCGCCAGCATGTGTGTGTGTGGGGGGGGGGGGGCTTTCTCAACCTCTCCCCCCCCATCCAACACGTCTGTCAGTCAAGTTAGCCCTGGGGCTGGTAGGACCGGGTAGGAAGCCATGCACTGTTTACATACATGTGTGGTGTAAAGGTGTGCGGGAAATACTACAGCAAACCATATTAAGATATACTACAGTTTACTTTAGTGTCAAGTTGTGCTGGAAATGATATAGTATATTATAGTATACTGTAGTTAACTATAGTAAACTATATTATTTATCATAGTATTTTTCTAGCAGGGGCAAATTGGATTTACTGGGGTTTACACAAGCCGGTTAATATAGCATCAGGGTTTACTGGAATTTACACAAGTCAGTAAATATGGCATTGGGATTTCCTAGGATCTACACAAGTCAGAAAATATGGCATTGGGATTTACTGTGATTTACACAAGTCAGTAAATATGGCTTAAGATTTACTGGCATTTATGTAAGTCAGTAAATATGGCATCTGGATTTACTAGGGTTTACGCAAGTTAGTAAATATGGCAGAGGTTTACTGACATTTCCGTTTCAGTAAATCCATTAACTCATGCAGTGTGCATAAAGAGAGCAATGTGTCCATACACCACTCTGTGACCATGGAGCCTACAGATAAGAAACAAAGTGAGCAGTAGAGCACACAGGCAGATATTAAGATACCTCCTGGGAATCAACACTGGGTGAGTGAGACAACAATTGCATATGAACCTCTAAAGCAACAAAACAGTTGTGTCCCCTGTGATATATAGCTGATACATTGACTATTTACTTTTTCATGAAATATGGCAGTGCCATTGATTTAGCAAAGGAAAGCCTTATTTCACTATGCCTGTGTAATAACCCATGGCCATATTCCACGGCCCTATGCCATCATTAAAATGGCGGTTCGTTTACATTTGTATGGCAAAGAATAAAATTACTTCAGCTTATTCTCCTCCTATAGTGTTTCAATTTTAAATAGAAATTGTAAACAAAAAAAAACAGATGAGAACTTGTTTTAGTCTTTTAAGAGGGTGTTTACTTTGTTGATTATTGGGCCTCGTTCCATAAAGCTGTATGTTGCTACTAAGTTAATAGATAGCGATGAATAAGTAAGAACATTTCCATATCTCGTAATGAGCGTAACTTTAGTAATTTACAGAATTAATAATGAAATCAAAGAGAAATTGGTCAACTAAATTGGAATAATGATGACCAATTGTGAGACAAGGTGCCTGCCTACAAACGGGAATCATCTACAATGCAGCAAAATAGGGTGATATGAGCAACTTAACCACAAGCTGAGGTAGGTAGCAGCTCCCCTCAGTAGTTCCTGAGGAGTTCCCTATTAGCTCATAACTAGTTTCTCAGGTAGGGGACAGGAAGGGATTGTTAGTACGCACCAATACTAGGGTGCAGTCCATTAAACTAGACCATACCAGTATTCTGGTACTGTGCATGGTTACAGGGCGTACCGTTTATATGGTACATATGGTGTGATCATCAGACCATGAAAAGCCAGCTGTACTAGACGACTGACCCCCATGGGTTGGTCTAGACTACTCATAGAACAATGGGTCTTACCTATACCAACACTGAGGGCATGGGTGGGGTAGAATACACGCACTTTTTTTCAAGATTTTATCTATTTATGACCTTACCATTCAATTAGGAAATAAAACCAAAACATAGGGTATTAGATCAGTATCTATTCTATTAACCTGTGTATTCATATTTATCAGCAAACCTAACACAAAATTCGGAAATGGATTATAGTGGGTCTATATAAGATTATTTTATGCCTGTGTCATGTTTAATGCATGATATTTAAATAAATGTAAATGATTGTAGTTTGGAAATCGGCCAGTGTATAGACTCTTTCCAATGGTACCAAACATGATATATAGTACATTGTGACTTTGAGTGATACATTATGTAAATAACTAGTTGCACTGATGCTGGTGGGAAGGCCATTATACTGGTACACCCTAGATGAAGAGTACAGGTGCAGCTCCTAGAATACTAGAATAGTGGGTATGTCCTCAACCTGTTTCTTTTGACCTTTTAATCTTTGTACCTAAACAGCATTAGAGGGAATTACCCGGGAACTGCCAGTTGCCTGTGTGAGCATTAGGTAGGGTTATATGTCAAACATGGTCATCAGCTACCCCCTGCATAATTACTGCCAGTCCCAGTGATCACATCTTTGTAGGGGACTGGATGGCTGTTGCCATCAATCCCAAGACACAAGTGCCTGCTGGCAGGGCTGGGGCTTATGGCCTCATCATTATTACCTTTTTGCCTGTAAGCTGCAGACCCTGATCACACATTAGGGAGGCGGTAATCACCACTGAAAGTACAATTAAAAGTGAAGGGGCAGATGGGTCTCCCAACTGAATTCTGTTTACTTTTTTTTACAGCATAATAGATACAAATCGCCATGAAGAAGATACTTTGGTCCTGAATAAACATAAACCTTTATATTTTCGGAGTGGGGATGGTTTGTCTCGCTTCAAACTACATCATGTGTAACAGTTTTACAGAACATGATTATCATAATATGATACATGCTTTTTAAAGAAAACTACCAAACTAAAGCATGTTTATATATATATATATATATATATATATATATATATATATATATATATATATATATATATATATATATATATGTGTACACAATTCTTTGAAATATATCAAAACAATGTGGCATACCTGTTGTGGTGTCATTTACAAAGTTCATTATGTACAAACAGGGTACCTCTAAAAGTGGTTACATAGGAATATCATACTGACACCTTGCATTTACATTGGTGTGCTGGGTGATGCAATGCTTGCTGTTTCAAAAATGGATAAGCATTGACAGCAGCTGGTATGAATTTGCATGGGCTTTATGACTCGAAGAAGGGCAATAAAGATATGGGAAAATGTATTTTATGACCAAAATAATGGAGGTGCTACAGGCTAATGATTACTTAAAGATGAAATTACCTAGGGAGCAATATTTTGTCCCAAAGGGTGGGGGAGCGAAGGTTTAAAGTTGGACTTGATATCCCTGCTTAGTACTTTGGTGACTAAATATGCCCAAGTTTCCATGATTTACAGTCCAAGCCTTGTCTTGCCTCAATCAATTTAAAAAGTGTTTAAGAATAAGAAGTGGTGAGAGTAAGATATGGATGCAATATGTTTTTAGTCATTTTATTTCAGCTTGAATACAGTATAATTTTATATGTGATAATAAGAAAGTCATATGTGTTTGCACCATTAGTTTGTGTTGAATGAATGTAATCCACCTTTTAGTTTATTTCGTTTCTCCCCACTCATTTGTTTTAATAAGAATCAAAATGATCTCTGCAGTGAGCCAAAAAACTAATCCTTAGAGATTATTTTCAGGCTTATTTGGTTGAAGTTCTTACATTCAATTTTGATTCGGTCTCCAGTTAAACCCTTTAGCAAAGGGTTTAATTCCTGCAAGTATAATTCCCGTGATTATCAAATGAGATTGATTCCTCTAGAAAAAACTCCCCAAGCAAAATCTCAATTACAATATTCAACTAAAAGAATAACGAAAGAAAAATATCAAGCCTTAGGAAAATTTGAGAGGACTTCTGTGCTAATATGAAACAACTTATTTATAGGGGGCGACAGTATTGAACAACGTCCCTATTTTGGTGACCATAATTATGAAGGTCAGGCAGCCTCAGTCCATAGTCTAAACCTGACCTTGAAATTTGAGGAAAGGATCATTTCTTGCTCGGGCCTGTCATACATGTCAATGGCAGGTTTCATTTGCAGGAATTTTAAGTAGTCCCATGATTATTCAAAACACAAAGTAAAGATGACATTTAACTAAAAATAACACACGTCCTCCAACCTTCCCTTCACAATAACTACAATGAAGCTGACAGACACAAGAACATGTTATTGTTATATCAGCTTTAGTGTTAATATCACTGGGTGTTGTGTATTATTGGCAGCCTGTTATCCATTACCCATGCTCATAGTACAATAGATCATTTTCATTAAAGGAGAGGCCAGGTGCCAACCTGTTGACCTGTGGACGCCAACTCTACTAGTGCTAGGAGTATGAGCTGATTACACAAGACACTGTGACAAAGAAGCAGCTCTTAGAACTCCATGAGGCTAACCGTATAAGGTGCTTAGGAGCATGGATTCTCATCACCATCCTATCACTGGGGGTCTCAAATATCAGAGGGAAAGAGTATGGGAAGGCCAGGCAATATATCAGCCCAGGTAATATGTGAGCCTCTACCAGTCCCTGATAGAATCCCCAACTACTGGCAGGCCTGGGGCTGATGGCCTCATCACTATTACCTTTTTGCCTGATGGCTGCAGGTCATGATCACACATTATAGAGGCTGTAATCACCACTGTGTACGTATGTATTCATTTTTGTGTTCTGATTCTGCTTCTCATGGTAACTCACAATACTTGATAATAAAGTCTGCGTGTATCAAAATAAATGGATTCCCAACCAACCAGAATCTGAGGTAGGTGGCAGTTGCTCTTACCCAGTGGGCACAGAACATTGAATCAACATTGAAAACTGGTTGACAATGTTGATTCAATGTTGATGCAACGTTGATTCAACATTGAACTGAGTTTTGTGGCCACTGGGTAGTACTTCTTAAGCGGTTCCCTTTTAACTAGGTAGTTTCTTCACCATCATATGGAGTTAGTTGGAGATGTCTGTGTGAGCATTAGGTAGGTTATATGTCAAACATTAGCTGTCTGAAGGGGTATTAGCTACCCCGGCATGATTACTACCAGGCACAGGCATCACCTCATCGTAAGGGACTGTATTGCTGATGCAGACAATCCCCAGCTACTAGTAGCTAATAGAATCTCCCACTGATGGTTTATGGCCTAATAAGCATTACCTTTAACGAAACAGCTTAAAACCATTCAGTCAATGTTTCACATAAATAACCCAGTCCGAGACTCACACATACACTGGACACTTCCTGGGTAACTCCCACTAATGTTGTGTAGCTCCAGAGATGGAAAGGTCAGAGGAGATATTTTGTACATTAAAATGGAACTGCTCAGGAATTACTGAGGGCTAACTACTCCTACTTATCTCAGCTTCACCCATTAAATAATTCCTTATGTATCCATTACTAAAACTGTTTTAGTAAATCACTATTGGGCATCATATGAAGCAAGAATAGGAAAAAACGCATTGAAAGATTAATGGAAATATATCCAATCAGACGAAGTATAGATATACCAATGTACCCATAACTGATGTTATCCTTTTGTCTACTCAGGTTCATATAATGTTATTGTTATCTTACTCAGGACAGCCATAACGGCTGTATGCCTTCTGATCTCTGTTCCCGTAATCTACTATGCCTGTGTCTGCTATCTACAAGGTCCATGGTCATAGGGTGGTGTATGGCTACATTGTTTCTTCTTATGCAGCTGAGGCAGGGCCTATCTATCCTACCAGCAGGACTTAAAAAGGCTGCACAATGCTGGTGTGTTACAGGTGCTGCCTATAGATAAATCCTGGTGTGGTGCTTAGCTGAGGAGATGGGGGAGATATAGTTCAATACTGTTGTTATTTAAGGATAGTTTCAATGTTGTCCCCTTACATTCCACTTGCATAACGCCGGTTGCTTAGCCAGGGCTAATTCAAATAAAGAACAATGAATGGGAGACAGGGTCTAAAAGCACTTACATTTTTGAACCATGTTTGTTAGCTTACTTATAATCTTGCATGTTACCGCAGAATACATCTGCCTCAAAGTTTGGCATTAGGGGCTCCAAAGACCTCTCTAAGATGCTTATAATGCCCTGCGACTGAAACGTATAAAAAGCCTTTGGCCTATATTAACGTCTATCGAGACTAACCAAGCGGTAATGTATTAATTAGTATTGTAGCCAATCAAATATTAGTCTCATTTTTAGCAGCAGGAAGCTGACCCCTGCTGGAGACCTTGTAAATTAACAGCGTCTGTGCTTGATGAGGAGACTGCAATATCCGGACCAAGCAGAAAATCGAGCAGGGTGGTAAGTAGGGGCAGGTTGTTGGCTACAGTAGCTCTAGGAGCCTGATAAGTCAGTCTGAGAAGGGATAGACCAAAGCAGCATAAACACATCAACATCTTATTTCAAATCAAGCCACATCAATCTCTACAGGAGTCCAGCATAGCTAAATGCCAGCATAGCTGAAATACATCCCGAAAAGCTATTGCCTAAAGTATCCTCGCGAATTCCCAATCCGTGGTGGTCTTCACAACCTTCTCACTCATCCCTGCACAATCTGTGTAAAAGCCCCAGCATGAAGCTTCAGTATTAAAGCAGTAATACCAGACATAGCAGCCCGCCAGGATGTAATCTGGTCCTGCCTCTTATCTACATACAGGAGCCATCAGGATATTGCCGTCTGAGACACTTACACTTGGAAGCTTTCAGCCAGGGGAGTGAGCAAAGTCATATGTATGTACAGATGCCTTTTCCACTGCTATGTTTTTGCTTAGTTCTTTTGGTGAAACTATATGCTGATGTCTTTTACCAATATTGTGGATATAGACCCAGAGGTCCACAGATATAAGTGCAAACAAGTGAAGAAAAAATTAACTTTGGCAGTTTTAAAAAGTAATTTTTCCTGTGGAGTTGTCATGCACAATTACAATTGTTTAACTCTGATGATAAAAGAGACCCTACAGAAACATGTTATAAACGAAAGTAATATGTTATAAGGAGGTCAATCAATGGCCGAGCCGTAAGGAAAGTGATGCAAAAGCTCAACGTGGGAGCTGAAAAAAATGCCAGACAATAGCCTTTCATGTGGGTAAACTAAAGGTGTGAGCAGACAGTACCGCATGATTTCCAAGGTGACAAGGCAAGTTGGATTGTTAGAATCATGTCTCATATATCTGTTAATATACACTCCTTCAATAAATGTCCACAAGTATGTTGGCTAAGTAATTTCATGAATTAAACAATTTTCATGTTAATCAAGGCCATAATCGGTTAACACACTCAAATGTATTTCTATTGTTTTTATCATTAAAATTAGGCCCTTGCTTCATACAATGATGTTTCTTTCTTTAATTTCGGAAACCACAAAAAAAACTAAGAAAAAGGAAAAAAGAACCTATTGACATTTGAGGGAAAGACAACTAGGCACTGCTTGAGAAATTCTTTTCAGTTCAGGCCAGGGTTACTATTTCCTAGCCCCTCCATCAATGGTTCAAACCGGACTTTGTAGTTTCAGGAAGAGACCTAGGCCTTTCACAAATGTCAATGTCAGGTTTCATCTGGAGAGATTTAGAGGAGTCTAATGACTGTTTAAAACACAAGATAAAAATGACATTTAGCTAAAATCAAGTTCTCGAACCATCCCTTCACTGTAACTACAATAAAGCTGACACACAAACACATGTCATGATCATTGTTTGGTTGGGTGTTAATATCACTTTGTGTTGTGCGGTTTTGCCAGCTCCACCCGAAATAAGAGGTCCAATATAGATGAAAAGGTTGCAGCTAATGTGGCTAGGTGGCAAACAATGTTGACCTGTATACACAAAATGTTCTAGTGCTATGAGCATAATATGAAGCAAATAAGAAGACACTTTGACTAAGAATCAGCTCTCAAATGGAATCTCAATCCAAGGTACTCAGGAGCCTAGATTCTTATCAACATCCTATTCCTTGGAGGCTCAAATATCAGAGGGAATGAGTACGGGAATGCCAGGTAATATATCAGCCTCTAGCTAAGGTTACAAGTCAGTTCTCACCAAGATAAATATGAGCTTCTCCCTGGTGTAATTACTGCCTGGCACAGTGAGGGAGCGTGCCTCTGTGTAGGTGAAAATTGCTTAAGGTGCTGACGCCCATGTCCACCCACCAGTGCCTAATAGAACCTCCTACTGCCGGCAGTCCTGGGACTGATGACCTTGTCTTTATTACCTTCTTTCCTGTTGGCTGCAGATTTTAATCACACATTAGGGAGTCAGTAATCACCACTGGAAGTACTGGGAAAGGTATGGAGAATCTGTCTTTTTGCTTAACCTTAAAGGCACTCGTTCCGACAGAGATGCCCCTACGGGGTCTCCCATATTAGTGTTTACATTTGTGCTAGTATATTGATTGGTATGGTAGCTTTTAGACTTAATAGTATATAGCTACATCGACTCCGGGTAGCCAGAAAGACAGATATTTTGCCTTTTGGCTATCATTTGTGTACTTTTAAAGGCCTTAGGTTGACCTTGAAGGTACCTCTGCATCAACTACCAAGTTGTTGCAAAAGAGGCTTAAAACCTACTCTTAGGGGTTTCCCCATGCCAGCCCAGTCATCCATGGTACCAGATGACAAGAAAATTCCTAATTCTCTTAGAACCTGACAGGGTACTCTTTCAGTGTGAGGTCAGTGAAAAAATACACTCAGGGTAGGGCTATGCACTATCGCATTAATAACAGCATGCGACTCTCAGAGTTTTAAATAAACCTGTCTCCAAAAGGGGAAGGGCACATTGAAAAGCCACTTTATTGGATATTTCGGATAATTCATTGATAGATGCCTAATTGGCATTGTAGTCTATATTCAAATGGAGCCCAGCTTTGGAAGTTTGAACTGGATAACTTTTTTGTGAACAGGTTTCACTTTCTATAAAATGTTGAAACTTGAACTAATTAGGATTTCTTATATCAGATTTCCATGTGGCCGTCCTTGACGAGAAACCAGACCTTATTTTATAACTTTCATGATGTGTCATTGCAGTCCAAAATGTGACAACCAGAATAAATGCCACAGTGATGATCATTCCTTATTTACCTCGTTTTAGAGAAGATTTATTACTGTCATCTGGATCAGGTGAGTTTTACCAGGATAGAATATGATATTCCACAAGATCAGGTTTCTCCAAAGTAACATCCCATTGTATGCCCCTCACACACAATACTAAGGATGCCGAACAAGACTGATTTTGTTCTGACACAGAGGCACTGGCATGGACCAAAGATCTCGTCAGTGGTCTCCATAATATACCACCTTACTCAGACATGTAGGTAATTAGCTGGATACAAGAATATCAACTTCATGTAACGCATGGTAACACGCTTTTTTAAACTGGCATTTATTCTGAGATCCTTAAGATGTGAGATAGTATTCTAGTAAGGCTTGGATTTTATCAATTGCAACATGATTGTGGCTGGTGTATAAACAGCGCTATTTTCACCCAGTGAGTGTTATAAAGTCAGTCATTACTGAAGAGTGAACTCAAAATGAAAGCCAAATATAATCTTGTGAACTAGGAATGTAGGGAAAAAGCTATGTGATGAGGTTTCTGTGAAATATATACGGTTGATATAGTCGGCTTTAGCTATGTAAACTGCATGATCATCGTGGTGGTGTAGTCGGCATAACTCCTACCATGGATGATTGTAGTCTTTGCGGATATTAAAACCTATTATGGTTTCTCCTGTATGGACTACCAAAGCAATAGCATTATCCTCCTGTTGTTCTGGGGACATATATTCACACTATTTTGGCAAATACATGTATGTGGCAACTTGCTACATTCAACATTTTTTTTGGCTCACCTTGAGCATTTGTAGACCGACCTCCACCATGTTCTCGTTAATGTTCTATTCTTTTGTAAGCTGAATATTAGACATACAATTATGGACAATAATGGACCCTTTCAGGTGGATTGCAAAAGAAGGATCACTCTTGAAGAATCTTATCTAAATAGTTCCTATCAAATGCTCTTGTTGTATTATAAGAAGACCTGCGATATATGCTTACCATTTTAAAGCCAACTCAGAAGATTTTATTATCAAAAGTCACTGATTTTGCTCAAGTGAATATCTTTCTGGGAATGCTACCCTTTTCATCGCATGTGTATATTATTTAAAGAAGGGATTAAGTGACACGTAAGATCTGTAATGACAGAACCTTGAGACATGGTAAAACGATGCATATAATCATTATGCAACGTATCATTGGGAAAGAGAAGGAAATCTATAAAAGCGAAGTGAATAAGAAGTGCAGACATGATTTAAGAGTACGAGGTAATGCAGACACAGAGGAGCTACTTGACAGGGACTGTATTAGAAGGACCTTACAGAGAGTAGAGCCTTTGTTTGAGTACTACGAGTGTGCGAGCAACTGTTAACAGATGTAGCTGCCAAGAGACTGAATTACCTGAGCACTGATAACAGAGACAGTGACACAAGCACAGTCAATTAACTCATAAGGTTATCTGCTTCTAAGGCATTTTTGAAGGAAACCCTAGCACAGCCTTGGGGGACATTGAGTCAGCATGTGTTTTGCAGAGCTGAGTGCCAGCGGGGTTAAAAGGTAAATCAATACTAAACCTTATATTCAAGCCTGTAAGGAATACTTTCTCGTAGTCTCCACAGAATGCGCTTTTCAAAGGCGAACCTAGGAAAGCAAAGAAAGACATTGAAGTTTTATGTTTTTGTATATACGGTGTACTATGACTTCTAACTTTCTGCCTTTAGAGCTGCCCTCACTAAAGTCCCATTCTACACAGTCCCATATCCATGTGCAGTCAGTGTAACAGCCCGGGCAGCTCACCTCTCTATTACACTTTGCTGTTACTGTATGAATTGTTTTCTAAGATGGCAGCTGAGAATACACCAATGTAAGCTGCCCCTATTTTGTTTAAATCTAAATACAACCTGTTCACATCTAAAAGGCCCATTAGGATATTGCTATATATTGTAAAACGTATACATGAAGTCTTTTCGCCTGGGAAATGGATGAGGTGCCTTTAGTCACGGTTAAGTTTTTGGTCGCTTTCAAAAAGATCCATGGGCTTTCATTTTCAGCAATATCCTATTTCAAAGTGTGGCAAAAAAGGTTACATAGTACTTTTTTTAATGTGTGTCATGGGTGAACAAGCAAACAATATAACCCAGATTAAACTCATCAATTTAAGACATCACCACACTTCAGTAAAAGGAAAGCTCTGCCACAAACTTATCAAATGATGGGAACAATATATGGCGCACTATATATTGGAATATAAACATTACCCACGCTGGAGCAGCCTATTCATGTTGAACTGATGTGCAGTTGATAAGCACATATATTATTATATATATATATATATATATTAGTGTGAGCGAGGTTCAGGACTGGGAGCTTATTGCTAGCTGCCAGCTAGTGTGGCCTCTGCCCTGCAGATGGGGGTGCAGGAGGCCTCAGGAGCATGGACCAATGAGGTGAGAACCAATCAGGTTACTTCACCTCCAGACCCTGCAGGGGTAGGACTGGATCTCTGCCACTACTCCACAGGAAGCTGCCGTGCCCGCAGCGACCTCCTCGACTCACACACACACACCCTGACTCGTTGAAAAATTTATTTTTTATTTTTTCAATCTTCAATCTTCATTGGGCATAAGTTATTTGTTATTATTGTGCCAATAAAGACGTCATAATACAGCCATTCTGCCGTTCCCGTGTTAAGATGTTTATATGAATGTATGTGCTTGTCATATTGGTAATGTATAACAACATAATGCTCAGACTACATAGATTTAACACCTGGAGAGGTTAACAACCGGTATTGTAGGTATCTTTTCAGGTGAGACTGGCTAATGTTAGCAATAACCGTATTCAATAAGATAAGCCCACATCCCCTTATATTAATAAGCATATTTCCTGACTACTAGAATGTCAGTCCTACCAGTAAAAGGACCTTATCTGAACACAATAAACAGCACACAGCATTTACACTCTGTGAATATGGATAGTGCAGATAACAGGCAGAGGCAAGATGATGGATAGTCAGGACAATAGACGCTTGATCAATATGGCATTGAAGGAGATAACAGTGGAAAAAAGAGGATATCAGCAAAAAACAGCATAGCCGGATGTGAAATGTGTATGCTATATTGTTATCTAAGGCCTAGATTAGGATACGCAACTCTATCTTCAGAAAAAGGGACATCATGCTTAAAGGTGTAAAAAAAATACTACATGTATACACTTCCATAGCTTCCTTGCATGCTACATTGTTTTGTTTGGATGTACAAACACATTATCTGCTTCATTAGGTGCATATAAGTGATTTCGATAATGTGACTATTTGAAGACCCAGGATTGTCTAGAGAATCCTCACAAAGCTCCAGCTGCACCCTTTCCTATCTTCTCTTTTCTAATAAACACTTTTATAAGACTGTCGGTGCCCAATGAGGCAAAATGTCATCTCGACCTGTGGCTAGTGAATCACAAGTAGGTATAGTGTTATCACTATTTCATCAACATATAGTGTATCATGCACCAATGCTTTTTCCGATGCACTTTTCTATTTAAGTATAATGAATTCTTTTTCAATAAAATATTGTACTATGTAATCAATGTATCAAGCGCATCATATAGATATAGTATTGTAGGGTTTATTACGAAAAAACTAGATAATTCTAGAATTGTGTGTGTTTTTTCCAACAGCTTGAATATCTGTTGGCTCAGCTTCAGTTTTTACTATTACAACATGTATTGGCGATCGAGGACAAAGGGGCATTTCAATAAACTACTGATTTATATTTCCGGTATAAAGTTATCTTCGGATCCTGGCTTTGAACAACTTAAATCATATCTAGATGTGTTGAATTTAATACAGATGACAGCATTCTAACGGGGTAAGTTTACTCCAACATGTTATTCGTGTAGAGTACCCAGCTAACAGAGATGAACACTGTTTTATGTTGAAATGACGTTTATAACGTTATATAACGTTTTGCCACATTAAGCAGCTTTAGAGAAACATTTTGTTATGTGGTATAACGTTTTTCGTGTACTGGGAAATCGTTATTTTTAGCAAATGATAAGGGTCCCTTCAATAGACTCTTATCAATCTGAATATAATAATCTCTTTCTCTATCACTGTTTTACTACACGTTCACCATGAATTGAACAAAATACTTTAAATATAAAAACTACAAGGTCATGAGGTTATAGCAGAAATTCACATACAAATGTGTGTTTCCTGAAGTGCTTGGCCTTTGGTTACATCTACCTCTGTTTATTTCTACAGTCACAACACCAGCCCGTCGTTTGGAAATAGTTGCCAGTTTGCAAAGATTTGCATGGAATTCTGTCGATGTCTCTGTGCAGCATATGACACCTCTCTAGCCTTTGCAGAAGAGTAGGCACAAGCAACCAATAGTCCACATAGGTGTTTGTTAAGCCTGGATGAATGTCCTCACTTGTAAGTACCTCAAACGGCAATACCCTGATGGTTCCTGTATATCAAGAAGGCATAGGACTAGTTTACATTCGTGCATCCTAGTCAGGCAAGGAGGATTATCAGAAAAAGATTTTTTGTCAAAATCTATTGTTGTTTCATGAAGCTCAGAGACATTCATACAGTGCCTTCTAAGTCCTCTGGGTATTGTTTAGGTCATAAATCACTAATTACAATACTCCCTTATACATGTATATATTTAAAATTTAGCTGGAACCAATCTGTGTTTAACATATCTATGCCTCAGTCCACCCCTATGGCACACCCTAGACACCATTGAAACCTCCCAGCGAGGATCAATATGATCACATTGTACAGCAAATGACCAACACTTTAGGCGTTGTAACAGGCAGTGAGAGCTTGTGTTTGGGCACCCGGGTCTCATTAGCTTCTGCTCTCACTTGGTAACACAGAGCAGCTCACTCTCATATACCTTGTTTAATGCTGGCTGGGGGCAGAGGGCAGCCTGTAGCAGGGTGCCGATAAGCCTGTAATGATACTTTAGTAGGCCATTGCTGCCCCATCAGGTGCCCCTTTCCAACTCATGATAGGAGTAGTTTGTGGGTTAAAGGACCGCTCACGCTAATATCTAAGGTTCTCATGCACAATGATATTATCAGCTATTCATACCAAACTGGGTTCATTTGTGTGTCTGTATGCTTTCTCATATTTAGCTTCATAATTATATCGCTATTATCATACTGTACCATGGCATCTACTCTTCATTCTCGTACGACTGAATTCGTTCATATCATGCAGGCCTATTGCGTGTTCACTATGACTAGAATAGCAGCTACTTCACCCAGTAATATTCAGGTAGGGTGTTCCATCTGAAATTAATTTATTGTCTCAACTAAAATGTAAATCCCAGACTTGATAGAGAAGACATGTAGTAATCCAATGTAAGACACAAAATAATGATATCTTTAAGGGGAGATGTGTAAGAGTAAAAGCCATTGAAAGTTGAGAATTCTCCTATATTATTACCCCTGCTGGTCTGTATTTAGGCTATTAGCCTGGACACCTATACTCAGGTACAGTGGGGCCTGCAGTGGGGTGAGTAAGCAGTCATGCATCCAGCTATACACACTGTCAGTTGAAGATACATAAGATCCAAATTCCAATACATCACTATGTAAATGGACTAGGCATTTAATTATGTCACTAACATAATATATTAGTCAGTGCTTCTCAGGGTTTATAGTGCAGATATAATATTATGTTTTTTAAGGGGTTAATAGTGTAAATGTGACCATGACTAAGCTTAACCTCAGGAACAGGCATCAATAAAATTGATATTGAATATTTATTAGATGGATTCCATTACTCAATAGCATAGGTAACACCACTTAGATTAACATTTCTTTTCAACTTAATATTACTATGTCTTGAAGGCCTTTAAAATATGTATTTGTGCTGAATATATTTAAGCATTGGTAGCATTTAAATTGCCCATACAGCGGGATATGCCCCAATATCCTTAGAATGCTCCTGCACTGTTTGTTTTACTCTTGAATACACATCCTCCTAACTGAGGTGGTGCATACTGCTCCTATTGAAACTTTATGTGCCACACACAGCCTACCCACGCAGTGCTGCCCTGTGGGTACACCGCTGTCCCAGGTAGCAAGGATATATTGGGCCAATGTCGGCAATGATCGACTCCATCGCAATCCTTATACCAACCATGGCCCGTTGTAAGCAATGCATACATTGGTTCAACATACAAATTACAATGATGGCCCACCTCTGGCAATACTGATAATGGGCCATCGCTGGGTTGACTGCTGGCCCAGAGCTGGTCCATGCTTGATATCATTGATATTGACCCAGTGTTGGCCCAGTGCTGGGACACTTCAGGGCCATCATATTATTTCTGATGTTGGACCAACATCAACTCTATCTACACTTGTCAAATATTGGCTGTGATCTACACCAGGGGGATTCAATGTTGCCTGAAGAATTTCTTACAGGATGGCTCCTACTTTGCCATCATATTGGGTTATAAACGTGATCCCCGGTGTTCTCTGCATGTTTAAAGGTCAGAGGAAGTTCATGGATGGCACCTAAAAGTGCCATTTACTGCATGACACCCATGGGAATTTGTCAAAAGTAACTTGAAGACACCTCATGTGTGGGTAATGGAGTTAGATAAGTCCTAAATGATAGTAATACAGTTTGTATTATTTCTAACCATTTTGGGATAGAGATCAAGATGGATTAAAAAGACAGAAATGGCTTTTTCTAAACTGATGATTCTTGAGAGTCATGTCTTAAGTATGCTTGCACATTCAATTAAACACATAAAAGTGATATTGTTCAATATCAGTGATTGTTGCAGTGGTCCTATATTGAAAATTATATGTTGGGGCAACATATGTATTACAAGGTTGGTTCAATGTCTAATTTCTAACCTTAGAATAATGTAAAAACATTTTAATGTTGGTCCAACATTGGGCCAACATGAAATCAATATCCCATTATCCGAGCATGGGCCATTACTGGGCCAGCGGTCAAACCAGCGGTGGGCCAATATCAAAATGCCATTATTGGCCCAATTTTAAGTGGTATATTGGCCCAATCATGGCCCAATGTACTTACGTTACCTGGGGTGTAGCCTCTGTAACTCCCTAATTCAGGAGCCGACCCACTTCATGACAGGAAGATGGATTGGGGCTCAGCGACTTGGCTAACTATTTTTATATGATGCAGGATTTGAGAACCGAAGGAAATTGTGAGCCATAAGGCTATTTCTGCTGTGATTATGGGGGCTATATGGGTCTGACATTGTTATTGACAGTTCCTAGCCTTCATAATTTGCACGTGAATCAAAACTCCGAGTTCCTGATGAATTACTTTGTGTATCAAGATTGATTTATCCAGTGGGGTTCATATTTATAAGTCGAACAGTCTCATTATAAAAATATAGGGGATGTTATCTAGTTGTCAATCTATGTAAGTGCATTGTGATTTCATATACATTAGCATCCAAATCTAATGCTTTAGAGTTACAACTGCAACTGCAGTAACAAATACTTACCATAGGGTAGATTCACCCAAAGACGGACACACACCCTAAGTCGGACACTTTTAGCATTAAAAATCATAATATATAATACGTTTTATGCCGTATCTGTACGTACCATAGCAAAATTGAACTGTTCATCTTACCAATAAATATTATTGCATGTATGCAAATCAATAGTATCTGTTTATCATCATGCACCAAAGTAAGCCTGTTTCGTGGTGAGGAGCTCCTGCCTTACTTGTAGAATTACATGGTACCCCATGTCGGACAGGTTTGCTTTATTGCTAAATCTTGCTGTACTATCTACACCCAGGCAGTATAAACAGACCTGGATACAAAGGTATGTGTATTCTGAAGTATGATAATGAAATATACTATACTAATTTCCAGAAAATGATATTTGCAGACCTTTCAAAGATGTGATCAAATTTCACCATGAGACGGACATCACTGTCCACTGAGTTTTTCCTTTGCTATAAATATTGGGGTATGCAAAGTATTTACACTGCAAGTAAAAAATATGAATCCCCTATTAGTCGATACACATAATAAAATTCCATGGGATAGAAAACATCTAGGTTTCTTAGTATAAAGGAAGAATTTACAGATTTTCTATGTTGGACAGGTTTAATAGTGTTAAACGAATAGTTTAAATGTAAATATGTTATATATCTTTAATGATATTCAAACCCTAGATAAATTTGATCATGCTTGCTGTTATAGCAAGGCAAATTCGTCACTATTACATGGAAATACTAAAGGGAATCCAAAGTGTCCGACATGAGGTGAAATTGGGACATTAAATTCCCCAACTTTGATGAAGAATATTTGATACTATAATGCATTAAAACACGTTATTTTATAGTTGTATACAATGTTCCAACACTCATTTACCCATAGCCATTCTAATCAAAGCTCTGAGTGGCATATTAAGAGAACTGTACCCCAGAGAAAATAGGTCACGTTTGCACTGCAAACGAGCGTCCGAAAGTGGTGAATCTACCCTATATAAAATTAATATTTTGAATTCAATATTAATTAACTCCGATGTCGGGATTACACATGTATCAAGCACCTCCCTAGAGCACACCTCCTCTGATCCCATTCTAAGGCTATAGTCCTGCCCCATCATTTTCCCTACACCATTCTCTAAATAATGCGTTCATATATTTTGTTTATCAAAAGCATATATACTCCCTAAGGATATTAAGGGATATGGGTAAGGAAAAACAGGGAGGCCTAAAATGTGATGGTATAAAGGACTGCATTATATACCCTGCAGGGAGCAGGTTTTTCCTGCGGTTGCTGTGCGACCATTTTTTTACCCTTTCTATTATAGTAGTTTTTCTTTTTATACTCTTAATCCAGATCGTTCAGCTCATGGGGAAAGGAGATAATATTTTCCTGGCTGTATGAATAATCTCTCTATCAATTAGAAATGCTCGATGTGCAGAGGATCTACAAGTATAAGATATAAAATGGATTACATGTATCACTTTATTTAGTCATTGATGCATTGGAACGATCTGAGAATCATGGTGGACTACAAGCTATTTCCCCGAATATATAAAACAGCTGTGTTTGTAGGAACTTTAATTCTATTGACTTCACCAGAAAAAAAAATCCTTTCAAAACTGATTCACTCAAAGTTTAACTGTTCCCGGTATCGAGCTCTTTTTATTACTCACATGCTCTTTTATTGCCATTTCCGAATCCCGACTGATTTGAATTCCAATATGACTTTTTGACTGCCAATTCCATGTCTAGTTGACAGGTTGTGCTTCAATCTGTCCAGAGCAACAAAGAGGAGATGGATCCCCTAAGCCGAAATAACAAAGAAGTTTTCCCGAAATAAAATACTCTAAGCATTTTCAGTATAGTGCACAAACAATATGTTTAACCTACTCCGGTCTTTTAAGCGTTAGCCAGGCCAAGTACCACTTCTTTTGCTGAACCGCTATTTCCCATATGACGGAGTAGGCTCCTCATAGTAGGCAGCTCTATGTTGGAGGTCAGTCAGGATGTGATTACTGTCTACATTTCGTGTCCTGGGTCCCTGTTAGGGTGAGGTTGAGCTGCTCACATGGTCCCCAGGGAGTGGCTCCTCTGCCAAATGCATTATCCTGCCCAGGTCTGCAGACTGCCAGTGTGCCACTGAGCAGGCCGATGCCTTATCAACTAGCCCTGCAGCCTGATATGGGGCCTTGTGAGGCAGGAAATTGCTTGTGGAGACCATCAAAGCAACCTGTGTCCAGTCATCACATGATTAACAAACACTAGTGGAGCAGCTTGGGATTGGGAGCAACTCAGGGTAAAAAGGCATCGGTACTCTGAGAGCATAATTTATGTTCAGCGCACAATATATGACTAGCATTGGTCCTCAGAACATTATATATACAAGATTAATAAAAGAATATGCTACCATTCTACATTGGTGAAAGTGCAGGGCTCAATACTGCTCTATTATAGTGTGTAGCCATAGTTTCTTAACTGTTATTGATATAGTATATATGTGGAGGTGTACAAGGTCAACCGCGAGTGATAACAGTAACATTTAAATGATGGCTATCTCCATCACTTATCTCTGATGGAAACAGCTACAGGGGCACAGACTAACAGGTTACAACTCCATATTAAATGTATCTGTACTTTCCTCTGATTAGAAGGTTCTGTGTAATAGGGAGCAGCTCAGGTAATGCTAAGAGCTGCTTCTTCTTATCTTAGTTTCTGGTTGAGTTGCTCCCTGCATCTTGTATCATAGCAACATATTGAAGATGTCATCTTGTCCTAAACTCTCAATCCTTTCAATACTAAAAAAAATTCCTCTGGCTACATATTTCTGAGAATGATGCAATAACTTGAAGACGCAAACAGTAACAGAAACTTTCATGTCAACTGTTTATGTATTTTAGAATGTCTCGATCCTATATGTCTGGATTTATATTGTAAGGCTACGGGTGCTAAGCTTAATTGAAATGGCAATCTCTAACTATGTTGCACAAGCTCAAACTCATTGATTCTCTGCAGATTGATACATACTTTTTCATAGGTGAGTTGTTCAGGTTTAGGACATTCTCCGTGGAATATTTTGCAACTTACTATAAGTGCAGTGGTAATCATGTCGAACCTTCTGCCGTGTGTCAATGCCGTCAGTTAGGATGATGCATTCGTGCCTAAAAGTCACCTATTTAGATAGGTCATGGGTATAAAAAAAGTACAGCATCGAAACAGTCATCCTTGACCAGAGTTATAGTGATCTTGATTTAAAGAGGAAATCAGAAATAGTCATTACGGAGCAGTCTGTAATTAAAATTAACGACCCTCATATTGCCTCCGGGTATTACTGTTTGTCTGAAAATACATAAAATAGATCTGCTTATGAGCGACGTAGAAAGTGATTGCTTTTAGATAATAGGTGGTGGTGTGTGTGTATGGGGTGGGGGGGGGGGGGTGGCATTCAGTGACTTTTCATGTGAGTGGGTGAGCATCTTTCCCTGTCCCCTCTCCCATGCCGGTTAGAATTAATTGCAGCCAAAGCTTTTGACTATAGTACTGCACAGGTCTTTTCACTAAAGGGGTGGCATCAGGTTGGCCCCCCTATAAAGAGATGTCAAATCTCTTGTGTCCTTGTTGTCGTAGAAAAATAAATCAGAATAAAAAATAAACCCTCCCTTAGATGTCCTAATGGAGCCACTTAAAAAAGGGAACCTCTCACTGAAAACGTACCCCTTGGCATGCTCGAAACACGCAAGGATTAAGTGATATGGTACATACAGCACTGAGCTATGTAGTCATTATATGTTTGGCATGGCACGCAAACAAGCTATCTCAATGGCTCCTGTCTGTGCAGTGGTTTACCAACATCCATCATATACATATGAAGGTAATAAGCTTGCAAAGAAACCATTACTTCATGTAATGTACTCTAAGTGTTTGTTTGACATCTGAAATCTGAATAGCCAGGATCAATTCGTTATTACCAGGGCCAACATGCAAAGAAGGCATTTACTATATATCTACTAAATATGTCATGTATTTCACTCTTAATGACTTATGTGTCCTTATCAGTCATTCTGTGTAACCCTCGTTGACAATAGTTGACAGCACAATGGACCTTTTCCACACATGTGTATCAGCATAAAACATTAATATAACAAAAAGCAGTCCATACGATATTACAAGTACCATCTTTCTCAGAGTAGGCAAATATGATTACAATGTGCTTCTTACAGTAAACTGTATGCAGTGAAATTGCACCTTGATGAAATGCAAAGGGAAAAAGGAATGAGGGCTTTTATTCCCTTGATGTTGTTTTCATGTTCAACGGAAATAAATTCCAATCTCCTAAGCAGAATAATGGCATATGTTAAGGCATACATGAGTATATTGGTCTAGTTATTAACCCCTCACGGTGCGGCCGCTGCCAGCGCGGGAGGGTAGTTTGTATAATGTGACATAAGTGTGCGGTTTACCATGCAGGTGGCAGTCCCACCCTCGCTACCGGGCGCCTGGAGAGACGAACAGTTGGTTTTTTGAAGTAATAAGAATATAAGAAGTAGCATTCCAGCCAGCCCTCTACCAGCATTGTACACTGCCTTGCGCACTAAAGCTGCTCTGCATGCAGGGGGTATACAGCAGCGCCCTATGACTCTGTGTTAATAGAATTGGTAGGGTGCCGGAGGGTCTAGCTAAACGCTCAGTCCGTTTCTGATCCTATGCTAAATGGTCCTTTGATGATGCCTTCTCATTTTGCCTAAATAGCAGATAGATACTTCAAGTAAATTTGTATTAAATGGGCCAATTATGTACTGGCTGGAATAAGCATAATAGATTTATTACATAATGCAATTTAGGGGCAATGTTGAGAGACTTTCAGATTTCGAGTCTGTTTTTAGCTCTATAACTGGGTGATCTCTTAAACGTGATCTTTAGGAGAATGGGCATTAGATGATGGCATGGATCAACAACATTCTTTTTTTTTGTTTGAGGCGTCCTGTATGCAAGTATCCCATGGGGGTCGTGTGGGTAGTTCACACAATTATATTCTTATCAGATAAGCCATCTAAAATTCGTGTTTCTAACTCCATTATTTTTCTAGAAATCTTTAACTGGTACTTTACGCTAGACTACTGAAAATAGAGTTAAATCAACTGAGAATTATGCATTTGGAATGAAAATCAAATGGCCCCTCGCCAGCCAGCGACAGTATATCTCCTGGGGGTCATAATAAACTGAAATTGAGGCGGTTGAGACTGAGGGAGTATGCATGACCTCCTGCTACAGCATGGAGTGGAACTTCAGGTGCCCCCTAGTGGAGGGTCCCTGAACTATCAATAGTCTCTCTCAAAGAGCTCTCTCCAGGTGGCACCAAAAATGACATTCTTGAGCAGAGGAAGTGATAAGATGGCGTCTCTGTGAAGTTCAGATTCTATGGAGAGGTGTATCATGGTCTATTTCACTCATGACTTGAGTCCGGTGGTGTACACTACAGCACATTGTCCACTGAGTGATGGAGATGGCTCTATCCATAAAGACAGGTAATTTACCTTGATGAGAGGTGCCATATTCTACTGCAGAATGGTAGGACACTTCTGCTGCCCCCTCGGGAAGGATCTCTGAACTATATCACTAGTCCTAAGCTTTTTCACCAGATGGCGACTTAGATGACATTCTGGAAAAGAGTGAGTAAACAGAAAGCCTCTCTGGAGTTCAGATCAGTAGCAGATGTATCTCTTCAAGCAGATTCTTTGTCAGTCCCAGGACAATCTGGAAACAGCATTAACATAATTATATAAGATACTGGATAAAGATGGCACTATCCATACAGAAGGGATATACTGATGGCTGGCTCCACTTCTCACTATAGAATGGTTAGGAACCTCTGGTGACCCCTAGCAAAAGGTCCCTGAACTAACATTAGTACTTATCTCTTTCACTATGTGGTGCCATAGTTGACATTCTGTAGTAGAGGGGGTGATAAGAAAGCCGTCTGGGAAGATATCGGCAGACCTGGATCTCATCTAATACTGCTATACCTAGCACTACGATTTCCTCAATATAAAAACATATCTTGATACCAGTAAGTCCTCAACAGACTGTTATTGTCACTGCTAGTCTATTTGTATTTGATATATTCATTGTCCGAAGAGTCTTTGTACTGCATCTGACATCCTTTGTCAGAGCGGAATAAGACAGTAAAGCAAGTATATACATAATTCACTTTAGGCTTTATTTGGGAACTGAATTTATATATTGGAGAAAATGCTTGGAAAGTTATTTAGGTTAATTTCCACGCTTCAAGGCGACGCACCAGCAGGCTGTTGTTATAGACATCTGTTTTTGAGCGTTTCTATTGCTCAGTCTACTGCCATTACTATTTCCTCAAGGGCCGCATACCACACTCGGATGACGACCACCATGCAGCCAAAGCAAGTCACATGCTACTGCTACACTCAAGGACCATGCCGACCCTTAAAGTTGATGCACTCCTGAAGTGTTGAAAATTCATTTTGTTGAGGCTTTTTGGACTTATATACTCACTAATACTCGCTCGGTGATGACATAGATGACATTCGTTGATGGAGGCAGTGGTGTACAACCGTGATGTGTATCAAGTAACGTGATGTGTAGTACTATACATCACGGCTGACCGTGGAAACGTGATGTGTATCAAAATAACGTGATGTGTAGTAATAATCCTACCGTGATGTGTTGTAACTAACGTGATGTGTAGTAACTTGAATTTAGACACATCCAACCGTTATGTGTATCAATAAACGTGATGTGTATCAACTCCCTCCTGTAATTGGTGGGGATTGGCAGCCAAGTGGGCACAAAGTTCCGTTCAACATTGAATTAATGTTTAAACAACATTGAATCAACAATGAAAACCAGTCATCAATGTTGATTCAATGTTCTGTGTCCTTTGGGAGAGAGGCAGGGGAGAATAGGGAGGGGAGGGCCAGGGGAGGAACCGGAGAGGGGGGTAGCATTTTTCTGTACTTTAATGTTTGATGGACCCCCTCCATGGGTTTTTGGGCAAAATTTGCCTTTTTTAAAATTTGACTCAAAAGTTACCGTTAGGAACGCTCATTTTTCCGCTAACAGCCTTCTTTCAAAATCCTGTATCCACCACTGCCCCCCCCCCGCCCCCACCCTCTTTTCAAATTCTGGAGAGGAGGAAAATGATTTACTGAATGTTAGAACTTGAGCAATATATTTAGATTTCACCTAGATCTGTAAATAAGATATTCCCACAGATATTATACCTTTCCTAGGAATATATATTCACAAACTCCATAAAGAGAACACCTTTTGATACAGATAAGGTCAGGGGATTAAACAAAATCTTGATACAGATCACGTTGATATAGATCACGTTAATTTGATACAGATTAGATTGTTTTGATACAGATCACGTTATTTTGATACAGATCACGTTTCCATGGTCAGCCGTGTTGTGTAGTACTACACATCACGTTACTTGATACACATCACGGTTGTACAAGTGGTACGAAAAGATACATGGCAATACATCATCAACAGTGGAAGACATCAATACCAGAAACACCTCAATAACATTACAAAGGGTTAGATATTAAACCAAAACTCCACTCAAATGCGTCTAGCCTCTGTACGCCTTGAGCGTATGCCTACGTGTACGGGCTCGAGTGCGCAGCACGAGAGTCCCGTACACGTAGGCATACGCGAAAAAGCGTACAGGAGGCTAGACGCATTTGAGTATGGTTTTGGCTTTGTTATACCTAGCCACAGTACCCAGTAGGCCTACCCAGTGGGCCTACTAGCCGTGGATACTACCTCTTTGGCAGGCCTACGACTACTAAATGCATTTCTCAAAAATCTAAACGTAATGGAAGGGGTGGTCGAGATTACTTTTGGTTACTTGGTGGGAGTCATCGGGGGGGGGGGGGATTACTGTTTTGGGAAAATCCACCAAGCCCCCCCTTCCCCGGGCCCTGGGACCTATTTCTACTCACGGCTGCTAGCTAGTTCCCACATTTTGCCGAGGGGGGGGAGGGGGGGGGGGAGTATAGTTTGAGAAACCCACCTCTTCCCTCCTCTAACTTCTAAGTCTCCAAAGACAGTTCAGGCCTCTCCGATCTAGGGGAGCAGGTCGCCCCGTTTCCGGCTGTAGCCGTGGGCGTATGGGCTGTACGCCCACGGCTACTCACAACCGTGGGCGTACGGCCCATATGCCCACAGGTGTGCATATCTCAGTTTTACCCTACACCATGGGCATACAGACTCCTAGGCTTAATGAATGTGATTATCATATGCTAGGTATAATAATAAACATTTGCAAAAAGACCATTAGACAATGCGACCTCATATGTCGACACATGTACTAATTATCTTGACATAGCCTGACCTCAGAATATACATTAAAGAAAAAAGCAGATACACAAATTGAGAGTGAGACAACATATGTCCGATGGTCGAAGTTTGAAAGTCACATGCTAGTGCAAGACTCAAGCACCGTGCCGACCCTTAAAGTTGATGTAATCCTGAATTGTTGCACAATGGACGAATACAGCACACACTAGTAACATACTAGACCGGCATTTCTGCGTTATCGAGGCCATTACTTATGTCAATGCACTGCACTGATAAAAATATAGCTTGAAAAGTGTGTCAGTAGTGACTATCAAAAGGTAGTCACATGATGGTGCTAAGAAGGGCTACCCTACTTTGTAGAATACTATAGTTATGACTAACTAAGGGTAGTCATATAGTCAATGCATAGTCATATATTAAAGTGTATAGAGAATGAGCTACAGTCAATTGACTATGATTTTGATGTCCTACATCTAAAGATAGTCAATGATGTCATATTCTTTAATGGCTATATATACATGTTCGTTTTGTTAAGACAGAGCAAAACTGGTCTACATGTACCAGGATGGCCCTGCCTCTGGAAAACCAAAGGAGCAGTGCATTATGTTATTAACATATTTATTATGTAGTGAGTCACACTGATAATAACGGTCTGTCTAGGATAGGACAGGGCAATGGGCAGGCTAGGATAAGGCAGGACATGTGAATGGCTGGGATAATGCAGGGCAATGAATATACTAGGATTAGGCAGGGCAGATGACAGGGTAGGATAAGGCAGGACAGGGAACATGCTAGGATAGGTAGGGCAGGGGACGGGTTAGGATAGGGCAGAGCAATGAACATCCATGGACCATTCAATTTTGAATTTAACTGTTTCCTGTGCACACGTTCCTGTGACATCATCAATTTGTGTGATCCACATATAGGCACCGCTGACTATCTTCATGAGTTATATAGCTCTATAACTGGTGCTGACTTGTTCCTGCTTCCACCTGTGTACACTGACATCAGCAATCTTGTGAGACCTTGGTTCCACTCTCGTATTGAAGCATGTTCCCCAGAAGCTATGGTGTGTGAGTGTCTGGTCACTGCCTAAGTCTCACAATAAATGGCTAGCACAGAACGAACATGGCCGCCCACACGGATAAACCCAAGTCATCGCTATAGTCCCCTGACTACGGGAGCCAAAATATGTAGGGTATAGTCACTACTAACTATTGGTATTATTATCAGTGGGGTTAACATCATCATGTCCCCTCCAACCAGGTCATGCGTCACTGATGCATGGAGGGGGTGGTATTTATGTACTAGGGTCATCCTTGTAGGTCGGCAGTCTTTAATCGTGTATGGTTCTTTCCCGCAAATCAAGAATCTAATGTCTTGCCTTGACATAGGGCCAAAAAAATTACAGGTGTGTTTCATGTAACATGGTCTAAAATTCTAGGGTAGATAGGTCAGATGCTTTCTTCTTTTCTTTAAACTTTTTTTCTTTTTCTTAATCTAGCCTAAAAGGTTCAACAAAATTGACTCATAAATGCCAGTGCTGCATCACCAATCACTGCCCTGACTTGTGGAGGGTCGACTCAATTCTAAATATAACCTAAAACAGCCAAAAATGTTGTTCGTTTTTTCCCAAGATAGGATAGAATTATCCTCGGGTCGGCCTTGTTTTGCTGGGTAGGTTAGATAACCTGACACAAATCTATCGGGTATAGATCAACAAGTAATACATCGTACGTCGGATCCCTCCAGCAGAATTCTTGATATGCCTGAAGTGGAATAAAAACAGGAAATGTCTCACTAAGGACAATTTGTTGAAATATATTTGGATATCCTACCTGGCAGATAGGATGCACCATAGCTTGCTACAGAATAGGATATCACTTGTGGTGTCCCCTAGTGGAGGATCCCTGCATTAAACTAGTACCAGTATCTCTCTCTAGGTAGCGCTCCAGATGACATTCTAGAACATTAGGGAGTACGAAGAAAGCTTCTCTGAGTATGTCTCGGGCAGAATTAGCACTCCCAGCAGATGCTTTGGTCCTGATTGAAACCCAGTTGCATGAATAATGTTTATAAATATGCTTGTGAACAAAGATGGCAGTATCTATATAGAGCGGAAAACGATAATAAGTTATGGCACCGCGTCTTGCTACAAAATAGGCAGGCACTTGTGGTGCCCCGTAGTGGAGGATGCTTGAACTAACATTAGTACTTGGCTCTTACTCTAGGTGGCGTCCTGATGACATACTGCAGTGGAGGGAGTGAACAGAAGGCCTCTCTGTGTCCGCCTTACACCTATAAAAAAAGCCTGTTTCTTATGAGAGTAAAAATAAATCGCCGATTCTTATGACCTCAATCAAAGATGGAACGTTATGTGAATATTATGAGCCGTTAAGTCCTGAGTGTTAGCCTATTTTGCAGGGTTTTAAGTCACATAAGTGTTGATCGCAGCTACGTTAAGTTTAAACCTGAGTATACAATCAAGGTGTCTGTACACTGAGAAAAAAGAAACACCTTCAATTTCACTTTGTAATATTATCATTATTTACCAGATTTGGTTAAGTCCATATCTGTCTATGAATATTGATACTGGGATGAATTCCTAAAATGCATATTTTACATGTGTAGTTGTGTCTAAAGCGTTGAATCCCCACGAAAGTCGCCATGTGAACCGGTTTACAACGTGGCGTGATTCTTTTGACTAAGGCACAGTTGCATCATGACTAAATGTTTCGCTATTTTAACATATCTATATTATAATGTAAATCTATCGATTTCACATAAGATCAATACGACCAAGTTTAACAATAATCCATCATGAGATATTTAATCGAATCTATGTTTATTCAACACAATGTTTTCATAGTGTAGACATTAAACTGACTGGGTATGTAGGATATCCACCTAGAGACGATCTTATCATGTTCTTCAAAGAGGTCAGTAACAAAGGTATCAATGTGAAGAGAGTGCATATTTTATGCAGAGGCTGGAGGTGGTATGATGAATGATATGCTTTCTCTACCTACACAGAGGAAAATGTGAGAGTCACCTGGACTCACATGCCATAGTCAGACCCATGTTGCCAAAACCACCCTCATGTGAGAGTCTAGCTGACTTTGAATGTAGAGAGAGTCCAGCACTGCCTGACTTTCATGAGAATGAGAGTCCAGCATACCTGATTTTTGCCTTTCTACGGTCCAGCACTGCCTGACTCTCATTATGATAAAAGTCAGACAGTGCAGGACTCTCGTTGTGATGAAAGTCAGGCAGTGCTGGACTTTTGCTACAGTCAAAGTCAGGCAATGCTGGACTCTCATGTACGAAAGTTCAGCACTGCCGGACTTTCATACTCAAGGGTAGTTTGGCAATGCTGGACTGTACCTAGAGCAAGAGTCCAGTGATGCTAGACTCTGGCTATAGAGAGTCAGGCCAAGCTGGACTCAAAGGATGAGGACTTTGGCCTCAATGAAAGTCAGGCATAGCTGAAATCTCTTCTGTACAGTAAGGCTAGTGGCTTATTTGCATTGGAGAATGATCTTTTTAAATATATATATTACCTCCCTGACATCTGTAAAAATAAATCCCATACAAAATAGTTATGTTTTCCTGAATAGGAAAGGGTGTGCAATCACAGACCAACAGTTATTTAGGTGTGTAACAACACCAAAATAGATGTACCAAGATATGTCAGGGGTAATACCCAGAATCTCAATATATATAATTTACAAATCCACAAAAATGGAGTCTTGTACCCTACTATTAAATCTCAATATTGTATTGTGTCCCCACCTGGTAGCAAACAGAGAAGACTCAGGCTAATTGACCCTTATCCCGAAGTCAGACATTGCCTGACTGTGGATAGAAAGTCAGCCTAACTCTGGTATGAACATCTGTCTTCCCTGACTGTTATACAAGGATCAAGCTGACTCTCAAATAGGAGTAACTTTATGGGACTATCAATTGAGGCTCAGCCTGACTGTTGTGAAAGTCCAGCAGACTCTCTTTCCTGAGTCAGGCAGTGCCTGACCCTGGGGAGAGTCTAGCTGACTCTCACTTTTTTCTCTGTGTATAGACTAGCAAAGTGCAAGAGAAATAGTCACCTACACCGCGTTTGTGCACTACAATGATAAATTAACATGAAGCTTGAGACCTGATCTGGGCATTAAAGGTTTAAGATTCTATGCTGACACTAATGATATAGATCATGTGGGAGTATTCACCTTATTCACCCCCGACCCGTAGCTGTACCTCTGTGCCTACATATGAGACCGGGTAAGATAAATACGACAGTTGTATTACCCCTATAGGCAATGTGTCACCATTAAGTTTCAGCTAGTAGCTGTGCCTCTTTGTGTACACGAGACACAAAATGAGATAAGGGAAACTGAAGATAGATCACCCACTATATGGCCCTTTGAGGCTATTGTTTGGTAAAAGCTCTAGTGATACCTGATAATATGGCCAGGAGTCATGCCTCATTATGTATAAGGGAAAGGGGATCAGATAATAGGCTACCCCCTCTGGAGCATAAGCTATGGGGGGGCATTCATCTCGGTTGACCTAATGTCTGATTTTACGGTCTGGTGACTGGAGATGTATTTCTCAATACCCATTTAGGAGAGGCCGTGTACTCTGTAGGGCTGTTGTTCAACAAAACCGCCATCATCCCACAAAAAAAAGTATGGTTTTGATGGATAAAGACTCACATCCCTCAAGAGTGTTATTTTAAAGCACAAAAGTCTTCATCCCACAGAAAAGCGTTGATTGCTCGAAGCCTTTATCTCACAGAGCATTTTACCTAACTGGTTTGAAACATCAACAGGGTTTCAACTCTTAAACGATGTTTTGGTGTATACAGCTATATCTCACAAATATCAGCTTGCCGTCATGTCACAAAAGAAATATTATAGGATGCTGGTATTCTGTTGTCAATTACCTATAATATTCTACGTCATAATGATATATTTACACATCTAGTTCAGAGAGGGGAGGAGAGGGGGCAGTTCCAATCCTCCACGGGCTACCCATTGGATCTTATATTGGTATGTGAAGTTAACTCAAGGCAGGTTGATATCCGAGGGCAGATAGGTATATGAGCTCACGATTAATGTTTTGTGGTCTGGATACAACTTAATATGTGAGGCCACATCGGTAGGTAAAGCCAGCTTGATGGGTAGAGGGATTGTTGTTTTGTGGCCTGCTTTCTTTTTTGCGGCATCAAGACAAATTTTCATGACTTAAAGGCTTTTGTGTGGTAGCACCACTTTTGTGGCCTAAAGGTGATTTTGTGGGTGATGGGCCCCACGCACACTGCTAGAAACAGAAATGGGCCACATTGTCAAGGTGGCAGAGGCTTGGTGATGTCCTCGCTCCAACAACACATTGCAAGTATTCATTTTATTGTACATTAAAGGCCGCATGGCTTCAATATGACATGGAATTTAAAGCTTATACATCAGATTACCCTTATACATTACATTTTGTTTTCAAGCCTTAGCTTGAAGGAGTTCTCCCAAAATTGTTAATTCAATTTCTCGGATGTGGCTGATTTTAGTCCGACTATATTGATTATGTTATAACAAATCAGACATCTTTATTACTAACAACGCACGAGGGCTTAACATTTGTGGTCAGGTCTGAATTTACAGACAATAACAGATATTTACAGACATTTATCACAAAAAATTTCTTGAATGTAAAGGTGTTCAAAATTGATCTTTTTAAAGGCTTTACACCCTGATCAAAGCTCGTAATGGCTGTATTTGCACCCTGAGTAAAAGTCGGTGATTGTCTGTAAATCTCATTTTTACAACAGAGTAAATGGCTGTTAATCTTTGTAAATTTGACAATTATGACAATGTCAGTTACTGTAAATCCTTGTAAATTTAACCATTACGCCAGTGTAAATGGCTACAAATCTGTGTAAATTTGACCATTACAACTGTGTAAATGTCTGTAAATAATTGATAATTGAGCATTGATTTAGGGGGAGGGGGTAGAGAAAACTAATATTTATTTACTCCTCATGGATTAAAGCATCATTAAAGAGATTTACACCCATTTACTTTGACTTTGCATTTTGTAAAACCCAAAGCTCGTGCAGTGACGGTGACAACATAATACATTTACTTGACAATTATCTGAGAACTTTGTCTGTAAGAAAGTAAATACCCACTTGCTGAAATAGCTCGATATTCTACATAATTTTGAATACGTGCTAAATGTACCCATGAAAATCATATTTCAATTCGTGTCATGTCTGTTGAATCACTGTTGTATCTAATAGTTGGGATGTTGTTGGGATGTTACCTGTTGAGACGGGTCTGGAGCAATATCATTTGGTATTAATCACACATGATGAAATGATGCATGCATATGTAACTCTCCAGCGTAAACCCATATACAACGCCGGGTAGGTTTATGTAAGTCATTTTCAAAGTCATCATTTCAAATCAAAAGAGATGCAAAGACAATATCTAAGTTAAGTTTATCTGCTTGGGTCACAAGTAGTAATGTGTTATTGTCAAGTATGAAATTAATTTTAATCTTTGGATTATATTTAAAAAAGGCGCATGAATACAACTTCACTTGTCAAATACTAAACCAACAATGACTATAAGTTTGGGCTTGGTTATTAAAAGGCAGTGTATTCTCAATAATTCCAATACAGGCTACTGTATTCGATTGCCACTTTTGCCACTATTACAATAATCACCACTTGTCAGTATGACATTCAGTATTATAACTGGCACTGTTTTGGTATTGCAGAAGTCCTGTAAAGTTTAATTCGAGGTCCTAGTCGAGACCTGTCTACTTGAAATACACATTGTTTTTGTTTGTGTTTGTCCATAATACTTTGTCCATAGTTATATTATCCTTTCAGCAGAGATCATACTGAGTTTAAACGGGAGACACTGGTGGATACATAGAACACTGACATCTTCATTTTACACCTCACGATTGAACTGTTATGTATCATTATCAAAGAGAGTCAATACAATAGCTTTATGTAGACTGGTATGTTAAGAGAATAATGGGGCAAGCATATTGTGCTCATACTGGTGAGAATGAAATCAACAACTATTCTGAAAATACTATCAGCTATAATGTTCTCATCATTTGAATACATGTGCTGTGTTTAGGACTCACTCTATGAAATAAAATATGATATAGATACAAGGAGATATTTTTTGAAGTGTTTATTTATCCTGTCTGATGAAGGCTATTGCCTGTATTACCAACCAACAGCCGTATGAAGATTTTCCCCCATTCTAGTGAAATTTAAACATAGTGATGTTTCTCTAATTTTGAATAGCTAAGGTAATGTTAGTACTCAAGAGGGTTTGTCATTTTATCCATATGAAAATTAGTTATGAGATGATGGTTTATTGGTAAATATGTATACATAATATAATGTTTGTTGTTTTTATGGGGGGTGGCGGCAACCGGCAGTAGTAGAAATATATAGATCATATTTATACTTGAACCAGGTGGGTTTTTATAGTGATGGTTTCTTACTTGAACTAGACACTAGACACTGTCAAACCCAGGAATACTCATTCTAAAGACATGCCACTTTAAGAGCATGTATGTTTATTGCACCAGGACACTTTGAGGAAGTAAACGAGACAGGACAAAAAGCCTATACCTCCTGCAGGAAGGTGGTATGCGGTGCGTTTTACTTTTGGTGTTAAGACTGTACACTGACCTGTCCAAAGTGTACAGGCTTATATGAGGCTAGTTTACAAGCGTATATTGCTAGATTATATTACCATCAACCCAGGTTCATAGACAAAAGGCAGTCATTGCTGAAATGTAGTCCTTATTTGATCGCGGCCAAATAACATAAAGACACAGCCTTATGCGGATTACACAGATTTTTTGATATTTAATAGATTGTACTACACAATATTTTATCAAAAAGGTGCAAAGACTACAGGGCAGAGGGCTGCATATAACCAAGTTTGACAACTGGTATGAGCATTTGAAAGTGTCATAATGCAGTGTGGACTTTTACATTTTTAGACTTGGTGGAGGTCGTCTATGGATTTCTTATGGCTGAGTTCTGTAGGCTGTTGCACGAGGAGCGTGGAGTTAATGTCCGCATTATAGATTTAATATTGATTTTAGGCCTTTTGCCTTTTTATCACTCATGTAAATCGTATTCTCTCAACTGTTTAAAACTGTACGCATTTCTTATATGCTGATGATTTAGCTATAGTATTGAGCAGCAAGTCGGTTGATATTTTAACCCAGCTGTTACAAGATGATTTAAACAAATTGAAAAATAATATCTTGACTGTGATTACTAAGAAACCCCAGGAACTCTGGTGTTACCCAGCTCGCTATCCACCGGACTTTTCAAACTGTGATGTCTTTCTTTGTGGTTATCTCTTAAAAAGAGTGAAACACTTTAATCTGGGTGTTGTAATAGATCATGATTTCCAGTTTTAAGAAACATTTAAAAAAAAGTAAGGTCTATGGCTTTCTCTCCTTATATACCGTTGCAGAGTCTTTAGGAATACCTCAAGGGTTAAAATTAAGGTTAACAGACCTATATCATAAGAGTACTTTAGAAACAGCCCACTATGATAGAGGTATGTTCATTTGGAACGAGCTTGGTGCTGAGACCCAGCAATCAAATACTCAGATAATATTCACGAACTGCATCGTGATTTAGATGGACACTTTGTGTTACAGAATAGTACCTCATTAGTTAAATGAGTTTAATTAGTTGATCAGCGTTACATATCCATGGTTCCATGAACGGCCTGTCTTGTGGCAACTACGTTTATTATACAATTTACTTATCATTCCTGGAAACCATGACGACCAATATCTTTGTGTTCTTTGTGAATAATTTTGGTTATTGATCCCAAATTATTGTCAACTATTGTACTTATTTCTAGGCTGTATCCTATGATTATATTATAAATATCATCATGGCTGCAATGAATTATGGCCAATAAACTTTACAAACTTTAAAAACTACATTAACAGAATACCGATGTTCGTCTCTCATCAGTTTTTCTAATTGTCGGAGGAAATAAAAGCCTTTTCCAAACCAAAAAAGTGAATGCATGATAGATTGGAGGGGATAATAGATTATTGAACGACTGCCAGTAGGTATCCCAAGTCACTTTCAGATATAATGGTTGCAGATGTGGGAACTGGTTAGATGGATAGACCATGTAAAAAGAGGAAAACAGTTTAAATATCATACAAATCGGCTTAGCGGTTTAGATTTGACAGCCATTTGAAAGTGTCATAATGCAGTGTGGACTTAGCCAGATTTGGCCCTTCTCCTCATGCTTATTATGCATGCATATTATAAGCATTCTGTACCATCAGAAAAAAAGAAATAAATAGTATAAACTTATTGGTCCTGATCACAGCACATATCTTTATATTCAGATGAAGAGTCAATAGATTTAGACTTCAAGTTTCATTTTTACAGTCCCTCAAAATCATGATATATTACATGTAAGTCATAGGTTTTGCACAGAGATGTGCAAAATGGTCCAAGTTTAGTGTCATTTTATTTCACATATATATCATATATATCCCCTTGGTTCTCTGGAAAGTCTTTCTATAAGTTATGGAGACTGTGATCATTTATTTTATGTTCTGCATAATCAAGATTTACTTCACGATTTTTATTTAAAAATGGGAAAATTGTGATTTTCCCAATGTCCCTAAACAGTGAAAATGACCAAACTCCAAATCAACACCACACAACTGCTGTTTTATATATCAAGTTGATTTCATTCAAAGGCATAGGTCGATATGGTATATATCAGTTCCAAAGAATATTTACCTTTTAAAAATATTATATAACATGGAATGATCTGAGGAAAATCATGAATATGCTTAGATTGCTGAAGAAATGCTGACATTGGGCTACTATTTGGCATATTTAGGACAATATTTCCCCTTGACCTCTAAATTCACCTTTTGATATTAACTCATTTATACTATTCCAATAGCATAACATTACAATTATGTAACCACTAGGCCTATTACATAATGAATCACAAATCCTTATATTGTAGTTTTCTATGTTGGCTACAAATGTGCTTGCAATGGGTATACAAATGTTTATTTGATTTCTTTTGTATGGAATCTCAAGTATGAGTGTCCCGAGGGGTGATTCTTATTAATATAGCATGTTACACAACCTATATATAGCCAATAAGTGATCACATGTGCCTTTGGACCAAGACTTTTGGTACTTTCTCTTTCTCTTGCTCATACACCGTTTAATGTATCAGCTAATTAGTTGGTGCATCTATTAGAGCAAAAAATTACCTTTCAAATTATCCAGACTATTTGTATGTAATATTTCCAAAATTGCCAAAGTTCTACAAAAATTGCCAAAAAAATCAGATTATTCTAATTCCAAAATGTCTCTCAGAGTATGCTGGTGACAGTAGTGAAATTACTGATGTTGTATATCTAATGGTGTGTGGACGAGAGTGGTATATAGACAGTGTGTCCTCCAGGTTTGGGTCATTTATATAAATAGTGCTTTCGCTCTTACGCCATTAGATGTATCAACTAACTAGTTAGTGCATCTTGTAGAGGATGACCCCAAATATGTGTGTACACCATATCCGTAAGTATCCAAAAATTGCTCAAAATGCTTATTTTCTAGTTAAAAAATACTTTTGATAAGCCTAACCCCACTTCCTTTACATCAAAATGTAGCCCAGAGTATCCTGATTACAGTGATACATCCCCTTGGACTTTATCTTTAATGGCGTGGGAGCGAAATAGGTATATAGACAGTGTGTCCTCCAGGGCTGCATGGCTAGTCACTCACAGAAGGTCCAGTTTCCCATTTGTTGCCCAACTTCCCAGCATTTTCAACGGTACTTGGCATCATGATACAGCTAATATGATACATCAGGGTGATGCGGATACATCAGAGCTTTTAGTGGAATACTTTAGATAGGCAATACACCAAATACTTTGGGGAGTAGAGCATCTCCAAAAATCGGTGTTTTGGTCACTTTACACGCGAGGACACGGCCAGCGAGCTGCCTACTGGGATACCTACTGCCAGTATGGAATCAGCACATCCAAAAGAGGAAATGCCACCTTTCTTATGGTGAATGATATTTCTAAAAAGAGGAGAAACACACCCTAATGTCCGGTTTCCTGGATGTGCAGGAGGCATTCAATGTATACACCATACTGAGCATATAACATGGATGAGACTCCCGTCAATATACTGAGATTGGATATGTAGGCCTATCGTTAAAATATATTGCAGTGACAAGTGTGTAACAAGGCCACATTGGGCCTAGAAAATATCAGTTTTGTAGTACCACAGAGGTCTCTCACAGGGGTCAATTCTGAGACCCCTACCATGTATCTGCTTTATGAATAACCTGCCAGATGTAATCAATAACGGCGAATGCAGAGGATTTCACTCCTTCCTAAAGAGATAAATGTTGGTCAGAAAAAATATTTAAAGATACATTTTTTTTTTAAAGACCTCATCAAAAGAAGTAGTCCAATGTTTATTTTTGAATGTTCCTTGTTCATATAAAACAATTCAGTACCACTAGCCGTACGGAGTAACTCTATTACTCTACTACTAATACCTTGTTCATTTAGGTTGTCCTATAGTGAATTTCCTGTCAGGTTATAGTGACATAAGGAGGATTTGCCTTGTGTCATCTTATTTTTAATCGCATTACAAGTGGAAGTCAATATTGAGGTGAAAAGCATTTGCCCCATCTGGCTAGCGGAACACCAAATCCCCCTGTATAAATGTGGCTGTGTCTCACGAACTTGGGCCAATGTCTTTGTCTATGACCTGGTGCCATCTATTACCGGGGGCCATCTATGACCGGGTGCCGTCTATAACCGGCTATCTAAAAAAGTTTATAAATAAAACATTTAGCTAGGTATATGTTAGTGGGCTTGTATAGCAGAATTGCATTTAAAAGACAAAAAATAGCCGAAATAAGGTATATTTGTATGTGAGCCCCCCCCCCCTTCACCCCTCACTAACCACACACCAGAAGATTCCCCTTCGGAGGTGCTGACCGGTGGCACCCTTATCTCTCCGAGTGGCCCTTATCTCTAGAGTTATAAGAGCCGCCGTTGGTCAGTACCTCCAAGGGGGGAATCTTTCCTCACTTGTGAAACATCCCTTGTCTGCTTTTAAACATGTAGTAGGAAACGTCCCGGAATGTCCAGGCCTGATAAAAGTAATTGTGCTTCAAAACACGAATTTCTTTGGGGTCCCCCATTTTGTGTCCCACTGAAAATCCACAATAAAAGGTACAAGCATAGCATGTATGTTAATGATCACAATACTTGGAAATACCACCATCACCTCGACTGGCAATATTGGTTTTATTGGTCCAAATAGGTTTAGGTTTATTCTCAAAGCAAACTGTCTTGGCTTTCAAAAACACTCCTATTCTGGGAACCTGGTCATCATATACTGATCTATGACTCAACATATGGTGCATCATGCCGACTGGATGGCCAGCTGGGAGGGGTTTGGCAGATCAAAGGGTAAATTTCTCCCTGCAGTTTACCGTAGAGTGATAGCCACATGCCACATGCACCGAATATGCAATTGTCTTGGGCTATCAATCTAAAACGAATAAAAAGCTTCAAAACTACAGTGTATTTTCTGTATACTGAAGTCTGCCCCTAATAGACCTCCTTATCACAATTATGAAATATTGGACTTGTCTCAGAAGACTATAGAACTTACTTTGGTTCTATCCCTATCTAGTTTGACCACCCCTCAATCGTGGCCATTTTTAATAGTCAAAAAGGTAGGGACATTAGAGAAGGTTGACTGTAGATTATGTGTCCCCAATACCAAAATGGCTTAATGCCTGCAGTCACCAGGTCTGTGTTATCAGGTTTCAGATCTGAAATTAAATTACTTCAGGTGATTCTATAGGGGCCTTACTATGTCATTATCTGATCCTGAACAGACAACAGATAACAGACAATGAGGTGCACTCTATATGTCTGAATGATAGAGTTTCAGGTAGACACCTAATAGAAGATAAAATAATCAATCAACTTGAAATCAAATATCAATCAACTTGAATGAATACCCTCACGACTTAATGTAAACTGTGTGGTGGACTAGGGGGTGTAATAGACCGCATATACGATCTGATCCCGTGTCCTGAATACACAAAGAGGCACAACTACTATCTGAAACTTTAACCCCTGGCCTCTGCTGACACACACCACCTGGGGTAATACATCTCATGCCTTTATCTGATCACTTGTCCTATGTACACAATAAGGCGAGACAACTGGTCTGTTGTAATCTATAGTTTTACCGTCAGTTGCAAACCTTAACCCTTTAAAGACTGAATGAGGCCCTAATGTTTGTGTTCATTCATCATTGGGTTGCACCAATTCAGCATAGCTGAGTCACTCGCTGACACTTTACTGATGCAGCATTCCTGACTTTAGGAAGTGCATCAACCCAATAAGGCCTGCATTATGTATGAATGCACCTATAGCAATGCCATGATGAAATAGGCTTAAAACGCAAAGTATACCACTCCCTTAGTAGATCCTGTATGTGACTACTTCTAGGTTAATACTACAGAAAATAATGAAGGATAATACACAAACATATCTCATGAGAGATATTACTGAGTACACGGTATTTAATTCATTATATATGTGACCGTCTTTTAAACATTCAGTCCTTTCATGTTATTTGAGTGCTGTAACTGAAAGCCAATAACACTAACCAGTAGACATTCCCTTATGGTGTTACTTGAGATTAAAGCATTGACCATACATCCATACCAATAGCTTGCATGGCACAAGATTAGTTGTGGAAGCAGAGCCAACATCACACAAGACCTATGGAATCAGTGTATGCGTGCTGTTCTTGAGAACAAATTTCCTTCTGTTACTCTGCTTTAAAGTACCGGTCACCAGAAAACCTGTAATTTAGTTCAATGCTGCTACCGGAATGGCCGGAGGCCATAACCATTCTGGGCACACACTAGTAACATATCTTATCTTATTATTTCTTCCATGAACCCATCACCATAGTCCATCCTAGCTCCAACACCATAGAGTAATTGTAGCAATATCCTACAATCATGAAGTGAAGAGTTTCGTTGCAAAACGCAACAAATCATTTCATAGGTTTTGAGATAATGGTGTATTTTTGATTTTGACCAATTAGCAAGAAGCATATAGGGTAGGAGGTCCGACTTAGAGCCTCGCCTATTGGCATAGTGTGACAAGCCTCCCCCCTCTAGCCCCATCCCCCCCCCCCCCCCATGAAAGTGGACGACCTGGTGTGCCCTGTATTGAAAACTATATAGAAAATGGGGTATTATGTGGTCCCCTCGTGTTCTTATGAGAGTGATACCAAATGGAAAGAAGGAATTTTCTAGACCGAAAAATTCTTTTGAATCCAAAAATTGTGGTCTTGATTCTCAAAACCTGACTAAAATCTCTCAAAAATGAACTTTGATGATGTAAAGTATTGAATAAAAAATGTCTTAGCCTACCTATCCCTCAAGTTTCCTATCCCTTGAATTAGAACCTTCTCTCAGATTGGCTTATCCCTCCAAAAGCCTAAAGGCTAAAGCTTACCCCTCTCCTTGCTACTCTTGCCCACTGTCTATGCCTACCAATCGCTGAGTCAACCTATCCCCAATCTGCCTTCATGAGGGATATGTGGGCAGGATAGGTAGTGTGATACACTGGAAGAGTGCCTGTCAGATTGAGGGATAGGTCAATGTTGAATAGGTAGATTGAGGTACTGATTTTGATTGACAAGTTTATATATAGATAATGTTCCAAGCATTTTCAACATCATTTTGTACATTTATTGAATACTTTGCATCATTTTTGAGAGATTTTGGTCACAGTTTTGGAAATCAAGGCCATAATTTTTGGATTCAACAGGATTTTTCAGTCTAGAAAATCCCTTCTTTCCATTTGGTATCACTTTGATGAGGACAGAAGAGGGCCATATAAAACCCCCTATTATTAGTTTTCAATACAGAGCATACAAAGGGTAGAGGGGGCGGGGGCTATAACATTGGAGTCTACTGAGTGAGACATCCTAGTCAATTAGAATAGAATCCTTGCAATTAGTGCATAGAAAGTATTTTCCTTTAATAACTAATGATTTATGTGCCATAAATCAAATTACTAGAAGTCAACTTTTGATATCCTTGAATTTTATTCAAGGTGCAAAAGCATTATTTATTTTTTATTTTTTATTTTTTTGGGCAAAACTCAATGAATCCAAAAACCGTTTTTCTGCATATATCCGTAAAATCAGTGACAGCCATTTTTATTTCTATATTTCATTTTCTTTGTATAGTGGGACATACATGAAACACCAAAAAATGGCTTTTTAAAATCCTTGCATCATTTTTCTCTTTGATTTAGAAATAGGATTTAATTTGCTTAATTTAGTTTTTTGTCAGTATTTCAAATGCCTTCTAAATAAAATAGTTTTTCTCATTTTCATATAATGCTATTAACACTTTAAGGCCAGCCAAAATATTTAAGGCTAGGTGTAGGGGACGGGGCCTTTTTAGAAGAACTTTCCCTGGGCCGAGGCTTTGGTGAATCCCATAGAGTTATGATGACTTTAATCGACGCTGGGCCCCCCATGGCATCAACTATAGTTGATGCTCTGCCATAAAGGGTTAAACAGTCATGCAAAAACAATGTTTAGTTTAGTGGATTTATAGCATTTTGCAAAAAAAAAAGCTTTGGGATTTATTGCGTTTTGCGAAAAAACTGAATTTTCAACAGGCCCTATTTACAAAAGGAATACACTTTTTCACAATTTTTTTTATTTACCCTACCCAATACCCCTGAGCAGTTTTCTCCCGATGTTGTATATAAGTGCTCATTGTACTTGGTACCAAACTCTTCAAGTACACCGTCTAGTCATTTTTGTTTATGTATTATACCTCTTAGATAATGTGTACATAGTTGGAAGTTCCATTTGACTGATCATATGTAATATCTACATAACAAAACATTATCACCCAATAAAGTGGAAGGTGATCAGTGTGATCCAATATTGTTATCGTGATTTCCTCTTCTACATTGCATGGGAATCCAGTAGTATTGTTTCCAACTGAGAAGTACCACTGTATCTAATAAGACGTGTGATAATAAAATGTTTTTTCCCTTTGGCCTAATAGATAAGAATTCGACCTCCAATACAATGGGTTTGAACACTATTCATGTATTTAAGAACGGCTTTTTCCCCTATATATAAAACGGCATGAGTTGGGACCAGCGAACTACCCCATTGAAATAGGCTTGAGTGCTTGACAGGAACAGATAAACCAAAAGAGGCTAGATGCAAGTATGTACTTTTTTCAAAGGTAACTCGGTATTTCTTACCAATCTAACTTTAAAAATATTATAAGTCTTTTATGTGCGATTTTCCTACTCTCTATGATAATAATTCTCAAAAATCCATTGTATCCCTAAGAAAAACTAAATAAATCATGGAAATACTCTCGCACATTGGATCTAGCAACAAGAGAGAAAATCTCACAAAAGTCAGCCATTTTTTTCGGAAATTAAAGGGTGCTAAATTAACCTATCTATCATTTAATGGTGGTCGAATAATACAAAATTACAAAGTATATACTCAGTTAATCATCCCCTATAAGTATATCCTTCTTAATCATTCAAATACATGAAATAATCAAACCTAAATATCTGAATCGGATCCATGCGTAAGACTCTGCTAGGAGAGTGAGTGCAGGTTGATAGAGACTCATCTCCATGACAACATCGCTACGGGCTATCTAGGGCGCTGGAACGCCGGCCCTGTCTGTTCCCGCGGTCAGTCCGTGGGGGGGGGGGGGGGGGGGGGCTTACAGGGGAGGGGGCGTGATTTATAGGTATACTTAATAGATAGGCCTATCTTGAATGGTATAGCCTACATCGTTTTGGTTAGGCCTACGGCAGAAGGGGGGGGGGTCGGCTCAATGTGTGGGACGTAGGCCTAGGAAATTTCTGTATACATTTTGTATATTATTTTCTATAATCACTTTGTCTTCAAAATCCAGTCGCCGAAGGCGCTGGTATCCTATATAAAACATAACAAAAACCTAGTAAATGGTCATTTTCAATTTCATTTATCAAATGCAACACAGTTCCGTAAATGCCTCATTTAGCTTCCTTTATAACAACAGACTTGTTGCTATTCAATTTAGTTTCAATATGAACTTTCTTCTGCAATTTCAAAACAAATTTGGCAAAATGGTATCTGGTCTCATGACATTGTAACAATTAATTTGTCTTAGACTGGGTGACGTCTTTGACAGGGTGACATTTTTGACCAGGTGACATCTTTGATCTGGAGGCTAGAAAAGGCTATTTTTCATTTTCTCATTTTTTTCTACTATTAGAGAATATATGTGGATGGTTATTGCATAATACTTTGGACAGTGTACCTCTTCAAATTCCACATAATATAGAAAGTGATGTCTTTGGCCGGGCAGAGGAAGAAATATTACATTAGATGCTTTAATGCATGTAAAAGAGCCTACTTATGAATATAACATATAACTTTAAATAAATTTCATATATTGTGAACATATCCTTTGACTTTTTCCACCCATTTCTTACTATATAGGTCTAATTTATGCTATAATAACGTTTCCCGATCAAAGACGTCGCCTGGTCAAAGACGTCACCCAGTCAAAGACGTCACCAGGTCAAAGACGATCCAATTGTTACAAATTTGTGAGACTGAGTCTGATGTGGCCTGAGAGTTGTTGTGGAATGAAGGCAATTTTTTTGGCTGAAGGCCCCACACACATCTCTTTAGAAACATAATTGGGCCACATTGTCAAGGAGGCAGAGCCTTTGTGCTGTCCTTACTCTCGCAACATGTTGTAAGTATTGATTATTTTGTATGTTATAGTTATTATGGTTTGATATGGCATGGAATTTGAAGCACACACATAAGATTACCCCTTATAGTCAGTATTGAAGCCTTAGATTGAAGAAGTTCTTCCATGATTACTATGGTAATTTTCCATTCATGTCATGCTTGTTAAATCACAGCTGTATCACTAGTTTGGGATGTAGTTAGGATGGTGCAACAGTCAGCAATACCTGTTGAAGAGGTTCTATAGTAATAATGACAGTTAATGTACATGCATAACTCTCCAGAGGATACCCATATACATGGCCAAGGAAGGCTTTTGTAAGTAATGTTCTAAATAATCGTTTCTAATCAAAAGAGATACAGTGACTAGGCATGTAAGTAAACAGATATAAAGTCTTATAAACAGGAATAAATTGTAGAGGCTGAAAGTTTCTCATTAAAAAATAACCTTAATCTATTTGATATATCACTGTCAGTAACAAAACAAATACCATGACTTCAATGTCATTCTTACAAACTGAACATACTGCTAGAATATAAAGGAGGTCAGTATGAACACAAATACTTGATCTTTTTATTAAAGTATTGATTCAATGTAAAGGTAAAAATGTAATTGACTGAAATTGCAACAAGTCGAAATCATGTAACTATAATCTAATTGTTCTTCATTGTAGGACTAACTTTTGAGTTAAGTATATTTATTGCACACTATGTTGGCCCAAAAATGGATACTGTAAATGTACTTATTTTAAGCTGTATTTATTTCCGGGGATTCCACAGATTTTAAAGTCAACAAAAAATATGTACCGAGTGACAATTTATCCAATAAAGCTCTAGCACTACCCTATTTCAAAATCAGGGAATGAAGTCCAAATTAAATTGTAGTTTAAAAAGAAAATCCATGAGAATTCATACCAGGGCATATAATTATGTAGCTTTACAGTAAACTGGTATTGGCCAACCCCTGCCATTAACCTACTCAAATTATGTGTGTGCACAGGTGTACCTATCATGATTTACATGGAAATGCAGAGAGGAATGCAAAGGAGCAAGCTAAATCTCTTTTTGTCGATATTGAAGTCTAGTTGCATTATTTATGCACTTTTCAAGAATGACAGAGACCACAGGTAGGTTGACAACGTTGTATTGTTAAGGGAGCGGTTAATGGACTAGTAATGATTTCAATAATTCCAAAGTAAGCTACTTTACTTTGTTACCACTATAACTAATATTACAACTAATCAGTATATCAAGATTATTATGAACTACTTTCACTGCATTTATATTGCAGAAATATCCTTCGGAGTTTAATTGAAGAGCCTTGATCAGACACGTCTAATAGGAAAACACCTTGATTCTATTTATGTTTGTTTAAGTTCAAACTATTTAATACAATGCCAATATCTAGAGTGTTTGTATTCTAGGTCTGAAAGCAAGCTTGAAGTCGATGCGGTGGATACATACTACCCTGACTTTTGTTTTGTTCAGAATAGACTATAGCATTGAACTATTATGTGAATATATTGTCATTACCAATAAAAGCCAATTATTAGTCTTTTGCACATTTCTATCTAACATAATAATAGAATAATCATATTGTGCTCATACTGATAAGAACGAACAATACAATTATTATGAAAATATCCTCTGTTCCAATGTTCTCATTTTTTAATATAATGTGCTGTGTTTCATTCTATGAAATAAAACATGTTATATATCCTGTGTCAGGCCCTAATAACTACCAGTCCCCTCCATGATTGGCTTGTCTACTTTCTCGTTTCAATAAGTATAGCAAGTTTTCTGCACACGCCGAGTCCAGATATGAGTGGACACATAGTTTCAAGGTGCAATTATAGAATTGCATTGAAAACAAAAGATTTGACATTGATGAATAGCCCAATGACAAATGTCTATTTAATTCAAGAACCAAATGAGGCTGAATAAAAAGTGGAAAAAGTTCTCAAGCGTTAACATTTTTTTCCAAAAAAATACTTATATAAGGTAATAATGTTAATACATCCTGTGATTATGGGACACATAGACAAGGGCCTGTGGCCTTTGCCTTTATTTCATGGTTTTTACTCTTCAAAATATGTTTAATTGCTTATAAATGGCCATATTAGTTTGAAGAAATGATGACGTCGCAGGCTTTGGGATACGGGAACACCCTATCCCATGGGGGCCTGGGATACAGGACTTCTAGTACTTAAGTATAGTGGACATTGTATCCTCCATGAAATAGATGATCATGGACTACGTAATCCAGCAATTTAAATCGAATATAAGTAACAAAATATGACCAATGCATTGATAGGTCCCAAGAGTTCCTGATATCCAATGTCTCCTTGGCCTATAGATGCATTTAACCCCAGCATGGCTCGAGGGGCCTGTGACCAATTCACAACAGGCACTCGGAAGGTGCAACAAGTTTTAGAAATATTTTCTGGGTTTATTAAAAGCAATCATTATCAAACCTTGGACGAAACGCTACTACGGCTGAATCTGAGTACACTGTTGTTTAATTATAAAAGAGTAGCTTTATTGCAGCTGCACTTCAATAAACATAATCCAGGGGCGTGGCAAGCAGTTTCAAAGTAGGGGGGACTGAGTGGCATTTTGACCCTTTTGACCCCTTTTTACTTGACCCTTTTGGTTTGACCTTTTTGAGGGTTGGTCAAAAGTGGGGGGGGGGGACATGTCCCCCCGTCCCCCCTGGTTGCCAAGCCCCTGTAATCGAGAAGGCTTTCCACCATTTTGAATTCTTAATAATTATTGTTGTTGGTGATTTTCATGGCTCTATAAGATTGATTACTTTCTTAAATTGTAAAGAGCGTAATTTGTGTTTGTCAAACAGTATTCCAACGTGGTTTAACAATTGCAGGACACTTAGGGATTCTCCATCTCTGTATAGTACTAGAATTCATGTTTCTTCCGCTGTGGATTTAATCAATTGGGTCCAAAAGGCAATTAAGGAAGTTGTGAACTCAAACGCAAAATAATGCCTTAAGTATTGAGCTGCCTTTACCCCTCAAACCCTATTCATAAAATGAGTTAACTTCTCTAGATGTCCTAAAACATCAAGCAACGCTTATCCTTCAAACGCTATAATATATAATGGTCCAATACACATAATGATCCTTAAATATTACCACATGAACCTGTCAATATGCCTTAAATGCTGTAACATAGTCTTGTGTAGTGTACATGCGAGTGTGTTTGTGATTAGTTCCTCGTTTTACAATAAAGGAACAGTTGAAGGATAAGAGCCCACAAACATACATACAGAAGAAATTAATTTACAGATTTTCATAAACCTTTCAATGTGTACAGTTAATTCAATGACATTTAGCCTGAGATAAGTATTGTGAAAACCAGCTAAATGTTTAAAAGCAGGTGAGTGTTATATTCTAAAGTATTTTAAGACAACTTGGTGGAGTGACCTTTGGTTCATAAATCTGAAGGGCAGTTTTTACCTGGTTTTAATATGTGTGGTTATGGTATGGCAGTGGACTACCAACATTTCAAACCTAAACAAAGTATAAATATTCACTTTGACATATGACCGTATTAAGTGGATATTTATGTATACCCATATGAAATGTGTCTTTTTTTTCAACAAATCTCATGAAACGCCTCTCACCCTCAGAAAAGTGAGAGTCATTGTCGCTAAAACTACCCTCACCTAAGAGTCAGGCAGTGCTTGACCCTCAGGTGAGGGTAGTTTTAGCGACAATGACTCTCACTTTTCTGTGTGTGCTCAGGGAAGGTCATAGTCAAATATTTATAACCACTCAAGTGTTGAGATTGACCTCACAAAGAAAATTGTCAACCTATTTAAGTTAACCGTCTGCTTCCCAGTAGGGTAGATTCACCCAAAGACAGACACACACCTTAAGTCGGACACTTTTAGGCATATATTTTTACAACCATGCATAATTAATAATAGTCTACGCATGTATATGAAGGGGAAGGTATACTCAAGTATTCTGTTCAACAATTAAAGTGCAAGCAATCATCCACAGATGTTATGCATTTGTGTAAATATACATAAAGGTGGTCCTGTTTTGCAATCAGGAGCTGACAGACAACCTGTAGATTATTAGGGCACCACATTCCGGACATTACGGCTGTCATGCTCTCTTTTAACGATTGTTGATACATAGGCGGTCCATACGAGACCTAGGTAATAAGGCAAATATATTTAGCATTCTATAATGAAAAGACATAGGGATAACTACCAGGAATAACTTGAAAAGACCCTTCAATAGAAGTCTTCAAATTTCACCTAATTTCTGATTGGTTTTCTTTATTCTACAGCAAATGGAATGATCAGCTTTATGACTTTAAATACGATTGCTATCAAATATAACTAATCTTATCTGGTGTTCTACCATGAAAATATGAAAGTGTACTGATCCATTGTTTGGTAAAGTGAGAATCAACACTTTCCTGGTATACGTAAGGTTCAAGGTAGTTAGGCAAATATTTTGTGCGGAAATATATTCTATATCTTTTCTTATTCTTGCACCCTGGGTCTATTGGTTCACTCCTGTCTGATAAATTAGGTGCTCTACCTTTTATTTCCTTACAAAAACAAAATAAAACTTAAGTGTCTGACTCCAGGTAAAATTTGCCTTTCTAATTTTCAGTTTTTGAGTGATAACATTTGGGTGAAAATTACTTTAAAACCGTTATATCATGCATAGGTCATGACTTTTGAACCTTCCCCTTTCCATAGCTATGAAATAATCAATTGTAGGTGAAACATGGCCTTGCCTATACTCAATGGGAAAAGGGTGGCATTGGCAGTGACAACAAGCGTCTGAAAGTGGTGAATCTACCCTAGGTCGGAAAAGGATCTAGACATGCTGCACCTATATGTATACATACAAGTTTAAAGTTATGGCTCTCGAGGAGAGTTTAATATATAAACTATAATATATTTTCCATCCACTCGTGAGTCTATAACTGTATTTACATTAAAATGTAGCAAGGTAAGGGCACATTTGGGTGTATTATTGTATTTACTTTAAGTTGTAGCAGTATTCACAGTTTATTGTAGTATATATGCTTAGTATATTACTTTTTAAGAAATCTATCAATCTACCAGTGGCCATAATATCAAAGACAGATGTGAAATGTGCTGCTATTTTATCTTCTCTTTTTGTTTCATTTTGCAATTTGCACCTCTCAGCATTGCGCGCAAGACTGCAGCATGGTGCACACGTTTTGAGCGTGGTATACAAGGCTTTGGGATGGAGTACAAGACTACAGCCAGCTCTATAACATAAATATAGAAAACTGATTACGCTAAAAACTTGTTTAGCTTTACTAAGGTATTATTCTACTTGGGTATTGTTAATTGATTGCTTTTTACCCAGTTTTGTATGCATGGGTCAATATAAAATTAAGTTGTTGCGATTTCATTTGAAGCTGGATTCACAAATCTTTTGTATGTTAAATATTTGTCAAGTGCCTCACTTTTACAATTACCTCCTCTTGCCAGCCAGCAAACATACGTTAATTAATTAATAGAGTGACTATCAATATATCCTAGGCATGTACCTTAGATTTCGAATTTTCAAGGAGACCCAGAATTGATAGCCCAAAAGTAATCCTTGACACACAATTATTTATATTAACCCGAAGTTAAACCTTTCCTGAATATCCTTTATGACCTAAAATACAGTTGATCTTTACCAATTAAAGACAAGTGATCAATGCTCATTAACATCTACAATATTTTGGGAATGTTGCATCATTGATAGAGCCTTTAACTATGACCCAAAAAAAGGCCTTTTTGCAGCCGTTTTTGGGAAATGAAGTCTGGCTGTTTGTGGCCGTTTTGGTCTAAATGGTTAAGAGTCATAGGTCAAATCTGCGAGTGGTGAAACTTTAGAAACACCAAGAGACAATCTATTTCAGGCCTTGTGTAATATTTTCCAGATGTCTCAATAAAAGTTCATATCAACAAACAACAACCAAAAATGGTTCCTTGGTTTACTTATTTCTATTATCAAATATGTGCTTCTCTGGCACAGTTTGTATCTACATACGAGGCATATTCATTGGCATTCATTGTTTTGATGAGACAGTACCATCCCATACCAAACTAAGCAATTAGATAAGCTCATATATCCTGTCTCATCATATGCATACAATATTCCTATGTATTGATGGATGGGGATTTCATTATATGATTCCCTTGATACCTGGTCTGAGGTGCGGTTAAGTACAGCAATAATTACATATTTTAAAATCCAAACTTTATATATATCCCGTAATAGTACTAGCTGAGGTGCGGTTAAGTACAGCAATAATTACGTATTTTAAAATCCAAACTATATATATATATATATATATATATATATATATATATATATATTATATATATCCTGTAACAGTACAAGCTGGAATAGGGTATATGATTGGTTGCCAAGAAAGCCATTACAAACTGTATTATTATATAATATTTATTCCCAATTTTTCACCACAGCCAACCTTTTCAAGAAATGCCACTTGTGTAATGTCCATAATGATAACTCTTAATGCCTCAGCCAGGCTACTTTGAGTGGTCAATTCTATACGTCATAAATAGGGGTTCATGGGTGCTCAAGCTACAAACAAAAATTAGGATATTTCAGGTTTTATTTTAGCGTAGAGGTATCCTCTATAAATCTGTAAATATGCCAAACCTATCAAGTCAAAGCAATTCTTATCCATAGGTAGTCTGTATTCCTTCATTCTGGTAGGAATTGCAGCCTAAATTCTCTTCTGTGGATAAGGTAAGGGCTTTCATTGCAAAACTGTAATGTAAGCCCCCCTGCTGCTTTTCAAGACATGCACTATGCTAGAAAACAATGTATTAAGATAGGATGGATATTGATACAGCACTGTGTTGCATTTAGATGCATTCATAATGGTATGACTCAGCCCTACAAATGATTTATTTAGTCAGAAAATAACACAATTTCCACCAAAATCTCATTGTCAGGCCCTAATGACATGTGGAAAATAACTTTTCTGTATTTATATACTACCTATACCTACTGTTCATTACTTTAGTTTGTTAAACTTGAGCTGGTAAGCTAGAGCTAAAAATGATTAACTTTATGGACATTACATGACATCCTCAAGAAAGTTAATATTGATGATATTTACATTTTTTCTGGATAGCATTTTGAAGGGCCATCTAATCCAATAGCCTAAGCAAGAAAAAAAGAAAAGAATTGCATATTTTCAATTTGTCACAGTAGACTTTATTGTATGTTATGTCCGTAGTGTCATTCAATTTTGTTATTTCTTTTCTTTTTTTAAATACTTCCACATAATCAATTTTTTCTATATTTTAACACAACATGTCCCTATGGTACTTCTATCATGCCATTTAATTAACTACCCATGTATTTTGTTTTTTAGTGGTGCCAAGTGCTACCAATTATGTAATGTTGGTAGCCTTAACTGCATTAAAAGGGGGGAGCGCAAAAAAATAAAATTCTAGCCGGACCCCTTAAATGTATACCTGTAAAAAAAAAGGGTCTATTAAACCTAAAGCTACAACGGTCCAGACTAAATACAGTCAATTAGTTTGCTAAAACACATCAGTATGTACACTAGTTTAAGTCTTTCAAAACATCTGAGGGAAACGCCCCCAGATCTCTCCATATTGTAGAGCGCTCAGAGCGGCCTGCCACGGCCCAGACAACCAGCTGTTCTCCCCTCTATTTACACTCATGTCCCATTCATGGCTGATTGACTCCAATACCTACAGATATGGTCATACCATTGGAAAGCTATGGTTTCATTCTACACAATGTATGGTTTATGCAAAGATTTGTACATTTCCACTAGTGGTTTTATATGAATGAGTAAGTAGAAACTGAGGAGTGTGTGCTCCCTGTACAGGCCCACATTTTGTGACTAGTACTTGATAGCCGCCCAGCAGCTGCCCTTTACTGGAATAGATTTCTGGCAGAGGCTATTTGTGCTGCCAATTCAGAATTGATTGGATTGTGATACTAAGATTTAGGACTACATTTAAATATATCCCACATGTTGAATGTACTACCAGATCCTGATCTACAGCAAAATATTTCCTAAAATACATGGAATCACCTTTAAAATAGAGTATCATAAAAATGTGGAAGCATACATCTAAATCCCATATATGTTAACTAGCTCCTGTTTGAAGAACAAAGTGATTGGAAAAGAATTGGCCACCAGATTTACACTTATGTGGATCTATCTTTTCTTAGGAGTAGTACAGTCCCTTTGTAAGTCACCCTCCACTGCACCTGGATCCCCACCACTAACACTGTAGCAGGGGAGTGCTATTTCAGGACCAATCCACTGTATGCTTAGACTGGGCTCTCTTGTCCTCCCTAAACACCTTATTTTTTGCAAAGAAAACCCAATTTAACCAAGTTCCAGTGGTGGTTCATTTATAATTTTTTCAGAATTCTCTTACTTAAGAGTTTTTGTGACCTGAAGGCAATTTTGTGTGCTGAAGGCCACACACACATCTCTATAGAAACAGAATTGGGCCACATTGTCAAGGAGGCAGAGCCTTTGTGCTATCCTTAATCTCGTTATATGTTGTAAGTATTGATTTTATTGTAGGCATTATGACTAGGATATGATGTGTAATTTGAAGCACAGACATAGGATTACCCCTTATAATTAGTATTGAAGCCTTGAATTGAAGAAGTTCTTCCAGGATTGCTATGGTTATTTTCCATTCATATCATGCTTGTTAAATCACGATTGTATAAATAGGTTGGGAATGTAGTTAGGATGGCCAAGTAAGGCTTTTGTAAGTAATGTTCTAAATAATCGTTTCTTATCAAAAGAGGTACAAGGACTAAGCATGTAAGTCAACAGATATAAAGTCTTATAAACAGGAATAAATTGTAGAGGCTGACATTAGTTTCTCATTTAGAATTAACCTAAATCTATTTGATATATCACTGTCAGTAACAAAAAAACACCATGACTTCAATGTCATTCTTACAAACTGATCATACTGCTAGAATATATACGAGGTCCCTACGGACACAAATACTTGGTCTTTTTGTTACTTTAGACTTCTTTTTTTTTTAAGAACTAGTAATGATTTCAATAGTCCGCATGTATGCTACTATACTTTGTTACCACTATTACTAGTATTACAACTACTCAGTATATCAACATCATCATGAGCTACTTTCACCACATTTATATTGCAGAAATATCCTATGGAGTTTAATTGAAGCGCCTTGATGAGACACGTCCAATAGGAAAACACCTTGATTCTATTTATGTTTGTTGGAGTTCAAACTATTTGATACAATGTCTACAGCGTCTGTATTCTAGAAATCAAACTAGGTCTGAAAGCAAGCTTGTAGTCAATGCTGATGGATACATACTACCCTGACTTTTGTTTTGTTCAGAACAGACTATAGCATTGGACTATCATATAATAATATTGTCATTACCAATAAAAGCCAATTATTAGTCTTTTTGTGAATTTCTATCTAACATAATAATAGAATAATCATATTGTACTCATACTGATAAGAATGAACAATACAATTATTATGAAAATATCCTCTGTTGTAACGTTCTCTTTTTTTTCAATATAATGTGCTGTGTTTCACTCTATGAAATAAAACATGTTATATATCCTGTGTCAGGCCCTATTAACTACCAGTCTCTTCCATGATTGGCTGGGCTACTTTCTCATTTCAATATAGTATAGCAAGTTTTTTGGATATGCCGAGTCCAGATATGAGTGGACACAAAGTTTCAAGGAGCAATTCTAAATTGGCATTGAAAATAACAGATATGACATTGATAAATAGTCCAATGAGAAATATCTATTTAATCCAAGAAGCAAATGAGGCTAAATAAAAAGTGGGAAAAGTTCTCAAGCGTTTACATTTATTGCCTAAAACAGTACTTATTATGAGGTATTAATATTGATACATCCTGTGATTATGGCAGAGATACATAGACAAAGGCCCGTTTCCAGAGGACATTTTGCCTTTTACATTGAATATAAGTAACAAAATAGGACCAATGCATTGATAGTCCCCAAGAATTCCTGATATCCAATGTGTCCTTGGCCTATGCATTTAACCACAGCTTGGCTAGAGGGGCCTGTGACCAATTCACAACGTCAAGGGAGGCTGCCAAGGCACAAGGAAGGTGCAACAAGATTTAGAAACAAGATTCTCTTTATTCACCAAGTGAGTTTGACCTGTTGTCACAAAGTTTTTGCTGATCTATCGCTCGAGTAAGTAAACATTATTTGCATGTACATTGCACGAGGCTTGACATTTTTGTACTTTTAAGCGTTATGTAGATACCGTATTTAATGCTTAAACCAGTTAGTGTGTTAACCTGTATGATTGGTTGGTATTGATGCATCAATAGTCACCCCATATCGTTCCTTCATAGTTTTGTTTATGATACTGATGTATTTCCTGGTCACTGAAATCATTTCTTCATTGAAAGTATTGGCAGCCATGGGAATAGATTTACGATGATAGAGACCTTCAGAGTTATAGCTCATGCATTTCAAGTTGCTGTCACTTGCTTTTACATTTAAGAATTTAACTATCTTTTTCATCTCATGTATTGTGTCCTTTCTCAGATTGTTATATGTAACAACAAGCATAGGCTCTGTCCGTGTCAGCCAACCTTCATGAAACTTGAACCATCCTTTGAGATTCTTCATGTAGAATTCATACCAGCCTAGTGAAAAAATAAATCAACGATCAGTTTTAGTCTATTGACGTGAAATGTTAATTCCTACTTAAAAGCAATCTTTCAACAGAAAATGGAAACTCATGGAAATATTGATGAGTCAAATCAATGAATCCTATTCATAAAGCACAACAAATACTATCTTTGAATCAGGAAAACTAAGGCAAGAATTCATAAAAACTATGTGTTGGTTTTTCATGTATGTCCCACTTAAACAAGTAAATGAAACATGGAAATAAAAATGGCTGTTACTAGTTTCATGGAGATTTTGGAGATTTTGGATTTATGCATTTTGCAAAAAAAGAAAAACTGAAAATAAATTATCATTTTCTCTTAACTTGAAATTCAAGGTTTTCAAAAATCCATTTTTAGGTATTTCATTTATGGCACATGCATATGTGTGTGTGTGGCACAAACTCCTGAGTTTTGGCTATGTGGCTCCCCAAAAAACGCATAAAAACATTTTTAAAAAAGCTGAAATGACATGTATAACATGTCCCCCATGTCAACTGAGGCAACAACAGGCAATCCCAAGTATCAGTTCCTATTAGTCTTATCGTATAGTCAATCAATTCATGAGGTTTCCACTTGATATGTACCATATTTTTTTCTTCACAATCATTTAAGTGTGTGTTGTCAGCCAAATGTTCAAAAGTCATTTCAGGTTGATACCCCTATACAGTAGATTAAGAAGAGTATCCATTGTACCCCAGATTGTGAGAAAAACAATTTATGCTGGAAAAAGGTTTTTTGAAAAAAGTCCAATAATCTAGTCTCCAGGGGCATTGTGTGTATTGGAATACATATTTCAAGTCACAGAGTCACCCGGAATATCCGTCACAGAGACAGCTGCCACACTGACTAAAACTTAAGGCCTTCACAGAATCATTAATATCTAATATATATTTAAATTGTCTCTGGTTGTCCTGTGTCTTAGCAGGTCCGGGAAATGACGGACAATCCTCCTCAGGGACGTTATTTACACCGTTAATTTTCACAACGCAAGTAGGTGTGAAACACTGCAGGGCTAAACTTAGCAACGGCTTTGCCTGTAGCATAAACACTACAGGGCTAAAATTAGCAACGTTTTTCTTATAACCCATTTGCTAAATTTCATATCAATTTGCTGTTAAATGTATTTATCCCATAAGTTAGATTAGTGTGTGCTCTTGAATCATACATGGGGAATAGTGAATCATACATGGGATTGCCATGAAATCACATATAAATAAGTTATTTCTATAGACTTTCCCTCTGTGTTCATCCACTTCACCCAGCAGCCCTGCAGTGTTTTCACACCTACCTGCGTTGTGAAAATTAACACTGGTGTAAATAATGGCCCTGGGGAGGATTTCCCTTCATTTCCCGGACCTGCTTAGTCATTCCCTCCAATGGGACATTATCGGGACACTGTAGAGTGATTTTAACCAATAATGGGACCATGTTGAGGAAAATAGGTTTATGTTGAGAATATGAAGTTTCACCTCGGACACCACTCTAGTGGTTTCGAGGATACAGAAGAGGACAGAAGAGGTGGATCGTTTGGTAAGTTGAAGTAATTTTTATCGCTTTTTTTTAACATTAAACCCCTTTGAGGGGAATTACACTAGGTCATTACAATCTAGACTACTTACTTGACATAATTGTGTCACTTTGCTAGGTGTACACAGCCGAGAAATAAGTATATTTTTACCTCTTGTCTACATCCAAATATTTTTGGGTGGCGATGACGGACGCCGAGGTCTTTGACTGAGGCGATTCAAGACGAATCTTTAATTTTCAAACCCCTTTTGGGAAAAAAGGAACTAGACTTAGATCTAGAAACAAAACTTTGACAAATGATAGGCTGTGCTTGGCGTTTTTCAGTCAAAAAACTAATGATTTGCTTGTATTTCTATCCACAGTACACGAGTTGTATCTGACGGGACGCCATTGTTGTTGACACTGGGCGGTGAAAACAAGAAATTCACGGAACATGTCTTCTAAGGAGGGCAAAACGGAAAAGACCGGATCCTCTACCCGTTCGGGCAGAGGAGAAAGAGAAAAGGAAAAGGACAAAGATATTGCTTCAGTTTCATCTAATTCGTCCAGCTCCTCAGCCAAAAACAGAAAAGAGCCAGACGCTGTCGATCTGGAAAACAAAAAAGACACAAATGCGGGTCATGGATCACGTGACAGGTCCTAGACTGACCTACTTAACCCGATGGCCGCCATGTTGACAAAGCGGATGATTCAGGCCCAACGTAATGCTTTTATGCAGCATGGGAGGCTATTCAGGCCTTGGCAGTCCCATGTTCAACGCATGGAACAATCATCAATTCTGATCTCAAGAGTGGCAAACAGCTGCGGCAGCGGCAAATGATGAACTGTTAAAGTCACTGTCGGGAAGTGGCGCTGACAACAACAACCTCCCTGACGAAGATGAGTCGGACGAGGAAGACTCGGGAGTTGATCCCAAAAAAAAGCCGGTCGCTGAGGAACTACCAGCTCTGAAGGCAGGGGCCATGACGGAGATGTTTAAGGAGGAGTCCTAAAGTTTCCTCCTGAGATGGATAAGAAAGTCAACCCACATTTTTAATGCTTCTATGATAAGCCCATCGAACAGGATCCAAAATTGTTCGGTGAGGCTATCTTGAGAGGGCCCCTCAGGGAAAAGGAAAAATCAAAGAAGAGGAAGAAATCAAAGTAAAGTGGCTCAGGAATGAAATGACATGAAAAAACTGACAAAAAGTGAGAAGTCAGAATGAATTGCATAAATCAAAAAACTGACAAAAAGTGAAAAGTCAGAATGAATTGCATAAATCACTGTATTTGTACCTGGTGGAATTTATAAGTTTGAAATAAATTATAGAGGTTTAGTAAATGAGTGGTTGACTGATTTTTTACCAAGATAGATTCTGGGGAATTATCTGAGAAAAATACAAAGCAAAATATTCTCTAAATATGTAATTTAGAAGAAAATTAACAGATATGACTCTGAAGTCTCCTGTATCCTCGAAACTACCAGAGTGGTATTCGATGTAAAATTGTGAAATTTAATGAGACTTACCAGGGTAAGGCGATATTTGATTATAATTTTGCCAAGGGCATACAGGCCCACCCGCCTTGGTCTCAAAAGATTATTAAAAATCAAAAGAGATTGATATTTATATGTTTACACAGCAAAGTAATTAATGTGGGAATTTATTTAAATCCACAAAATGTGCTGATTAATTTTCTATCTTATAAATATTTTGTCTCTAGTTTCACAATTAAGTTTTTCATATTTTTGATAAATTTTCGACACATAATGTTTTCCCAGCTTGTAAAGAAAATTGTTTGTTGCTGTGATGTATTTAAGACATAATGTACATAATCATGTATTCTTAGTCATGAAGTCACCTAAAAACAGGCAATAAACTCACTTTGTGAGGCAATAAAAACGGAACCGCTAGGTTTAGCTAGTGATGTATCAAAACATGTTCCAAGGAGCAGCCAAGATATATACCTTTCAATATAATAAACATATTAAGAGCTTTCTAATCTTTTTTCCTCAGCCCCCTACCTGCATAACTCAGGGGTTTGTGCCATATATATTAACATATACGGGGTTCGGATATATGATATAAAAAACAATAGAATACTAGTTATCTTACAACCTGTATGCTGGTTTACATACCTTGTGTCCAATTGAAAGTTTGAGCTACATTTTTAGTCTGACTCTTGGTTCTTTGTCTAGCATATTCTGCCATGGATGCCCTGCATGGATTGCGTACCAACAGTATGACCCGCTGAGGCCTTCTTTTTTTCTTGTCATTGTGGTCATGAGTCTTAAAGGCAACCACTCTACCATCATGTATACCTTCTCCAGGAAAATCTAACCTCAGTCGTGAATTATTGTAGATCGCCCCAGTATATAAACCTTTTAACAATGAACAATTGATTATAGTAGCATTAAATTATCACAATGGATGGAATTTTACTAGGCAAAGCAGTAAACTGATGCCATTCTATATCTTAGCCAAGGGCTTTAAATTATAAGTTAGGAATAGGAAAATCCTAGCAGTAGATGCCTTATGCAATGGGTGGTTACACAACAGGAAGACCCAACAGGAGAACACTTATAGCTCAACCATCAACCCATATGTGGAAGATCAATATACACACACAGAAAAGTAAAGGAGTCAACTGTTTCTCCCACGTAGCTCTGGTAAAAATGTCAATCAGCTATTTACTCTGCTTATATGAAGGGTAAACTTGGGTTGACACTGATAGTAGAGAATGAACCCAAGTTGACCCTTCATATAAGCAGAGTCTTTAGCTGTTTCTATTTTACCAGAGCCATGTGGGAGACACAGTTGACACTTTACTTTTCTCTGTGCATGTGTGACCCGTTTTAAATAAATTGATTGAAAGTCTTTGAAGAGTCTAGATACAGACTCTTTAAGAAGTATCTAGGGTGGAAAATAAGTTTTTGACATTTCCCTAGCATATCATAAGTTTTCTTCTAGAAGTTAAAAACCAGCTTTGAACTCCCATTATTCCTCAAATGATGGCCATAGGATTTAAAATCATATCGTCTACCATAGTCAATATCTGATTTAAATGTTAACCAGACCCTTCGGGGTCTGGGATGGTGGATGGGGAGGGGCGGCAGGTCTAATAATTAATTCCCCCCCCCCCCAACAGAAACCTTGTGGTGGGACTGAGACCGTGGAACTGCTCTCACAATAGCGCTTTTTTTAAAATGACAAAATAATGACGAACATCTGTAAATCTGGTTGCCTCTTGTTGCTAGGCACTCTGTTCGAGATTGTGTGTATTATAAGTCGTTTTTCTTTTTAATTTACAATTAAATTATGAGAATTGATATGATAGGTAGGACACTTGTTAGATGTGAGCTCCTATGAATATTTCTTGAAGTAAATTGAAGAAAAAAAAACGAGTTAGCTTTGAAAAATGTACATATTTCGATCTAGCCTCTTTTGGTTCATCTGGTCCTGTCAAGCACCTCAAGGCTAATTCAATGGGATGGGTACCAGCGGCCAACTAATGCCGTTTTATATATAGGGCAATTTTCTTATTCTATTTCATATCCATTTAATTCAAAGTCCCAAAAATATCGCAAAAGGGTAAAAACTGGCCAATACACTGCATGTCACATACCAAATGAAAACTCGTGATGAGCTGTAAGCGAATATGGCAGTATCACAATATTTATAAAATGCGACTTTCCACCCATGATGCTAAAACGGGTCACATATATAAACAATGACTACCAGATACTCAGCCTAGTCCATAGTAACGGGCATTTGTGCACAGTCAGAGTCAGAGCTATTCCCCTAAACCTCTTTGAAATTCACATGAACCAAATCACAAAAGAATCTGATATGTTTTTTTATAAGATTCCGAGATGTAGTTTTCAGACTCACCGGTTGCCTCTTGAATAAGGTGCCGTGTCCAGGTGTTACCAGATCCAGGGAAACTTACTAGGGCTGTAGCATTGGAACTGCTGGTACGGAATCGTAATTTCTGACAGTGCCTTGTGCGATTCACCATCTGTGTAAAGTTTTCCTTCTCCTTGATTTGGTCCATAGATTTCCAAGATTCATTTGCAATCAGAAGTCCCCAAACCATCATCATTGTAATTGTAACAGAGTAGGGATCCAGCCTCCTCAACAAATGAAAGGACATGGTGATGTCGTGTAGAACCGTTGAACTGAGATTAAAAGAAAAGACACAAAGAAGGTAAACGAATTTTAGCCTTCATACGGTGATGACAGAATCTACTCTACACACAAGTCTACTTTCCTGGCTTCTTTAACGTCATAATATAGGTAACTTAGATAAACTTAAGTTAACAGATATCTTTAAGTTAACAAAAATGTTATTGATTCTATGAAGAGGGAATGGGAGGAGTATATACATGCCTACCTGTCTGAAAACGACAGAGTAGGGAATGAGAAGCTCTGTCTTAGCCTGTCTATAAAACACACATCGTCATTGTCCAAATAAAATCATTTATAAGTTGTTGAAACCCACACATAATTATTGATATCAAATACATTTTACTCATCTGTAGTGTCCCTGCTTCCAACCACCCCCTTTAATGCTCTAAACCAGAAATCTCATGATTCCACTAATTTAACCTACATTTATACAATATTTTCTTTCTGTCCCGGACTCATCCCGAACCAGAAAAAGGTGATATAGCCAATTTTAGGCCAGTACTGTCCAAAGTAGATTCAACAAGGGATACTAATGGTCCATATTTCCTAAGGACATAGGATCAGGACACTGTAGATTGAATTTGATAATTAATTGAGTGAACTAGGGTAACATTGAGAGTATGTGGTTGAGTTCTTTTTTCCTTTATAAATGTTCAGAATTCATTAGGCTGTATCTCAAAAAAACATTTTTCGCAGTGTATCCATTTTTGGTATGCCTTAAAATGTCTCAGTTTGTAAACAAAATTAATATTTGCCATGATATATTCTAAGACATAATGTGCATATAATCACCTTATTTCAGTCCCCGAATCACCCAATAAACGGACGATCAAGTTTGCGAGACAATAACAATTGAACCGCTAGGGTTAGAGATGTATCAAAAAGTGTTCCAAGGAGCCAAGATATATACCTTTCAATATAATGAATTAGTTTAACCATTTCTGATTTGTCCTGCCTCAGCCCCCAACTTGCATAAATCAGGCCACATACCAAGAGTGCTCTGTACAGAGTACCACTCTGTAATGAACTTATTCCACAACAACACCATGAGCCATGCCCAGTATGCAGCCAGCAGCATCAAACCAATAACACGGGTCAACAACTAATTGGCAACAAGCTTTGAAAATTAAGTCACACATACACAACAAAGGAGGCTCCTTCTGCTACTGTGGTACTTCACAGCCTGAGACACCGGTACAACTAACAGGCTCACGTCTATTGTACTATCCATTCCGTTCATAGCTCTATGTTACTTACATATCTTTAAATGTCCATCCATCCTGTTGACAGAGCGGAAAAGCTTAGCCTATGTATTATATTTCAATATTATGTAGGGGCACGAATAATACGTGTACATATAGGTCCGTGGAGTCAGAGCGGGAAGTGCCTCCATCGGACACTAGGTGGCAACACCTACGCCATGTCCTTTCAGTTATCCGGTAGCGGAGCCAGGCAGGGCACTCCAGACGGCGCTACGGAGGAGTGCCACGTCGACACTGCTTGGTCCGCGCTCAGGGTATATAAGAGGCCAAGGTTGGCTACCTCAGGGAGTTTGTCCCAGGACGAGCTCTGACCCACACCTTTCGATACCTTCGTTACCTTTTCGATCAGGGCACCTACACCCCTCCCACACTCTGGCTCCTGCACCAGTCGTGCTGGCTCAGGACCAGGTCATCCAGCATTGCTGACTTCGAACTATCGGTAGAACACTGTACATCTTCGAATGGTTAAACCAAGTGAACCGAGCAAAACCTCCGTGTTACTTTAAGGCTGTGATCGTGACTAAATAAACCTGTTGCATTCAAGCCGAATTTGGAACCTGTGTTCGCGTGATACGTCCACAACCCCTACATTGGTGCCGTGACCAGTTCGGGTGAAACACAGAATAGCACAGTCGGTTCGGATGAACATGGCTGAACAGGCAAAGGGTGGAGCACCACTTCAATCTATTTCGAGTCCGGATCCGGAGGTGGTAGCGGCCCTTGAGAAGCACTATGGGCCGAGCCGTTCGAGTTCTACACCAGAACCAAGGAGAGGCAATCCTGATTCTATTCGAAAAGATCTAGGGTCAAACCTGGAGGATTCATTGCTCGAAGCTGGCGGTTCGAAGAGGCACATTGCTCCTATGCCAACACAAGGCATGAGCATTCTGCATGCTGAGCGACACCAAAGGCAAGAAGTGACACGACGTCATTTCACCGAAGAAAAGAATCGATTCGAAGAAGCAAGGATTGCAGAGATGGACAGGATGAATGCGGAGTTTGAAGCCTTGAGTCATCGGTTGGTACAGCTCCGTAACAAGAATGAGGAGTTGGAGGGCGCGACAATGGAGAAGCAGAACCGCTTGGACACAACAAAGGGGGAGCTGGAACATATGGAAGACCAGTTCTCTCATCAGCAAACTGTCTTGCGACGGCGGACTGAGGTTCTTGAACAGCGTCAAGATAAGACTGTACAGGAATCAGACGAACTCCATGAGGCGATTAGAGAAGCAACCAAAGCGATGATGGAAGAAAAGGACCTTGTCACTCAGGAACTGAAAGATTTACAGTTGAAACGAGAGAGGGAGTCGATTCCAGGACTCCTGGCCCCCCGGACACTTGGCCCCCTGACATTTGGCCCCCTGATTTGTGGCCCTCCTGACAGTTGGCCCCCCGGGACAAATGGCCCCCCGGACTTGGGGCCCCCCCAAAGAAATTTCATAGTAGTTTTCAATGGCCCCCCCAAAGAAATTTCATAGCAGTTTTCAATGTAAATAAGAGTAAAAAAAAAAAAAAATTGGTCGACATGTCGACTGCTTAGGTCGACAGATAGGTCAACAGATAGGTCGACAGATAGGTTGACAGTCAGGTCGACAGATAGGTCGACATGTGTCGACAGCCTAGCCGCCATGTTGACTGCTTAGGCAACAAGTCGACAGATAGGTGGACAGGTCGACAGATAGGTGGACAGGTCGACAGATAGGTGGACAGGTCGACAGATAGGTGGACAGGTCGACAGATAGGTCTACAGGTCGACAGGTCGACAGATAGGTTGACAGGTCGACAGATAGGTCGACAGGTCGACAGATAGGTCGACATGTGTCGACAGCCTGGCCGCCATGTCAACTGCTAAGGTGACAGGTCGACAGATAGGTTGACAGGTCGACTGCTTAGGTCGACAGATAGGTCAACAGATAGGTCGACAGATAGGTTGACAGTCAGGTCGACAGATAGGTCGACATGTGTCGACAGCCTAGCCGCCATGTTGACTGCTTAGGCAACAAGTCGACAGATAGGTGGACAGGTCGACAGATAGGTGGACAGGTCGACAGATAGGTGGACAGGTCGACAGATAGGTGGACAGGTCGACAGATAGGTCTACAGGTCGACAGGTCGACAGATAGGTTGACAGGTCGACAGATAGGTCGACAGGTCGACAGATAGGTCGACATGTGTCGACAGCCTGGCCGCCATGTCAACTGCTAAGGTGACAGGTCGACAGATAGGTCGACAGGTCGACAGATAGGTCGACAGGTCGACAGATAGGTCGACAGGTCGACAGATAGGTCGACAGGTCGACAGATAGGTCGACAGGTAGACAGATAGGTAGACAGGTCGACAGATAGGTAGACAGGTCGACAGATAGGTAGACAGGTTGACAGATAGGTCGGCCAATCTGTCCATCTGATGGCGGCCAAGATGTCGACCTGATGGCGGCCAAGATGTCGACCTTATGTCGACCTGATGGCGGCCAAGATGTCGACCAAGATGTCGACATGACGGCCAGTCTGTCGACCAGTTGACCTGTCGACCAGTCCACTTGTCGACCTGTCGACCAGTCCACTTGTCGACCTGTCGACCAATCCACCTGTCCACCTGTCGACCACTCCATCTGTCCACCTGTCGACCAATCCATCTGTCCACCTGTCCACCTGTCCACCAGTCCACCTGTCCACCTGCCCACCAGTCCACCTGTCGACCTGTCCACCAGTCGACCTGTGGACCTGTCAACCTGTCGACCTGTCAACCAGTCCACCTGTCAACTTGCCCACCAGTCCACCTGTCCACCAGTCCAACTGTTGACCTGTCCACCAGTCCACCAGTCCACCTCTCCACCAGTCGACCTGTCCACCAGTCCACCTGTCCACCTGTTTACCAATCCACCTGTCCACCTGTCGACCAGTTGACCTATCGATCTGTCGACCTGTCCACCAGTCCATCTGTGGACCAATCCACCTGTCGCCATGTCGACATACTGGCCACCATGTCGACATACTGGCCGCCAAGTCGACATACTGGTCGCCATGTCGACATACTGGCCGCCATGTCGACATACTGGCCGCCATGTCGACAAACTGGCCGCCATGTTGACATCTAAGCCACCATGTCGACATCTGAGCCGCCATGTCAACAGCTAAGCCTCCATGTCGACAAATAGGCTGCCATGTCGTCAGCTATGCCGCCATGTCGACATATAGGCTGCCATGTCGACAGCTAAGCCGCCATGTCGACATATTGGCTGCCATGTCGACAGCTAAGCCGCCATGTCAATAGCTAAGCCTCCATGTCGACAGCTAAGCCTCCATGTCGACAGCTAAGCCGCCATGTCGACAGCTAAGCCACCATGTCGACATCTAAGCTACCATGTCGACATCTTAGCTACCATGTCGACATCTTAGCTACCATGTACTGCTATGGAAAACTTTCTTTGGGGGGGCCCCAAATCCGGGGGGCCATTTGTCCTGGGGGGCCAACTGTCAGGGGGGCCAAAAATCAGGTGGCCAAATGTCAGGGGGCCAAATGTCCGGGGGGCCTCCAGTCCTGACACCGAGGGAGTCAACTCGAAGTGGCTATTCAGGGTTCGATCATGTCAATGATGGCATCTACGACTCAACGTCTGGTGGGAGTGGTGCTACTGCCTCATCCTGAGGAAGATTGAGAGGGGTGACCATCAATATAGGTGATTCGGATGGAAGGTCGTCACAACGTGAACAACGCTCAACGTCACACGATGATGACTATGCGAATCCCCTCTCGAGAGAGACCAAGCCGTTTCGGTTCGAGTGATAGATCTTCAAGATCTGATCCGAATGAACATTCGAGTGGCCCCACAAGGAGGTCAGGGAGATCTCCTAGAAATGCAGGTAGACAAGTCTCTCGACGTGAATCAATGTCCCCAGGGATGAAGTTGATTTAAGATTCGAACCCCTGCATTGCTGAGATGGGGGTTGACTGTGTTAGCAGACAAGCTGATAATGCTAATATCGTAGATTGGAGCATTGAGCAGTCTCGCTTGTTGCACAGAGACAACCACAATGCTGCTAGACACGCTGCAAGCACTCCAGTTCCATTCACGGGCAGACAGCCATGGCAGGATTGGTTTGCAGACTTCATGGACGACATGAGGTACAATCGGTGGTCAGAGCAAGAATCATTGGACAAGCTTCTTCGGGCATTGAGAAATGGGCCTGGCAAGTTAGCTGTGTCGAGATGGAGAACGATGCATGGTGCCGGATCGTTTACCCAATTGATGGAATGCGCCAGTTACCTGATCGGTAATGTGGGTAATGAGGATCCGCTTCGGTTGTTTCGCAAAAGAACTCAAAAACCAAATGAGTCTCATCGTGTGTTTGGCCTGGAATTGCAGGGTCTCTTGCAGAGAGCTAGACCACGATGGCAATTAGATGACCCACAGTTCCTAGATGATTTGCTCTCACAATTCATTTAGGGTTTGAGGGACTCTGATGAACGAACCACAGCCTGTGATAGTTGGAAAGCTGGAACTTCTCTCACCGATTTGTTCATGGCCATAGAAGACTATGACAGGAAACAGCATCTGCTATCTTCGAGGGTACTTTCGAGAACTTCCAGTGTGGTACAAGACCCACCAGCCTCTGATACAGAGGAAGGTGATTCTGGAAGGGAGGAGGAGATTGGAGCAGTTGCTCAAAAGAACAGCAGCAAATCTTATTCCAATTCAAATTCGAAGCGCTATCTGAAGGCTAACAGGAAAACACCTCCTGCAACCTCTGGAGCCACAAGCGCACCTTTGACTACATCCTCAACTCCTAGTTCTATGGAAGAACTCCTGCTACGGTTGACTGACTTGATGTCTGGAAACCAGCAATCTGCAGGGAGGAATTCGAAGCCAAAGGTGGATAAAACCACCAGGAAGTGCTACAGGTGTCAGGCCCTGGGACACTTTGCAGCAGAATGCCCAGCTGAGAAGCTGGTACCAAAGCCTGAAGAGAAGAAGACGGAAAACTAGAGGGGGTTGCTCGAGATGGCAATGTAGTAACCCCTAAGGTGAATTTGTGCCAGCTTATCACCAGCGGTGCAAGTGATGAAGTCTGAGATACAGAAGAGATTGGTAGCTTGGAGGAGGGACCTGATCAGTCGCTTCCAGGTATGTCCAATGAACCCAGAGAAGAAGACGTCCGAGAAGGAAGTACTGGGGGAGCGACAAATTGGATACAGGAGCTGGAGATAGTCAGCAGTGCCCGATTGTCCCCGGATCATCCCTGCTTGAAACACTTGAAGCGGCGGGGGGTAGATCTTGGTGTCACCAAGGATTTCGAATGCTTCACCGTCAACCCATCACCACTGGATGGGAAGAGGTGGTATTTGACTGTAGCAGTGAAGGGAAGGTCTGCTCAGATCATTGAAAAGCTTTTCTTATTAAATGATCTTGAATTCGACAAGTTTTTTATTCTTGCCCTCATATGTTATGGTATCAGTCTGGAAAACGCTAATTGGTCAATTGCCTTTGAGAAATACAAATCACATTAAATGTGTATTTGTTGAATCAATGAAGATTGAGATCATGTCAGTGCTTGTCTGTGGGCGTTGTTTTGAAGGTGGTTACTTCAGATAACAAGCTATTTTTCTAATATACAGTTTATTCTTTTGGCTGATTATGAAGGAATTGCAACGTTGGGATATCATTGTACTAGGATATTCACCCATTCACATAATGTATTACCCAAATAAAGTACTGGAACATGGTAAGGGATGGTCCTCATCGGGAATACAATAGGAAGACAAATTGACCCGTATTAAGCACAAGAGTACTTGACTGGGGAATTACATAAGATTGTATATAACATGCATATATATATATATATATATATATATATATATATATATATATATATATATATATATGTTTATATATTTATATATACATATATGCATATGTATATATAAACATATGGTCGATTCTCACGAAAATGGATCACAAGGCTGATATAGCCCGGTATGTTATAACATTATACAAATAATACAGATGTGTTCCATCCTGTCTTTTCCACATAGGTATTGAATGCACCTATCCATGGGTACCTCCCCTAGTTCTTTAGCTTATATATTACGATTTTTAGGGTTAGATACATATCTTTTAATACAATTTTCAAACAGAAAAAATAAAATAATTATATCCCAGAAAAATATTTCAGGTAAAATGATTATGTAAAGTGTAATTTATTTATACAACTATGTTCAATATTGGGTGGAGGATGCCTTAGGACATTTGATGTATACTGTGTGCAATTATTTCATCAAAATAGCAACAAATATGCAGTGGATAGCTTTAGCATCATCGTGCGTAGGTACACACTTAGATTAGCCTCAGAGACAGAAAAATAATCACTATGAACAATAAAGGGTGATAATACTTAGCCCCAAATGTGACTTTTCATATAAAAATTAAAAAACTTCTCAACTCAATCTGGTACCATTCTATCTGTTGATAACTACTGTGGGGTAGGTACCCCCATCACCTTGCGTAGGTACATGATATAGGCAATAAAAGAGGTACCCTCTACATTAAAGAAAAGATATTTATATATCTTATACCCCAATTGCCAATGAATAAGGATACCATTTTTATAAGACTTTTATCGAATTTATTTCAGTTTTATGGTCAGAAAAGCTTTGATAGTGACCGTGCGTAGGTACATCACCGTGCCTAGGTACACCATCATATTTCTTGAAAAAAATAGTTATGAATAGCCAAAAGCATCAGTATTTGTCAATACATACGTTTGGAAATGGATGTCGAATCCTTAGGAATCTTTAAACTAATAATAAAGCTGTCAATATCAGATAAAGTAATGTTCATAGATCCCGTCACCGTGCATAGGTACCGTCACCGTGCGTAGGTCCATTACAAAAAGGTTTATTTATGGGAAGAATGTTAGTTATACAATTTGATCGTATTTCTATCTAATATTATGCTGTAGTTTGACCTAAAAACTAATAAATAAGCATTATTTAGGCTTGATATAGCATATAATTACCGTCACCATGCATAGGTCCCGTCACCGTGCGTAGGTCCATTCTTAAATGGCCATAAGTAATTGAGTTGATGGATTTAATGTTCCCAATTTTATCAGTCTACTCCCTAATATGGTATACATGGCCTGTTACAAAATATAAGCGATATATGCAATGCTTGATTTTGACCCTCTTGAGACCATGTGATCCATTTTCGTGGGAATCAACCATATATATATATATATACACACACATATATATACATATATATATATATATATATATATATATATATATATATATATATATATATATATATATATACATATATATATATACATATATATATGTATATATATAAAGAAACATATATATTCCTGTATTACATAAAATTGAGCTGATGAATGAGGGATTCATTAGAGTGAGTTGACTGTAGCTGTATACGCTGAATACACAATGGGGTAAAATCCTACAGTCACAAGGTCACCGGGTCAGTATCTATATATTCAGTAAGAGAGTACCCCTAGGTGCTGGGGAGGTCACCGACTATTTGAAGGTAGACAGCAAGTGCAGCCCTACCATCCCCTCTTATTAATTTTACCAGCCTATGTATTTGGATTCAAGCTGTGCATGGCCAGAACCACTCCAGCTAACCCGCCCTGTTATTCCAGGGCAGTGTGTTTGTATAACTGCTGAATAGACTATTGCACACCTAAGCCTCTAAAAAGTCCATACAAATTCACCTTTTCCAACTAAATTTGCTGGTTCAAGTTGACTGCCCTTCTTCAGGGTTTAAATGAGATCTGACTAATAGAATTTTGAGAGTAAGGCTGCAGTGGTTAACCAATTTATGGCTGAGTACCCCCCCCCCTATCCCCCCTTTACTGGAAATAAAATGTAGACCTCCAGCCCCAAAGCCCATACGATTAACGGTCAGGTCAAACTTGATGAGAGCATTCTAAGGTCATGTCGTCTACAGGACGCCTTTATCTGATCCCATTTTCCTCTCACACAAAGAGCCACAGCTACTAACTGAAACTTAATGTCAGGCTTCCGATTACCAGTGCTGTAGGGGATAATACATCTTCTGTGTTTATGTGACCCTATGCCCTGCATACACAATGATGCCCTACTATAAGTTGAAACTCAATGACAGATTCTTGGTGACAGGGAATATGTGGGTAATGCATCTTGAGGCTTTATCTGATCCAGTGTGCGGTGTACACAAAGAGGTAAGGTTACTGGTCTGTGTGACTTGCAATCAGTAAGGATTTAACCTCTGGCAGCTCTGTTGTTAATGTCTGCCCGAAACCTTAACCCTTTAAGGACTGAATAAGGCCTTAGGTTATTTTTTTCTTTTCATTTATCTGTGTGATGCACCAATGTGGCCCAGGTGAATAACATGCCTGCATTTTACCAATGCATCATACCAGCCTTTAGGGATTGTATAATCCTCATAAGATTGGAATGTAGTATGAATGCAGCCCTGGAAACTCACCAACCACATTGATACATCATGACGACAAAAAATTAAAACATACTTGATCAGCCCTGAAGGGTTAGTGATCAGCATCAGATAACAAAATCTCTATAGGGGGGGAGGAGGAGGTGATATATCTGGGTGCTCCCACCCACTCAACAAAATATGTTAGTCAACGTTTCAAAACGTTCTCTAATGGCTTACAGGAGAAAGTTGGCTCAAAAATGTTTGTTAAACATTTCTATTTAGTTCAAAATGTAAACGTTCCTATTTAAAACCTTACCTACCTTTCTAGGTTGAGGGAAAAATATTGATGTCCATAAAGTTTCTTATGGTCTAGATAAAAACATTTTTATCTAGAATGCTATTAAATGTTTCTGCATGGTTTGGACAAAAAAAACTTTGCTTTTAGCACGTTATTGAACATTTCCACATGGTTTGGACAAAGATGTTGGAATAAAAAAAAGATATTCAGTATCTGCTACCAGCACAGGAGGCAGCACTATCTCTCTAATAGATTTATCTAGGTCTCAACCATGTTCTCATTAAAACATATCAGAATTATCATTGTGCCAATTTTTTTCAATTGGCATAGCTTTAGTATGTCACATGAAATTTGCATTGTAAAGAATAGCATCCTGACGCATTAGTATAATATACAGGCAGGTATACATAAGTGAATACCCACTCTCTGGGAATAGGAGTTGCATAAAGCCACATGCCCTCAACAGTTTCTTTATGATATGTATGTTGAAAGATGCATCCTTCTTCATCAAACTCATTTATGTCGAGATATGTTAGAGGTGACAGTGTAATAGCTCTGGGGAAAAGTAGAGAATATGAACGAAATGATATATTTAAATCACCCTCATTAGAGGTATCAAAATAGTCTTCGTATAAGCCTACTGGTATGTAGAATTTACAAATAGGATGGCCACTTTTAGGGTAAGGAGAAAACGTTTTTTTGACCAAAATAAAATCTATTTTGACATATTAAAAACATCACAAAAATATAGTTGGTTAGAATATAGTTGATACAATGGTTAGTTCACGTTATTTGCGGTCAATGGTTTTATGTAAAAAAAGAATATAAAACTCTCAGACAACGTTTATTTATGAACAAAATAGCGTTTTGATATTCTTTGAGGCAACTCTTGAATACTCTACAATAACAAATATATTACCTCTCAGTAATTATAGTTCCATTGAGGAATTGCTCCCATCCTGTTAAACATGTATTGTATCAACCTTATGCCAATCTGGTGTTGAGTATAGTGGATAAAATAGTAGATAAAATCCTGTAACCTCTTCTCTATCATAATATGTAAGCCTCATGGTTAAATGGTTAATGTCAAGCAGCAGGTGTTTGGTGTACCATGGGTTATTGTACAACTGCTAAGTGTCTCAATCCTGTTAACTGTGGCAACTACATTAAACATACAACCATCTAACTGCTAACTGAATAAGAAATCGCTAACTGTATCATTTAATGTGTATTAAATGCGAGCTATCTGTATCAAGGAAAACAAACAGCTCTTCCGCTGATATATGTAACAAAAGTTTCTTCTTTCTTAAAATGAAATGTTTTCTTGTTGAATTCTTTACTGTAATGCATGAATGTGTTTCAATGAATTATGGGTTATTTTTTCCTTTAAATTGGAAACCTCAAAATGGTCTCCCAAAAACTATAAAAGCTATACCCGGATGTCACAAAGTGATTTTTTTTGACCCCTAAGATTTTATTAGAATTAATTAAGTAAGTTTACCTTTTCATTTCTTGGAACAAACTTTATGCTCTACTCTTTTCTAGAATGTAATTTTTGAACTTTTCCACGTTTTACAGAACTTTTCTACGTTTTACATAAAAAATCTATCATAATTCAGAGTGGTGAAAATGGTCTTATTTTATTTCTTGTATAAATGTTCAAAAGTATAGAGCATAATTATGCATAATTGAAAATGTTCCAGAATGATTGGCATTTTTTTTACATTAATAGATACCATTTCCATGCAGATATTCACATTTTTCACATTTTATCAATGTTTTAAGGTCAATGTCACAAAACGACCATGTTAAGGTATCGGCAACATGTCACAAAACGACCATGTTAAGGTATCCGCAATGTGTCCGTTATGCATCCTTTATGGGATATGGCGCCGTATGGAGCCATATTGACCACAGAAGATATTATCATATGACAGCTCATAATGTCGTTAATATTTGTCTTATAATAATTCTAAGAGTACCTTCCTCCCCATAAGAGATGTCAGGTAATCCAATGAGTCTATCCATTTTTCTCTTTTTTGAATGGTAGCTTAGCAACTAGCCCTTTTATATGAAAAAAGTCTGATTTTATACAAACCTTGAAAAATCATGATTTTACATGGTATTTTCATGGTCATAATTTGAGTTTGGAGTTTGGAGCCTAGACGTAAAAGACATACTCTCTGTCTGATTTACCGCCATGCAATCAACCCTGCAAACCTGGTCCCTAGTGCAAATAGGACCAGAGGATACCTGAAAAAGAAATTACGCCTTGAGCGCCCGAAAAGAGAGAAGTACAGAAGAAACCCACTATACCGTGGGTCCATGAAGTGGGACGAGTTGGACGTAAATGTCCAATCACTGGACAGTATCCACGTCTTCAAAACCAGATTGAAAACTATTATAAAATGACCCCTTGATGATTGCTTTACTTGTAGTTCCTCCTTCTTCTTTTTCATTCACCAGTCTATGGACTTGCAAAATACCAGTGTTACTAACTGGTCAGTATGTAGCAACAACATTGTGATTGACTTTGTCCTCTAAACATCTACAGATCCCCCTGGCCAGGGATATAGAAAACTATAAAAGAATAGATAAGTAAAAGCTAATATATCCGTATCTCTTTAAAAGTAACAGGAAAACTCGAAAATGCCCTGTAAATGGGCCTAGTAAGCTGCCTATGACTGGACTGTCATACAAGCATAAGGACTGTTGTTCATATATGTACAAGGAACACAAAAAGAAGACTGGACTCCATGGAATATGTTGTATTCTATGTGTAATATATTTGTACTTTTTTTCCCCTGACCATTTTGGCAGAACGTGTTACCACCTTTACATGAATTTATGGTCAATAAACCTATTCAAAATAAAAAAAATAAGTGTATTTATTTGAAAAGATCATCTTCGGAAATACACTTACATGTCAAATTACATTGTCGGGGCCTGCGGTATATTTCCGGTGGTGTTCCTTTTCAATGTTGCAATAATTTAGGTGAATACCCTTTCTAATACAATTGTAATTATGCTTGTTATAATTTGAATATAACATATAATCTAGAGTTATACATGGATGATATTTTTTGAGGCAAATTGAGATACAGGGTCATCGGATGACTGTATAACATGATGTAAGTTTCACATTAGCATGGTTAAGTATATTCTATTGGTATTACATATGTGTTTATGTGAAGCATACAATATGTAGTGTGAATCAGTGCCCATGTTCATCAATGCACATGCAATATATGACATGTACCCTATAACTTCACTGATACAGTGAAAAACGAACATAGCTATATTATAAAATTTTATGTGCATGTACCCAAAGAACTTAATTTCCCATTGCAATTGAGAAATAATGAGAATGAAATGATTTTTAATTGACATATTTTTCACTTTTAATCGTGAGTTTAGATAATATTGTCAATATGTATGTGTCAAATGTATTACATGAGTCATTTCTTTAATCAAATATTTAGATCACTATTTTCAACAGCTATCTTTATTAAATGACTCTCAGCGCAACTAACTCAACTGTTGAGATTGACCTCATGAAGAAAATGGTTGACCTAGATTTGATTTAGCCTCTGCTTGACGGAAGGGAGGAGAAGGCTGCACCTGTATGTATACACATTATAGTTTCATTAAGATAGTCCAGTATTGGGTAGGCACATTTCACATACACTTCTATAAGATATTATTTACCTAAGAAGAAAGTTGTATCCACAATCGGCCGTAGTACATGCCTAGCGCATGCAGGAAAATGCAACTACTGTGTAAGAAAACCCTGCACACCAATTTATGATGGTTGATGAAAATTGACCTTATAATCTGGGGGCCTTTGTATAAATATAATCACATGGAAAGCTTCATTAGTATATGATATTATGCTTTCATAATTTAGTAAAGTAGACACACAGTGTAAATTTTGATTTACTGATTGACATCAGTATTTCAAGCTTTACGTTTCTTTGGACCACCTGCTTGACTAACTGCCCACTATTTGTTCAAAATAAAGAAAGCTAGAATGATCTGAAGGTGTGCATTTGTGATTTACTATAGTGCGATTTGTGCATATTATACAACTTCTTCCTATAAAATAGGCAGAAGTCCACAATGATACAAAATTAAATCATAGCATTATAGTAAATTTACTGTGGCAAGCATTTTTTAGTTTTACATTATCAAGAAAAGCCTGTGTATACCACATAACCATATGGAGTCTAATATATTTTTTCGTAAAATCACCCTGTGTACTTTTCAAACTAAAATACTATAGTTAATTCAAGTAAATTACTATATTGTACTTTACCATATGGTCAATCTACTATAGTTTTTTTGTCTACTATAGTATATACTATTGCACATTGTAGTATAATTACTACTGTAAACTAGAGTAATCACTGCAGAGCACTGTAGTACACTACAGTATACTGCAGTATATTACAGTATACTTTAGTTACCAGGGACCATATTTTATTTGTCTTTTATTCATCACCATTTCATCATAGGACAGGTCTTGACAATCCTGGAGCTGGAACTGTAAAAGAAAAAGAAATGTAAATATTATATGTGTTTAACATTAAGACCTCCCCACCCTAGACAAAGCTTCTGCCTCTTCATGAATGTAGGCAAAACCAAGACACTGTCCTTTTCTGAAAGGACCAACTATCACTTTGATGAAATAAAGTTAGAACATACCGCCCTATGAAAATTTTCAATCATATAAATATCTTGGCATTATTCTGGACAAGACACTAACTTTTCAAGAGTAACTAGTGGAGAGCAATGAAGCAATGAACTCTAAAATCTGGTTCCTGAGACAATTACGACCACTACTCACCCAGAATGCCTTTATCACAGTACTGAAATTGTTGATCCTCCCACAACTTGATTCTAGTCTAATTTTCCTGTCAGGGCTAACCGGACTTGAGTTCAACTCACTACAAGTACTACAGAATATAGCAATTCACATTTGTCTGAAAATGTATGTACCTAGAGAGTTCCATGTTGATGTGATTCACTCAATAGTTAGAATTACCAAGATTGATGTATGGCTAAAATTGGTGCAAAGCAATTGATGTCATAGATTAATCAAACCGGATGGAATTGACATAATACTAAACAGGAACACTTAAGCCGCTGATGGCCCACTGATAAAGCAGCTAAATCCAAGGCTGACTAGACATTCCAAGAATCCTTCCTACAAATCCATAGACACGTGGAACGCACCCCTCCCTCACCTTAGGAACACAGAAGAAAAGAACTGTTTTATAGCCAGACTAAAAGGTTACCTAAATGGTCAATTTCCTCTCTTCCTACAGGACTAAAGTACTCACTTGGTACTTACTAAGGAGCAGCAGCTCAGTCTACCAAACTTTGCATTTTATCCATTTGTTGTTTCATACACCTGTTACTGTTTATTATTGTTTATCATAGTTATGAGCCACCACATATCTGTTCTTTAAAGGTAGACACACTATTTTTAAAGGCTCAAACTCCTGACTTATTTTGTTTTAGGATAGAGGAAGGACAAATCAGAAAATTATTAATATGTTTAAACAAGTTTAGTATATTGAAAGGTATATATCTTGGCTCCTTGGACACTCTTTGATACATTTCTAACCCTAGCGGTTCAGTTTTTATCGCCTCATGAAGTTTATTGTCCTTTTTTCAGGTGATGAAACATCCATGATCATGAACATTATGTTTTAAATACATCACAGCAACTAATAATTTTATTTACAAGCTGGGCCAACATATATCTTGAAGCATACCAAGAATGGATATCCTCTGAGTAATATTTTTGAGATACAGCCCGATGAATTTTGAACATTTATCAGAAATATGAACATTTCAACTACATACTCTCAACGTTACCCTAGTGTCCTCAAAATTGTCCCATTATTGGTTTAATTCACTCTACAGTGTCCTGATCATGTGTACTTTAAGAAATATGAAGCATCATAGTATCTGGTTAGAGCAAATTTGCACAGTATAGGCCTAAAAGTACATGTACACCTATTAACCTATTTTACGTCACGGAGTCACCTGGGTGACTCCGTGACGGAAATAATTTCTTGTATAAATGAGCATAAAAATGGTGGATTTTTGCATTAGAACATTAGAGGGAGTGGGTAGGACACAGGGAAACCAGAGATAACTTTAATATATTGGGTATTAACAATTCTATGAAGGGTTAAATTTTCATCAGGGTGGCTGGGGACTCCGTGACAAATATTCCGGGTGACTCTGTGACGGAAAATATGTATCCCAATAGACATATGCTCCTGGAGGCAAGATTATTGGATATTTTTCAAAATTTCTTTTTTCCAGCAGAAGACACAAGAGTTACCTCACCATCTGGGATACAATAGAGACTATGTCGATCTTCTTTATTTACTATATGGAGGTATCAACCTGAAATGACATATGAATATTTTGCTGACAAAACACACTTAAATAACTGTAATGAAAGAAATACGGAATATATCTAGTGAAATCCTCGTGAATCAATTGACTATACCATAGACCTAATAGAAAATGATACTAGGAATAAGCTATTACTGCCTCAGTACACATGGGAGACATGTTTAACATGTCATTTTTTGCGTTTTTGACATTTTTAGGGGTTTTGGGGCCTTTGGAGGGCCAGAAAACGGAAAATATTGGACCAGTACACACAAAATTGAGATTTCCCCAATTATTAGGATGCTTTTATCACATATACTAAAAACTCTATACTCTAGTGAAATCCTCGTGAATCAATTGACTATACCATAGACCTAATAGAAAATGATACTAGGAATAAGCTATTACTGCCTCAGTACACATGGGAGACATGTTGAACATGTCATCTTTTGCGTTTTTGGCATTTTTAGGGGTTTTGGGGCCTTTGGAGGGCCAGAAAACGGAAAATATTGGACCAGTACACACAAAATTGAGATTTCCCCAATTATTAGGATGCTTTTATCACATTATACTAAAAATCTTAATAAATTGGTGCAAAACTGGTTACTCTGTAGGGGTATAAGCCTGAAAAGGGCCAGAAATAGCCGAAACAACATCAGTGGGGAGTTTATGCCATAAAAAAACTTAGGATAGACTATAGATATACTTTAAAAATAGCAAACTGCTTAAACTAAAGATAGATAGTAGATAAGCTGTAGACAAAGGTTAGGTTAAGTCATAAAAAGCCATGTATTTGTACTGTAGAGGAGGCAATTTTATATTTCAGATATTGATACCTATATTCTTATGCATGTCCATGTCTTCTTTATATGTTCTGAACCATTCCATATCATTCTATAGGATAGAGTTATCTTATCTGTGTCGTATTGGTTGTCATTCCCGGGAATCCTGTATAGGTACGATTCTCGAAAGCCACTTGTAGCCTGTATAACACATTTGATGTTGCAATATTAACCACTGTACCTGTTTAGTCCAAGTGGTGAACGACCGAAACCAGCGTTTCTTTACCCAAGATGCACCAGTTTAACAAATCAAATCAAATCAAATCAAAGCTCCCCTACCCCCTGGATGCTCCTCCCACCTCCTGGATGCTTCTTGTGGCCCCTTGGACGCTTTCCCTTATGGCCAGGGAACAGAGCTCACCCCTGGTCTCCCTGGAGGGCTGTGAAAACAGGTAAATTTGTAGAAAAATAGAATGTTTAAAGTAAAAAAAAAGACAAATGAACCATGCTGTATTTTTTTGATAATTGTCCAGTTGGGAAGGCTCTCCCAACCTGATGAAAAACCCTGTTATGAGTCATGACTCACACGGCACTGGAAGTGGAATGCAGAGCAGCCTACTAGATTTATTGCAAATTTCATTTTGATATTCTGGTCTAGTTGCATCATTTATTTACTTAACATGATCTGTTTAACATTTATCCACTTCAATTGGATTTGCATGAATTTGACATTATTCTAAACGACGAGACAAACAATAACTATAAGTGTGGGAATATTTATTCATTGAGAGTGAGTAATGTTCTCAATAATAGCAATGAATGTTACTGTATTGTATTACCAGTATATTACCATTGTTACCACTAAGCAGTTTATCACCATTATCATAACTGGCACTGTATTGCATAAATCCTAAGTTTATTACAAGTTCTTAGTTGAGACCTGTCTTCTAGGAATACACTCTAATTTCATTTGTGTTAATTTGAGTTCAATCTAGTTGAAACTATGTTTATATTCATTTTGTCTGTACTGCAGAAATCTACTGAATTTAAAAGTGAGATTGTGGTCAATACGTAGAACCCTGACTTCAGTGCTGATGAAAATACGCTATAATATTATACTATTGTACTAGTGTCACTACTTAATCACGAGAATGTAATCAGCGCCATACAAGCATTATTGAAATATCATCAGACGTAATGTTTCAACGTTTAAATACAAGTACTGTGTCTTATAAAGGCATGTGGTTAAATGAAATACTTTGATAATGCTGTCTTAGGCCCATTATATTTAATGAAGCCAATTTAGACCATACACATGCAATAATTAAGAGTTTTACTTTCAAAAACTATGTTTGGTAAGGTTGATTTATTTCATTTTGCAAAAAAAACTGTATTTTAGACAGGCCATATACTTAACCCAGATTATCCTAACGACCTACATGTAGGTCACTTACAGTACCCTAAAAGGCATATCCCCTTGGTACAGACAAAAATCAAATACATTATATTGAAATTATTCTTTAAAGTTCCTCCCTTTAAAATGTCAGAAAACTGATGAAATCAAGTTGCCACCCAATTAATATATGGTTGCCATGGCAACCGCAAAACCATAAAATCTTATAATAGGCAAATTGGTAAATTGGAAAAATGAATCTTGTCATTTTATCAGACAAATAAGGGCCTGGTATTCAAAAGTTATTTCATACATAAAACTCATATATAAGAATCTGCATGCAAAATTTGGTTGCCATGGAGACGTAAGTTCCAGAGATATAGCCTCTTGTATTAAAGTGACCTACATGTAGGTCTTTAGGATAATAGGGGGTCTAATATCCTATGTATTAGCACATGACAACTCCCCTATAAAAGCATGAACTGGTGTTCCCTTAGGTCTTAAAAATATAATATTATAATAATTAGGCATTTAGAAATATTGTGTTCAACATTCACGATGTTTACTTAGATTTCTTAGTTTGTATAGATTAAACATGTTTAGCTTATTTGGTGTTAACAGTTAAACACAGTTTTTACAGTGTAACCCTGAGAAAGGTAACTCATATTACATCTTTGGAATAATGTACGCCTCCAAAATTATAACATTTTCAGGAACCATGAGGTTGCCAAAGAAAGAAAGTGTGGTAATCTTTATCACAATAGTAGTGGTACAATTATACAGCTCAGGATATATACTCAACAACACTACAGTGGCAATATCAAATCTGCACAAGTCAAGCCCTGGCAAGGTATGTCAAAACAATGTTCTACCGCTACATGATATTGGTATTCTAATGGCGTATGGTAACATCTGTGATCTAGGATAAGTTTCAATGAACTATGACATTGGTAATGAAAGTGTTCTGGGAGTGCCTTTAAAATCGCTTGAATTATTGTTCTTTACTAGAAAGTTGTTCATCATTCTGAAAATATGAACAAAGCTTTGCTGCTATTTGAAACACATTGTCAGCGACAAGTGATCTAAATTCCGTATTTTTCAAAGCTTTCAAAATTACATTTATTAAATTTAAAATAGAAGGAGCACCAGAGTTCATTGTTCCCTTTGTAATGCAGTATATGAATTTGCTTGATGGCTATTGCTGACATATATTAAGGCAGTGTTTGTAAATATATTTATATATAAAAAAAAATCGTCATCAGGTGTCATGGGGTGTCATTGGCCGTCAGAGCCCATACTCGACCCTCTAGCAGCTCTAGAAGCGCCGCAATTGTGGCAATGACAGCTGATGACCCTTTATACCCCTAAAACATCAAGAAACGTAATAAGAAAAGGGGGGTCTCCGACAGGTGGCCTATAGTCAGGTGGCTCAGAGTCCAGGTGGCCCAGTAGCCTTGGACCATATATATACACATACATACATAGAAAAATGTCAACACCCATTGATACCGTCTCTGTTGTATTTCACTTGTGTCGCCTGGGGCAGTATCCCACGAAGCCGCAGGTATCAATATAGTTGGCATTTGTGTTTAATCTTTATTTGAAGCCATTTAATGAAGGAAAAATAACTTTTTCTTTACCCATTTGAATATGGCCACATTGTATTCAGTGGGGGGGGGGCATTGAATACGACCTTCCAGTGCTTAAGCATAGGAGGTCTTGTATTTCCCCAAAAATAAATATACAAACACTTACATTTATTCGTTGTAAATGTCCTACGCACTTTACTACTACAGGAAACAAAGGCTTGTAATTATTGAATTATAGAAGGAAATGTAAGTAACGCCTCACACACGACTACTTTTTTTTGCACTGAGACAGAGAGAAAGGGGGGTTGCCCCAAATGTTTTTCACCCACAATAAATACCAATAGTCCTTCCTATATGACGTTTAGAACAGATAGTGTGGTGCATTTTAATTTTAGGGTAGGGGTGGCTCCAATATGAATATGTAAGACATTGCACACTTGTCATTACACACAACACAGCCCATGAAGGAAAATTGGTGACAAATATCTGGATAAAAACTTTAGGATCTTTTGGGTAACACATATACCTAATAGAATATCCACATTAGGAAGAATTGTGCGGGTCTTTGTAGTTGCAGGGGTCATTTATAATATGAAACATATAAAACTAGACTGGAACCATGTTTTAGGGATATTTTGGACCGTGCCCGCTTACACAAAATCCAAAAGAACCAGACTGGTACAGATATTTTTATTCCAGGGCTGTTTAAAGGTGAAAAACCCCAAATGTATAAAAATCTAGGCTTTGACCCATATTTAGATGAGTGGCTATTGTGTATTAATTTGCTAGATATTACCATAAGAAAAATACTTGATATCAGTTCAAAATCGACAGACCCCCATGGCCCACTTATAATCTGGTCTAGTATAAATTGATTTATACAAAAAGTGATTGCAGTGTGATTAACTTGAATTGGCAGGTTGCAATTTCTATAGTATCAAGAAGCAGAGATGAACCTTCTATGGATCACAAGCGATTATTAGATGCTAGATCAACTAGATGGACATCAGACATTGCCTTTCACAGGTATATCGAATCGTACATTAGCTAAAGTAGGACAACATAATATATATGTATATACTCAGTATTTTATTTATACTTGTCTTCAAAGTTATTGCTAGTCCCCCTTATCTTAAAATTGTAGTCATCCTGTCCGTAGTGGGAGACAGTAGGCTGTGACGCTCAAGTAATACAATCAAGTAATCATGGTCATCATTGGAACATCTACAGATGAATCTTTTTTTCATATGCAATGGTATATGTATACATACATACCTTCACGAGACCCATATCATTGATACCTGACAGCCGTTTGGTACATTCCAAGTAAACATATATGGAAGACATGATGACTAATGTACAAAATAAGCCTAGAGCATGGTAGAACACCTTACAAAAGAGTAACTCATATGAATGTGACACATGACCGGCACGATCTGTATGGGTCCAGTTGCCTACCTTTCTGCAGAGACTGTACTACTACTACTACGTGACACATGTATTTGCTACTTTTTTAGGTATCTCAGTTCTCACGATGTATCATGTAATCGCTCATTTAGAGCTGGTAAGATTGGTGATGGTGGGTGGGACATCTGTATATCAGAGCCTTTTCATCTCAAACCACCATGTCTTGTGTATTCCTTTGGGTAAGTCATTGAGCATCATCAATATGGACTATGTTCTAAAGGAATCATATTTTCAGTTTCCTTGCACCTTTCATGTTTATGGCATCCTATCCGCAGTTTTCCTTGTAAATATCAGACATCTACTTATGTAGTGCATAACCATTGTTGGAGCCTAACTATCATGGCACATATCCAAACGTGTACACAATATTGAGTAAAGCAGGCGTCTTATGGTGAAACACTGGGACATGGAATTGAACCTCCGAACCATCAACATTTTAATGGCCCTGAGTTTGAATGTGAAGCTCACCAGTTTCAATTGTAAAAAAGTCCAATGGCCAGGCTACATTCAGGAAAACCCCTTGGTGATATCATGATATATAGAGACAAATATATCAACGTTGGCTGAGGAGTAGAGAATGGGCTGAGGAGGTTGGGGAATTGTCTAGGAACTTCAGGAAATGAGCTGAGGAGGTTGAGGATTGGATGACATCTCCATGACATGGTTAGGGTCACATACCCCTCTTACTGCTTAATCCCTAATGTCACCAGTACTTCTTCTGTAACTTTTTGATTATTTTTACCTGACTTTCTAAACGCCTAATGTTCTTAACCAATGTTATAGAGACCCAGATAAACAGCTCATTGAATTGTATATAAATATTTATGTTTTTGTCCCTGCATATATGCAACTCGCCTATCCATATATCTAAGAACTATGAGCTCTCCGTAATGTGTGGCTTTGTGTTTAATACATGTATATTTGTGCTCTCATAATGGGCATGTGCTCACTTGATTCATTGCAGAAAATTGAAATTAAATCTTTCTTACAGAATAAACTACGACTTTTCCTTTGATGATGCAATAGCTCAGAATTTCAAATGTGAAGTAAAGGCGTTCGACCCAAGGTATGTTTCAGTCTGGTTAGATAGTTAGATGGTTTGCTGTTATAACAATACAATGTCATTATAAAAAGGCACACTACAGTGACTCGACACATGTTTCGCAAAACAAATCAAAATGAATTTTCAATATAATGTTATATACATTATCTTAGTTTTTATAAAATCATACTATTATCAATATCACATGGATGTCAACCTTTCATTGTTACAGTATGAAAAGAGTTAAAGGCTACAGAAGGGGAAAATATATTAACTTCTTCAAAGAGGGAATATCAGGAAGAGACTTCAAAACCAAAAATGGATGGAAGTTGTACTCACTTGCCACAATCCTCAAAAGACAGAACGATACTAATGTTAGTTATATCTCTTATTATATCACAATATTCACATATATATGGGACATAAACTTGGAAAAGAGAGCTTTGTGCAACCCGTACTAAGATCCCTTTCACAGATCGTGCCATACTAATTTGAATATTTATCTACGCATTTAATGTACTCATATATGTCATAGTCATTACATTAATTGACATTTGTGAAACTATATCCTCAGTTAACCCAACTCGTTACATAATCTCTAGAGGTGTCTGTGGTGTATTTTCAGAAAATCATTGATTATTTTAAAATGGATGTTGAACGTTCAGAATGGGATGCGCTACCTGATATGGCAGTAAAATCAACTCTAGGAAACATTAAACAGATTGCTATTGAGATACACAGAGATAAAGGTGACACAAAAAGTGCTCAGCTAATAAACATTCTGGAGGACAATGGATTCCGCAAGTGGAAGATGGACTACAATACTAAATGTAGTACCTGTAGTTACAAACTGGCAGATGGAAACATGACATCTACATGCATAGAATTATATTATATCAACACACACTTTATAGACCACAGGCAGAGGAAATTCTTTATGAGAAAATAATATGAAGTAGGATATTAAACCTTACAACACCCTGAAAGTGTTGTTTCCTTTGGAGTGACGTGTTAAGTTAGACCAATTCGTCTGTCATTGTTGCTGAAGCTCCGCCATAGATAATACTGTTGATACATAAGACCACGCTATCTCCTATAAGGGATAAACCCCTTGCATTTTAACCTTTATCCTAATATTGTTTGATATAAGATGCCTTCATAAGAGATGCCTGGATATTTTTAGAAATTATGAAGTTTTAGTGGTGGCCGTTTTCTCCTTAGGGCCGACTAAAGGTGTCCTTATGGTGTGTAACTTATAGCCTTGCTATTAATGAAAATAAGACCAAATGGATGATCTTCAATAATGTTGACTATACCAACCCTGTCTTTTAGTTAAATAGTGTGATAATTGAGATTTAAATCCCTGGGTCTTACCCTGGATGCAGAAATAAAATTGACAGAACCCAGAAAGAAGGTCTCCTAATGGCAATGTTATAAATGATTTAATGTTATAAATTCTATCCCAAACATAAAAACATCTCCTTTAGACCGATATACCATGATACTAACATGCCATGAAAATAAGTTTATAAGCTAGCATCAAATGGTCTGTAGTACAGTGGCCGGTATGTTTGTCACTTGTGCGAGAGAAGTTGAAGTTGAAGTTGAAATTTGCTTTATTTATCCTGAATTATTACATTAGCCCAGGGCATGTTTTACTAATAATTCAGCTCCAGAGGTTCATAGTTTGATTGCCAACTGACCCAATGATGGAAAGAGAAATAATTCTTTTCTTCAATTTTACTGGGTTTTTTTTCCTAGACGTCAGACTATGAATTAAATTTTTCACATAAACCAGCCCCTTCAGGGGCCGGGATTATGTTTGGGGGGATAGGCCTTTTCCTGCCCCCCCCCCATTCCAAACCAACGTAGGCTACTGTATAGGGCCTACTAGGCTATCTGGGACTCGATCACCCCCTTCTTGTAGGCTATTATTGGCATATCCATGATTACAGCCCCCGTAGAAAACAAAGAGTAGGGCCTACCCCCCCCCCCCTACTAAAAACGTGATATTTCCAAGTCCCCCCCTCCCGGGTCACGTAAAGCCAACTGCAGCGGGAGCAGCGGGAACAGACAGACCAGCGTCCCACTGCCCCAGTTTGGCCCTAGCGACATTGCCATGGTCACGGCGTCCTCACCTACCAAGTCACGCACTTAGGCCTATGCATCCTCGTAGCCACGGAGGGGTCTCAATTAAAATGTTTAGGCTTCATTGTTTCAAGTATTTGAGTCTTTTATGGTGTAATAGTTAAAGCGGAGGTCTGGATGCACATGTACTGTGTAATCCCACTGTGACTGATCACCATTCTTCAATATGTAACTTATCTACTTGGGATTTAATTTCTAAAAACAATGGCGGAATTTCGTGAAATTCACCATCTTTTGTTGCTAGGATCTCTATGCGAGGGTATTTTGATTACTGGGTATTTGTGTTGTTTTTCTTTCAAATACAATGAGTTTCTGAGAATTAGTCTGATACAAAGAAGCATAATCATATATAACGGGCTCCAAATAATAATTAAAGTAAAATCGAGAAAAAGATCGAGTTAGCTTTGACAAAAGTACATATTGTTATATAACGTCTTTTGGTTTATCTGTTCCTGTCAAGCACTCAAGCTTAATCCAATGGGGTGGTACCAGCGAACCAACTTATGCCGTTTTATATATAGGGGAATGATAGTATGGTAAACAGGAGCCTTCCTAGGGTAAGTGGCACATTCCAGGATCACCCCTGGCACCAAAATTTGCTAGAGTCTCGTTTTCTCAACAAACAAGAATTGTCTTACTTATTTTATGTTTCTGTATTTATTTTTGTCATTTTAGCAGAAAAAGCTGAAACTTTCACTGAGGTTTCTCATTTTTCATTGTTGTTCACAAATTGTGTTCCAGAAGGTATGACTAGTCTAAATACTCAAAATGAATTGACCTCTATTTGCTGCAGGGCATTGTTACAGGGCGGCATAGCTAAATAATTGTGCATTTTTTGCAGAAGATACCAAATTACTCACAGACATAGACAGTAGACTGATACAATAGAAACATATATCATTGGGAGTATACGTCCGCTATAGCTATGTGTCATTATAGAAAGATTAATTCAATATTTACTTAGGTATGGGAATTAATTAACCGTATGGGAATTAAGTAACCTAAATTCGGGTAGATTTCTTCTACCACAATATATGAATTATCTGTATGCCAACTCTTAAGGCAATGTGTTATCTCTAAATCAATGGGAATGGGATCAAATGGCCCAATGAGAATAACTGTTCTGTTGACTTAAATCACCTGACCGTATTGTAGGAAATAAAACAGGTGCACCAGCCCCCAAGGTATGGATAATCATGATTGACAGGTAAACTTGAGTGTGCTAACGACCCTTGCTGTTTAGCTATAGGTAGTATGACCCTGCATGGGGAAGGTTGCATTACATAGGACACATGGAGGATTGGACCCATGTGCAAATACGGTTGAATGGTTACCTGGGCTGGGTTTGCTGGGACACCATCTTTACCTGTTTGCCATATCCATGCTGCCCCACTATTGAACTGGTTTCCTGAGCTGTATTATAATTCTAGGTGGCTTTAGATAATACCCTCTGTGTTGTTTTAAAGATCTTGTCTAATGATGTACCTGAAATAGAGCATCACACTACTAGTAACTACGATGGTCTGACGGTTGGTTATAAGGAATGAGGAGAGCCTAGAACATATCTACATGGATATGTGCCAATGCAAGCTATAAACATCAAACTGTCTTTATCAAGGAACCATCACCATGCTACAACTCTCTTTGATATCAATCCTTGTGGTTGCTTTCATTTTAAGGAAGGTGCTCAGATGGCAGCAGATGATAACACTATTTATTGCGTTTGGATTTGTAACACTAATTCTCAATCTACATTCTGTGCAGTATCGTGAACATTGGGGAATTATTGACAGCAGTATAAAATTCCCCAAGCTTCTTCCTACTACATTGCACATTAGGTCAGTTTCATCAGTGGAAATACCCGTGTGTCTTACAAAGAGTATTAGACCACTTCTAGAACTCAACATGACTGGTTCATTACTTTATAGGTTGGCAAGCCCTGAAACCCACAACAGCTCATGGGTTGAGCTGATAGGTCCAGACTCCTACCCACAACATACAAAGACCCCAGTGATCTTGGTATGGGAGGCAACTTACCCTAATAGCACAATCAGATGGAAACCACACTATGGTCATCTGCATAAAAGGTTTGCATGTCCTGTAGATAATTGTATATACACAAATGATAGCTCAAAGTATCTTCAAGCTGATGCAATCTTATTCACTAAAAGCCTTGATCAAGGGGTCCCAACATTTCCACCAAGGCGTTTGCATCATCAACGTTATGTATTTCATCACATGGAAGCTCCAACACATCCTGTATTCTCAAAGATGTTACAGAACAGAGATCTATATGATAGTTTCTTTAATTGGACAGCCACATACAGACTTGACTCTGACATCCATGGACCCTACTCTTTGTTCCTCAAGAAATATAACCCAAAGAAACACGTACACAAACAGTACATGCTTTCAAAGAATAGAGGAAAAAAACTTGTGGCATGGTTTGTTAGCAACTGCAAAACAGGCTCGCATAGGGAGGAATATGTAAGAGAACTGCAGAAATATGTGCCAGTTGATATTTATGGAAAGTGTGGTGAACTAAAATGTAAAAGACTAGAAACTACATGTTATAAAACTATATTACCAGACTATTGGTTTTACTTGAGTTTTGAAAATGCGGTGTGTTTGGATTACATAACAGAAAAGGTATTTAACCCAATGCTGCATGCACATATTGTCCCTGTGGTGTTTGGTGGTGCAGATTACAACAGGACAATGCCTCCTCACTCTTATATAGATATTATGGACTTTGTGTCTCCTAAAGCCTTAGCAGAGTACCTTATAAAACTAACAGAAAATGAAGACAAGTACACTGCTTACTTTAACTGGAAGAGTGAATATAAGATACAATTCTTTGGCCGCTCAAGAGCAATCTGTCAAATATGTTCTAGGTTACATGAGAGACCATTAACTGGGAGTGTTTACACCAATTTCACATCATGGTTTACAAATGGTATTTGTGATACCACCTGGATTAAGAGGAACAAGGTTCACTGGTAACAACTACTTTTTTGTTTATATAGAAACACAACTCCTTTCTGTGTTATGGTCAATATATTGAATGATTTCATAAATCATGTCATAAGACAAATATAACCTGTGAGTATGTACAAGTTCAAGTTCAAGTTCAAGTATCTTTTATTGAGACCGATCATTAGATGTTTTTCGGGTACAATATTGGGTCGACAGCCCTCGTTGATATAGTAATAATAGTGAGACACACAATTGCTTCTGCTGTAACTATCTTCTTGGCAGTTTACCCGTAAGGTTATGGCTGATCTACTATCATACCTGGCAGACAAAATCTTTGGAGGTGTTTAAATCATTTATTGACCACAATAAAATCACAGTAGTCTAGTCCATTGTCGTTCATCGCAGATAAATATGTACATCGCTTTATCAGCTGTTGATTTACGGCTTATGTATACATGCATAGATGAAATGCTGTAGAGAATGCAAATAATACTGTCATTAATGATCATGGATAGCATTCAGCAGGGCTAATTTTGGGTGCCAACCATATTTAGTTATCATGGTAACGTTGAGATAACTTGTTCTTTAGAGAGCAAGGTGGACAGAAATTACAGGGCTTTTATCAAGAATAAAATAAGTTTTCCCGAAAAGGATATATGCCAGGCTTTGTTGTACATTTCCTCTTTCTGATGATGGACATAATCACAGCAATATACATGAGAAAACATGCGTTACATGTTTCATTTATCACAGAATGCACAGAAATCAAGGCACAGTTTGAGCTGTGTATTAGACTAGATTTTTCAATGGAGCTATAAGAAATATAAAACCTCATGTATCAATGTAAAGTCTGGTCGCATCTAACATCAGTTCCTTCATCATGTCTTTAAACACAGATAATTCCAATATATTCCTGTGGTCTTTGTCAAGCATATTCCAGGTTTGCGCAATAAAAACTTCTATTGATTTTTCATGAGAAGTTAACACAATATTTGAACATTTCAAAAGGGGGGACTAGAGCTTCACCTGTGTTCCTGGGCCTTATGGCTAATACATCAGCTTTTCCTGATTTTTTAAATCCATATAATTGTGCATGATATATGCGTCTATCTACGAGTTTTGGTAACACTGCTCTCCCACGGACCAAATAGCTATGGATGACATTTGTAGAAGGCAGGATGGGAATCTTTAAATAGTATTTCAGACATCTATTTTGTAGAGCCTGTAGCAGGTTAGTGCTGGTTTCTGAAGCACCATGAGGTTATATTGTTACACACCATGACCTGTATTCTCCAATAAAAGTACTCTTTAATCCACATCAAGTTGTTACCAGGTATACCCTATTTTTCCAACTTCTGTAGTAATATTGAATAGTTTACAGAATCGAATGCTTTCTTGAAGTCTATGAAAGCTCCTAAGGTGATGTGTTCTTTGTTTCTGCCTGTGAGGATATCTAAATTATCCATGGCTTCAAGGTGCAGAGAAATATTTGAGTGAACAATTTTTTCAAGTATGTTCCCTGGTACCAGTAGTTGGCTGATGGGTCTGAAATTAGATAGAACAAGTAATCGATAAAGATTATATTTTTGAAAATTTTGATGGGAGGGCTGAGACAGAATCCCTAAACAACTTTGTTGATACATAGTCCATTGCTGAGGATTTGTTAACATTTAAATCTTGTATCACATTCATGACTTCATCTTCATTAATAACTATATCAGACATTGATTGGTGTGGTACAGTCCCTTGAAAACTGCACTCACTTGTGTGAGCTGTGACTAGTTTATGCCCTATTTCAGAAAATAATTTGTTTCTAAAATTTGCCGGGTCTTGAGATTCAATTTATTTACCAGTATTATATTTCATATTTATTTGTTTGGATCTACCAGTTTTACCTGCGATTAACTTTTTTATTAAGGCCCAAAACTACTCACCAATCGCATATAGCCTAGGAGCCTCTTTGCAAGCAATGAATATTTGGTCTTTTTGGTGCTGTCAATATACCAATTTAGTATTGTATTATGCAGTTCTGAAATTATTATAGTTATAATTTTTTGTAAGACCTGCCTGTAAATTTACGATGGCTATACTTGATTTCATCTCTTTTATTCTTTAGTATACAGGGAAATGGTCTGATATATTTATGTTTGCCACTCCATAAGAATTCACATAAACAAATATTGTAAACAAAATACAAATACATGTCTGAGTCTTGGCGATTCTGGGTGGGTCAGTAATGAGCTGGTGCAATGTATAATCACCAAGGGTACCGTACAGAAAGTCCTTGTCGTAACATTCTATTAATATTTCATTATTCATATCACTGTTGTGTGGAGGTATGTACACGGCACAAACTCCTGTGATTTTGCAGTTTTTGCTATTTCAACCTTTGTATCAATTTCTTTTGATTATTGGAATATGTGAGAAAACACCCTCATTTCTTTTTTGTGTATTGGCCCTAAAAACCGTTAAAAATGTCAAAAAGGCCAAAAATTACATGTTTTCCATGTATCCTCTGTCTACTGAGGAAACAGCAGCCCATCCCAAATAGCATTTCTATTAGGCCTATAGTATAGTCAATTGATTGATGAGGTTTTCACTTGATATGTACCATATTATCTAATCCAGAGTCATTTCAGTGTCTATTGTCGGTAAAACGTTCAGGAGTCCTTTCGTTATAATACCCCTATACAGTGAACAAAGAAGATCCAAACAGTATCCCTTATACCTTATGTTGTGAGGTAACTACTGTGTCTTTTGCCAGAAAAATCCAATATTCTAGCCTCCAGGACCAAATGTGTATTGCAATAAATTACTTTGGTCCCAGAATCACCCACTTTTATCGGTCTCTGACTCACTCGCCTCACTGATTATAGTAACACTTGCATAGAATTGTTAATATCCAATATAATTTAGTTATCTTTAGTGACCCTGCTTCCTACCCACTCCCTCCAAAGCTCTAAACCAGAAATCTGACAATTCCACCTACCTTTAATTTTGGCCCCGGAGTCACCCTGATGCCTCTGGGACCAGAATAAGGTGAAATAGCAAACTTTTAGGCCAGTACTGTGCCTAGTAGGTTGAACAAGGACCCTTAATGGTCCATATTTTCTAAAGTACATACCATCAGGACATTGTAGATTGATTGAACCACTTTGAGTGAACTAGGGTAAAGTTGAGAGTATGTGGTTGAAATTTTCATATTTTGGACAAATGTTCAAAATTTATCAGTCTGTATCTCAAAAACTGTTTCATGGAGGGTATCAATTCCTGGTATGCCTTAATATATAGGTTGTCCCGGTTTTAAATGAAATTATTAGTTGCTGAGATTTATTTTCGTCCCAGAGTCACCCGAAAACAGACAATTGAGTTTGTGAGGCAATAAAAAAAACTGAATCACTAGGGTTAGAGATGTATCAAAAAGTGTTCCAAGGAGCCAATATATATACCTTTCAATGGAATAAACTTGTTTAAACATATCAAAAACTTTTAAATTTGTCTTTCCTCAGCCCCAAAACTACATAACTTGGGAGTTTTGGCCCAACATTACCAATCAATATCTTCTTAGATTTGCCCTTAGACACTACCAACCATTGAATTTCAATCGGTTTGGTAATTCCCATATATATAAAACGGCATTAGTTGGCACCAGCGAACCACCCCATTGAAATAAGCTTGCTTGCTTGCCGGGAACAGATAAACTAAAAGAGGCTAGATTAAAATATGTACTTTTTTCAAAGCTAACTCGATTTTCTTCTCGATTTTACTTCAATTATTATTTAGAGTCCTTTTTATGTTACAGCCCTACTCCCTATCAGACTAATTACTGTAATTCCATTGTATTTAAAAGAAAAGAAAACAGAAATACACATTATACTCTCGTACAGAGGATTTAGCAACAAGAGGCAGAGAATCCCTCAATCCTCCACCATTCTTTCTTGCATCAAGCAAGCACTAAAATAACTAATCTATCAAACAATTGTCATCGAATGTAACGAAATATTACGGTAAATGTTCATGTAATAGTTTCCTATGAATATGAGAATACAAACAATGCAAACAATTAAAACAATCAAACTTAAACTTCTGATTCGAGCTCCTCCGTAAGAATCTGCTTGGAGAGTGAGGCAGCCTGGTAGTCAAGGACGCTTTACCATGGCTATCTGGGACAATGGGACGCTGCATGTTCCCGCGCTCGATCGGCAGTCTATGGGTGTGGGTGTGGTTGTGGGTGTGGTGTGGGTGTCGGGGGGGGGGGGGGGGATTGCGGGGGAGAGGGTGGGTGGGGAAGACCAAGGGGGGCCTGAGTGATGGGTAGGCCAAGTAGTAGGCCTAGTTATGAACAGCAGATGTCAATATCGGAGTGTAGGCCTACTGTTGTTGTCTAAAGACAACAGCCACATCGTCATAGGCCTATGTAGGGCTCGTTGGCAGGGGTGTGGAAAATGTTTTCCAGAATATTTGTTTCTTCAATATCCAGTCGCCGAAGGCGCTGGTTCTATTTAAATGTGAAAAACATGAAATATCACAATTTTCGTTTAGCATATAATAAAAAGAATTATATTCATACCCCACTGGCCCTGATTTATCTTTGATGGTCTACATTAATCAATGTTAACCATGATTCAGAGAAACATAAAATATCTATCCATTTGTTCCGTAATTCTGTTTGGGAAATTTGATTTTATTCTTTACGCTCCTTCCATTTTAATAGGTGCAACGGACTAAGACCTCTACCCAGCAGTATAGTGCATTAATTTGTCATGTATCTCATGTACCGGCATACATTCAATGAAGAAGGAGAGAAAAAAGATTCTTTAGCCTCAAATAAATTTGAATTTGCGACCATTCTGTTTTCCTAGTTGTTTTTCCTAGTTTGACTAGAAACATGCCCTCCTTAGAGGGGGGATCGTCAGAAAAGATATCATGGGTATTGCATAATGCCAACCTATAACATGTTATCATTGCTATAAAGGCATAAAACCACTCCTATTTATAAAAAGATAAATTGATATTAGATTACCATTAATTAAATATGATATGGGATAAAAAAGGACGTTATATCTATGCATTTGAGATGTTTTCATTAAAGTCACTTTTAGCAACATACTATCAGATAGCACCAGGGGTGGTTGTCAACATAGTGATGTAATTAATAAGGGTGAGTGTTAATATCTTTACTGTGTGTTTTGCAGAACAGACTTATACCTGACACAAATGTACCTTTTCCGAGTCCATCACCCTGATTATCACATGGATAGCAATGTGGCATATTATGTGTATATTTTTATGGTGAATATTCTATAGAAATCTTGGCTTTCAGGATTTCCTTGCATCATATTGAAAAACTTCATATGTAATAAGATTATTTTGCCAGAATAAAATTTAATAACAACAACAACAAGGGAATGACGATCCTTAAAATGACAAACAATTTACATAGTTATAATACATTTTAGGTTGCAAACATGATGTGATTTGAAAGGAAAGAATATTATGCGATGCATGAGTCCTAGACTGGCATTGTGCAAATGACATTTTCTGGTCAGTTACCCCCTTTTCATGGTCGTTAGGTCTTGCTGGGATAATGACGATTTCACTATTACATAATAATTACACATTGAGGGCTTTCAACAGGTTTGTACAAATTAACACATATGCCTGCATTATTTGACACAGATATGTTGAGACTATACACATTGTACACCAAATTGATCATATTTTATGTTTCTATCAGATTAGTTCCATTTTGGAAGGTTTCAGAGGCTATGGAGTGCAAATGGAACAAAAACATTCTTTTTTCTTAGAACAGCATTCAAAGTAGTGCAGTCACTTGACAATGGTTGAAAATTGTTGAAACAGGCGAAAATAGCGGAAGTTAGGGGATTTTGGCAATTTTTAATGAAAAATCATCCATTTTCAAATAACTATGAACACTTAGATAGTACTAACGACTAATCGTCAATATTGGGTTGCTAAACAAAGACATGACCATTTGTTCTGCAATAGACCTCAGATGTTAGCAGTTACTAAAAGCTGAAAACTGACTTTAGATTCTGTAAACAATATTTGTACCAAAAATTCAGTTCATTAATTTTATTTTAATTTTTGTTGTTGTTGTATTTGTTATGGAATATAATGCATTTAGAACCTATCTGCAGTTACGCAACTCGACTCATGTTTTTTCTCAAAATTTGTAATGCGTATTTATCCATTATATAATATTTCAAAATGAACAAGATTACATGTGATATCTGCAGCATATTGATAATCGCCGGGAGTACATGTGACTAGTAATGTAAATCTATCACCTGATTATTTTGACGTTGTATCATATATCAGATAACAGATGCTGAAATAAGATCCCAAAAGAATACCTTTTCACTCTTTTCATTCATGATGCTGTGCAGTAAGTCCACATGACAATATGGTAGTGGTGTAATATATTGCAATATCACATTATGGTTAAAACACACACACACACCACATGTATATACACAGTACAGGGCATTGGCAACCCACTTGCCATAACATCTGTAGGGGTCGGATTTCCCATGCCTTGGTGAATATCCCTCAATATCACTTGGGTAATCTGGCTCCACTCCGTACCATACCAATCCAGTAATGTAGGGCGCGGTCAGTTTGTCAAACAGGGAAGTAGGTCAGTTGGTAGAACAGCAGGTTACGTGATCTGAGGGTCGTGGGTTTGAGTCCCCCTTTCTCCAGATAATTTTTCCGGGACCGTTACACATCCATAAATTCCATTACTGTTTTCTGCTAGGTAATAGATGAACCTTTGTAGAATGAAATATATACATTACACAATAGAATACAGGTAGATCTAGACATGTAATGTCACAACTAGTTGGTAATAGATCGGAGCGAGAATTGCCCAGCTATCGTGTTGAAATAGGGGCTGGTGACATTGGTAATTGTAAATATACAGGTTGATTATTTTATTGGTTTTAAGAATGTAGTTGAAGAAATAAGAATGCATATATGAATATTCTATGTGAGAATGGCAAAAACCAATCCTTTTGAATTTTGTTTTGCAGTTGCTTGACAATGTAGTGTTTATCCACATCTCAGGCCCAGCTGCCAACGTCTTTGATATCCAGGTCGGTCGTCCTGCCTCATGGCCCTCTGTTGCAGCAGGCTTTCTTGATAAGTGAGGACTAAAATCATACACAGGGAGATGTCGTCTTGTGAGGATGTCCTGTCATGCATTATTCATGTGTGTAATGAGTACTGTGTGTGTATCAGGGAATATGAACAGTGGGTCAAGCCTGTGCAATTACGGTGTGCCTGGGATCACTTCCCAGCAAGCAATGATACGTTGGGCCAACGTTTGCAGGTCACAAGCAATATTTTCTGATGGTCTGCCAACATTGGTACAACGTTGGTACACTCATGTTGTTTGAACGTTGAAAATACTCCCGATGTTTGGCCAACGTTGTATATATGATACATATGTGATATATATATATATATATATATATATATATATATATATATATATATATATATATATATATATACATATAAGAATCCTGGAAATATTCCTATGAAAACACCCCACTATCATTTCATGAAACAAATGGTTTGTCCGCCAGAAGAGTTTAATTATCTTAGTTTTTTGAAATAAGATAATTATTTAACTTGGAATGTATATACAGTAGATCGGAATTTACCAACGAGGGCACACCACCCTCCTATCCTGAATAGACATGCCTCACATTGTGATGTGTATTATAAAAGCATTGAACATGATTGGTCGATGATCTGGAACATGATACCCCCCACGGTGAGGCTCTTTCCACCTCATGATGTATTTTAAAGGGACAGAAAACTCTCGTTGGAAAATAGGGTACCATTATTTGTACGTGAATTACAGACAATATGGTACAATGTGAATGTGCAAAACATTATGTATCTTCTGATTTCTGAGATTTTGAATCTTTTAGATATTATTTATTGTTACTGTTAATGTTTTGACGATGATACACCCATGCCAACACACGGGTTTTGTTGAGTAGTTATATGAGACAAATATAATGTTGAATACCCTTTGATCTGTAAACATATACCAAATGCATGCCTGTATGCATGCACCGACAGAGTCATAAATTTGATAACTAGATGTAACTGCTCAATTAACTACGCAACAATAAAGATCAATGATTGAAAAAAAGATACAGTTTGAATACATTAGAATGAACTCATATCAAATAGTTGATACATGTACAAGTTCCCATAGCATATCAACATATTGGACCAATTCAAGTAAAATTGATCATTTTATGGCACTTTGAATGTTTGATTTACTCATGACTGATAATATTCCCTTTTTTGGATATGAGTTAGCGGATTGACATTATTTACCACTGAATCTTCTTACATAACATGTAGAGCTTATCATGTTGCGGAAAACAAACAATATCATTTAATGGGCACATTTCATTGAAAGATTACACCAACTTAATCCATCACGCAATGCTCTGTATATGAAATTCACAAAACAGTATTCTTTTACCCAGAATGCCCCGCCATACAAATATAAAATTATTAATGCAGTGAATGGGAACATAGGGGCATATCATATGTGAGGTCTCATATTCCTATGCCTAAGGTTGATATTAAATAAATTCAAGGAGCTTTGCACATTTTTTCCTAATTTTTAGAAAAGTGAAAATACCGTTTTTTTCTAAATCCTGTATTAAAGGCGCACTGAACCCACGATTTCATTTGCGTACAAAATTCGGAAGGGTTAGGTCCTGGGTTGAGTGCACCTTTAAATCCTTTTTTTGTTAATTTCTCCCTGTCATACATAGTGTTGATTTGTCTCCTGGGCTGGATGTATGTCTTGATGACATAAGTCGTGACTTACTTAGGCAAAATTATTTCCTAAATTAGATTAAGGACTTATTTCCTAAATTAGATTTAGGACTAATTTCCAACCTCTTATACCTTAGGTCAGCCACAAATTCACCCTAAGTTTTAAGTCAGCCACCTCATACCTTAAGTCAACCATGGCATTCTCTTCTCTTGAACCTGCCCCCATCCCGAATGCCCTCACCAAGAATTGCACATCATTTGATGAATAGTTTTCTTATCTACTATTAGTTGTAACATATATAATATATGCATTTGTGCCAGTCAAGACATCGATAAAAAAAGGAAATAACTGGTTTATTCTACATATCCTTATTAGCTGCCAGATGGCTGACTCATGGTGCATTTTGGGAGACTTAGTGTAAAATCGGCCTATTCTGAATGCCCTGGTACATCATTGAATTAAGATACTATGAAATAATACATGGCATTGTAAAATATTGTGAGTGTTATTTATAGCAATACTTAAAGTTTGGCAAATTCTTGAAGGCTTAGGACAAAATCCTATCAAACCTTAAAGGTGGCTAACCGAAAAAACCTGGTACAGACCGGTTAAAAGTGGTGAATCGACCCTATAATATTATGAGTTTTTACTGCGCAATGCTGTGTCAAAAGTATGATGACAGAAGAAAGTGATAAAGCCAGTCCCATATTAGCAGCACAATGAGGCAACCTAATATGTTATCCCTAGTATTAGTAGCACGTCGATTTTACCTTGGCGGATGGCTTGGTTCCACACAGGGCCGAACCAGGTTGCTCGAATAGGGAAAACTAATCCGAACCAGTCTTGAGCCTGTTGGTCTTAGTCATTGGGTTCGGTGTGGCTGCACATATGCTACCTCATGTGAGTACTGCTCAGTTTCAATGTGAGCTTCTTAAAGTGGGATAAAATGGCGTTTGGACAGGTCAAACAGATGTGGTAGTTTTGACACTTAATACTGAATGACCTCTTCCTTTACACAATGAATATGTTGTAGGAGGGGCAATAATGAAAACATTTTCTTAAAGTTAAATAATATGAATGAAAGTTTCCATTTGAGATGACAAATAGGGCCCTCCTAGACTGGACCCCATTCCTATCACTTTGAGATTAAAGAAACCCTTTTTTCAGGCGTTAGCTTGATGCAAATATGACTGTTCTCACTTTAACAATTTGTTATCTGTCCTGGTTTGTTGGGAGGAATATGAAAGCTGCTAGGCACATCTGAGACATGTACTGTCCTTTAAGAAGCTTTGAAATAGCTTTGTTAGGAGACCCAGTGATGAGTCCTGATTTAAATGACTAGATTGGAGATAAGAACCTAAATCTTCCAACTGCATGGCAAAAGCATCTTGATACTGATTGGAAGATAGCAAATAATACCAAAGATACCTTTTACAATAAGGAACCTTAATGGGAAAACGAACTATTCTTGGCAAATTATAAAAACGGTCACAATACATTCTGGCATGCCATAAATGGTATTTTACTAGGTAAGCCAAATAAATAGACAAAGGTGCACGAGTTTATGGTCTGTTGAGGGGTTATTTCACGAGTTGACCCTCGGGCCGTATTTCACGAGGCCGTAGGCCAAGTGAAATGCGGCCTGAGGGTCAACAAGTGAAATAACCCCCCAACAGACCAAAAACGAGTGTGCCTTTGTGTTTATTTTTTACCTTTTTCGATTCAAATTAGATTATTAATGCCCATAGGGTGTTTAAGGGCTTAAAATAGCTTTTTTTCTACAGCATTTAAATGTAAACAAACCGCCATTTTGATGACGTCACAGGCCGTGAAATACAGCAGGTTATTTCACGGGGGTGTGCAATACGGCGTCCTTTGGTTAAGTCAATGGGACTGCTGTATTTCATAAAAAATAAAGAGTAAAAGCTAATTGATCACAACACAAATATGATAAGTCCTGAAAAGGAGACCTGGCTGTAAATAACATTGTAGGTCTAACACCATTCCTCGGAGGTCTACTGCCATTAGGTCATTCTGCTATACATGTAGAAACTAGTTGGATAGAAGAAGCATGTTAAAAGATGAACACAGTTTAAGTATTACACAAAATGGTCCAGTCGTTTGGATTTGACAGCCATTTGAAGATTGAAAACCATTGTCTGGAAATTTCAGAACTCTGTCTCAACTTGATTAGGTAGGCACATGGTAGTCATTCTAAACCTGACTGTAAAAAAGGGATAGATCTTGCACACAGCTTGATTCCTGATCATAGCATATATATGTCCTTTATTTGATGTTGTGCCAAAACGTTTGGACTTCAAATTTTGTTTTTATAGACACTCAACATTCTGATATAAAACAGCTTACTCTTAAGTTTTGCACAGAAATGATTGAATATCCCCAGTTTCATGTTTTGTATTTTTCGCTGAAATATGGCGGATATCCTTCGGGTTAAGTAGGAATTCGTACTACAGGTCATGGAGACTGTGATTATTTTTTCATGACCTGAATAACTAAGAGTTACTTCACAATTTTTATCTAAAATTGAGAAAAATGCCAACTTTCCAAACGTCCTCAAACAGTTAATATGACCTGACTTCAAATCAATGGTACAGAAAATTGGTTTCATATATGAAGTTGATCTCTTGTAAGAACATAGATTAATATAGTATCCATCAGCCCAAAGCAATGCATACCTATCAAAAGTATTACCTTATATGACGGGATCCAATAAAAATCATGAAATTCTCTGAAATTGCTGAAAAATCACAGTTCTTTTTATAGCATCTTAGAACTATAATTATTTCACCCCCTGAATCCAACTTTTGTAACCAACTCATTTTTACTATTCCTATAGCATAGCAATACAACTATGTAACTATTGGGCCTATTACATAACGACTTACAAAACCTGATATTGCGGTTTTCTATGCCAGGTACAACTGGCTTTGTAATTGATTTGTACGTATGGAATCACATATATATATATGAAGATCCCTAGAGGTGTATGTATTTAATAAGTATAGATTCCTTGCTGCTTCCAGCCCGGCGAGGCATGATGTTGGTTACTTAATCACTTACCCCATTTTTGAAGGGCACCCCCCCCCCCTCCAGACACACATTTTAGAGTTTCGCATGAATTTGTATCTAACCTATAGTACGAGATAAGCCATGATTAACCTCTTACTATACCTAACCCCTACTGATAACCAAACCTGCCAATTACGACAACAGATGTATCTTGAGTATACTGGGCAAAGGAAAAATACAGGCCAATAAGTGCCTTCTTTTTCCCAGTCAAAACAAAGAAAGTTGAATTGAATTGAATTGAATAGATATAGCATGTTATATGACATTTGTAACCAATACGTGAGAACACAGGCCTTCAGACCTTGACTCTGGTCCAGAGTGTTAATAAACTTATTATACCTTTGCTCTCACACCGTTCATTGTATCAATTAAGTAGTTAGTGTATCTCGTAGAGCAAAGAACTACCTTTCAAATCACCCCAAAAACGTGCATCTAACGTTTTGAAAAATTTGAGAAAAGAGCCTGTAATAGCTCAAAAATGCCTTTTTTCTTATTGAGAAAAGACTGTGTGCAAGTAAAAGCAATTTCTATAACAGAGCTGCAGGGGGTCGAGACAGTTATTTTACTGTCGCTCTTATGCCATTAGCTGTATCAACTAATTAGCTAGTGCATCTCATAGAGCAAAAATACCTTTTAAATGAGCCCAAATATGTGTCTATAACATTAATGACCTGCTTACAGTGGTAAAACCCCTGAAACTGTATCTCCAGGAGCTTGTGTTTTAGAGATCTTTTATATGATGACATGGCCAGCAGTTACTACTGGGATACCTACTGCCATCTTATAATTGCAGTAAAATTACCAAAGCACAAAGAATTCAATAATATTGCCTCATGCGCAATTGAAAATGTACAAGTGCAAGCCAACACCATACATAACAGGAAATGGTGGTATCACAGTGAAAGACCAAGTCTGGAAAATCTGAGGCTTGTATAGAGGTATAGCAAATCCATAAGTATGAATTCTAGTCATATGTCTTTATTTCACACTAGTTACAGAGCTCTAGTGGGACAGGTGTACACTGACTTCACCTCTTGGTGACAACACCACTTGCTGCACCAAGAAGTAGGTAAGAGAGACATCTTTAAGCAATCAGCATTTATGATCAACTAGAGTTATGTAGTTCTACAAAGACAGTTTAAAAGGGGGAAATTGTCCATGGCTCATGACAAGTAAATTAGATTGTTGTACTATTCCAATCAGACAACGTTTTTTGCAACTATTGAAACTGCCTGATAATTTGTGGATTATTCAAATATCAGGCACATGGTTGTTACTGGATTTCTATCCATCTATATATCACCAAAAATATCGTATTAGCACATACAGGTATCATGAGAAATAATTGTTTCTGGCTGCTCTGAGTGTTGATTGGGTGTGAACTTCACTTCTTCTCCAAAATAATATAGGTTTGACTCACATAGGGACACACCGCAAGTACCCTTGACATCTTACTCCAAATTAATTCTGGATTTTACAAGCCTAAATATATGCTAATGCTTAAAGTGAGTTATTGTAAGTGGTTTAGTAATGATTGCATTGCATAGCAGTTCAGAAAAAGTAGAATGAAAATATACAAACGGCCTTATATAGTAATCTTGCATAGAGTGGCCTACAGCAGGAGGATTGTCCATGGAAAAAATCCATTAATACTTTCTGTAATCATGAGGCATTAGAATAAGATGAAGTTGGAATGATATTATGGTTATATGTATGATTGATACCAAAGCGGTGGTCGAAATGAATTGTCTTATTTAAATAGATCCAGATAATTGAGTTGGGAGATCCCGATCTTCGGAATCACGCCCCCTGAGGATATCTACTTAAAGAGTGAGTTTGCTACTGTAACCAGGGCAGTCCTCGGGTTCCTCAAACCAAGTGTGTCAGAGTGACGCTGGTGAACTCTGACATATTTTGCCACCCTGCAGCAGGTCGGCGACCTAAGCGTTTGATGTTAGGCATAGGGAAATGAGAAGGGGGGTGCCGTGAAATGATATGCTACTTTTTTTGTCTTGAAAATAGGCTACAGTTTGCCCTATGGAATTGGCGTTTAGTGTCCCTGTTAAATGAATGCTCCAAAAAATGCTCAGTAGTATATCCACTTGAAAACAGAATACTTTGTAAAAAACAATTTGGATTCATTCCTGGCAAATCTACAGCCACAGGAGCTAATGGACTACTAGACACATTGTACATAGCAGCCAACCAAGTGAAGATGTATTTAACTTCTCAGAATGTGGAGCAGCAGACTCTACTGTAGAGTGGCTGGATGCCTATCTAGTTAAATGCATACAATTGACTATCATCAACAGGATGGACTCAGCTAAAATAGCAGTGCATTATTGAGTCTCCAAAGATTCATGCTAGGGCCCCTTATGTTACATCAAATACATCAGTTTAAACATAACAAGAACTGCTGTTGTTGCAGCGTAAAAAAATGGCTCAGGCATTTTTATACGCGGCAACAACCGCAATTCTTGCATTTCAAGGAACATACTGTCTACATGGTTGGTATATTTGAAGGAGACCCATTTAAGACACCAAATAAACACGGTGGAAGGATAATATAACTCCGAATATGGTAGCTCCTATGAACTGCTCGGGTTCATGTTACGGGGGAAACAAACCAATAGAACCATTGAATTCCTTGTGTCCTTTTTAGGGGGGTAAGTAGGATTATAATCAACCTCAGGAGCATGGAAATGTGTGCTGCTAAGCAAATAAACAATTAGATGAGCTGTTGCTAGGCAACCAGCTGTCTTAGCAACAAACCAATAGAACCATCGGAGTCCTTGCATCCATTTTAGGGTGGGTAGGTACGATTATAATCAACCTCAGGACCATGGAAATGAGTGTTGCTAGGCAGATAAACAATAAGAATAGCCGTTGCTCGGCAACCAGCTGTATTAGCAACAAACCAATAGAACCATTGAATTCCTTGGGTGCATATTAGGGGGGGTAGGTATGATTATTATCAACCCCAGGACCATAGAAATGTGTGTTGCTGAGCAGATAAACAATTAGAATAGATGTTGCTAGGCAACCAGCTGTCTAAGCAACAAACCAATTGAACCATTACATTCCTTGCCTCCATTTTACTGGGGGTAGGTATGATTATAATCAACCTCAGGACCATGGAAATGAGTGTTGCTAGGCAGATAAACAATTAGAAAAGCCATTGCTAGGCAACCAGCTGTATTAGCAACAAACCAATAAGACCATTGAATTCCTTGGGTCAATGTTAGAGGGAGTAGGTATAATTGTAATCAACCTAAGGAACTATCAAAGGTTGATTAATATCATTGTTATCACATAGCATAAATTTGTGTTGTGACTCTTTATTCAAGATGGCGGCACAATCCAAGATGGCGGCGTCCGTTCTGACTTCTGGCAAAGTGCAAACATCATAAACCTCGTTCTGGTGGTGCCTGGCGGCACCACCAGGTGGCTATGCTACCACTTCGGCATAAAAAAATGCAGCATTCTTTATGTATGCAAACGACTTCGCACTGGTAGTCTCTGCTTATGACAAGGAACACATCCAACGCCTAATGCGAGATGATTTGATTCATCTAGAGAAGTGGTGCAGTGACAATAAGCTATCCATCAGCATATGTAAAATTATTGTTACCTCCCAGTGTGTACAACATTTAGTTCAACATTATATCAACGTTAAATCAGCTTTGAATCAACTTTGACAACCATTTTTCCATGTTGATTCAATAGTCTGTGCCCACCGGTCCGGAGTAGGTATTCTGGACAGGAACAAGACCTAACAGGAATTTCAGCTATGTAAGCAGAACCTAGAACTGCTATATGACTATAACTACTTGGGAGTGAAAATAGACGGATACCAGATTCAAATATCAAGCTATAAAGGTAATAAACTTGACAAACACTGCCACAGCTGGAGTACATAAAGCAGAATACAGGCAATGAGATGAGCCTAAAGGTCTACATAATAATGGTCAAGCCAGTTATTGAATATTTCTCATCTTTAGTAGAAGGAGCACTCATCTGGTTCAGCTTGAAACTACAAGTCCTACAAAAGGATGTGCTGAGAATTATTGAAAGACATACACAAGACTTTAGAGTGGATGATCTTCATGCTTTGTATTCTCTCAAAAAGCTAGAACCTAGAAGAAATAGACAACACCTAGGTTGGTCTATGACATGGCAACAATTGAGACGATGTGATCGTCCCTGTTAGCGACCCACAAGTATATATATAACTGGGGCAAAAGGACATCTACAGAAATAGAATGAGGTCATTCCTCGACAACAACACACGCCGACAACGAAGCTATTAATGCAGAGCCACCTAAAAGCGTAATCAATAAATATTTAACTCCTAATTGAACAATGACTAGTACATGTATAAAATATGGAAATTGATTATCAGGTCCGGGAAACAGAGGAAACCCCTCCCCAGATCATCAACAGGATGGACTCAGCTAAAATAGCAGTGCATTATTGGGTCCCCAAAGATTCATGCTAGGGCCCCTTATGTTACATCAAATACATCAGTTTAACCATAACAAGAATTGCTGTTGTTGCAGCGTAAAAAAATGGCTCAGGCATTTTTATGCGCGGCAACAACCGCAATTCTTGCATTTCAAGGAACATACTGTCTACATGGTCGGTATATTTGAAGGAGACCGATTCAATACACCAAATAAACAGGGTGGAAGGATAATATAACTTCAAATATGGTAGCTCCTATGAACTGCTTGGGTTCATGTTAGGAGGGAAACAAACCAATAGAACCATTGAATTCCTTGTGTCCTTTTTAGGGGGGTAAGTAGGATTATAATCAACCTCAGGAGCATGGAAATGTGTGTTGCTAAGCAAATAAACAATTAGATGAGCTGTTGCTAGGCAACCAGCTGTCTTAGCAACAAACCAATAGAACCATCGGAGTCCTTGCATCCATTTTAGGGTGGGTTGGTAGGATTATAATCAACCTCAGCACCATGGAAATGAGTGTTGCTAGGCAGATAAACAATTAGATTAGCCATTGCTCGGCAACCAGCTGTATTAGCAACAAACCAATAGAACCATTGAATTCTTTGGGTGCATATTAGGGGGGTAGGTATGATTATTATCAACCCCAGGACCATAGGAATGTGTGTTGCTGAGCAGATAAACAATTAGAATAGATGTTGCTAGGCAACCAGCTGTCTAAGCAACAAACTAATTGAACCATTACATTCCTTGCCTCCATTTTACTAGGGGTAGGTATGATTATAATCAACCTCATGACCATGGAAATGAGTGTTGCTAGGCAGATAAACAATTAGAATAGCCATTGCTAGGCAACCAGCTGTATTAGCAACAAACCGATAGAACCATTGAATTCCTTTGGTCAATGTTAGAGGGGGTAGGTATAATTGTAATCAACCTCAGGAACTATCAAAGGTTGATTAATATTATTGTTATCACATAGCATAAATTTGTGTTGTGACTCTTTATTCAAGATGGCGGCACAATCCAAGATGGCGGCGTCCGTTCTGACTTCTGGCAAAGTGCAAACATCATAAACCTCGTTCTGGTGGTGCCTGGCGGCACCACCAGGTGGATATGCAACCACTTCGGCATAAAAAAATGCAGCATTCTTTATGTTTGCAAACGACTTTGCACTGGTAGTCTCTGCTTATGACAAGGAACACATCCAACGCCTGATGCGAGATGATTTGATTCATCTAGAGAAGTGGTGCAGTAACAATAAGCTATCGATCAACATATGTAAAATTATTGTTACCTCCCAGTGTGTACAACATTTAGTTCAACATTATATCAACGTTAAATCAGCTTTGAATCAACTTTGACAACCATTTTTCCATGTTGATTCAATATTCTGTGCCCACCGGTCCGGAGTAGGTATTCTGGACAGGAACTAGACCTAACAGGAATTTCAGCTATGTAGGCGGAACCTAAAACTGGTATATGACTACAACTTCTTGGGAGTGAAAATAGACGGATACCAGATTCAAATATCAAGCTATAAAGGTAATACACTTGACAAACACTGCCACAGCTGGAGTACATAAAGCAGAATACAGGCAACGAGATGAGCCTAAAGGTCTACATAATAATGGTCAGGCCAGTCATTGAATATTTCTCATCTTTAGTAGAAGGAGCACTCGTCTGGTTCAGCTTAAAACTACAAGTCCTACAAAAAGATGTGCTGAGAATTATTGAAAGACATACACAAGACTTTAGAGTGGATGATCTTCATGCTTTGTATTCTCTCAAAAAGCTAGAACCTAGAAGAAATAGACAACACCTAGGTTGGTCTATGACATGGCAACAATTGAGACGATGTGATCGTCCCTGTTAGCGACCGACAAGTATATATATTGATTAAACTGGGGCAAAAGGACATCTACAGAAATAGAATGAGGTCATTCCTCGACAACAACACACGCCGACAACAAAGCTATTAATGCAGAGCCTCCTAAAAGCCTAATCAATAAATATTTAACTCCTAATTGAACAATGACTAGTACATGTATAAAATATGGAAATTGATTATCAGGTCCGAGAAACGGAGGAAACCCCTTCCCAGAGCCGTTATTTACACCAGTGCTAATTTTCACAACGCAGGTAGGTGTGAAAGCACTGCAGGGTTCACTGCATACAGGGTAAAATCACTGCAGGGCTAGAGTTAGCAACGGTTTTGCTTGTAGCATAAACACTACAGGGCTAAAATTAGCAACGGTTTTCTTAAAACCCACTTCCTGAATTTTCTATCAATTTGCTGTTAAATGTATATATCCCATAAGATAGATTAGTGTATGCTCCTGAATTATACATGGGGAATAGTGAATTATGCATGTGATTGCCATGAAATCACATATAAATAAGCTTTTTCTATAGACTCTCCCTCTGTGCTCCTCCACTTCACCCAGTAGGCAGTGAGCCTTGCAGTGCTTTCACACCAACCTGCGTTGCGAAAATTAGCACTGGTGTAAATAACGGCTCTGGGGAGGGATTTCCTCTGTTTCCCGGACCTGATTATTAGTTATTGAAAAGGGACGCGGTTGTAGCTGGTACACACTTATAATCAATTGTTTTGTCCTTTCCATCTACTCATATGGATCTTATCAGTGATACTTTCATTCTTTTAGGAGAGTGGGAAAAGCCAAGATTATTTTATAAATGTAACTTGGGATGATTTTCTGCCCTTGCCGAATAAGGATTTTTCAACTACAACTTAAATATACATCAATATAACATAATTACCAAATGAAATATCATTCAAGTCAATTCATTTCTCCTAATCCGAGATCTTGCAATTCAAATAAGTGTGTGCCTCATTGCTCTAAGGCCTAGGGATAAAACATACAGAGGAAAATATGACATAAAGGTTGCCTTAAAAATGTAAACTATATTATAAAAAACACAAACATAGTAAGAAATGCTTTTTTTAAACTACATTACTATGTGTATTATGAAGTTAACATACATGCTACACACATGTATATAAACAATTAATGGATCATGTCCATCCGATGGCTCAAATTTGTATACTTGATCAAACTATATATAGTTAATCTTTGAGAAGGTGAGGTCAGAGCGCAACCCAAGAATCAATACACATATAGTCAGAGAACACAGACATATATATAGATACACAATAAGTTATAGCAGACTGGAGAAGGCCCCCAATTTTACACAGTATGATGAGGTAGCCCACAAACTGAAGTACAACACATACATTTTTAATAAGGGGGAGAGCCAATACTGCAGAGAAATCATCTCTAGAAAATAAAACTGAGTTTAATACCATTGACTTATGGAGCCATAATTTACATACATAAAAAACGCAAAATATGGAAGATACAACTGATAGTTAATACAAATTTGAGAATAGTCAACACAAATTCGAGAATGTGTCTATGGCAATAGGGTACCACCAGTACATAGAAATACTCAAGGAAGCAGATAAGAACTCTATAGCACACAGGACAGAGAGACATCAACTATGTAAGGTTTTGGTATGGACACGGTATCCATTTATAGGAACATCTGAACATAACATCACAATCAAATATTGCTAATAAGCACAAGGCCAGCAAACTCTGTGTATGGCAATAACTAGGAATGCACATTCAAGTCTGTGATAACTTGGACTGCACATTCAAGTCTATGATGTTACATCTTAAAGATCAAGAGAGCAATTCCAACAATTGAAATATGGGAAATACAAGAAAATGATAGTGAGGAATGATATTTCTTAGAAGTGACATTTTGACACATTCATTGTATACACCTACACAAATGCCAATAACTAATCAATGAATGGCTTATGGGGGTTAAAGAGGGAAGACATTTATGCGTCTATATAAACCAAGAAACGTTTTACATGAAGACATCACAAACGAAAAATGACATTTGTTGGGTCTGTATGCTTCAGAGCCAAAACCCTTGCCGGTTCAGACAGCACCACAATGGTATTCATGTCATAATGAGAAAAAATTTAAATAACAAGGGGTTCCCCAGGACAAATAGCAGATACATATGTATAACTTATAAAGACCTCACTAAGACGTTCATTAAGCAAGTAAACAAGAACATAATTACAGACCACCACTGACATATTTTGCTAACACCAGTAATTAACCCTAGTATTTCCAATTGAATTCAGATATTGCAGTATGTTATACTAATGAGGTGTATATCATAATACTCAAAGTCATAACATGTCAATGTTTGAAACATATTCCATCAACTAGATTGCTTCCTTAAGATTGACCATAAGATAACTATGACACTGTTATCCGAAATATGCTCCAAACTGTAGTTTAAAAAGACTCCATAAGGATCAAAGTACAACTGGAAAGGGTAGCAACATACAGATTTTTCGTCTTTAAACTTATCTCAGCAAAAATAACCACAATGTGCTAGGTGTTTCTCTGTTTTGTCATAGCATGCAGATGCAATTAACTGTTACATGTAGATAATCCAAAACCATGGATGAAACATATTGCAACACAGCATAGCTGCATCATAACAAATACAGAATCTTTCCAGAGTGTGTGTGTAAATCTCCATACTCACAACATACATGTCCCTCCCTATCCAGATTTAAGTAATAACTGATATAACTGCAAGGTATGATTTCTTAACCATGAAGGACCTGAGCAATCAGAGTGTGACCATGCAAATCATGACCATGTTAACATGCAGGGTAGAGATCACTACCCCATAGGTTAGATAGCTTTCCATATGACTCATCGGATGCTTTGAAACCAGACCTAGTAGCATTGTTTTGATCTTCTGGCCTTGCCCCAGGAATCGCAGCTGTTTCACCTCAGTTGTTTTACAAGCTCTACAAACCAGAATACTTGTTGAACCTCTTGATTCTGGAAGATTGAGAGTCATTCTGCCCAACTGGCCTATGCAATAATTCCTGTACCAAGCAACCGCCTTCTACCTCCTATTCAGCAATGTTTCGATGTGACAATTTAACCTGCCCTTGCTTTAAGCTGCCTGATAATTATATTGGCTGTAGATAAGGGCCTTGTAATGTTTTCTCCAGGGGCCCAGGTGCCTCTCTTGGGCGTTGGGAGGCACCGTAATTTAAACACATGTGGTGAGTCAATTCCCACCAGTTGAAAGACTATTTATTTATCTAAAATATAAAGTAATCCCTGATACAACTTCATGCATATTGCCTTAATATTTTTGCTTAATAGAATATATTGTACATATTGTCTTTCTGTGTATTTTAGATAAAAGATGTCAGCGAAACTATTGATTTTGAGATATCTAAGCTGCCTTGGACTCCTAGTCATATCTGTATGTGAACTGATTCACATGCGTATGTATACCCCTGTGAATAACGTCCCCCAAGAGACTGTGCTATCTGCTGGCATAAATTCTAAGCGTGTCTCACTGTGGGTCCCGCCTCTGCCTTATCCTCCATGGTCTACCATAGAAGAACGTACCTATCTAGAGCAGTCTTTTGTGCGCTGGCAGCACTCTGTTGGCATGTGCGCTGCTTGCTTTGCATACCACCATAGGAGGGTGATATCACCTTGTGCCACCCTCTGTGCACCTACAGCAGAGGGTAAGAACCCAGAGGTTATCATCTTGGTGTCTACCATTCATAAACACAGATTGTATAGGAACCTCAGCTGTCAAACATGGGGTTCACACACCCATAACAACACAGGCAGGGCACGTCTACCGTTTCTGTTTGGGAAGGAGCCTGGGGGAAACTTGTACAATGAACAGTTGCTGCGAAAGGAAGCAGCAGCTCTAGGTGACATCCTGCAAGATGACTTTAACAGCACCTACAGGAGGGGCGGGGAGGTGCAGCTCATCATGGGGTACCGCTGGGTTGTAGAGCACTGTCCCAATGTTTTCACAGGTATTAAAGGTCTCCGATGATGTATTTGTCAACATACCCAAAGTTCTTGAACATATCTCATCCGGGTATCTGAACAATACTGTCTGGGGGCTTGAGCAGAAGGGTTCTAAGCCTGTAAGGAATAAAGGTCAAAGGTACTACACCAGTCCTCAACTCTGGCCTGCAGCTGTTTATCCCAATTACTATGCTGGACCATTCTTTTGGGCTTCTTTAACAGTCATCAGAAGGATACTCCTCATTTCTCCTTTCATATCATGGAGTGCAGGCGCTGATGATGTAATCGTGGGTATGTGTGTTGAAGAACTAGGTATACCAACAAAGCATGTAACTGGGTTCACAAGTGGGTTCTCTAATAATAAGATACAGCATTGTCAGCATAAGGGGACAGTTTTTATCACAATAGGGAGTATACACAGAAACATATAAAGAATAGGGGCCCCAACATGGAGCCTATGGGACACCATAGTTAAAAGGAAGTATTGATGAAATTGTTCCATTGCATGTCAAAAAGTTGTGTATTAATTCCTGAAAATATATTAGTTAGATTTGTTATAGTTACTATCCTGATATGTAAATGATATTAGATATAAATATAATATCAAATTGATTATCTATTTTTTTTCTATGTTACACATTTAGGGCATCTTAGATGTATCCCATTAATAGTAGTAGCCTGAACCTTTCTTACAAATCATAAGTTACAATTTGTCTTGGACCTAATCTGGATTTTTTTTAAATGTGACCCACAACAGACTGGACTTCACCCTTCTGCATTACTAATTTGTAGGACGTAAGAAAAGACTCTGAATCTAAATATCGACAGTACTCAAAAAGAAAATTGTTTGTCTCTACTACTCTTTGGAAAGCAGAATTGTGTTTCAGCAGGAGAGTTCTGCTAAATGTTATTGGTTCTATTGGAACCATGGGAAATTATGTCATCTAAATCAGCAATGCTGAACCCTCTAAAAGAAATAATGTCATTATCATTATCCAACCTCACATAAGGCTGTGTCTTACGACCTTGGGACAATGTTTTTGTCTCTGATCAGGTGCCGTCTCTGACTGGGTGCCGTCTCTGACCGGGTGCCGTCTCTGACCAGGTGTCAGAAAAAGGTGTTTTAAAAAGAATTATACTCATATATATAAGGATTTGGAAAAACGTTATGGCAGTTGTTATTATAATCATAGTTGTAATTAGAATTAGCCTCCTGCTGTTAGTATTTTGACCTTATCAAGCCAAGCCAGTCAGAGACGGCACCCGGTCAGAGACAGCACCTGGTCAGAGACGGCACCCGGTCAGAGACAAAAACATTGTCCCAAGGTCGTGAGACACAGCCATAAGAAACTGTTGACTCACCAAGGACCAAGCGGAAACACATCGTTATCTGAAGAAGAAAAGGGGTATTTGTAATATAATGATGAATACAACTAAAATAGCAGAACTAATGTTATCGATTGCAAGAGTAAATAATGGGAATCATCCAATTATATAAGTGAGGAGAAAAGATGATTAGACCTAGTGCATTCATGGCCAGTGCACCAGAACTGATCTGGGAGAGGATGACATAACCCTTTAAAAGTTTACCATAAAGTTCAGGAACACATTGAAAGTTGATAAAGAGAAGCTTATTCCAACTTAGTAATATTTCAGGATAGTTTGTGAATGTGTTTGAGGTAAGCTTTGGGGTCGCTGTAGTGGATGGCTTATTGATGCTTGGTAGGCATGCACAACTGATTTAAAAGGGTAGTTCCTGAAGACAATAGGATTTTAAATAAATCCACTAATTTGAAAGAATGTTTAAAGGACCTTATATTTTGTAGACAAGTTCAGTTTCAACCAGATGTTGACTTTAGTTTTAACAGATGGGTCCAGTGAACATAAATCCTTATTAACATGCTCGACTATCAGTATAATGATTGCGTACAAAGCCATACGCTAACTTTCGTTCAGTGTTTAAATTCTCAGCTCAATTATGAAGTCTGTATCTGGCATGTGTCTACACTGCGAAAATATAGAACTTGTAGCCACCAATATCAATATTTCTAACTATTTGGTCTTGATCTAGCATTGTTGTCTCAATTCATCATCTAATGCTGTATGCAATGGATGGTCTATGGCATGGTCTGGAAGAAGTTTATCTAGGGCTTCAACGTTTGGGACAACAGTTGGTGCAATGTAGTTATTCACAATAACTTCATTTTGATTTTGAATACGATGAATAGCTCTTTACAGATCATTTGAATTTTCTTTTTGTTTTTTTGGGATGCTTTGCATTATATGCTGCTTCCTATTCATTTTCAAAGCTGCTGGTCAAATCCTACTGGTCTCTCCATGAAATATGCAAAATGAGCTGTGACATATAGAATAAATCACTGTCAAATTCTAAGGGAAACGTTTCATACACTGTGAACCTGTCAGAATTATTGTCACCGTCAGCCAACATGACTACACTGACAATTTGCCAGTTCCCCCAAACACAGAGTGATCGTTTGTAATGAACAGGCAGGAGGACTGTGAATCATCAGAGTCAGCTCTATGATGTTTAAACAGCCAATACCCTGAAGTACTCTTTACTGTAATAAGTTCTCCGCTGTTTGAATTTTTTTTTCAAAAACAGGAGGCACTTATAGTTCTGCTACTCAGATGTTATGAACACGTTGCGAGTGCATTGATCTAGGTAATCTGCATCTGTGCCAAAAGTCTCCGATTCCTAGCTCATTTATAACACCACATATGGCAAGGTTAGACCTAGTAGAACTTTCTGTAAAATTTGTCCTGCTTTTCTTTTGGTTCGAAAACGGTACGTGATTTTTCATAATTACAATCCTTGGATCCTTACAGACTTTGCATATGTATGGACCTATTCCATCTGTGTCTATTGTAAATATCTCCTACCATATCTATGACACCCAATAATTTGAGATTGTACCCGTAACATTTGGGTCAATATACAGCTCCCCCAAAACTTTGCCTGAGTTAAAATGACCGCTCCCTCTCCTTCACATCGCCGTGATCCCATTTGTACTGCAATAGTGACGTGCCAACACGCTCCAAACACAATTCTAGTGAGATACAGGCATGGCAGAGTGCATCCACAATACTAAAAGAATGCGTGGAGAGTGCCATACTCAGTGGACAGAAAATGTGTCGCTGTTCACGGATATTTCGGAAATATTGCAATGGAATATACGTTGTACTACCATGTGACAATGGACTAACATCAATTTATAGATACATAGTGAGTCTTTATACTTGGGACTGCTGTAAATCCTCATGTAGAAGTGACGTCTGGCACAAAGGTCAGAGTCCCAGTACGGCTTATAGGATTCTCCCAAGGTAGGGGTGCAGCTTAAAGTGGCATATAGTAATCACTGAGAGTATCCCACTCACAATTCTAGTATTGTTCTAGTCTACTATGTGGTTAAGTGAGATTGTAGAGAATGCCCCTTTAAAGGAGGTAGTAGAGTGCTAAAGAAGATATAATCAGACCCCTATGACCCCTGTACTGCTTACATGATCTCCCTAACCTCAGGGTGAAGCTTATACGTAAGTTTTTGGTCGGAAAGTTAGAATGCATTGTTTTCAGGTTGTTTTGAAAACGATTCATAACATATTGGCTTAGAATAGGATACATTATATATATATATATATATATATATATATATATATATATATATATATATATGTATATATATATGTATATATATATATGTATATATATACATATATATATATATATATATATATATATATATATATATATATATATATATATATATATATATATATTACAGCAACCTTTATATCAAAAGACGTTTCTGAAAATGAGAATCGGTAATGAGATTAGCTGCACTTCTTGACAATACAGGTGGTGACATTTTATGTGAAGACACAAACACAATCGCTGGAAGTCACACCGTGAACTGATTGTCTTGAGTCAATATCTGGTAGCAATTCTTTTTGTATTTACAGTTTCTATAGCTCCTCTGCTTGAATTGCTCCTGCTCCTAAACACTTCTAAGTCTATGCCAAGGTTATTCCAAGTCATCTCTAACCTGTATTAGCTCTTGTCTATGAACAGGGTTCTTAGTTCCAGTTGCCTTCAATAGCCTTTCATCATGGTAATACATGATAACTCCCTTAAGGTCAAGTCATCATCAGCTTTTAGAAAAAAGCCCAATTTGCAGAAATATTGATTTGTGGAACTGTCTATTACTTACTTGTCAACCGAGCAGTTGTAGAGGAAATTTCAAACAGCCAAAGCAGTATTAGAGGGTAGCAAATAATTAATACGATAATCAGTGGACTGGTCCTGCCACACTATTGAGAATTCCACTAGCCCTTAATGACTTTGCAATGCGTTAATATCTGAGGAATGTACACCAGGGCTGCCCATTTTATGGCCCTACTCTAAAATGGTCTGTTTTCCCTTTAATCTCTATGAAACTAGAAATTGACTATATATACAACCAATTTTTAGGAGCCTCCATCACACCAGAAAATATGAACATATATACAGTTTAACTAGTTAAACTATATATCATATATTGGTCAGATGTACAATTCAGGCATTTAGTCGGGTGCATTATCCTGCAAAATTTTACCAAATCGGAAATACTGGATTAATTAAGTGAAATCTTTTACTTGTGACAAGGAATAGTTGAGAGTTTAAAAAGTATAACACTTTTGGTGTGTTTGGTGAGAATCTTTTGATTTCTGGTCTGTCAAACCTGCAATTCACATGAATATAATGTCTTTCAGATATATTTGAGGAGCCAATTGGCTGAATAATAAAGTGAGTTTAATAGCCATACTATCCCCCTAGAGGGTTGTTATGTGTTTTATATTGACAACAAAATAATTAAGAATTTATTAAATTTTCTCAGCTCAGGGTCCAAAAATCATATTGTGGACTGAATAGATCTTTGGACGTTACACACACATTAGTCTCTCTCCCGCATAAATTTATGCATGTGTACACATTAAATGTGTCCCACAACCATGGCTGACCACACATTGATCAATATTGAGCAATAGTTTAATCCTAATGTTGCTCTTGTGGAATGCACAACCTATTTAGCTCCAATTTGGAGACCCTAGATGGGTGTTTTAAATCGGTTTGGCCACCTAGGACAAACACCAAACCTGTTTCATACAAGGAGAGTCAAGGTGGACAGGTCTTACTAATGTTTGATGGTATTTGGTGCTCATGGAAGTGAGTTCATCCTAAGTAATTTAACAAATGTAACATCCTTAAGATCAATTGCATTCACCATGCAAATAATGTGTATACATATGGTTGCAAAGGTATACATAATTTTGAAACTATACGTGGTGGGGATAATAATTAGTGAGGTAGATGATAAAAGGAGGAATTTTAAGCAAAATAGAGTAAAGTTGGAGATATGTTTTGAAAAGTTCCACACTTTTGACTATTACAAAAAGTTTGCCAACACATTACAAAAAGGTTCTTCCTCTCTGGGTTCTGGAATTTTTTAGGGTTGCTTTGGGACAGACAGGCTATTAATGTTTTCGGTTTGCATGGGCGCGACCATTGGGCCATTGGGCAGCTGTGACGTCATCGGGACAGATTGTGGTCATGAAAATAGAAAGCAAGTATCTTAGTTTAATGGTATTTATTAGAACTAGGCCTACACTCTCATAAACGATTACAGCTATAGAAACGATTTAACAATTTTGCTCGGGGTCGTCTGAGGGCCCACATTTTAGCTGAGTGCCACTGGGACCCCCCCAAAAAAGGTTGACTGGGCGTCACAATGTCACAAGGCCGATTGTGATAACGAAAATACGTCCCATAGGCAGCGCCTGCAAATACACTCCACCCTTCAGGGTCTTCTGCTTTCTAGGCAAGTAGTCTAAATACGAACCAAACAATTTGAATATGGGTTCTAACACTTACACCAGTGACTCTCTGCAACTGCCTAATCAAATGTACTGGCTGTTGACAGTTTGGGTGCTGTATAATCCAGAGGGCTTTTATTTAATGACATGAAAAAAAGCAGGAGGCCTCGTGGGGGTGCAAAGGTGGCTACATGGCACCTAACTTGGTTACAGGTCACTCTAGGATCGCCATGGTTAAACCTGTAGACACACGGCCACAAATGGCGCATCAAAAGTCCCTTGGAAGCATTGCTATGGCAACCAGCAGAGTAGCGTCATGTCATGAACGCAGCGTCGTTTGCCACGCTGTCACTGAAAAGGGACCATCCTGGTGCCAGGGATCAGAAGGCTGTGTCGCTGTGAGGTAGCTTGGGTCCGTATTTTCCCTGTCCTTCCAGTAGGACAGAGGAGGGGGGGGGGCTGTGGGGCAAATTATGCACATACTTGGACTGATCTAGGCAAGCAACCCTGATCGTGGTCAAAGCCACATTTTTCTTGTTTATGTATGTTTTTATATATCAAGCCTACCTGCCCATGCAATTTTGGAATAACTGTGGATTTTTTAGGTCATATTTTTCATGTTAAACTGACCCCCTTGGGTGCTAGTCAATCGGCCGGGGGTTTTCATATTGTTAAGAAAAATGATATGAGGCTTTAAATATAATAAAGTTGTTTACATCAATGTTGAGTTTCTTGAGTTCTACTTTTGGGACCACAATTGTACATTTAAGGATGCTCTGGCACATGTACATTTGGCTTTTTAAGGGGCATCAGCGTTTAATTGTCCCTCTCCTTGGCCCAGCCATACTGCTCAGGATCCATATATTCGGGATCAAGACTCTGGTATTTTGCCAGATGCAGGCTTAGAAGTGTGCTCATTGCACAGTGAGTTTGAATGCCTCAAAGGCAGGTGGGAGAGACATCAGCACAATACGTCCACTTTGGATATGAAGTGTTGGTACCGGAAGGTGGTCTCAGCACTCATACAGAGACGCCCCTATCGTTTTAAATTTTCTTGGAGCATTATTATAATTTTATACATAGTTGTATAGTGTCACATTCGATTTCTGTCATTGTATAATGAGATGAGAGTACATGTAAGTGCTGCTGAAAATATGTTGCCAAAATGAGAGAGACAGACGAGTGGAGAAGAGTTCAGATTGGGAGAGAGATAAATGTTGGGTGGCAACACATGTTTAAACATTGCTGAATTATCAATGGTACATTTATATTTACCTTCAGCACTGATCTGGTGCTTAAAGGGTTAAGGCCGTACAGCTGGTGCAGTAGTGATTACTCTATTTAGGTTTGATGATGCAGACCAGTAGACATGCCTCTTTGTCTATGCAGGAAAAGGGATCAGATAAATGCTCACCCACCCCCCCTCTCACTACCACTGTCGCCATCCTTATCAATCACCTTTCACCCCACCGCCTCTCTGCCCACCCACATGGTGGTCCCAGGGCCTCACTCCAAGATAACTGACCTGGTTTTGTGGGAAGACGATCAGTCGGGCGGGCATCAAGGTGTCATCCACATCATTGTGTAGTCAGGACACATCATCAGATAATGTGAAAATATATACCCGCATGTGACATTTCACTGTTGTCTGTGATCTGATAAATGTTTAAGATGCACAAAGGATAATCTGTTCATGTCTGTGAATTTCCTTTCATCTAAAGTGTGGACCTGTAATTTGATAATATAAATGGGTATTCTCAGATAAGTCTGAAGATTTTGACATAAGACAGACTGCCCCTATAGAGTACCTTCGATAGAAACCATTAATCTAGTTTAAGATGAGATACCTGATAATAAAAATCCGTTTACCCCCTTTGGTATTGGGGACATACATCTACAGTCAACAATGTCTAAAACGACCACGTTTGGAAATTTTGTAATGATAGTCAACCTAAAGGGGGGTGGGGATACTATAGAATGAATTATCCACAAAAAAGAATGGTTGTCTTTTTTCAGTAAGTGATATTAGTATTTGTAGTTAACCTATTTATATTACACCAGTGAGAAAAGTGATCAAGGTCGTCTTGTGTTTTTCTGTAGGCTGTCACAGGGTCATCTTCAGAGGCATCTAATACAGTGTCGTCAGCATAACAACTATTTCTAGGGGATTCACAAAACCATCTATATCGTTCACGTAAATTAGAAATAACCCCCGAGGAAAGCCATGTTAGGAAGGCCTCATTGGATGTTATACCATTTGCAATAGTTTTATGAGATCTTCGATGCAAATGATTTTTAATCCAGCATAGTTAATCATTTCTCACCCATAGTTCCTCACATTCTGTCAATAGTATTGCACGCTTTACCACGCCAAAAGCCCTTGACATATCTATAAGATAGTGTTGCTAGGGTGAACTTATTGGCATCCATACTATGAAAGAGATCATCTGTTAAGTCGGCTACAGTTGTTATTCTAGAATGATCTTTTCCGAAACTACGTGGTTTGGGATTAAGAAGTGTATTATTTTCAAGGTGAGTGGATGTGTGTGCAGGTATGATACGCTCAAGAACCCTCCCTGGTAAAGGTATCTGTGAGATGGGTCAGTAGTTTGTTACATTTCCCCTCTCTCCAGGATCGGGTATGCGCCCTCATAGGAATAGATCTTTTTCCAAATTTCATCAAGTTGCATCAAAATGATTAGCTCACTCTGATTAATTTATTTTATATGTGCATACCTCATGCATGCGGCAAAACGTACTAAACGTTGTACACTGTAATTTAACTATTTGAAATTTGAGGCAAAATTACCTATATTGTGCATTGAGAGTGAATAATAATGGAGTGTAGTGGTTTGTTTAATTTGGTTTGGTATTCGTTAATTTATCCTGCACATACAATAAGGCCAGGCCCTGTTCCTATTTTGCAGCTCATGTACATATCTATTAGAGATGTTATTCATTATAAATTCATAATCAGTGTCTCTCAGGGAATTGTTATTATTTCTACATATAAAAAATATATGTTCTTAATGAACCGATTATAGAGTAAAATTATTCCACTTAGTTTTCCAGACCAAAAATGTTTATGGGTCTAGGACATGCTTTTACCCGCTCCAGATATAGACCTTTGACCTGAGAAAAGTAATTGGGATTGGCACATGTCCAGTACATGAATAACAAGAGAGATTTAAGCACCAAAGCGGTCAAATCTAGTCCCTATGCTAAGTTAGGGAAAACATGTAGCCACGGTTCATATCATGTTTGTTTCATCAACCTTTTAAAATGATAAACTTCAAGGTTGACTTTGAAGTTTGAAGTTTAAAGGCGCACTGAGCTGAGGACCTAACCCTGCCGAGTTTTGTACGCAAATGACGTCGTGGGTTCAGTGCGCCTTTAAAGTTTGTCTTTATTGACCGCATTTTAGCACAATTACAATTCATGGCGGATCCTGTTTGTATCTTTTACAAAAGAAAGTAAATTATGCGATCAATCACTGATTATTGCCATCGGCTATCACAGTATATCAATAATTATCATTTTATATTTATGTCACATCTACTACAATTTGCTTGTGAAAAGCTGAGCAGTTTTGCGCCGGATCCAGACACTATGATTATAGATTTTTATCTATGCCAATAAGGAAAGGACTCATAATCAGCAAGCTGATTATTCTTTGTGTGGCCCTATGTTTGTCCTAAATAACAAAAGCTTGGTTTTTATATTTAGAATTTCAGATGGCGCATCACAGGGTGTCACGGGACACACATCTGGGATTCTACTATATCAGAAACCATTTGATTACCGGCCAATAAAACTTAGCACGCACTAAATTATCTTTCAAACAATCATTTCATTGTTATTACCTCCATGTCAAGTATCAACTAGTTCATATAAATTCTTGAGTTTAATGCCAATTAAAAAGTAATCAAGCCCAATCACTCAAAACACATTTTTACAGCTCAATTTGTTATCATGTTGCTTAAAGCGGGCTTTGTTGCTTTTTGGGGATTGATTTTTCCAACAGGAATTTCATTTTATTTTTAAACTACTAAATTAACAATATTCCTATTTGCAGAATGTAAATTATTCCAGGCTCGGCCTACGGACACCTCAAAACTCTGGTCATATGCTGCATAATGAATCAGACTGTAGAACCAGACTGGACCTTGCACTGCCTGAGTTACTCCATTTCTTACATCAAGAAAACTAGTACATCTGGACCTTTTAAACCCATATTTGCTCTGATGATGAATTCTTCTATATCGTAAGGAGACTATTTTAGCTTCTTGATACACATAACGAGTAGGAGTCAATCTAGGTAGATTTAAACAATATTTTATACAACGATTTTGCATACGTTGGAGCTGCTCCAAAATATCTACATTCGCAAAGCCATATAGAATATCTCCATAATCGAACAACTGGAGAGTATGTACATGATATCAATAACAAGTAGGGTCTCGGTATAAACTCCTCCACATGGAAAGTAGATAAGATGTATAGCCTACTTTTATCTTCACAACCTTAGCATGGCCATTCATATTCAATTCTGTATCCAATATGACTCTCATATATTTTAAAGTATCCACAAATCTTACCATTTTACCGTTTGCCAGTTTGTTAGTATTTTCAGGTTATAATTTTGATGGGCCAAAATATATATGATTCCTTCAAGGATTCTCCCTGGCCCGGTAATTGACTTATAAGCCTTAGGTTTGATACCTTTTTGAGTCATGGTAAGGGTGTGACGCCGGCCGATTTCCATGACATTTGAATTTGTGAATTCGTCACAGATAAACTTGATATTTTTGTAAAGCGCTTGAGTTGTGTAAGTATACTATATTGCAAAACCTTTGTCAATACATTGTCAATTGGTTAGGATTTTCTACAGCCAAGACCTTTTACAACACATGGATAATATCCATATTGACAACAATATCAGGCATATCAATATCACATAGGGTAAAGTGCCCATGAGTCGACCGCTTGGACCTCTGTTCATTATTCTGGGATGTCTGCTGGGTTAGGCTAACATGTAGGGGCATCTCAGATTTGATGTGAACGTTATCCTGACATATTGGACTTTCCAGCCAATAAGGCTACAACTTTTATATCCATGCCCATGAGGCCTTATAGGCTTGCACTACATAAGAGGTGTAATTTATCTTTACAAGTACCATGAGTCAACCACTGTGGTACCTTGAGTCCACCACAATATGTGTACAGGCAAGGGGAAAGGGATATCCAATGAAAATGTCAACTTTAAAATTCATATCATAAGCTTTCCAGTGATAATATTACACAAGAAGATATCATTTCTAGTTTTTGAGAAATGACCGGATGCATATGGGTGGGCATTGCCCTATCCAACACCCCAATAAGCTCTAAGTCCCATAGTTTCCTAGATATCTCTATGTAATTAGCATAATTAGAATAATTAGAAAATGATCATACATTTTCATCCTATAGGCCATAGATTTTGATCTAGAAATGATAATTCTATTCTGTTTTGACCATAGTAATCCCAATGAATCATTTTATCAATGAGCTACTTAATCTTTTAATTTAGAATGAAAACCACGTTTCCATGGCAACACATATCAACAAAGACACACATTTAGGCTCTAAAACGTTCTTTTTACATTCCAAATATGGAAGCTTTTCACCAAAAATGGAATGTTTTATGTAATCCTATTGAATTCTCCAGAAAAAAGTACCCAAGAGCTATTTTTAGCCTAATTCTTTCATTTTAGGCCATAGTGGCGCCCCCTGGTGGCTAAAATCGGAACTAATCCCGCGGGGACCATCCTTTCTGCTTGGCTGCTCACATATATGCTCAGTCAGCTGCTACATACTAGAATGTATATTTTTATACTAGATGCAAGAAAAGGGTTTATTTCCTCTTGAATGATGTTAGACTGAGTGTGATTGTAATACATTAACCCATTTTAATTATGCTTAACTGTGTTTCTTAACCAATATCACACTATTACAAATATTACCTCTTTTATCACTTCCACTTTATTTCAAATCAGCTGGCAAATTATCAGAAACACAGCTCCAATTGCATAACATTACCAAAAAATGTGGCATTTTTGACGGACAGTAGAGGGAACTAGACCAGTATTTCCAAAAATGGTAAAATAGCATCTGCTGCATTTCTTCACATTGTATCAATATAAATGTAGTGAAATCCAATAACATAATCATTGATTATATCAATTTGATACCAAAAACCAAGCAAAATGGCTGACTCAAGGTACATGGTGGACTCAAAGACAGTTTACCCTATGTAATCATCAGAATACCATGGAGTATTGTGTTCCTGCTCCAATTAAGGTCTTATTTTAGCAACAACAAAAAACATTTGGGTCTTATTTTAGCAAAACAATCATTTGTACAATTTGCAGTATCATTTGTCTGAACCTGTGTTCCATTTGCATCGACCACACATAATTGATTTGTGGATGTTGAATTTGAAGGCACCAATTCCTTCATAGCCGACCAGAAATCTTTTGGATCAGCTCCTAGCCGCTGCAACTGGTTAACTACATACAATCTCTTCTCCTCTCTAACCTCTAAACATACAGCATTTTTTAATTTCATTTACCTCAAACCAATCACCGATTCTATTTGTCCTTTTTGCCTTTTGAAAAAAAAAATCTTTTGTCTGATCCTTACTAATAGCTCAGGGGACATCCAGGGTTCCTCTTTGCATTTTATTTTTAAGTTTCTGATTGGACACATAATATCTAACACGTCCATAACATATTTGATTTAGATTTCCCAGCATTTAATAATATCAGTCGAGCAAAGAAACCCTGGTTAGGCGCTAACTTAATAAGCCTAATTAAAGATAAGAATGAGGCCATTAAGCGCTTCCATAAAACCAAATCCCAGGATGATAACAATATCAAACATTTCCTCCAAAACTTGTCCAAACAGGAAAATAAAAAAGCTGAGGCAGCCTGGCATAAGCGCCAAGTAGATGACAATGTGAACAGCCCAAAAGAGTATTGGAAAGCCCTTAGCAATATCACTAATCCTAAACAAGCTGACATATATTTTAATCTGATACACCATGTACATAAAATGGCCATTAACCCGGAAGATACAGCTAATTATATTAATGAATATTTCACTAGTATAGGCCCTAACCTAGCAAAAAATCGGAATGAGCCATGGACTTTCCATCCTCCTGTGTATGAACCCTCTTTTGTCTTTCATGAGACTGAAGAAGACATAGTGATAGAATTAATTAAGAAAATCAAGCCAAATAAACCCTCAGGTGTTCCTCTAGTCAAAACCAGTGCACTTAAAACAGCCATGCTTGCATTACCTGCCCACATCACTTTTATTTTTAACCTAGTAATAAGAAATGCCTCCTTTCCAGATGCTTGGAAAATAGCTACGGTCAAACCGCTCCCAAAGCGGGGTGATGCCTCTGATGTGAATAACCTGAGACCCATCTCCATCTTGCCACTGCCATCTAAAATAATGGAAGAAATTCTACATCAGCAAATAATGAAACATCTCCATGATCATAAAATTCTTACTGAAAATTAAGATGGCTTTAGACCTGGTAGATCCACTGTGGATAGTCTTATCAAATTCACTAATAATATATATAGGGAATCTAATAATGACATGGGAACCTCGGCCATCTTCCTCGATTTCGGGAAAGCTTTTGCTACCATAAACCACTTATTATTAATAAATAAATTGGGAAAAATTGGTTTTAGGCCTCCTGCAAGAAATTTAATTGAAAACTACTTGACAAAAAGAATGCAAGCTACCAAGGCAAATGGCAAAATGTCAGACACCCTCCCAATCCCATCTGGAGTACCACAAGGTTCGGTCCTAGGACCACTCTTGTTTATCATATACATTAATAACCTTGGTTTTCCTCTAAAGGAATTGAAATGTCAGCATTATGCAGACGACACTGTCTTATATTATCTATATAATAACCCAACTCCAAATGTGGAAGCTACTATTAATTCAGAGCTAAATGTTGTAAATACATGGTGTAAAGCCAATAAGCTATCACTCAATGCAAAAAAACAATGGTTTTGCACATAAGGACTGAGGCAAACCTTAAGTTAATGCCCAATGTCTCCAGTAGTATAGTATGTATCGGAACGGGACTATAGTTAAGTACTGTTTATTACTCAATCGACATGCAGCCAATCAGAGGCCTCCATTTGGTCACGTGACCGGAAGTGACCTACTTAGGGGATTAGTGGTGCATTCTGGGTAACCCTGCAGCCAATCAGAGGCCACCATTTGGTCACGTGACCGGAAGTGACCTACTTAGGGGGATTAGTGGTGCATTCTGGGTAACCTACTGACCTACTTAGGGGACCGGAAGTGACGTCATATGACCTAATTTAGGATCACGTGACCGGAAGTGACCTGGTGAGTCACGTGAGCGGAAGTGACGTCACATGACCTAATGGCCGACCGGAAGTGAGTGACCTGATTGAAGATCACGTGACCGGAAGTGACTTGATTGATCACGTGAGCGGAAGAAGAAGTTTTTTTGTTTAGGAAGTGAGGGTCTTTAGGATCACGTGACTGGAAGCGACGTCGTCACATGAGTGACGCTTTAAGAGACTGCGCGACTTACTAGTAAAAGAAGACGTATGAAAATAAAAACACAACAATATTTTATTTTATTTTTTTTATTTTTTTTTTTTTCAATCTTGATAAACACTCTATTTTTGAAAAGATGCACACGCTTATTTATTTTTTTTCATATCTCTAAAGGACTCGTTGTCACACCGTCAGAATGCACGCGACGCTTATAATACAAGTAGCGCACGCCGTCTTTCTCTATGGTGTAGGTGACCATTTTGTTTCGCACCACTTTGAAGTTTCTATTTACAGCAATGAGAGTTTTTCGTTGGCGAAGAACATCCAAGAAGTCGTCTGGTTCCTGAGGGTTTTGTTTCTTCTGTACGCCTTTTGCACTCCATTTTTTGGATTTTCTTTCACCGGTGTCGCTGACTCGATCGTAGCAAATGTAAGTCTTAGGGTTGAGACTTAGGATCCCGTCACCTTCCCACTCCGCTTTCATAAGCCCCGAAGTTCTCAGATCGTGAAGGTACCGTCTCTCACAACATCCGCCGGGCGGCGGACACCATTCTCGCACTCTTTCCGTTTTTGTCTTCACGAAAAGCTCTAAGTGATCGTCGCACACCGCTGTCGGAAGCCACTTTCGTTTCTCTCTGAAGTACGTCTCTCTCAGGCGAGGTTTGACTAGGTCATCCAACGTGTCACCGCTGAGAGCCATGTAAAGACTGTCGGTGTCCATTTGACAAAGGGCATAATCGCGCCGATCGACGAATCTATCCAAGAAGTCGTATGTGAACTCTAACATTTTCAACTTCGCGTACTGGTATACCATGAACCCTATTTGAATAGGGAGGTTGTTGTTGACTGTTTTCGGTTGTAGTTCGACTTCAAACAGATCGGAACTCAACTCGGACGCCTTTTTGAAGCGCCACGAATTGGCCAATAGTTCGAACTTCCGACTGTCAGTGTATCTCACCGCCGTGTGTTTTTCTTTGTTGCAGATTGTTTTACCGTACGTAGCGTTTCCCATTAACTTGTAACAGTCTGACAGAATTTTCTCGTTCTCGTTCACGTCGCCACGTCTTCGCGCCGCCGTTACTTCGTCCGCGAAACCCGCAAAGGAGCGTTTAGGTAGGTATTCTACCACCAGCTGCACTTTGGTGACTATCAAACCGTGCTCTAAATACCACTTGAGAAGCGGCGTTCCCAAGAGAATATTTTTTCCGTGGTAACTCCCTATCAGACATCTCTGAGGCGTGTTCAACAGCTTTTCTTCCTGCGCAAAGTCTGACATGTGAGGGTCTATGTCCGATTTTGAAACGGTCGCGTTCTTGAAAACGGGGGTCATTTCTTCGAAGTAGTCTCGTAGGTGAGGCGGCGTAGTGATGTCCACTTGAACTAAACCGAACATTTTCTCCTCTTTCACAGCGGAAAGGATGTCGCTCTCGCTCATCGCGTTTCGAGACACTTTCAAAGCGTCAACCTTCCAGCGTTGTTGGGAGGCCTTGACCCGCGCATCTCGACGCTTCATCTCTCGCCATTCGCACTCCCACACGACGACCAGCTTGTGACCTAGCGCTTTCAAGTAAGCGCTTACTCTGGTCGTTCTGTCGCGTCTCTCCTCTCTCAGTGAAGCGCACTGATATCGGTGCGACGGTATGCACTCGTGAGCGTGGAACCAACACCCGTGAAACTGGAAAACCGTATTAGAGGCCGCGTGAAACCCGTCCACGCGAATTCTCCGACAGCCTACAACCATCTCGCCGCCGTTCAAAGCATGGCGCAGTTTCACGTCGCGGTCGTGCTCTACGAAGCGTAACCACTCCAAAGCGCTGTGAGAGTTTCTTTGCCTAATTTCGGGCTTGAACTCGGTCTCGGGCCGTCTCACCGCGTAATAGCCCGTGCAGTGCGCTTCGCTCATGCAGCGCAAGTACAGAGAGTTAGCGTCTAGTCCTAGGATGTGTTGGCACGGTCTCGCTTCTTCGCCGTACTTGTGCTCCCTTATCCGCGTGGTGCCCTTCTCGTGAAATCTATGGAAGATGATGGAAGGACCGCCGACTAGATTTTCTTTGATCAGAGCGTGGAGGACGGCGTCGAACTGGGGGAACGTTGTGAACGCGTCTTCTAGGTTTTGGAAGAGGAACCGTAAAGTCAAACCAGCGAGAGAAACTCCGTCTTTCAACATGTCAATGCCGCGATCTTGGAAAAATTTAGCGTGATTTTTCAGAGCTTCTATGAAAGGTTTGACGTCTTTGTTGTTGTAGTGGATCAAGTAGTCTTCCATAGTTTGCATCTTCTCGTCGGACCAAACTTTCTGACATGCGGCGTAGTTGGATTCGGACATTTTGACGCCCGTCAGCTCGCTGTCGAAAGCCGATCTCGGTGGCAGCGTTCTGTTTGCCAGTTTCCTGGTAGACGTCATCCATTCGTAAGGAAAGTGACCTTTCTCTTCGTTCCTGGTGAAAGCTCGCAAATAGGTCGCGTAGTTGTAACCGGGTGCCAAATAGTTGACTACGTCCAAGAAAACCGTGTGCTGTGTGTAAACCGCCAAGTATTGATTGCTTCTCTTTATGACGCTGAATTCTTGGTTTCTTCGGTCTCCGGAGGCGAAGAACGAGTGAAGGCGTATTTTGATCAGGTTCAAGTCGTAACGCCCCGAGTTGAAGCCCACGACTGGAGCTTGACGGATGTATCTCAGAAGACGCTTCTTCAGTTGAACTAACGGGTGTCTGGTCTGAGCCGCAGCGAAGCCGCCTGGAGAAGGGGTGAACGTCGCCTCCTCCAGCAGGAGAGCTTCACCTATCGCCGCATCTAACTTCGCTAAGGTCGGTCGGTAAAGTTCTAGCACAGCTTCTCCGATGACTTTGGCGTTCTCGTTTATGTGATTTAAAACTCGGTCCAACAAGGGGTCGGAATCTGCGTCGGATTCTCTGACGAAGCAGACGGGCCCCTCCCACCCCGGAAAGTCGGATGCGACGCTAGCCGACAAAGGGACGTGATCCCACAGCAGGGACACGTGTTCCGTCGACGGTTCTTTGCACGGTCTGAAGAAAGCCTCGAAATCGAAGGCGATCTTGTAAGGGTAGATTCCGGAATGTCCGTCGGGGGGAAAAATGGAGAAGTCTGCTAGCGCTTCGAAAATCGTTCTCGAATTTTGGTAGATGCCACCTACGTAGCGCAACTTGACTTGTCGGCAAGAGGAAAGCTGGTTCCTGTGTCTCTTCAGCAAGAACTCGGTGGTGAACGCCGCCTTACACTTGCAACATTCGTATATGCCCGCGTACGCGTTGAAGTCCGTGACGAGAGAGACGTGCAAACCGCCTTTCGCCGTCAGGTGTAGGTTGACTTTACCTCGGGCGGCCAGAGTTCTGGAAGGCGGTCTGATCAGAGTAACGCGTCTTCTCAACTTCCACCCCGGCACTTGACGCGACGCGGTGTAAACCGCTATCTGTACGTCAAACAAGTTCTCTAACGCGGGTAAGTCGCGGATGTTCAGACCCGGAAAGGATTCAGGTGTGGCAGCGGGACAGAACTGACGTAACAAATCTGAAGCGCGCTTGCTGGTGTTGTATAAGTGAAAGGAAATGCAGCGGAAGATGCAGAGGTTGTCCTTGTTGGGAAAATCTAACACGCCGCTTCTCTTTCCAACTCGACCGGCCTGAGTGATCCTACCGCCTATGGGGAATTCCCCCGGTCCCATGTAAACGCAAATGTTCAAATTGGTAGGAAAAAGAACGTGCCACTTGGTGTCAGCGTCGCAAAGTTTCCGTACTTCCTCGCAAGCGACGGTGTTTTCCATCTTTGAGAGGAGCTCTTCCAAAGTTTCTGAATTAGTTATAGTAGGGAGCGGTTGTATGAGAGTTGCATTGTTCTGGGAGGCGTGAAAGTAGCGCAGTTTGCTCTTGTCTTCTCTGTGTTGTAAGAGTAAGCCTACCGAGAAACCCACTTTGTATCTGAATCTTTGTGTCAAGTGAATGCGACGCATAGTATCTACAGCGTCACTCACCTCGCTGGTTGGTAGCCTGAAGTTTGTTACACTCACGCGAGTCCCGTGCATCCTGACGCCCGTTTGTATCGCAGGCCAATTCGCAGTGAACGTTTCCTCCCCGTTCGGTACAGCACATATGCGCGGAGGGACGGTCACCCCGTCCAGAGATTCGCATCGACAGGCGATCTTTCGGCAATCGCCTTCGCCGCATAGAGGGCAAAACTTAGGTACTACTCTACAATTTTCTACGTGTCTCTCGTGGTTGTACGGTCTTTTAAACATTTTGAAACACTTTTCGCATACGTACTGTGTCATGTTTTTTTTTCACTCAGTTACCAACTACTTAGCCGTCTAACTATCTATCTATCTATCAATCTATCTGTCTATCTATCTATCTATTTCTCTTTCTGTCTGCTGTCTGTGTATCCGTCTGTCTGTCTCATACAGCGTACGTCAAACGCTGTGTGTGTGTGTGTGTGCGCGCGTGAGCGTTGAGCGTCTCTCATTCCGAATCTATGCCGAGATATTTCAGAATGATCTCTGTTTTGTCATCCAACTCTTTGAGCGCTCTGGCGGACAGCGTCACTCCCTGCTGTGTGGGTTTTTTGTCAGGACCTTCGTACTTGCGCACGTGGACGAGGTTCTTACCGCTGTAGTAGCTCACAGCTGCGTACACTTCGCTCTCCTCATCCAGCACTGCGAACCAGGGGGTGTGATTAGGTTTTCCTTGCGCGGCCGCTGTGTCGCGTATGCGCACCACTGCGCGGATATCGGCGATGCGTGCTATGAGCTCGCGCAGCGCGTCGGCCGTGAAGTGCACTCGCTTGCTTCTGGTCAGAGACGCCTCTTTCACCTGGCCGTCTTTTGTGTAGCGCGGCCTCCTAGACAGTCTAGCCACGTCCTCCCAGATCTCCAGCGTCAAAGCTCCGTCTAAGCAGAACTCTAACCCGAGAGGACGGGAGAAGGTTTTCTCTGCTTCTTCTCGTCCATCTCGTTCTTTTTCTTGTATTTTTCTCTTCTTACTAGGCCTTGTTGTTCTGGAACTCACCTTAGAACGTTTCACACCCGCAGGATGAGTAACACCATCAGCGTGAGCTGAATCAGCAGCAGAACCGATAGCAGGAGCAGCGTCAGCGCTGGTGGTATCCGAGGCCTCGTTGTTGGAACAGCGCAGCCACACGCCGTCGGTGCTGAGTGTAGCGGTAGAAGATGAAGCGCCGCCGCCCTCGTAAGGTGGCGGTGAGGGCAGTCGCCACGGACCGGACGGGACGCTACTAGTGGAGGAAGTGAGGTCGAAAGGTCGAAGAGGGAAGCCGAAAAACGTACCGCCCACCCCTTTCCCTTCGGGTTGTTCGTACGCCTCGTCGTCAGCGTCGTTCTCTGTCTCACCCTGTTGCTGCTGCTCCTCCTCCTCCTCCTCCTCCTCTTCTTCTCGGTTTAGGGGCTGAGTGTCCGAATAGCTGTCACTCTCAGCGCGAGCGGCGTCGAGGGCGTCAGTCGATGTAGTGGTGGAGGAGAGGTGCTGTGCAACGTGCGGCAGGTCATCAAAGTCATCAACAGTAGTGGGGAGGTAAAAACCCGGTTGCCAGTACTGCGCTGTGCCAGGAGCGTTGTCGTCAGTAGTAGTAGCGGTAGCAGCAGGTGCAGCAGAAGCAGCAGCAGCAGCAGCAGGCGCAGCAGCAGACGCAACAGTAGCAGGCGCAGCAGCCTCAGCAGGCGCAGCAGTAGCAGGCGCAGCGGTAGCAGGTGCAGCAGCAGCAGCAGCAGCCGCAGCAGGCGGGGCGGCAGTAGCAGCGGCAGCGCGCTTAGCAGCAACGTGTACCGTCGCGAGTGTAACAACGTCGCTAGCACGACGACTACTACCAGTAGTACTACTACTACTACTACTACTACTACTACTAGTACTACTACTGCTACTACTACTGCTACTACTACTACTACTGCCGCGAGCGCTCGCTACAGCGGGAGGGTGATAAGACCAAGCGGCTGCGGCGGTAGTCTCATGTTCAGTAGCAAGAGGAGGCACTGACGCTAAACGAGCGCTGTTCCGCGTAGTCTTCTTGTTCTTGAACGACGCTAGATGTTGTCTTTTGCTCATGGTGGTGACTGTAGAGAGCAGCAAAAGAATGAGTGAGTGAATGGAGGTTTCCAGACCCCTTATATACGCCTTCTCGCTTCTAGAGCTAAGCTACTTACTGACCCTGTTCAGCTGCCGCCGGCTGGCCGGCGGCCATTCACAAAGAGAAACAAAAGACATAAGGCATGACGTTTTCAGCTGGATCCCTTTCCCCCCTTTTGAGAGATCGACTGTCATGAGCTACGCCGCTTAACACCCTGTTCAGCAATTCAACGCGCATTAGCTGTATAAAGGATTAAGCGGTTGCTGCCGTCGACTGACCGGCGGCCATTCACAAAGACATAAGGTATGACGTTTTCAGCTGGATCCCTTTCCCCTCTTTTTTTTTTTTGAGGTATCCACTGTCGTGAGCTAAGCCGCTTACCACCCTGTTCAGCCATTCAGCGCGCGTTAGCTGTATAAAGGATTAACGGTGACGAGCTTAGAGTGTGTGTACAAAAAAAACTACAGGAGGCGTGTGGCGTGAAGCAGGACCCCCCTAAGACGAACGTGTCTGTCTGTGAGTAGAGGCGTGTGCATGTGGTGAGCGACTTAAGTGTAAGACAAAAATCACCACCTCCTGCCGTGGTGAGTAGACCGGGCCGGCCAGGCGGCGGCCCGCTAGTTCAATAGGGAGGGGTGACAGCTGACTAAGGCTGTGCATGAAAAAAATCCGATTTTCACCTGACCTCTGACGTTTGTTACAATGAATGTCAGAGGGAGGGAGACGTCCTCAGGTAGGGGGTAGGAGGTAAGGCTAATGGATGAGGAAGAAACACCGTTTTCAGCTGGTCTCCACGGATAGCGATGACACACCCCTCGTCATCTAAGCTCTTAAGGAGCGGAGCGGCTGAAAAAGCGTCATGCGGACAGGTCGCTACACAGCTGGAGTGCTGTTGGAAATGGGATTAAACTCCCTCTGTATAAAAAGCTCTGATTTCTGTTGGAAAAAAAACATATCGCCTCTGACCACAGTAACGTCTACTACCACCACCGCCGCCACCACCGCCGCCGCCGCCGCCGCCACCGCCGCCGCCGCCGCCGCCGCCGCCGCCGCCGCCACCGCCAAGACGAGACGAGATGGCTCAAGCTATTCCACTTTCAAGCTCGCCTTCACCGCCTTGTCCACCTGAAAAAAAGTTAATGCGGCTTGACGACGTGAGACGCGCGAGGCAGACCGATGGGGAGAACAGAGAGGTAGGACAGCGGCGGTTAGCCTATAGCGACGCCTTGCTTCGTCAACTAGGTAAAGAGTTGAGCGGCTGTTGGAGAGAGTTGGGCAGTAGCTTAAAAGTTACCGCCGCCCGTATGGATGCTCTAGTAGAGCGCAGTGTCAAGACACCGGAGGAGCTGTGTACGGCGATGTTCCGAGTCTGGTGGGGTGAAACCCCGCATCGTCATAGATGGGGAGAGCTCGGTCGCGTCTTCACCCGCATTAGACGCGTGGAACTGTTGGCTCAGTGGATGTCCCTTCTCCACAGACAGGGGTTGGATTTCGAAAACCCCGACTCGCGCGCGATGCATAAGCACTTGCGCACCCTCGGCAGACGTCTAGGTAGCAGGTGGAAAGAGGTGGGGGACCATTTAAAATTGTCGCCTGAGAGGTTAGATAAGATCGCTGAAGAATGCGAATACGGAGGAAGTCCCGCTGAGTGGGCCTTCCGAGTGTTGAAAATGTGGCAAGATGAAGCTGACGGTGCCGGCGGTACACCTTTTGAACTCCTTCGAGTGTTGACTGAGGACATGGGAAAGTTTGACCTCGGCATCGCGATATTACTTGACTTTATCAAGCAAGAAACAACGAGAACGACGGACATGTGAATTGTTGTGTTTTATTTTCATACGTCTTCTTTATTAGTAAGTAAAAAAAAAAAAAAAAAAAAAAAATATCATAACAATTAAGACGCGCGCCCTCTTAAAGTGTCACTTCCTCCAGTCGCAGCTGATCGCCTCATCGAAGCACGTGATAAACAAAAAAAAAACGAAGAGACACGCTTCTTCCTCTCGAGAGGAAGAAGCGTGTCTCTCGATTAAAATCTTTTTCTTTTCTTTTTTTCTTAAAAGAGACAAACGCCCCTTAGAGTGCCCCCCCACCCCCCTAGAGTGCCCCCCTCCCCCCTCCCCCCCTCCCCCCCACCACCCGCCCCATGCATCCTAAAAGCGCCCCCCTCCCCATGCATCTTAAAGGGGCCCCCCTCCCCCCCTCCCCTCCCCTCCCCTCCCCCCCCCCCTTATACACTCTAAAGAACGCTTCTACCTAGTTCAATAAGTCACTTCCAGTCGCTCGTAAAACAATAAAAAATGAAAAAAAAAAAAAAAACTTATATCGTAGTGTTTTTTATTAGTTTACCGAAAAAAATAAGAGACTCGCCTCCTCCTCTCGAGAGGAAGAAGCGTGTCTCTCGATTAAAATCTTTTTCTTTTCTTTTTTTCTTAAAAGAGACAAACGCCCCTTAGAGTGCCCCCCCACCCCCCTAGAGTGCCCCCCTCCCCCCTCCCCCCCTCCCCCCCACCACCCGCCCCATGCATCCTAAAAGCGCCCCCCTCCCCATGCATCTTAAAGGGGCCCCCCTCCCCCCCTCCCCTCCCCTCCCCTCCCCCCCCCCCCCCTTATACACTCTAAAGAACGCTTCTACCTAGTTCAATAAGTCACTTCCAGTCGCTCGTAAAACAATAAAAAATGAAAAAAAAAACAAAAACTTATATCGTAGTGTTTTTTATTAGTTTACCGAAAAAAATAAGAGACTCGCCTCCTCATCTCCTTCTCCTCCACCTCCTCCTCCTCCTCCTCCTCCTCCTCCTCCTCCTCCAAAAAAAAAGATATCACATTTTAAAGCCCGTGACCCCTTAAAGACGCTCATCTCTTCATTAAGTCGCGTGACGTCACTTCTTCTTCTGGTCACGTGATCAATCAGGTCACTTCCGGTCACGTGATCCTCAATCAGGTCACTCACTTCCGGTTGGCCATTAGGTCATGTGACGTCACTTCCGGTCACGTGACTCATCAGGTCACTTCCGGTCACGTGATCCTAAAGTAGGTCACTTCCGCTCCCCTAAGTAGGTCATATGACGTCACTTCCGGTCCATAAGTAGGTCATATGACCTCACTTCCGGTCACGTGACCAAATGGCGGCCTCTGATTGGCTAACTAGGTCACGTGACCTCACCACTAATCCCCTAAGTAGGTCACTTCCGGTCACGTGACCAAATGGAGGCCTCTGATTGGCTGCAGGTCGATTGAGTAATAAACAGTACTTAACTATAGTCCCGTTCCGATACATACTATACTACTGTCTCCCTAACACTAGAAGGTGCCTTATTGAACAGGACATTCACCTATCGATACCTGGGTATATTAATTGATACTAACCTGAATTTTTAAGCTCACACTGAGAGCCTTGTTCGAAATGTTAACTACAAGGTCAGGTTCTCGAGGATGATAAGGAGAAAGCTATCTGAGAAGTCTAGTGCAAAGGTTCTTACATGCATGATTCTACCTACCATTGACTATGAAAAAGTGTAGTGTAAATAAGCTGGAAGACAGAAGGAAAATGCATATGAACACTGCTGCCTTCACTTTTTCTCAAGAAAATGAAAACTTGGATACTGTAGGGACATTAGAACAAGGGCCCATGATGAGCGTTTGGTAAAGATTATTAGGCCAAAATAAACCTTTTACAGGAAGAGTTATGAATATAGGGTATCTACTCTCTGGAATTCTTTTAATCAAAATATAAGGTCATATGCAGAAAATGTAAAATTCCAGAGGTGGAACAAGAAGAGGTTCAAGGACATACTACATCCCCCCGAATTAGAACACTGAGTTGTATACTGTATACATGTTTTAGGATACCCACTCACTCCCACTTATTTCTACCTATGAATATAATTTTGTCTTTATTTATCTTTTTTTTTTTCTCTCTACTGGAACAAACATCATCCAATAATAATCAGTTGGATCAACATCAACATCTGATTAAATTATTTATAGGCAAATTCCATCAGCTTTGGGCATAAGATCAGCCCTAAAAGGGATAAGCACACTGTCAAGGTTTGCTCGCGCAAGACTTGGCATGGCTTATTTCTTCCGTTTATAACCTATTATATAGGTTTATTATGTAACAAGGTAAAGGAAGTATATGAAGAGTTTCGTTGCAAAACGCAACAAATCCATTTTATGAGTTTTGAGATAATAGTGTATTTTTGATTTTGACAAATTGGTGAATAGAAAGCATTTTTCTTTAATAACTAATGATTAATGTTCAAAAGATAAAATACCTAGAAATCGATTTTTGAAATCTTTGGATTTTTTTTCTAGGAGAAAAAGGATGATTTGATTTCAATTTTCAGTTTTTTTGCAAAACGCAATAAATCCAAAATCAGTTTTTCTGCATATGTCCATAAAATCAGTTATGGCCATTTTTTTTTCAATATAATTTTTCTTGGTATAGTGGGACATACATGAAACACCAACAAGTAGCTTTTAAAAATCCTTGCATCATTTTTCCTTGATTTAGAAATAGGATTTAATTTGCTCAATTTAGTTTTTTTGCAAAACGCAATAAATCCAAAAGCAGTTTTTTTGCAAAACGCAATAAATCCACAAAAATCATAAAACATGGTTTTTGTGTCCATATTTCAAATGCCTTCTAGATAAAATTGTTTTTTTATTTTCAAATAATGCTATTAACTATATAGAGCAAGATTGTATTCAATAAAGCCTTATTAAGACCGTAAACATGAAAGAATTAACAGTCCTACATACAAAAACAGTCTTTGGTGAGGTGGATTTATTGCGTTTTGCAAAAAAACAGCTTTTGGATTTATTGCGTTTTGCAAAAAAACTGAATTTTCGACAGGCCCTATCTACTAAATAAATATACTTTTTCAAAAAAAAATTTCACAATTTTTTTTCAATTTACCCTACACAATACCCCTGACTTATTTTCTCCCGATTTTGTATTTTGGCGCTTATTGCGTTTTGGAACCAAACTCTTCATATCCTAGGTCCATATACATCTTGGATCTGGATAGTTAAACTGTTTTCATATATATATCGCTATATAAAGAATCTAATCAATCCCTTAAGGAAATTGACTGTATTTTTATCATGAACATCATCGCTGATAATCATGCACATGAGCTGCATTGCATAAAAAGGGCCTGGCCCTACTGTACGTGCAGATTAAATAAATGAATAACAAACAAAATTGACTTCTTTGTCATATTTACACTGATAATAATGGACCTGAAAATGTTAGTCACTACGGACTACATTTCTATAGTCACATGAATGTAGCAAAAACGACTATACCAAGTTAGTCACCTATGTCTATAGTAAGTTAGTCATATAGTCAACCTATAGTCAGCCATTAAGTCGGCTGATTTGGGCTATATAGTCAAGTGACTATGAATTTAATGGTTTCATGGTCTAAAGTAGTCACTATGACTAATAGATATAGTCAATCATTAGAAATAATGGAAACTTAAGTACTGAAGGCAGGTCGAGGTTCAGCAGGGTAGACATGGCTAGGATAAGGCAGGGCAGGGGACAGGCTAGGATAAGACAGGCCAGGGGACAAGCTAAGATAAGGCAGGGCAGGTGACAGGCCAGGATAAAACAGGGCAGGGACGGGCTAGGATAAGGCAGGGCAGGGGACATGCTAGGATAGGGCAGGGACAGGCTAAGAAGGGGAAAGGGCAGGGGACAGGCTAGGATAAGGCAAGGCAAGTGACAGGCTAGGATAAGGCAGGCCAGGGAACATGCTAGGATAAGGCAGGCCAGGGACAAGCTAGGATAAGACAGGCCAGGGGACAGGCTAGGATAAGGCAGAGCAGGTGACAGGCTCCTATAGGCTCCTGTGTAGGCCTATCATGCTCTGTCAGTCTAGACATACACTGTTCATGTATTTCTATGTTATCAAAATTGGAACAAATTACCATAATAACTCTATGAAACATGAGAACTCATGCACCTTATAACATCTTAAGTTGTCATAGTCAACTGTAACATAACATATAACAAGCAGGGATATCCATAGAACAGTGGTTTAGGAGAGGATGTGCCTACCTGAAGTCCATGGACCATTCAAATTTGAATCCTAACTGTTTCCTGTGCACACATTCCTGTGACATCATCAATTTGTGTGATCCACATATAGTCACTCCTGACTATCTTTATGACTAATATGTGACTAAGTTGTATAGTCCCCTGACTATGGGGGTCAAAATGTGATGGTATAGTCAGTACTGACTATAGGTTTTATTATCAGTGTAGACCAATCTTTATTGTTAAACAATTTGAAAAAATAACACCCTAACACCTAATTTTTATATGACCGACCCCTGAAGAATCGAGCTGGGATTTCATGACTCTTATGTTTTAACACAATATAGACAGGTATGTGATCACTTGCATTAATACACCCTACACCAGCCTTCATAACTTTAGTACTGTAAATAAAAGGTTCATGCAAGTTAAACTTATAGTATGTCGACCTGTACGTGGCTTCACTCTATCAGCCGTTCATGTTGGCGTGTTTATCAATTGCCTCAGGTGAAACTCATCAAGTGCATTATACAGATCATCGTTATCTTCATAATCTGATAAGACATTCACGTTAAAATCACCAGTGATTATTACATCATAGTCTTCCAGCTTATCTACAGTATATGTCAGAATACTCAAGTGTGTGATAAAGTCCGTGACAACACCATCAGGGGGTCTATAAATGGTACCTATCAATACTTTGTTATTCTTCCCTTTTCGACTTCCAGCCATTGTACTTCAATAATAGGATTACTTAAGTTCAAGTTTTCAAATTTACTTATCGAACAACTTATATTTTCTAGAGTATATGCACACAAGCCAGGTTCGAAATGATTTTGTTTTCAATATGACATTACTCATATTTTTTGATAAATGCAGTTTTATTCAAATATGATGTTATATGTAACATAGATTATGGTTATAAAATGTATGGTTTGTATATGTGTGGCCTGTTCAGGGAAATGACCCCTTCAGGTATTATTTTTATTCCTGGTTTTGAGGGGGACCATGGTTGCAAAAGAGTTAAATACATGAAAAAATGTTCTAGGACCATTCTCCTGTAAAATGCAATCATCTTCATGTACCTGAACCATCTTTGATGCTAATCTTCTATATTTGTTGATATTTTTGTTGATACTTCTTTCGGTTGTACAGAGGTCAGCCCTAAGTCATAGAATACCATTTTGTGTCCTGGACGTTGTGTTTGGTGGGATGCAAAGGAATCTCTAATTTCACCAAAGTGGGAACTGTTGCAAGCGGTCACCATAAGTCTTTCTTACAGCCTCACAACTTGGCCTGACAATGCTTCGTGCACCTACTATTGTCAGTGCTTTGTCAACCTTCAATTATGTCTTGGAAATAGAAATGTTTACGATAAGTATAAAACATTAATGTGTCCATTGGATGGGAGTTATCTTTAATAAATTAAACTTACAACTACATTATAACATAGTTACTTCAAGGGAGTGAGGTGTCATGTGAGGGCTGCTCCTGTCTTAATGGACTGCCAAAAAATATATCAAGGCTCCTCCTGTTAGATTTATCATGTCGCATTGATGTGAGGTGTGATTCTTCATACTGCTCAGAGCCTAATACTGGGAATATCCTAGTTGGCTATTCATGCGCAGGGGTCTCAAGATAGCACAGATTATGTCTAAATACAGGTCTATTAACCCCCTAAAACCCAAATCTTTCTTTAATCACAGTTCCCTGCATAGGCACACTGGGCAACAGGTAGCCAGAAGTTGAAGTGCAATTACGGTTTTCGAGATGATAAATGCATTTATTGCACCAAGTAATTTTCAAATTGAATTGCATCATCATAAATACAACATGTTTATGGTTGTTATATATCATATTGATATTGGATAAGTACATCGGTAATAAATGTATCAGGAAAGTGTAAAGTTCGAATGATACTGGTATGAATTGATTTTAATACCAGGTAGCATCTCAAAGTCACAGCCCTTAGAGCGATGTAAGTAGCATAGTATGTGATGGATGCCAGTATGGTCAGACGTAACAAAGTCAAAGTTGGTGACAATTGGTAAAGAGGTACTGATTCTATAAGTTGCTCTGGGTGAAATCCCAAGGCTAGAGATATAGAAGGTGGTCATTATTCTCCCATAAAATATGTCATTATGCTACTCTTTATTCTATATTTGGCTGAGGGTACCATGTTGGACAAGATCTCCGATCCACTCATGATAAGGTAAAACATCGCGAACTAATGGGGAAACTATTAGATCTACTTAGGATTGAAGTAAAGAATGAGCTGTCTCAACAAGTACATCACTCAGAATGCCCACTAAGACCAAGACCTGCTGGGAGGGTGCAAGGCATCCAGACTACCTGTGACAAAGATAATCTAGACAATGAACATGATGATAATGACGATGATGATGATAATGACGATGATGACAGGTCTTCCGATTCTGGTGAGAGTGGTGCATCAAATCATGCCAATGTGATATATCCCACAAATGATTCTCCCATTAGCATTTCTGTCACATGTCCGTCGAATTTCTTGGAACTGTCCAAAAAAGTTATATTCTTTTTTTGTTGTTTACGATCATATATATCAAACCGAGTTCAATATATGAAGTAAACACAACTACAACAACAGAATTAAGTTTACGAAATTTTATTCATAACTTTAACAAGTTCATAACAAGATATCACAACGTTTCAGCGATTGGTGTGCTTCATCAGGTGATATATTAAGTTATATTCTATTGAAAAATAAGTATGTATTACATATATGCTTCATGTCATAATAAAAAAAAGATCTGTATTTATTAACTAATCATGGATAGCATCAAACTTAATGACTTAGGACAACGTGTGACATTCTTCAATTTCAAAATATTAATATGATCAGTTTGGGCGATGCACAGTGAGCCAGGTACTCAGTTCCCCTAAAGGAGATATCTTGCTCTCAGAGTAAACCTGACCTAGACACACAGGCTTTTGTACTTTAAAACGCTCCACTTCTCACCTATGGAGTTGCCCCTAGTTGATCCCTCAAATGACTTAAATTTATGCGAGCTATGGTCACATCTTATATCAAAGAGTATGAAGTAAAATACCCTTTGCCATTTTTGTACTACATGTATAAGGGGTTAACAATTCACTATAGTGGTTACAGTTCTGCCAAGATATAGTTGGCAGGTGTATAGAAAAACTTATTCTATTGTGTTTTCCAAATTCTCCTTATTTCCATAATGAGCAGATTTTAGAAGTGGCAGCTGTGTGTTGTAGCTGTGCGTTGTAGCTGTCTCTTCTGGAATCGATATTGGCAAGCAGCGATCAGTATTCCAATGAGCAGTAGTATTACAAGTAAGCCTATCTGAAAATAATGTAGGGATGGGTTTGACTTTACATTATATCATATTATTAATTCATTATTTCCATTTCAACTGTAAAAACAGTTACATTCCTGAATTCATATTCTTGTTGATCACAGAATATTTAACTTCTTTTAATCTCTTACCAGAAAGGAACACGTATTTGAACTACCTTATAGGAAGATATATTATTATATTCCTTCTTTAAAGTCAAGTATTTTTTATGTAAGAAATGAGAAATTTTGCTCACAATGGAATTGGATTTACACTTTTCGTATTCTATGTGTCTTATTTTTAAGATATTTTTTCGACAATTTCCTATAAAATACTAAAATGGCAATGATTCTCAAAATTGCACATATTTGTTGAATAATGTGTGTTCTTCTTCGATAATTTTCACTAGTCACAATTTATTGCTTCAAGCATCAAAATATTTGAAATAGTTGCTGAGAAATAACAGCTCAAAATTGGGATGGTAGGGACATGTAGGAATTCAGAATAGACTGCAATGCGATCACATATCGATATATTTTCAAATAATCCATATAAATCATAATTATTAGAAATTAAACCAATAAATGCATATTATGGTACATAAATTTGGATCTGGTAGGAATATTGGCATTCTGTTTTTAGTTCTGAAATCCTTATGAAGGAGGCAATTGGCTAGGGATCATTTTTACTCCAAAAGAATGATTTGATGGTTGCCATGCCAACCAAATGTCAACAAGTGGGCTAAAAATGGCTAAAAACGTTCTTTTTACATTCCAAATAAGACTTATTTAGAATGAAAATAGAATTTTTATGATAGATTCAAAAGATTCCTTGTGAAAAGTTAGTCTAAGGTAATTTTCTCATTTTTAGCTATATCTCCAGAAATATCATGTTTAGAGGATTTATGGCTATACCCCTTAGTGTTACGATTTCCCAGGTTTCGTCACAATTATTTTATTTTAGTCTGTATCTATCTAGGGCACCTATGCTCTGACATAGGTTGATAACATTTAACATAATTTGTTATTTTCCTGGCAAAATTGGAGCCCAAAGAAGGATGCAAAAAAAACTTGTCTAAGCCGAATTTCTTTAAAAGGCAATTACTTATAAATCCTTCATCAAATATAATATAACCTAAATGGTATAAGCGTATGTGTGAGCAAGCCCCTGTAGATAGATTTTTTGCTAGTTTACATCAGACATGCAAAAATAAACCCTGTTCACTGAATGTAATGTTCACCAGATTGCTGTTACATTCACCGGAATGATAGTGTTAATTTCAATAAACATGCCTTAATATCTGTTGAAATTTTCAAATGAACTATCAGTGTTGTACCTGCGCTGTATTTGCATTGTCCACAGTACAAAAATTTAGCAAGGTACAGTTCTATTATCATTTTAGATAAACAAAACTTTTATCAGATTATTCTATGTTTATTGAATGACATACATGACAGTAAATTATTACATGTTGCCTTTTTTTTTTTAGGATTCTTTTTACACACTGTATCTGTATCTCTAGATAATATTACCAGGGGAATTACATTAGCACAAATCTATGATTTCTGCATTTTCTTTCAGTTTCAAAACAATGTGTGAAATAACCAAAGAATGGTTATGTTCACCAGATATATAAGGGAACTGGCAAATATACATAAATCTATGAAGTATGAACATGACATGAATTGTCAGAGTATATCTAGCCATTCTATATGACCACAAGTTGTTTTCATGATTATCTTATGCATTTCTCTTATTTTGAATGGTATTCTATAATTGTGTTACGTTCACCAGTTTGTTATGTTCACCGGATATCTTATATCAGTAAAATCTACCACTACTATGTTATAAATCGAATTTTAAAGGGTACTAGAGTAATGTTAACATAAATGCCCTCACATATGTCTAGATATTAAATTTAAGGGGAACAAATAGATCTGACAGGATGATATCTTCAGGTCGATCATTTGGCATGCTTGGGATCCCTCTACCATAGTCATCTGATGTAATGCTCTAAGGGATCAGCTCTACCACTTTTCAAAAGATAAATTAATTCACTACGTTTCCCAAGGAAGTTAGCATAAAACAACCTATAATTGCTATCAGTCCATCATTCTAATGAGAAAAAAGTGGTATTCAAATGACAAGTGGACTAACTAAAAAGGAAGAAATTCCTGAAAATTTACATAATATACATACATCGTACCATACCCCCCCCCCCACACCCTAATGATATGCCAATGAACACTATAAAGATAGCATGACTGCAGTCATGAAGACCTTGTGACTGGCTATCAAAAGTCAATCGGACCAGCGGTTGCTGAGTTATCGTGTTTTGAAAATTTGGGCAGGAGGTGAATTTTCTTCTGATTGGATAAGAATACATTAAATTCTATCGCATGAACTATTACCCATAGAGACCTGGGAATGGGCTCTAATCAAAGCTAGTCGCAAGGGCTACTTGCCTGATGTAGACAGGTGTATTTTATAGACAAAACTTTGTGTATTTATGGTACTCACCATCATTTTTCTAACCATCACTTGGTAATTGTGTGCATTTGCACACTGAAATTTTCTCTCTCTGGTATTGTGGGCGGCCATTTTGTTTTTAGACTAGCTTCCATTTTTCAGTTATGCGAGTGCTCAAATCCTGATCTACACTTCCATATTACCTAAGAAACACCGCTTGTGAATGATTTGCCCTTTGGGCCATTATGACTGGCTGATATTATCAAATACTCCAGACTATCTTAGGCATTACATTATCTAGTAAGCGATTCATTTACTTATGTTTTAAAAGATATGACCAAGAAATGTAAAGTGACGTATCAATCTTAAGATGAGGTAAGCAGAAAATAATGAAACAGGCCTACCTAACTTTTGCTGATAGTGGTTGCAATTCATTGTGCATATGCAATGCCACAATCCAGCAACTGTTGCAGCGATTTGTAGTAGTTTGAAGTCACAGGTAGGGGAATAGAATGTGAGTGTGTTGGGTCAATCCTTTGTGCAAATAAATTCTAGATACACAAAATATGATTCATAGCACATTGAGGATATTTAAGGTTGACATGAAACACTGGAGACATTATATTATGAACATAACTGCAGAATAAGGGTACAAGCTAACAATCGGGATCAGGAAATATTTTGATATGTTGAAGTTTTCTTATCCTATTGCAAGTGGACCATACCTTTTATGAAGAAGGAGTTGCTTGAGTAGGTCAGAAGACAGCAGAAAGTCGGTGGGCAGTAGGCTTTTGGCTAAGTGCTAGTGTGTACCGACGTGTGATATTTCACACAGATGGAGGGGGGGGGGGGTAAATAGAGAGAAAGATTGAGTACTTCACACGAGCCACTGCATTTTTGTGTTAAACACTATACCTCTGCTCTCTTCTATAAACCTGCATATAACATAATCCAGCAAAACTGTAAGGATTGATATTTTGTATGATTTATCCATCTGCCTACATTTATGAACTAACATCTAGCTAATCATATAAAGTACCACAAGCATTGGGAAGGAGTGATAGAAGAAAAGAGGTACAAAATGGAGAGGTTTATTACACTGTTATATATCAAAGTGAATATATCAACAAATGCCAACGTCCTTTGGCGTCTCGAACATATTTCATGTCCCAAGATACCGCTGGCTGACTGAGATATGCCTCATACCCCACAAGAAGGTACCGATGTAGTTGGCATTTGTGTTTATTGTTTTATTTAAGCCTTTTAATAAAGAATTATAGCCGATTGAATAGGGCAACATTGTATTCAATGGGGGACTTCAGTGCTTAAAATCAACCTCTTAGGGCATATATAAGCAAAGCCAGGCAACATGACAAGTCTCCTTATTTGGAATGTGATGAATATGAAAATCAATGTGGTCCAGCTTTAATTTGGAATTTTCAAAGTTTACTCTACAAAGAAAATGTTCAAAAGATTTAGAGTAGAATTAAGTACTTTAAAGTTAATGATATAATGTGTATAGCCACTCAGATTCTTGCAATACTTCCAGCATATAATTGCCTGTCGACAAGTATGTATGCTACTGAATCTCAGTATGATGGGCAAAGCCAATGGGATGTTTTTGTAGTTTTCCCATAGAATGAGCCATTTTTGAGCTTGGCAAGTGTGATATTCGGATTCAGCATACCCAAATTACCCCAAAAAGTGATCTTGCCTGCTTGTACTTTAAAATGCCCCTTGGTGGGATAATTTCTCATTTTGTCACCAGTCTATTAGCATTAAATCCACATTGAGAAAATGTAGAAAAGCATATGGCAGACAACATTATTACAGACAACTTTGTTTTAAACCCACATGTAACCAAAACTACTACTAATATTGGCGTTAGTTTGAGGTTTTCCAACCATGGTATCCCCCTATGAAGGAAAGAAATTCATCATATTATTTAAGGATGACCCCATGTAGACTGCCAAAGATTTTCATTCAGGCCTATGATACATTATTACAGCCTGCAGTCAAGTCCATTTCCTATATGACAAATGAGCGTTATTTAGGAGAGTGTGTACATACAAAATGGTGATACCAATCTGTCTGATATATATGTACATATATATATATATGTATATATATATATATATATATATATATATATACATACCGTACCATCGTGATAAAACGCTGGTTTCAAATGAGCGCCGGTCTTGTATAAGCGCCGGGGCGACAAGGCTCTTGAAATGTTCCTTAAGCACTAAAATAGGATCTCATATAAGCGCCTGTATTGGGTTTAAAAGGCTCTGCTAAATTGAAGAGTGCCCTGGTGCATAATTGCTACGGTACGGCATATAAATAAATTGAGAATAATTGGATAAACTTGTGCAGGACATAATGCAATCAATCCTATTGCCATTATAGTAAAATATGTATATGCCAACAGAAAACGAGTAACAAAAATTCTGAAATTAGAATAAATTTGAGGAATTATGGTCGTTTAAATCTGTCTATTGGGATAAGCACTAATGTGATATTTTATAGATATTATGAAAAACTTAGACACCTATAGTATACCTGTAACTCTAGAAAATGTAAGGGCTTGAGCATAACATGTCAATATTTCATAACATGAATCAGTTCAGATTGTGAAAACTATCCTATAATGGATGATGATAGGTAATGAAGATAGCGTGTTTCTAGTTTCTAGAAAATTGTTGAAAAAGTAAATGTTTTTGCCTGGAGGTTAGCCACTGGACGTTGATCTAACATTGGGCAGAAAAATGATTTTTGATGACTACTAAATAAACCTCAAATAAATGTCATCAATTGGCAGTTATTAAAGAAAATATTTATAAAAACGTTTTTCACAAAACGTTATCATATTAACCTTTAGATAATGTGAATCAACGTTAGATTAACATTTTTCGTTAAATGGGTTAGACCAGTAGACATCCCTATTTGTCTTGTAGGACACTGGATCAGATAAGAGCACGAGCCTTCTCCTCACCACCACTGTCACCCTCTTTATCTATCACCCTTCAAGCCACCACCACTTCTCAGCCCACCCACATTTTGGTTTAAGGGTCTCATGCATAGCAAATATATAACTGTTGTTTGAAGACACTCAGTCTGGGGGTCACTTATGTGTCAGTCTCATCATTGTGTACTCATGACACATCATCTGATAAAAAGAAAATGTATTGCTCTGTGTGACATTAGACTTCTGTCTGTGATCTGATAAACACTTAAGATGCACTGAGGATGATCTGTTCCTGCCAGTAAATTTCCTTTCATCTTGTCTCCGGTGTGTACCTGACACCTGATAATACAGCCGGTTAGACTCTACATTGTCTGATAAGTCTGCAGGAGCAGATTTTGACATAAGACAGCCTGCCCCTATAGAGTACCTTCAACAGAAGCCTATCATTCAGTTTTAGATCAGATACCTGATAATACAGACCGAAGGGCCTTGTAAATGCAGCCATTAACCCCATTTGGTATTGGGGACATACATCTACAGTCAACAATCTCTTAAACGACCACCTTCGGAATTGTGCAGTGATAGAGGTCAAACTAGAAGGGGGCGGGGGATGCAATAGAATGAATTATCCACATTGAAACACATGATTGAATACTGCAATAATTGGTTAAAAGTAGGTGATGTAATACTACATCAGGCTAGATTAATCTGAATGGTGATTGATGTATATCATCTAAAGAGCAATACTTTGAATGATTGTAAATAGTACTGGTCAATTAGGTATCTCATGTAAACTGGTACTGTAACTAATCAAACTTATTGTCTAATATGTGTTATACTGTTAGTATTATTACTAATATAAATGTAGTTATCCCACAATTCTGCCATTTTGCCAGCTCAAACTGGATATCATGCATGCTGTATCTTGAGATATTAAGTCTCCCAGAATAAGAGTTTACTACGTAGGCCTAATGCATAAGCTACTGCATCACTGCATACAAAAATTTGTCCGGGAAACAAACCTGTGCCACCAGAGTGTAAGGCACGCTTTCTGACCATAACACTAATTAGGCCATGCTTGGGACGGGCATGGTCCAAGGCTACATTCTGACTGTCTCCACATATTATACCGTAGCCCCGTTCCCTTATCCCCTTATCCCTGGCTCACTCATTAGAGAAAGGTTAGTAACTACCACGTGGAGGGTAGGCGGCTGGCAGTAGGCTGTGTACAGATAGGAAATGACCCCTCTGCTACCACTGCCAATACCCAGTGTGGGGGTCATGCATCATGCTGACTCCTGGGGAGTGTAGTACATCTTATGAGGAAATGGTAGGATAACACATTAAGAGGTTGTTATTAAGGCACTTATTCAGTATACAGCGAGTTTTCGCCTGCCTCAATAACAACCTTTCAGTGCATCAATATGAGCATAATATCAGTCATAATAGATACATGACTACAATCGCATCAGAGTGTGTCTAGTCATTACATTGTACAATGGCAAAAGAAAATGGTGGCAGACCTACCTAACTAAACAAATTTGAGGTCACTGAATTCAGAAATGATTGGAAATATCGACCCAGTTTCAGGAGCTCCCGAGAATAAATATTTGTCAGAATTTTACATAACTTGAATTACTTCAATGAATTGGTATTTCATGGCAAAATTCCATCAGTACAGGAGAGTATGCAGTACTGAAACGCTAATGGAAATTGGACCTCATACTGACCCCAACTAAGAACACTTTTTATTCCCATTTAAGCATACACCTGATACAAAATAATAGATCACAGTAGACTGCACTGATTCATACAGTAAATACACAGGATCAGATAAGGATAAAACTTCCCCTAGGCAGCACTTGCCCCCAGAGGCCTGCCATTCAGTTCAAATCTGATACCCAATGACACAGACCTGTTGACCTTGTCACTGTATGCATTAACCTTATTCTGTATTCATTGCCACACATTTATTGAAGATGTTTTCCCCTCCTACACTGAAGGCCTAGATCTGCAATAATGTGAACACTACTGATGACTGATCATGCACAGCTCATCACCTAAGGAGATCATTGTTATTACCTAAGATGATTTTTTTAGGACCTAATTGTGCACAAGGGGGCTATAATGATGTCTTATCACTTCTCAGGCCAAAAAAAAAAGGTGTGTTTCAGGCAACATGGTCCAAAAATTTAGGGTAGGTAGACATTCTACATTCTGACTGTCTCCACATATTATACCGTAGCCCCGTTCCCTTACCTGTCTGATTTTTTTTTTTTTTTTATGTTGGAGGTACCTTAAATGAATATGGACTGCCATATCGACTCGTGGGTCATCAAGACGACTCACCGATTCTTACTATAACTAGGAATATCATGAAATTATTGGACATTCTTGTTAATAAGCAATTTCATGAGGCTGGACAGATAATTATGCATGTGATCTGCTCTTCCTGACCAAAAAATTGCTAAAATTTCCGAAAAAAAATGAATATTTTGCAAAAAATAAAAAATCGGAAAAATCGGAAAAAAAATGCTAGGGTCGGCCCTTTTTTATAACTAGGGTCGGGTTGCCTGAAACACACCTTTTTTTTTAATGGCCTCACTGTTTTATATGTCTGAACTAACCTTTACTAACTCTATAAATGTCAGACTATGGTATTGTACACATGTTATCACTGTGTTTTGCTACTCTCAAAGCTATGTGCTACTCTATCATTACGTGTCTGAGCCGAATAGAAAATATTTGAATACATCGCCAACTGTATTAAATCATCAATATGTATGTATAATCATATCTGACTTATGCCCAGTGATTGGCTCGTGATTGCTTTGTACATGATATATAAAACGGCTGTGTCCCTTTTTTGATAAGGGTTATAACGTGGTGTTACATGCAGTTTGATGACGGGAAAAGGGGGGAATTCTAAAATATGTGTTTACATGATCACTCTTCATGAACAGCAGTATACTAGTCCAGTCCAGTAAATGTCTAGTTATAAACGAAATCACCAAGTTAGCACCAGGGTACTCTCCGAGATCAACATCACCACAATTACACAAGGGTGCTCAGTAGGGAGCATTATAGACTCCCACAATGTTTTCAGTGAATAAAGAGGTCACAAAGTTGTTCTCAATATACAGGAAGAATATATTTTCGTTATTAGTTATATTTACACCATTGATCTTACACCTTAAGAAGGTTGAAGGTAGTTTGGGGAATAACATTGCATTATTTGGTTTAATGATAATCAGATCCAGTGCCAGATGCGACGACCGTGATGGAATGGATATCATCTGATCGTTACCACCACAGAAACATAATGGTTTCTGTGAAGAGTGGTCAGCCATTTACTGCTGCTAAGGAAAATTGATTTGATCTGTACAATAAAAAGTAACAAAGTATGCACTCCCAGGACACTGATGGTGTCTCGAAAGGGCAGGCTAAGATGTTCTATATTAGGCTGATTGGCTTGTGACCTACCTTCCCCCCTTTCTCTATCAGGTTTTGGAGCTGAACCTAAATTACAGGCTTCTGTTGATGACTACTCTGTGAGAGGGAGCGTGGAGGTGTACTATATTTTTATCTGATCCCGTATACTTTTTACACAATAAGTTATAATCTAATGAATTATTACCAAGTCGCAGGGAAAATATTAACTGACCGACATCTGAGTTGCCGAAGGTTTATAGGGCCAAAAAAAAAAAAAGGTTTGTTTCAGGTAACCCGACCGACCCTATCAAAACAGGGCCGACCCAAGTTTTTTTATGCAATTTTGAAGAAATTTGAGCTTTTTTTACCAATTTTTGGTCAATTTTAGGGGTTTCAAACAAATCGGCTAGTACATTCATTATAAAAAAATAATAATAATCTGACCTACTGACCCTACATTTTTACTCCAATGTTACCTGAAACAAAACTTTTTTTTTTGGCCTAGTCATAAATGTGTCATTAAAAAGCAATAAACACCTTTAAAACTTGAACTTGACTTGAACTTTCATGCCCATCCACCATTCTGGTGTGGGGCCTAGAATGCTACAAAGTGTCCTTAACAAGCAAAATGATAACTGTTGGGGCATAAGGATACAGCCTGTGACAGGATCCCACAAAAAGTGATATTGCAGCATAAACACCCTATAGCCATACTCAAAAGATTATGACATAATCTTCTGACTATGGCTAGAGATCTGTTTTCACCTAATCAGTCCCATCTGGCACATCGTAGACCAAAGTCAATCAGGTCAAAAAGGTCAAAAATATAATTTAAGTGAAAAATACTTATTAGGTGCTTGTAGTCACTTTTATTTTCACTTGACTACTGTTAAAGGATTAATTCAAATAATTATTAGAAATGACTTAAATTCATTGATTTGATTAACATTGCAGGTTATCGCTCTCACAATTTATGTCATAATTTATCCGCAATATGATTTAGAGTCTCACATTTTGCATATTTATTATCTAAAACTCACCTTAGCATTGAATATCTACAAACGACCAAACGTTTTCTCTTTATACTTTAATATAAGACCATATGTTTAAAGCTCCGTTATGGATATATGTATCTCTGACATTTTCTTTTGAAAATTCACTAAAACTGCCAAATATAGGTATTTCAAAAAGCAAACCGATTCCCCTGATGTGCTCTCTATGAAAGCAGTGTAATCCTGAAATCCTTTTTTTCCGACATGTGACTGGTTAGGTGAAAACACATCACAATATAGATAATTCATCAAATGAGGAATAGCACTGACATCTTTGATAGAAATCTATGATATGTATGTCTGGACCTCAGGCCATTGTGGTTTTAATTTTTGAATCAAAATAAAATCATCATTTAGTGTTTATCACAGCTTCAACAAATCTTCATTTTCACCATTCCTCCACACTCTCCCATTGATCTTTTTCTGCTTGCAGTCATTAATACCATCGATTTGTCCATAGTCATAATTGTGTAGCTGTTGGCTATTCTAAAATAGGCATCGGCTATGAAAAACTCCAGATTCGAAAATAGGTTGTTCAGAAAGTACATTTTATTCATTCTGACATACAGCTCGTAATCATACAGTCGGATAGTAACAATCAAATATGCTTCTGAACACCAGTGGTCATATGAACATACAGGAGGTATACGCTCACAGTCTAGTACATAATTCCCGAGATCCAAGGCTCTCTTCCACCTTGGTCGACTCCATCTGGACCAGACTCCACAGAGGGAGTCCTTGACCTGGAGTTATTCACCAGTGCGTCTATCTCCTCTAGTTCCCCCCAGAGGGTGGAACAGAGAAAGACGCAGGGTGACCAAGTTGGAAGCAGCAGCAGGACTAGGCCAAAAAGGTACAACAGAGTTCGGGGAAGCTCTGTTGTGGAGCAGCCAAGCTGGCCGAAGTGCACAGCAAGACTGGGTCCTCGATTAGCAGAACCTCAGGTCTTATATAGTGATCCTTATGTAATTCTCTCCATTACTCATAAACACTTGAGTTCCCGAGGAACTCCGGGTAACCACGCACCGGTGCATCTGGACCGACACGGTACCCGAAATACGTCGGGTGACACGTGGCGGCCTCGGCTCAATGCACATTACCAGGTCGCGCTCCACCAATCCTCAGGTGCAGGCTTATGTAACCACATACCCGGCACTAGACAGGAGTGCGGCCTGGATACACGGCAACACACATACTCAATATAACCCAAACTGGTTCTATAGAAATAGTACAGCGGCGTCCCACTACAATTGCATAACATTTGGTGTAAACCACTTCGATCATTGTGAATATAGAAAATAAAAGTAAAGATTAAAAATTGAGCCAAAGATGCTCACATAAAAAATCCGGAATGGCTGCCATATTTTCTGATCAAAAATAGCAGGGTATATCCCTTGACCTCACTAAATTACAATTTCCACTCTTTTTGCTGGCTCTTACTTCTTAGAAATACAGTTTTCTTGTAGTTTGTAGCATTCAGGTGGTCATATTGATTATCTCAAAATGCCAAAGGTTGACAGAATTGCTACTGCGACCCTAGATACATGAACAGGGACAGCAAAAAAGGCCTTTTGATCGCTACATAGAGTCAGTGGCAGTATTGGCAGTCCAGAAACTAGTAAATATAGGCACATAGTAAAGTTATCATAAATATTATTACAATAGGTGGGCTCACAGAGAGGACTTCTGATGATTCCCTATGCTGCAGAATGTCATCTTGGGCGCCACCTAGATGTAAAGTTAAGTATTAGTGTAGTTAAGGGATCCTCCACTAGTAGTGCCACCACATTCAGTAGTGAGAGCTGACACCAACCATTAAGGTCAATGACCTCTTTGTATAGAATAAGACATTCTCTTACACCAGCTTATCATGAGTGTTTTTTGGCAAAAAGGTTTCAGTCATGACCAAGTATATGCAAGGAGTTTCACTTCTGCTTTTGATTAGAACTGCACAGAGAAGCTCTGATCACGCACACTCATGAAGAATGTCATCCGAGGTGCCACCTAGAGAGAGAGCTAAGTACTAGTATCAGTTCAGGAATCCTCCACTAGAGGGCATTAAATCTGCAAGCTCATTCTGTAGCAAGAGATGATGACATCCTATTTTGCAGGTTTGTATTTGTTCAAAGCTGTCAGCTTAAGTTGTTATTTCAATTAGTATTACTCTCCTTGTTTTCACTCTTCTCCTGCTATATGTTGTGTATAGCTGCAATATCTCCATAGCCAAATATGAAAAGTATAATGACCTTTAACACTTTTAAACTAGCATTTCATGCATACTTCCTGAACATATATTAGCTATATACATTGCAACTATAAAGCTCTATGTTTCTTAGTCAGCCCTAAAATGTATCTACATATACGGAGGGCTCCTCAGTCTTTGGCCAAATGAATCCTCTGGTTCCCAGGTCGCAAATGTAACATGGTTAGCCTTGAACTACAAACATGTTTTGTGGGATAAGGGCATTTTTGTTGCATAGAGGCACAGCAGACCTCTTCACGGGAGGATAAACATTTATTTGAATCAGTATCCACTTTAGAAAAAAAAGATAAACATCTTCAGTCGCTCAGTCTGTATAATCAGGTTTCAGGTCAACTGAAATTAATGGCTGCTCATAGTCTAGCGGGGTGATCTGTGTGCGTCTCTTATCTGATCACATATCCTTTGAACATAATGGAGGTATTCCCGCAGGGCTGTATTATAAGATCTCAAACGAAATGCTAGCCTTAAGGTGCTCCAGAGTTGGTGATCCATCTTTGGGCTCCTATCTGATTGTGTGTCCTGCATACACAAAGATGTGCGACTCCTAGCTGAAACTCAATGAGAGGTTTCCGCTGAGAGGTTAGGCCTATATAAAAAAGGTTTGTTTCAGGTCACCCAACCGACCCTATCAAAACAGGGCCGACCCTACGTTTTTTTATGCAATTTTGAAGACATTTTAGTTTTTTACCCTTTTTGGGTAAATTTTAGGGTCTTCGGAGAGGCTGGGTATTCCTTTAATGTTTAGAAAAAAAAAGTAAAAAAAAAGATCGACCCTACCGACCCTACATTTTCTTGCCATGTTACCTGAAACAAACCTTCTTTTTTTTTGGCCTTAGTGGGGTTATAAATCATCTGTGTTTATCTGATGTGGCGTCCTACACTCAAGGTACAGAATGAGGTGACTACTCCTGCCGCTAGGTCTACAGTATCAGGGTCAGAGATAAATCTTAACCATTCAGTGATCGGGCGATGCCTAAAAGTTAATTTTCATTATGATTGTTTTGCACAGATACAGCATGGTGACTACCTTACTAGAATTTTACCAATGCATCATGTTAGTCTTGAGTTTGTGTATAAACCCCATAGAGTCAGAATGATGTAGGAATCCAGAACTGGCCAACAACTTTAATGCATGCATCATCACGACAAAAGCTTTAAAAGCTCTCTATGGGACTTAACTGCTTCATTTGGTGGGTACACCCCTGTGGACACTAATACGTAGTACCGATGTATTTCTACTTTAGTGGAAAGACCACAGGCTCTGCCTGCCTGTATAATACGTATAAAAGGTGACAAAAACACTCACCACTGGTATGGAATCAGCTAGTTAAACCACAGACAAATCCCTTTACTCAGTATATTGGCTAAGTACACTCTTCTGAGACTCATGATTGGCCTTGACTGTCACCAATATACTGAATAAAGGGCTCTGGCTGTGGTTAAACTAATACATATATTTATGTATGTTCTACATAATTCTGGAACCTAATGTCAAAACTGGTTTAGTGCTGATCTATGAACACATATATCAGGATGTTTTAAATTCAGACATATAACACAGTAGATTCTTCATAAACTGAGCTCAATTTACATTATGATATACCATTTAGACCATTCCTTATTCTCCCCACCTAAATACCAATTCTTTGAAATTGCTGTTAAATTTCAAAGAAAGGCCAACAGAAAGTTCTAACGAAAAGATTTGAAGATTCATACAAGCAAGGGAGTTCCCTAGGGCCTATAGTGCATATTCATTAAAATAGTTACTAAAAAGGTACTTTCCTTTACCCTAAAACAAACGTTGGCATATGTGTTTCATAATGAAAATAGAGAAGATATGTACTTATATACCTCATCTTCTTATATCAAATTCAGATGATAATGATCCATAAGTTAACCTACCGGACATTAGGTAGGTTTATATGAACTACGTTGGAACTACATAATGTCTTTACCAGCCCTATGGTAGGGCTGGAAGTAATACATTTTGTGTGTTCATCTGGAGGGTGTTTTTCCTCATTGGACCAATACGGAACCAATACGAGCAACATACAGAAGACATACGGAATTCTGTGTTGAAAAAAACTAAATAGTTTTTGTTCATCCTCCAAATCACATCCGCATCTGTATTGGTACACTGCAAACGGCATACCAATATGACACTCACCTGGCCTAATTGTAAAAGTGTACAGATACCTGTCTACATTGAAGGGAACCCCAAGGGAATACCCTCTATGAGGTCATAATATAGAGACGCATACAGAGGTAGGTCGGGGAGGGCGGGGAAGGCACTGGAAATGTCAGTAAAGGGACAGGGGAGGTCGAGCAAGGGATGCAAAAAATAAATATGGAAGAAATATGTGTCCATATTCTGCATATATGTGCTTTTTTGAACTATGGCTGCCCCAACATTTCAGGAATTCAGACCTATATATACAGCCAATATACAAAAAAATGTGTTCAATATAGGATGAGGAAAAATGCTATTTTCCCATATGTGCATATGGAATTCTGTATGTGCATATGGAATTCCGTAGTGGTGACAAAATTCCCCTACAAGATGAGGAAAAACACTTCCCCCCATACATAGCATATGGATCCCCGTATGCAGCATATGATAACTGGTTTTAACGCTGGTTCAACATTGAACTGAATATTGTGTCCATTGGGTAGAAGTGTTACTACCTTGCCAGTGGTAAGCCTATACAACATGGATATGTGCCCATGACTTCGACTAAACATGCACACACCCTGAAACCTCTCAAGATTGTGTTACCTAGCTTACAACTTATCATAGTAATGTAAATACATCTATCCCGTTTATTCTATCCTGGTGTACAGAAAGAACTCTCCATTTTCTGACCTCCCCTGTCCATTCCCCAACCTCCCTTCTCCATTCCCCGACCTCCCCTCTCCATTCCCCGACCTCCCCTTTCCATTCCCCGACCTCCCCTCTCCATTCCCTGACCTCCCGTCTCCATTCCCCAACCTCCCCTTTCCGTTCCCTGACATCCAAAACAGAATGCGGACCCTCTCCAGTCTACTTCTGTATGTGACTCTATATTATGACATCACAGAGGGAATTCCCTGGGGGTTCCCTGGGATGTAGACTGGGTTCTGCACAATATTACAATTAGGCTAGGTGAGTCCGGCATTGGTACCCCATATGCAGCAACCCAATACGGATTTCTGTATTCATATACTGACATAATATGGAGGATGAACAAAAACGCTTTTGGCCCTTCCCAATACGGAATCCCGTATGTCTTCCGTATGTTGCTCTGTATTGGTCCCGTATTGGTCCAATGGGGAAAAACACCCTCCTGACCCACAACGAACAACCTAGCATATAATATAAGCCTGGCCGTTCCTAGCTACGGGTGACCTGCTTAACCACAAAGATGCGGTTAGGACAGGGTTAAATGAAGTGTGACAAGAGTCAACAAAAATTTAATGAAAGAAAAGGTTACTTATTGCCGTGATGGTTTTGTAGCTATTCTTGGGACAGCGTAACTTATCTGAAATTTCCCAGCCTAGCTCAAACAATTCCAAATAAATTGTTAATTTTCAAATATTGCGACCACAAAGTACTCTTTGTGAATGCAGTGTTGAATTGACCCCCCCCCCCTGTACAACTGCTAAGTATATCAATCCTGCTAACTGTAGTAACTATAGTTAGCAGTCAACCACCCAACTGCTAACTGTATCAAAAGACTGCTAAGTGTATCAATTTCCAGGGATGTCTGTTATAGGGACACCCAACTGCTATATGTATTAATAAGTGCTATCTGTATCATAATAGGAATATAGTGTAAAATGCCAGAAATATGTTTCTTGGGCCATGGAATTAATTCATCGGGTCCAAATTGCAATTTTGTGAGTTATAGAATCCATTTTCAGTGTAAAAGTTGTACCTTCTCCAAAATCCAAAGACAGAGTCATAAACTCATAAAATAATGTACATAATTATGGTTGGTTTCTATTTGATTCTCAATGGTGAACTGTTAAACCTATGTGTTGATCTAGCACTTCATTTTTGGCAAAATTTTAAATCAGTCTCACGTCAACGTGACTTGGGACTGGCGATCTTCGGCCGTTTTGATGTTTAGCTTAGACCCAAGTGGGGCTCCCTATGTCTATCCTCACATATCCTTTGAACTAATCAGTCCTCTGGCCCAGTAGTGTCAACCTTCTCTCCATGTTAGTACAAGCTTTTATTATGATATCCAGTCAAACTACTAAACCCCTAGTGTAGAGTCCCACACCACAGGCCACAACCGGTCTGAGCTTAAAACAGTGTCATGGAAGCACTATTTTGAGAGCTTTTGTGCTGGACTGAGATGGCTACCATAGATTTTTACGAACTGCTAAGTGTATCAATGTCATTAACTGTATTAATAAAACTTGATACACTTAGCAGTTTTTTGATACACTTAGCAGTTGGATGGCCAAATGCTAAGTGTAGTTACTACAGTTAGCAGGGTTGATACACTTAGCAGTTGTACACCCCCCCCAACTATGATTATATTTTCTATGCCTAGTGTACAACCGCCAAGTGTATCAGTCCTGCAAACTTTGGTACCTACACTTAGCAGTGAACGATCCAACTGCTACCTGTATCAAAATATGTGTCAAGCCTCCAACTGCTATCTGTAGTAACTCAGCCTATCTGCAGCAATACAGATAGAATCTGGAATGTCCGTTATCGGGACATCCAACTGCTATTTGTATCAATAAATACTTTCTGTATCCTAATAGGAATATTGTGTAATATCTCAACCATAAGTTTCTTTGGCCGGGAATGAATTTCAGAAATCCAAGATGGAAACCATACATCTGTATTAGAAAGTGTTGATTGATACACTTAGCAGTTGTCTACTTACTACTAAGTGAATCAATGTCCATAACTATATCAATAAGAGTTCTTTAAAGGATATTTTGGACTTAATTAATATATTTAATCTAAAATGCAATAAAATAATTGCATTACAATATATATGAAGTATTTTTAAACTTCAAAAACAAAGGAACAGCTTTGCTACACTAAGCAAGGCACACATCTTTAGTTTCACTTGATACAGATAGCCTGCTTTTGAAACATATAAATGTGTACAAACAGTTTTTTGAGACAACAGTTGAACATATGTCTGCTAACTGTAGTTACTATTGTTAGCAGAATTGTATGCCTCTTCTCTCCCATCTGGTAAGAAATTACCTGTTATAATTGTAAATATAACAGACAGAACCTTAAGTGCAGTAACTGAATTTAAAATGATGGACTATATCATCCTACAGAGAGACTTTCTGATTACTCCTTTTGCTACAGAATGTCATCTGGGGCACCACCTAGTGAGAAAGCTTATTACTAGTCCTAGTTGGGGGATCCTCCACTGGGTGGCAACAGTAGCTCCGCTTCATTCTGTAGTGATAATAGGTGCAGCCCATCAATGTCAATTACTTCTCCATATGGCTAGAGATATCTTTATCTAGTGTAAACCTTAAACATTAATCTATGCATCCAGATGTGTCCAAGAATGACCAAGAATCTGCTAGGAGTGACACCTCTGCTTTGATTTGAATTGCAGAGAGGATATTTGATCATTCTCTGTGTACAGAATGTCATCTGGGGTGCCACCTAGAGACAGACCTAAGTACTAGTGCTAGTTGAGAGATCCTCCACCAGGGGGCACCACAGGTGCAACATCATTCTGGAAAAAGGGATGGGACCAACCTATAGACACGTTTATTATAAGTCTGTTAGCTTGGGTGGTTGCTCATTTTATATTATAATTAAAGTCAAAATAAAAATCAAGTTTTTTCGATTAAATCCTTTTAATTATTTACGTTTATGCGCTTATCCAGTGTAACCTCAGGGGCTACATATGTAGTCCTATTTAGCAAAGTAATATGAGACCAGTAAATCGATTTTATCAGGGATAGGCCCACTGACATTTGAGGTACTTTTGATATGATATCAGTACATTGTGAGGAAATTGATATTTTATGTTTGAATGCATTTTGCAACTATATATGCAGATGGTTACTGAAACGGAAGCTTTGCAGGATAAAGACGTTTATGCTTTCCCAGCTAACAAAAATATCTTACTTTAACTTAGAATAATGTTTGGCAACAACAAGGGGTAATTGAGGAACCTTTTAAAATGTTTACATGGTTAACATCAATCTTATCCAGCGGCTTATTCTTATGTGGGAAAATGACTATTTTGTGACATAAAGGCCTCACAGACCTAGCAAGGATTCTATAAATATGTATCATGAATAGAAAATGAGGCCAGCCCGGTGAACAAAGAACGTTTTTAAACGTTCTGAAACGTTACATTGTATAACGTTATTTTACTTTCTATGAAAACGTTATTTTACCTTCTTTTATGGTTCTCCAAAAACCGTTTGTTTTCACAATGCTATTTAACGTTATATAACGTTTAAAACCATGACTTTGTTGACCATGGGGGCGGGGGGGGGGGGGGCAGGTGCACTTCATGTTCAGGTTCTTAACTTTGGATGTCTATAAGGGAATTCTCATCGTGGTCAGATGACCATGTTGCGGTTGTCTAATTTAATTTTAAATGTAAAAAGAATCTATAGAAAATGTCATTGCACTTGCGGTGCTAGAACCCTGGACCCTCTGATTAGAAGGCAGCGATGATAACCACACCCTCAGAAAAGTGAGAGTCATTGTCGCTAAAACTACCGTCACCTGAGGGTTAGGCACTGCCTGACCCTCAGGTGACGGTCATTTATAACGTTAATATATGCAAATTGGAGCGAACAATTTTGTGTTATATAACGTTATATTTGCATTTTTTCAAACGATTTCCACACATACAGGAAACGTTATGTGCACTTTTGTTTACTCGGAGGGCTGTATAATCATGGTTCAGGTTCCCCTAAAACAATGGCTTCTTGGGTCAGGTGTTCTAGAGTGGGTAATGTCTGTCTGTCTCTTATCTGATACTCTATCGTTCGAACAAAAGGACTGGTTGTCGGGCCTTTTTCCCAAAATTGCGCTTATCCCTTAAAATGGGACCTTTTTGAGGGTTAACAGCTCTGTGGGGCCCTCAAAAATGACATTATAGCTGCAAAAAGCCGTTATCCCTCAAAACCTAAACTGGTCGCAGAAACTTATCTGCACTCAGATATCAACTTACCTTTATTCTTCAAAACATATACTCCAAAACCTATACATATAGGTTTTGAGGGATAAAGGATTTTTTTGGATAAAAGCAAATCCTTTGAGGGATAAGGGCTTTTGAGCTTTAACGCCATTTTTTGAGGGATTCTTGCCCGACAGAGTCTTTATCCCTCAAAAGGGTACAATTTTGAGGGATACGGCAATTTGAGGGATAAAGGCCTGACACAGGTGGCTACAGGTTTTATTCTTAGGTATCTGAAATCAAGATAAACAAATAAATGATAGCCCCGGATGCACTATATCGTCAGTATCCTCGAGCTCTCTTATCCGGTGTCCTGTACACACAAAGACACAGTACTACTAGCTAAAACCTAATGACAGGGTCCTTGTGACATATACCTCATGGGGTAATACATCCTGGGATTTTATCTGATCCCAGGTGCGGCGTACACAAAGAGCAGACTACTGGTCTGCATTATCTGGGATGAATGAGGCCATAACTCCTGATGTATTATTAGTGTAAGTGGTAACACTTGAACGATTGAGCGGGGTATAAAGGTTCATGTTGTTTATCAATATCATAAATAACCACAATACAGGTGATTAAATATCTTGAATTTTAACAGTGTATCATGCTAGCTTTAAGAGAGTATATGAACCACATAGGGTTAGCATAATGTATGAATTCAGTACTGGCAAAAAAACTTTTATGCATGCATAATGGCTACAAAGGTTTAAAAAGCACTCTATGAGACTCAAACGCTTCACCTGGTTAATAGTCACCTGTCAATACTAATACGTAGTTCAGACGTAGATCTACATATATGTTCGTCCTACATACTTCTACAACATATGTTCATATCAAAACATTTATCAAAGAGTTTATTTTGGTCTATTCGATCTTTCCATATAGAGACACTTGCACCCTACATGATTTAAACAATGTAGGAAAGTTTTAATTGATCGATTTTATATATGCACAAAATGCTTGGGGATGGAACTTGTTTGGCTAGGAGGCAGATACCTCACAAACATCATAACTGTTGTCATGCATCGCTTAACATTTATAAGAGATCTTTTCTGTTGATAAGATAGTATAATAATAACCAATGAGGTTATGATATATGTCAATGTAATAAGGTAGTGATAAAAGTAGAGTAAAAAGAGGGCACAATACAACTAATTAGCTATGCGGCTGGTAGGACCAGTGGCAGTGATTCAATAGTGATTTAAAAGACATCTTAAGATTTCATTTTTTTGCACAACCCACTAAACAAGTTTATCTACATAAACTTAGGGAATCTTGTAACCAGCCTCCTAGGATAGCCAGTGTGCCCTCTCACATTCCTTATCACTTTCAGTGACCACCCCCAAATTCTCAAGTCAGAAGGTACAAATCAAGACAAGCGGTCAATGGAAGGAAAGGTAGAGCAGACCACTCCAATTTGATTGCTTAAAAAGTTTTTGCCATTCCTCCAGAACACAATTATAATGGTTTAAGATGGTCCAAGTGAAGGCAACCAGTTGCTGCCCAATCAGCTCTCTGATTAAAAATGGTTTAGGCTGTGTCTCAAGAACTTGGGCCAATATTTTCATCTCTGACTGGGTGCCATCTCTGACTGGGTGCCATCTCTGACTGGGTGCCATCTCTTACTGGCTTGAATGGACATAGTTTATTTAGGGCATGTGTAGATAGAATTTGACTGAAAAGGTTAATGGGTGTTATAACTCTTTAAAATAGCAATAATCTGTGGGTTTTTTTCAGGGCGGTCAGAGATGGCACCCAGTCAGAGATGGCACCCAGTCAGAGATGGCACCCAGTCAGAGATGGCACCCAGTCAGAGATGGCACCCGGTCAGAGACAAAATCATTGGCCCAACTTTGTAACACGCAGCCTGTAGTTGGCAGTAAACCAGTAATCTATTCAGAACCAAGTTTCAAAAGCCAGGCTTAGTACTGTTGAAGATATTTGACTGTAGCTTCATCATTAAATTAAATTTCTAAAGAAACTAGTATATTCAGTATGTGCAGAGGTACTTTAGAAGCCTCTAAGTTAGGGGAGGGTTATGTGCAAGTTAGGATTATATATGCAAGGTTTCATGAGATTCCTCAGATTTATTAAGGGAACGTTTTTAACAACACAAAATACTTTTCTGTGAAGGGAATGCGAAAAAATTAATGATGCAATACTAAATATAAAGAGAATAATCACAGACATTTATATATCATTAGTCAACCCAATCTAATGTTGGGAGAGGGCTAAGCCTATAATCTTCAGAGAAAGGGGGCGCTGAGGGGAGGGGGTCAGGTTAGCAAGTAAGTGTGTAATTAAGGGGGCAGGGGGGGGGGATACCCTCATGCATACATAATGCACCATGGGGAGTGGGGAGTCTACTTTCTGGAAGACAATGCGTAAGCCCCCTTAACACTTGATAGTACTTGATGGAACATTATGCTATTATGATAAAACCTAAAATAATGCAATTATCATTAAGTAAAGATAACAAATTAATTCACCCTAGGTTTGGCTTCTAATGTAAAAGTAAATTCGGACTAAACATAATGATGATTATCAAGTGTTTTGTATAGATTGTGATGTAAATTTTGCTAAACACCCATTGCATAGAATAAAGAGAAAGGTATAGCATCTGTACCAAGTAGCGCTATGTCTCTAGAATGGTTTCCATTAATGAGACCTTAAGTCTGAATGTCTGTGTACAAAGTAATGCCTAATGACCTACATTTTTAGGTAGGTATACATACATTAGCCATAAACTTCTGAGAGGCATAAATGTACTATAACAGAATTACCTGTTCAGGATGAATGAAATATGTAGATTTAATAAAGTCTTAACTATATATTGGAGTCTTTATCAGGTATTTACCAGTAATGGTTGACCTGGCTAACCACAAAGATGGGGTTAGGACGGTGGTAAATGGAATGTGACAGGATTCTACCTGAATTCACTGAGGGAAATATCATTTATTGCTGTGATGGGGTTTTGTATTGTTTCTCATGACAGTAGAATCAATTTGAATAACCCGAGCCTAGCTCAAACAATGCCAAACAAATCTTAGATTTTCAAAATTGTGACAACAGAATATAGTGTGAAGATACAATGTTGAATTTGAAACATCCCCCCTTCCACCACCAACATGCGAATAGCTACCAGGCCCCTCCCTTTCCATCTAGCAATAAATGATGTGTCCCCTTTTGGTGTATGGTACTGCATGGCACTAGTCAGGAATAGCAATATTGTACATTTCTCTTATATCAATAATATCAATCAACCTTTGATAGGTTCTGAGGTTGATCATAAACATTTCCATGGTCCGGAGGTTGATTATAACCATACCTACACTTCCTCAAATGGACCCAAGGAACTCAATGGGCTATTGGTTTGTTGCTAATACAGCTGGTTGCCAAATTGTTTATCTGCATAGTAATACATATTTCCATGGTCCTGAGGCTTGTTGATGATAATCATACCCACCACCCCTAAATAGAACCCAAGGAACTCAATAGTTCTATTTGTTTGTTTTTGATACAGCTGGTTGCCTAGCAACTGCTATTCTAACCTTTATCTGCCTAGCAACACACATTTCCATGGTCCTGTGGTTGATTATATCCTCCCTAAAATGGAACCGCAATTCTTGTTTCAGATCAGTCGATCTAGATCTATTCTGTTTAGGAAAGTCTCTTATTGGTACTTTGTACTAGAAACATCACAAGCAGGACCTTCAGTATTATATTGGACTTTTAGAGTGGAATTAGGGACTAAAGCAAGAAACAGAGCAACTTTGTGATCACTCCCTCCAATCCAGATTGTCGTCTGCGGCACCACCTAGGGAGAAAGTTAAGTACTAGTCTTATTTCAAGGATCTTCCACTGGGGGGCAATAGGAGTTCTGTTTCATTCTGTAGTGAGAGATGGTGCCACAAAGCTATGTCAATAACCTCTCTATACAGAAAGAGTAATTTCATTCAGCAAATCATTTGGTATAACTGCGAATGACTTTGACTAGGAGTGATGAAGAAACTGTTAGCAGTGACACCTGTGCTTGGGATTCAAACTGCAGAGAGGTTTCATGGTCACTACTATTGGTGTGGAATGACATCTTTAATGCCACCTAGAGAGAGAACTAAGTACTATTGTTAGTTCACAGATCTTCCACTAGAGGGCACCAAAGGTGCCACACCATTCTATAGTATGATGCTGTATATAACAGGCAAGACAATTATTCAAATATAACAGTTTTAACATAAGCTGTCCAAGCATACTCTTAGTGTAAGTTATATAGGCCCAGGATATTGATTTTATTGATTGAAGGCCAATTGATATTCGATCTTTGATTTAATGTTTCAAAGCAATGTAGTATTGTGCATGTTTGAGGCTTTGTTAGATGAAGCATTCTGAGCCTTGTGGGGCCTTTATCCCTGAAATTGCCCTTATCTCTCAAAATAGGACCCTTTTGAGGGGAAAAGGCTCTGCCGGGCCTTCATACCTCAAAAATGGCATAAAACCTCAAAAGCCCTTATCCATCAGAATGTTTGCCTTTATCCCTCAAAAGCCTTTATCCCTCAAAACCAATATGAGTCCCAGCTGTAATGGACTTTATCCCTCAAAACCTATACACTGGTCTCTCTATCAATCTGCACTCATATATTGACTTGCCTTTAATCCTCAAAACCTATATATACTGGTGTTAAGACGCAATCAAGCCTTGAATATCAGCTTGCCTTTATCCCTCAGAATCTATATCAGTCCCAGCTGTAATTGTCTTTATCCCTTAAAACCTATACACTGGTCTTAGAAACCAACCCAGCCTTGAATATCAACGTGCCTTTATCCCTCAAAACCTATATAATATTATCATATTCTGGTCTTAGAGACCAATCCAGCCTTAAATATTGACTTGCCTTTATCCCTCAAAACCTAAAAACTGGTCTTAAAACCCAACCTAGCCTTGAATAAACCTCATTCGTTTTGAGGGATAAAGGCAAGTTTATACTCAACACCAGATTGGTCTCTAAGACCAGTATATATAGGTTTTGAGGGATAAAGGCAAGTCAATATTTCAGGGTAGGTTATTCCTTTAAGACCAGTATATATGTTTTGATGGATAAAGGCAAGCTGATATCTGAGTGCAGGTTGGTTTCTGAGACCAGTATATAGGCTTTGAGGCATAAAGGCAAGTCAACATTCGATGGCAGATTGGTTTCTGAGATCAGTATATATGTTTTGAGAGATAAAGGCAAGGCAATTACAGCTGGAACTCAGCTGGGACTCAGGTTTTGAGGGATAAAGGCTTTTAAGGGATAAAGGCAAATGCCTAGAGGGATAAGGGCTTTTGATCTTTAACACCATTTTTGGGTCCCATTTTGAGGGATAAGGGCAATTTGAGGGATAATGGCCCCACATACCTTTCGTAGGATAAAGGTAATTTATGAGATTAGGCCCCACAAGCCTCTCGAGACCAGCGTAGGAATCAAGACCACCCAGAGAAAAGTAAAGGTATCACTTTCACTAGTTGACTCTGGTTACAGAGACATGATTGGCATTTACTTTGATGGATGGGATTATTGTTCTGCAAAATGGTTTGTGAAGCAGGTATAGCTTAGCCCTCTAACACAACGAAAATTGACAAACTTGTCTCATTGTTGACCCTTTTACAGCAATAACCCACCGGCCTGTTTATTGATATTTAAAGTGGCATGGTCCGATTTTTACTATATCTTAAATTCTGCTTAAATCTGTTTAGGATGTCATTACAATATCATATTTGGAGGATGGGGCACAGTAAAAGCTCATTGATGGGCAATAAGAGGCAATTAAACGTGTCCCGTGAACACAGGTATAGGTACAATGGTGAACAAAGTAGGTAGGACATGAAGCATGGCCATATTGAATAATTTGGTTCATTTTTAGCTAAATCTATCTTTGAGCCCTATTCATCGGACTATGCCCCTTTAAGGTGCACCCACTTCAGCCTGATTATACAATAAACTCTACCTGCATGAAACCTATGAATGCAATTGTCAATTTTGACTCCGTTTCTTTTAATGGCTCAACTGCAGTTGACTCTTCAGGAACAGAGATTCAAACTCACTTGACTCTCCTTCATCAGACTTACATGGGAGAGAAACTGTGACCCTGGCTGCCAGAGTCATAGCGGTACCTCTACTTTTCTCTGTGCACGGCTGTCTAATGACATGCCAGGTCACCCTAAATAGATGCCTCAGGTCAGGAGCTTTAAGAGGTTGATGACTATATGTCTCTTATCTGATCCTGTAGCCTTCACACAACAGCAGGCACAACTACCCTGTAAACACACTACGTAAATCCAACGTAGTTTAGAAGTCTGTCTAGGTTTACCCTCAGCCAAAGGTTTGGTTTATGATGTTTAAGAAGGTTTGTGAACGTCAAAACTTGAAGGTTTATTGACGTTCCATCGACTTATATGTCTGGTTTACGTTGTTCTACCTCCTTCAAACGTAAATAAACATAATAAACCTAAATTGTAGGTTCTGATTTTTTGACGGAAACAATTATTTTTATTTCCCTGCAAAAATGGAGGAAAGTGTAAAATGTCATGATTCCTTTATCTAAAAAAAACACCTCTTATAGTTAGATCATATTTTCAAAGTGTTCTAAAACGCTGGATTTTGTTTGAACTTGTCAAATTGAGGAGACTAAATGTAAAGTATATAATGCATCTGCTTTTACAACATGGGTCTATTCTGATGTTTTAATCTATATGCGCAGTGGGCTTATTCATCCAGTAGCGACCAATATTAAATGATAGCCTCACGCTGCACTGGGTAATCTATCTTCAGTCCCACGTACACAACTACTACATAAAACCTAATGACACGGTTCTAATGACACATACTCCATATAGGTAATACGCCTTGTGCGTTTATCTGATCCCGAGTCTGGCATACACAAAGAGCACAACTACTGGCCTGCATTATCAGGAATAAATGAGGCAATGACTCCTGCCACCAGCGTTATTATCAAACCTTAACACTTCAAGGATCACACTAGGCATGAGAGTTTATATTACTTTATTATTGTATTGGGAAATCATAATGCAGGTGAATTTAATTCACTAGTGCATCATGTCAATTATAAGTTGGTGTGTCAAGCACAAAAGGTATTAATGCATAATCAATCCAGCAAGTTACTTTGATGCATTCACCATCACAAGGTACTCTATGATTAGGTTTAAATGCTTGGCTGCTGGGTCCTTCATAGTTAACACAAATATGTTGTTAAGAAGTAAGTCTAAATATGTATTCGTCCAAAATATGTATTTCTGCAACAAATGTGACATAAAAATGCCCTTAGATTACTTTTATTGAAAAACGGAATAATCGTTAAGGGTTTTAGATTCTGCCTTCTGTATTGCAATGATCAAGCCGGTATCGTACTGGGGGTGAACTATGACTGTTGTTCGCCTCTGCTCTTCATGTAATACCAATCGACATGCTCATCTGCCCCTGTCTCAAAGTGGCATTCTCACTGAGCGTTTCCTACTCACAATTCTAGTACTGTTCTAGTCTGCTATGTGGTAAGTGTGAATGGTGAGAATGCCCCTTTAACCTCCCCCCCAATCCAATCAGTCACACCAGTCTGGCTACTCCCACTTACCACTGCCCAATGCCTAAACGAATGTACAAGCAAAGTATGATGCAACCAGTGTGTAACACCTGGCTGACAGACTGTTTTGTGACTGTACACCTACTAGTCATGCAAAACTCACGGTCCAAAACTGAGTCCTCATGAAAAAATGTTGAATTAGAATTCATTTAAAATATCCTGGTTTGAGACAAAAATTTATGCAAATGTATACCGACCAAGACTGTGTAGAGCTATGTCTTATACATATTTGATACAAAGCAGGCATCATCTTCCTGTGGTCTACGTTTAAACTACGTGGTGTGCTTACTGGGATAAGGAGGGAAGGTAATACATTTAGTGTGTGATTGTGTATACTTACCAATTTGACGACGACCAAAACAAAGGTTTTCCTGTGATGGGGGTGACATGTAAAAGCTTCCCCTGAAGGATTAGCCTCTTCTAAAATATTTAGAGTCATGGTGACTTTAAATGATACTTGGTCACCCATGGCATCTACTGTAGTATATAACAACTTTGAATATCACGTATGTGTTAATAACAAAATGGCAAGGCTCCACTGAGACATGTTAAAGTCATCTATAATTTATGGTATTCATGGATCTATCAACAGTATCAATGACCTCCAATTGTAGTTTAAATTATTAGATAAGAACTATTTTCATATGACATGTTTTGGCCCTATATACAATCGTGCAGAATGACCTTCCATCAGTGTGATCTTCAGTTTACTGATCAGACACACAACAAATAAACCTGAAGCCACACTATTTCACTATCAGTTTCCACAATATAACACACATCCATCAATGCAATATAGTTGTGTAGGTTGTACAGATGTTGCTTTATAAGGTTATGTACAGTTTCATTCACGCACCTGTGATATATCTCACCATACCATCAGACTTACGCTTATGTTTTAAAACAAGAAATCATGGAAAATATGCTGTGGTTGTTATAGTATGTTTGACATGTTGTAAAAAGGATAGCTAGACAATTATTTTATCTGATACTCTCTACTACTTCATATAGAATAAAACCTGTTGAGGTTAATTAACTCTGTAGTGCCCTATTTTTCAAATGACAGATGGTATATGTTAGTCATCTTCAATTTAGTTTTGACCAAGAATATGTTAGGAGAGATACCGCCTCTTAATTTTTGAGTCCTACAGGGAGGCAATCTGATCACTTTCTCTGTTGCAGAATGTCATGTTGTTGGTGCCACCTAGAGACACATCCGAGTACCAGTGTTAGTTCAAGGATCCTCCGGAAGGGGGCACTAGATGAGCAAGCCCGTTCTGTGGTGACAGGTGGTGCCATTCATACAAATAAATGACCAACTTGTACAGAAACACCCGACTTTATCAATTCCAATACAATGTATATACGCATATTGATCAATGCTACTTGATTTGAGTCACAAATAATAATCTGCTAAGGGTGACACCTTTGCTTAGATTAGAACAACACAGAGAGGACTTCTGATCACTCCATTTTCTGCAGAATGTCATCTGGGGCTCCATCTAGAGGGAGGGCTTGATACTAGTATTAGTTCAGGGATACTCCACTGGGTGGCACCAGAAATGCCAGCCCATTCTATGGTTAGAGATGACAACGTCCATTAAGGTCTATGACCTATCTGTATGGACACAGCCATTATTGTCCGCTGATGTTAATCCATGCAACATGTTTTGATTTTCTTTAACCTTCAGATCTTCAGTTCTGAGATTCACCCTGGACCTAATAGATCCTTCCTCCAAAAAATAGCCAACCAAAATAATCAACTGACCATAACACTATTGGAGTAGATAACAGTTGCACAACTCCCCCAAGATACTTGACGGGTGGTGTAGGGATGACAACATTATTGAATTATTATAGTATTATTCTGAATACATAACTGCCTGTCATGTATTAGTTATGATCATGAAGAATAAAATTTCATTATTGATTAACAGAATTGTCTCGCCAATACAAGTATTCTGGAGGGTGCATATATTGCATGGCCTGGGAAAGTCTAATGCAACTTAAAAGAAAGTCCCTGAATATCGAAGATCATATTCCATAAAGTGCAATTAAATTAAACATTATGTTGCCCTCAAAAGGTTATTAATACATTAATGAAAAGGACTACCCATACCTCGGCAATTACATCTCATTGATAACAATCCAAAAGTATTCAAACTGCCCATACCAGCTATATGTCTATGTAATTATATGTCAATGGTGAAGTTATGGATCATTATGTGTTATCATATGTCATGACCTTCACTACATCTGCATGTATTATATGTAACTAGTCCACTCTGTCAATGTGATTGTGGGTAATCATCCTAAATGAGAGAGCTATTATGATTCAGGGCTGCTGCAGGCTATCATGATTATAGACTGATGTGATTAGTTGTGCCCTTTGTCACCCCTGAAGGTCGTAGTCTGCCCCCTTTGATCATGGCCCCACAGGTGTACATGCTGCTTTGCATTAACCCTTTAAGGATGGCATGTCACTCACAGATGAAATTTGATGTCATGATTCTTCAATGCAGTAAATCCTAGATGCTGCATTGGAGCCAGGACTTCAGGTGTTTCTTAACCTAGTAGGGCTGGCATGATGCTTGAACTCACCAGGTCTGGGTTCATGCATCATGATGACCAATGCCACAAGGCATCAAAACATTATGTCATCCTTAAAGGGCTAACCAATTAGTGAATATGGCCGACCTGAGACAGTTTTCAGATGTCACTGATCACATCTCCTTGATAATAGCCCAACAGTATGCAAATTGCCCACACCAGCTATATTCTATGTAATTATATAGGTATGGGGCAGTTATAGATCATTATGTGTTATCATATGTCATGACCTTCACTACATCTCCATGTATTATGTGTACCTAGTCCACTCTGTCAATGTGATTGTGGGTAATCATCCTAAATGAGACAGCTATCATGATTACAGACTGAGGTGATAAGTAGTGCCCGCCCCTTGTTAACCCTAAAGGTCATAGCCTGCCCCCTTTGAGCACGGCCCCACAGGTGTACATGCTGCTTTGCATTAACTCTTTCAGGATGGCATGTCACTGACAGATGAAATGTATTTTCATGTTTCTTCAATGCAGTAAATCCTAGATGCTGCATTGGAGCCAGGTCTTCAGCTGTTTCTTAACCTAGTAGGGCTGGCATGATGCTTGAACTCACCAGGTCTGGGTTTATGCATCATGATGGTCACTACCACAAGGCATCAAAACATTATGTCATCCTTAAAGGGCTAACCAATTAGTGAATATGGCCGACCTGAGACAGTAATCAGATGTCACTGATCACATCTCCTTGATAATAGCTCAACAGTATGCAAATCACCCACACCAGCTAGATTCTATGTAATTATATATAGCTATGGGGCAGTTATAGATCATTATGTGTTATTATATGTCATGACCTTTACTATATATCTGCATGCATGATATGTAATTAGCTCACTCACTCAATATGATTGTGGCCAATTATCTTTAATGAGACAGATCTTATGACCTGCTCCAGGTGCGACCACCTGCGACTGTAATACCGACTGGTGTGCTAAGTAGTGCCCTCTGTCTAGTTAACCCCAAAGGTCATAGCCGGCCCCCTTTGAGCACGGCCCCACAGGTGTAAATGCCCCCTTGTGTTAACCCTTTAAGGATGTCATTAATGATGGCATGGTGCATCCATGCAGCCCCGATCAGTAACTCTTAGATTCTACATTGGTGCAAAAGCTTTTGGTATTTCTCAACCTAGTAAGATGCTTGAATACAGCACTGGCAAATAACTCACAGGGGTTTGGGTTCATGCATCATGATGACCAATGGCATGAGGTATTATCGCATTATGTCAACCTTAAAGGGCTATCTAATTAGTGAATATGGTCGACCTGACACAGTAATCAGATGTCAGCCATTCAAATACCTCTGTGTACATGGATGACCGTGATAGCTACGTGTCAGACCACAGGGAAATACTGGACACCATAATGTATGTGTTGTATTTGGTTGCCAAGGCAACCGCAGTTGCCAAACATGGTCATTTTTAGTGTATATGTTGCTATGGCAACAAGTATTTTTGTCAATATTGCATCAAAATATAGCCAAATTCCCGGTTCTATATTTTATTGCATGAAAAACTGCTCAATGTGAATTTTCATCACAAAAATCATAATGAATGACATTTATTATGATTTTTACCTTAAAACTACTTAGAACTAGTTTTCTCTCAGGTTAGGAAGGCTGCCAAGTAAAGGAAATCCAAGGCAGAGGCAAATGGTTTGGGTTCCTCAGAGACAATATAGCAAATAGTGAGAATCAAGAAAATTGTAGGTGTAAACCTATTATCGAGAAAAGTATTGCATGCTAAAATTCTTCCAAAAACCTATCATACAATAATGTGTAATTAATAAAAGAAGAGTTAAACTCAGAATTAAAAAATTAGTCCAAATTTCCCTATGTACCTGAGCCCGCGGTAAAAAAAATTGAAATAAAAAACGCCCTCGTCATATGTGACCCGTTTCAACGAAATGGGTCGGAAGTCACACTATAAAGAGTCTAGTTATGGGCCTTCAAAGTAGTATAGGGTGGAAAAAATATTTTTGAAAAATGAGTTTTTGACATTTTTCTTTCATATGAATAGTTTTCTTCTGAAAAACTAAGTTACAAACCAGATTTCAACTCGCATTATTCCAAAAATTATGCCCATAGGATTTATAATTGTATTGTATAATATAGTTTATATCTAATTTAAACGTTATTTATCTCATTTTAATTAAATTCCATTTGATTCAACAAAAAAGTATTAAAAATATCAAGAGATGGTCAAAATTGGCCAACATAGTACATGTCACATACCAAATGAAAGCTCTTGATGAGCTGTAAACGAATATGGCTATATTACAACATTTTTAATATGCGACTTCCGACCCATTTCGTTAAAACGGGTCACATATGTTTTGGTTTTTTAGTGGCCTTATGTTTGGTCATTTTGATTTTGAGTAGATGTACTGATAACTCATTTGGGATTTCAAATGATAGTCTGCTTTCAAAACCTTACTTCCCCACTCTATTGGTAAGTGACCTGTCCCATGTCTGCTCTGCGGCTTGTTTTCCAATAATAGGCAAAAAGATAGCTATCTAGGGTAAATTGTCCAGTGTGAATTGCACAGAAATCGAATTTTATGCATGTGAGGTCTAAAATGTTTTAAGTGAATATGTATAGACATTTCTAAAGGGTCCCTATGCACTGCTTTACAAAACTATGTGTGAGGAAACGTAGTCTATGTATACATAGCCTAACCCTTAGACTGGCGTTGCCATGGCTTTCAAATGGAATGCAAATATTAATATATTTGGCATATACAATCAAACTATTGCATGTAGTCTACAATTTTAAGTTCTACAAAATAAAGGTGCCACACATGTATCTTGGAAACACATGTTAGGGATAAAATGATCTGCTTTGACTAGAAGAGGTCATTGAAGTTTCAAAGTGTTGGATCCTACAATGTGCTAGGATAGACACCCTGATACAGACTGATGTTGCTTTTGGAACCACAATTGTACATTTATTGATGGTCTCACAAGTTCACGGAACAATAGTTGGTGTGGACGTTAGTATGAACACGCATCTAAAGACGGTCAAGATGACTCTGAAGAACAAGATGATGTATTGGAATAACTACATAATTGCAAAAAGTCCAACAATTAGTAATGAAAAGAAAATTGCATATTAATTATTATTTCCAGATTTTAGCTACTTTTTAGGGGAAAAAATTGCAAGCGAAGTTTCAAAATACTATAGTTTTGTTATTTTCTTGCAACCCTAGATAGTCTCAAAACTATAGTATTTTAAAACTATATTCCTTTTTTTAGACTATCTGCCTAGCTTTTGAGACCATATCACAATTTTTAGGACTATCTGGCCTGATGATTGTGAGAAATTAATACAGCTATCATATTTTGAGACTATCTAGCAGGTTTGAGACTATCTAGCCTATAACAGGGAGGAAGGTTTACACCATGTCTATCACAAGTTCACATAGCCCCTTGGGAGGCTCTTCTCTACAACAAATTCTGACCACCACAATAGAGAATTCCTTTTTTTATCAGTGATAACTAAAACAATAATTTCCTATTCGATTCTCCAAAAACATCCATTCTTTTAAGATTTTACTCATACTGCACATTGTCAGTGAAAACAAACCATCCTATTGATCACATGGCAGTGTCACAGGTTAGAGTGGTACATACATACAGTTCCAAGCCAGGTGTGACAACAGATATATACATATGAGTCAGAATTTCGAAAAATGTCACTTTCTGGGGCCAAAAGGGAATAAAAATGAAAATTTAAAAAACTCAATTCATCTTAATGCAAGTTGATTATATTGAAAGACATATATATCTGTGTCTGAAAAAGGATTTCGATTGGACTTGTGATAATTTACATTTTCTTGAAGGCATTCAGTATTACCTTTTATATAAAATAACAAAGAGCACTATTGGTGCAGGCACTATAATTCTGTAGCTGCTTTAAGGTGAAAAATATAAAAGTGTCGGACCTTACATTAAAGTGTCGGGCCTTACATTAATACATGAAAACAGCCCTACCCAATATCCAGAAGCTTAGTTATGCTGCTATTACTGCCCAGATTGAACAAACATGTAGTTACTATAGATATACATTCTTAGAATCAATAGGTGTTTGGTATTTTTTGTTTTATAGAGGATTAAAGACATAAGGTCCGACACTTTTATCGCCATACAAAATCACTCTTTTGGTTGTGGGCTAGTGTATGATACGCCCATCCTCATAACTATTTTTTCCAGTTTTAGTACCCTTAGGCCTCACAAGATTCAAAGTACAATTGGTATTTGGTGGCTTTTATATGAAGGTCATTTGAGGCTCTAAATATAAAAGTGTCGGACCTTACACGAGTACCATTTCACATATATGAAGGGCTATGGTGAAAAGTTTGTAAGGAATACTTCAGTTAAAACTCTTAAATCTAGGAAGTAACGTATATATCTGATAGAATATGCTGTTTGGAAAGGGATGTGGTCATCTCAATTGACATGGAGGATATATAATCCATGTCTAATTAGGTGGAAATCACATTTGGGAGCTTTTTTTTTTACTTCGGGAGGTCAGAAATCAAATGATCTCCTTTAGAGGTGTGAACATTCACATTTTTCTGATATCCTATAGTGTTCCCTATTACATTAAATCACAAAGAACAACATTTGTGCAGGTATGTTTATACTGTGGCTGATTAAAGGGCAAATAGTATAAAAGTGTCGGACCTTACATAAAAGTGTCGGACCTTACATTAAACCTTGAAAACAGCCCTACCCAATATATAGAAGCAAAATTAGTCTGCTATTACTGTCCAGAGTGAACAAACATGTACACACTATTGATATTCATTGCTTAGAATTGATATATTTGTGGTATTTCTTTAATTAATAGAGGATTTAAGACGTAAGGTCCGACACTTGTATTTCGTTCCAAAATCACTTTTTTGGGCCTGGGCTCGTGACAAATAAGCGCATCCTCACAATTTTTTCCACAGCTTTTCTACCCATAGGCCCCTCAAGAAAGAATATAAAAAGAATATTTAGTGAACTATCTTAGTGTGTCATTTGAAGCTCTAAAAATAAAAGTGTCAGGCCTTACACAGGTGCCATTTTGTGATAGAAGGGCTGTGGAGGAAAATTTGGGAGAAATATCTCAATAAAACTTCCCGATTCTGGGAGGTAACATGCATACCTAATAAAATATGTTGAATAGGAAGGGTTGTGATTGCTTCAGATAAGGTGGGGGACTTATGAAAAAAGTAAAAATGGCCTGGAAACCCGTTTTTGGGCTATTTCTCAACTTTGAGGGGCCATAAATCAAAAGAATTTCACTGGACACTTGAAATTTTACATTTTTCTGAAAGCCTAGAGTGTCCCCTCTAACATTAAATCAAGAAGAACCAGTATGTTGCAGGAATTTTTATTCTATAGCCGATGGAAGGTGAAAAATACTAGAAAACACCTAAAAGTGGCATTTTTCAAAATTCTGACCCATATAGTAAAAACGGGGTGGTCAACTATTACCAACAGTGAGAAGCTAGTGGGTCGGGGGCAGGAGGGGCATAACATTTTGCTAAACCTCCAGAGGGGAGAGAGACATACAAAGAACCCACATGTCTTGATGAGGGACAAGAGGGAAAAGCCTTTATATTACTACAGTTGCAATATTAGTTGCTTAACAATTTGTCTTGTTTAAAATGTAGAGTTGTACAAAATTGTATCTGCGAGAGATGGTCACTTTATCTCCCCCCCCCATTGATGAATAATGAACATTCCCTAATTGTTCACTTGTCTGCAGAAGTAGGCCACCACCAATCATTTGTGCTGCAGCCTCAGTTCATGTCAGACCAACCTTACAACTGGGATAGAGGTAAGTTTATTGTGATTTTGATATAACAATGACAAAGGTATCTACCACAATAAACATACAACTTATCATAATGTATAACAGGTGAGACAGTAGTGGCTATCTAAGATTAGTCATAAAGGTGTTTATCCTTGATTCTTCAACATGACAATCTGATATTCAAAAAATAATGAAGGCCAAACAAAATATAACTTTTTCTTGTCAAAAATAATTACCCTAATCATCTTAGAAATTAACATTACTGTGGGTCGGTCAGTATTGACTATCCTGACAGTATGTACTGCATTCAATGTTATAGGCTTTACATTTAATTTAATATGAGCCCTTCATGGCTGTCTCATTCTGAGAACTGACCCACTTCAATGGCTACAAGGCTTTTACTTTTCCAGACTATACAAAATCCTGCTGGACACCGGCTATAGCCGGCAAAAAGCCTGCCGGGCCGGCAAAAATGTGGCTACTGCCGGCCCGAACGGCTGGCCGTCATCTGCAAGTCTTTGCCCACATGCCAGCTTTTACGGCTTGTAAATCGGACCAGTATCAAGGTTTCTACAGCATGAAATAGAAAGCATGATATCCGGACCTGCAAAAAATAAGCGGGGCCTGCAGAGTGAAATATCTGCAGGACCTAATGTCCTGCATGTTGAAAATATTTTCGTATAGACTGCTTTTCCCAATGCTTTGAAATTTCGATTGGCCTTAACAACTGCAGAAGTGTGAAGTCTTTCATGTCACATAAAGGTGTGAAAACAGTTGCATAATCTGAGGACACTTCTGAGGGGGGGTGGTTATTGGGGGAGGGGCACTTATTAGGTCAAATAGGGTATATGTATGTGTATATATATATGTTGTTTCTTTCTGATTACCAGAGACTGTGTGATAAAGAATCAAAAATAAATTATTGTTTGCTTTATTTCAAGGATGGCAGAAGAATATCTAATGAGTACATGTCATAGCTGACATAGCTGAAAATGATTACTCTACCTATCCCACCTCTAAAAATCTTCTGAAGCAGAGCAACCATGTATGATATTTTGTTCATGAAGCAAGTTAGTTGCAATTTATCCTATAGTATTATTTTAACTAGTTTGTTTGATTCTCTCCTAGTTCAGCCAATCATAACCCTACATACATTGCTTGTGTCTAGACATGGTAAAATTTTTTGAAAATAAACTGATATATGAAAACCTATCTTGACTGATCCCAATAAAGTTCTGACATGTGTAACAAGTTCATTGTGTTTCTTGGTTATTTCAAAATTATTTCTAACAGTGCTGGCATATCAACTGGGTTCTAGGATCCAATAAAGTCACTTGTATCTATAATACATACTGATTATGAAGTTTACATATAAAGCTGGTCCATGTTACAATGTAAAAATAATATACCTTGCCAAATTAGAATTTGCACATATTACCTTATTGTTACCCATAAAATATCACTGAGCGTTTATTTTGCCCCGTATTGCCCACATTCTACCAACTATGCACATCACATTTTGTCAACAGCCTTTCATTATAAAATAGGTACAAAATGCAGTTTGTCGACATCCTATCCTTGCAAAGGGTAGACAATAATATGGTTTGTCCATACCCAACATCACAAAATGTCCGCAAAATACAGCTTGTCCAGACCCAGCCATCACAAGGTGTCCATAAATACAGTTTGTCCACACTCTACCATCACAAAGTGTCCATAGCATTCTGTGCCACCATGTCCCTGAAAAACACTTTGTGCACACAAAACCATTACAGTGCATCCACAAAGGTTATCACATAATGTCCTCAGGAAACACTTTCTTCACACAGAATCAACACCAAATGTCCACAGAACATGATTTCTACAGAACAATATACTCATAAGCAGCATCTCTTGGTTTAATACAGAACGAAAACATGATATACAATAACAGCAATATATTTAGATATGTGTTATAATCATTTTCCATATAACTGGTTTCAAAGACTTTTAACTTTGTGCAGCTAAGAAAAATTCCTTACATAACCTGGTCAGTAGCGGAAACCATGCCACCATAAGAAATGATAAGCTTATTCAATCAGATTATAACACTATGGATGCCTTACCACAGTATATGTTATAGTGTATTGACCAATTTGTGGCATGGTGTAGTAAAAATAAGCTTGCTGTAAACAATGGGAAAACTAAATACATGGGCTTTGGTAGTAAAAAATGTTTCAAAAATCTGATTTATACATTCGTGGGGAGAAATTAAAAAGAGTTTTACTTACAAATACGTAGGTATGATATTGGATCCAAGGTTGAATTATGACATCTTCATGAAAAACCAAATAAAGACTGTAGCTTTCAGGACATATCAATTAACAAAAATATCTAGATTTTTGAGTAAAGACAGCTTATTGACAATCTACAGAGTATACATTATGCCAATTTATGATAATAGTGACATCCTTTATGCCAAGTCAAGTACCAATACGCTCGGAAAAATGCAAAGAACTCTAAATAGAGTTTTGAAGGTCTGCTTAAAACTTCCGATGCATACCTCTACTGAGTTGATACATGCTAAAGCTAAGGTAAACTACTTATTTGAAAGAAGGCTGTCACATATTTATTTAGGAGGTCACAAAAGGTCATGCAAGGATACATACATCAAAAAAACAATTGTTAATACTCGAAGTGCTGATGGTATTTTACTCAAAAACAAACTGCCTCATTGTGAATCATACAAAAGAAGTATTGAATACACTGTCTCTACCTATGGAACAGTTTACACCCTAGCAAAAGAAAAGGTAGGGATAGGAATTCCTTCAAATTTCTTCTGAAAAAGGAATTAAAGGACTTAATTCCTAAAGAAGGTGATAAAACGTGAGATAAAAGCATTTGCATTTTATTTTATTTACCACTATCCAGGGAGGTTTTTATTATTCATATCTTGCTGTAGAGTCTTGCTAGTGCTTATTTCATTGTTAATCTGATTACTTATTATTACAACCTTAAGTGGTTAATATTGATCATATACATACTCATGATAAATTGTACCTATTTAAGAGCCATTTGTTCTACCCTATTCTGTATTTTACCGTGTAATAATGAGTACTTTTAACATTTGTGTTGAGGGTATACACCTACATGATATAATATAACATTGTGAATAACCAGACAACTCTTACTCCTAACTCACATGTTCATTCCTGAGGTCCTCCAATATCAATTTAAATACTTGTACATAATTCTATATTAGAAAATTATATTGTATAATGTAATAATTTTGAATTACTATGGTACATATTGGGTATATAACATTATAATGATACACAGAAACAAATAATAATGACATAATAAGGTGGCTAACGAAAACAGAAAGTATATTTATAGCAGCAGCCTATTCTCTGTATAGTTCCAACAAATGGTGACAACACGTGTCAAGGGAAATATCTAGTATGGATTGATGTATTTATTTTACAAACATTTCATATATAGGTATATATTATTACAGAATGGTAGAATCCTTGCTATTGTACTCACTATTTGTACTTTATTGAACTGTTACATGAGAATAAATTTCTAAAACTTGAAACTTGAAACTTATAAATATAATAATGTCTCTTTTCTGTACAAAGGAACTTGATTTACTCCTGGAGGGCGTTTTTCCTCATTGGTATTTGGCCCCGTATGCTGCATATGGGGGTCCATATGCTAGATACGGGAAAAAAGTGTTTTTCCTCATCCTATATGGGAATTATGACACCAATACGGATCTCCATATGCGCATACGGAATTCCGTATGCACATACGGAAAAAAAGTGTTTTTCCTCATTGGATATGGGAAATATTTTCCGTATATGGTCCGTATATAAACTGTCAATTCCTGAGGTATTAGAGCAGCATAAATTCAAAAAAAGTGCTCCATATGCAGCATACGGCATACATTTCTCCTTTAAGGGCCGCACAGTAAAGAATGCGGCCCTTAAAGGGGTCCGCATGTTGATGTGGGCATGTGGACATGGTGGTGGACGTGTGGACATGGGGGTGGTCCAGACGACATGGTGTTGGTCGATATTCTTTGGTTGAAAGGCATCAGGCTATACCCCTTTCATGTAATCACCAATGCAACTATGATAAGTTATTCAAGGTACACTGGAAATCCATAGGCTGAAAGGGCCACTCAGTGGCTCCCTCTGGAAATTAAAAGACTAAGGTGGGTTGGTCAGTACTGCCCAACCTGACAATATTAACTTACCTAGATTGGTCGTATAGGGAGCCAAAAAATGACTAACTAGGTTAGGTACTTGTGACTGAGAGATAGGGAGCCTAGGAATATCAGTGTAGGTAGCACAAGAGAGGTTTCTCCCCTGTGTGGTTCCATATTGGTATCAGGGTGTGTGTGTGTCTATTCGGTGAAGTCATAATTATAAGAAAGTGTAGTCCACGACCTCCCATCTTCCTTCGCAGACATTCCTAGTGTTTTCCCGACCTCCCCTCTCCCTTCCCTCACATTCCTAGTGTTTTCCCCGACCTCCCCTCTCCCTTCCCTGATATTTCTAGTGTTTTCCCCGACCTCCCATCTCCCTTCCCTGATATTTCTAGTGTTTTCCCCGACCTCCCCTCTCCCTTCCCTGATATTTCTAGTTTTTTCCCGACCTCCCATCTCCCTTCCCAGACATTTCTAGTGCCTTCCCCGCCCTCCCGAGCCTAGCACCGTATGTGCCTCCATATTATGACGTCACAGAGAGAATTCCCTTGGGGTTCCCTGGAATGTAGACTGGTTTCTGCACATTTTTACAATTAGGGCAGGTGAGTGCCGTATTGGTATGCCGTATGCAGTATACCAATACGGATTTCCATATGCACATACGGACTTGATACGGAGGTCCGACAAAAACGGTTTTCGTCCTTCCCAATAGGGATTCCGTATATGGTCTGTATGTTGCCTCCATATCGGTTCCGTATAGGACCAATGGGGAAAAACACACTCCAGGCCATTTTGATGATTCTAGCACAAAGAAATCGTGGCTAAAAAAATCACAAATCTTGGGCCATTTTTTTGTACTTCCAGAATCAGTTGGCCTACATCTACATCTGTGGACCCAGGGTAATTAATATGCTTACTTAAAAGGGAAAAGACCTAAAAGTTCATTTAGTAGTCTATGATAGGACATAACTGAAATGACCATTTTGGTCAGATTTTTCTTTTCATGGACTTGTATGTCACCTTTCCACCCAGCCAACATTGCTTATTGGGACCCATGTATGTGATTTTAAGTGGACAAGCTGCTTTGCCCATATTGGGGTTATGGTTGTTTTTGTCCAGGGCCACCAGATTGAACGTGCCCAGCTTGAGGCTAAACTATAAAATGTGCAATAAATGTTAATTTCTAGAGGAAAATCAGATGTCAGCATGTTTTGAAATCTTAACAATGTATTCATGGTAAAAATGATTTTCCTTGGCTGGCCCATCTGGGTTTCCAATGGTGGCCCTGCACAAAAAGGATAATAACCCAGATATGAGCAATCCCAGATGGCCCAAGAGAAACACAGATTGACCCCAGGGACCAATGCTGGATGTTCTTTCATTTTTAAGTTATATATTTGACTTCCAGCTCCCTCATCTCTACTCATCAGATAGGCATAGCCTTGGTTGAAACCCCATGGTTCACCATCAGGTGTCTGACCAGAATATATCTAATAACTTCATCAGGAGTGGTAGGTCTAGTTGCTTTGGTGATCGATTTGAATATCTTGAATTTCTAACTCTCTTGAGCAAGAATAGGGGCAGCATAATGAAATTACCCCTATTAGTAAAAGAATCCCTGGGTTTCAATAACAACATTTCATAAACACACCTACTTCTTCCATTGTGAAATCGGGACCATTCCCTCATATATATATAATCATACAAAATTACCAAGTAAAGGAAGTACTATTGCCCTATTTATCACTTACATTTATAATATGGGTCAAGAGTTTCATTGTAAAGATTCTCTCTGTTCAGTGTGGGAGGAATATTCTTTTTATCAAAAGTGACTTTTTGACATCATTTTTGAGAAAACAGGTCTGTGCTCATCAACCCACAAAATATAATAGGTTGTGATTTTGTAGTGTAGGCCTAGTCATTATCTCATTCAAATCTCAATCATATTCATAATTTCCCTAACAATCTAACAAAATGCATTACAACATACCAAATGAGTGCCATTTTTGGCCAATACTGTAAATGCAGATCTATATTGTCACGTGTATAAATTTCCGTGAGTTTGCTAAAAAATGCATTTTTGCGTGTATTTAAATTCACAGTTTTTGGAAGATTGTAATAGTATGACTATACTGTATAAATTTGCACTCTGTACATTTTTTCGCGATTTTCAAATTCGTGAAAATTGTGAAAATATGTACAGCACAAAAATGTCGACCTTTACAGTAAACTAGATTACATGAACCAAATACAAGCTTTTAATTCATTGACTCACATTTTGTACCGAGCCTTTGATGTTTTGTGCTGATTTAATCATTCAATTTCACATTCATCCTTCCTTATGAAGTATTTACCTCATTAGATAGGGATTATATCCCGGCATATGATTATATGTGGACTGGAATAGAAAATTATCTGTGGAGATGTAGACTGCAGTACTTTTCTGACTAAGGTTGTTAATATTTAATATTTACTGATCTAACTAACCAAAGAATTACTAGCTAGACAAGTCATAACTAGGTTCTTCATCACCATGTAAGTCATTGGTGAGGGTTTTAGCACAACAGGGATGACAAGCTAATCCTAATGCTCAGGAAACACCCTGAGTCAATGATTTAATCCTCAAACATTATTCGCAAAAACTTCCCTCACTTCTCAACTATCATAGGGGGATTCTCATTAGTTAACCATGTGCTGCTGCAAAACCCTACTCAAAATTGGTGTAGTTTCCAACTATAGGCTTATTGGTAATAAAGGGTATAACATTTTTTATACACAACTCAAAATAGTCGGAAATTATTTCATGCATCTCCTCAGTTAAAAAAAAACAAAAACACTCCCTTCACTCCTAGCTAACCTGAACTAGGCCTGAAGGTACAGTCTTCGCTTATTCATGGCCACTCATATTTCAATTGTAGCAGGATGTGCATAATAGAGACTTTATCTTTGATAAAATGATTCGAGGGCAGTATATTGCTTTAATGAAATTTGCATATAAGTTGTCATAATTAATGAATGCAGCAGATCAACCAGCTTTTTTGTAGCATGTTGTTTACGTTATCATAAAAGTATGTACACCACATCACTTGTAATTGCAACTTTTGTCAGCTTATCATGTTTCCTTGGAAATAGTGATTTTTTTTCAAATATTTCCATCAACAATTTACATGATATCAGAATTGTATATAAAATTTAAATTTTGGTCCAACAATTCTTGAATTTTTTTTTCCTGAAAGCCTAGAGTGTGTTCTTTTAGATGATATCAGAAGAAATAGTATGGTGCAGGCAGTTCTTTTTTTATGGCTGTTGGAAGGTGAGAACCCCAAAAAGACCACCAGTTTGTATGTGTATTGGGGGTCTGATTCATATGGAATATAAGTTCATGTAAACAGAAATGAAATAAATATATGAAGGAATATTACAGTATTTGCTTTTTCTGGGACTAGAGGTTAATAACCCTTACAAGGATTACCCATTTTACAAGTACATGTTTACAGTTGCAACTGAATTAAGTCAGATTAAGATTACTAATTACAAGTATGAGAATAGTAGGAGCTTCAATTTTTTAAATTCAGTCACTGTTAATTATAATTTTGTTCTGAACTAGTTCATGATAGTTCGCTTAATGGACGTTTGAGAGAATGTTATGGGACGTGATATTCTAATTTCAATTACTATACATGTTCAATGAAAAATAACCTTAAAAAAAAGTTTTTGTTCCATTCATATTTTAACCGTTGCAATGGTCAGTCTATTCCAAAGAATTTGAAAGGAACATGATATGAAATATATAGACTATGGTTATATGAGAGGCTATCTCTATAGTAGTTATATTTTGAGTTAGCGTCACATAACCATTGTTTATCTGTTTTAAACCACAGCTGTAAGGGTGTGTGAGTGTACATGTGGATATAACCAAGTTGTGAACCTCCTCCTCTTGGCCCTCCGCTGTGATTTAAACAGTCATTACAAATTACAAATTTGTAATTAGTGTTGTAATATCCTTTAGAGTGACATGGTCCGATTTTTTCCATATTCTAAATTCTGCTTAAATGTGTTCAAAATGTCATTACAATATCATATTTGGAGGATGGGGCACAATAAAATATCATTGATGGGCAATAAGAGGCAATTAAGAGGGTCCCATGAACACGCCTATAGCCTTTTATAATCTATTTTCAACAAGCGGACTTATAGCGTGCACTCCAAAAGCCTTAAATTGAGCATAAAACTGACAATTAGCTGAAATATATGCTAAATTCTGGGGCATAAGATGTTCTATAGTAGGCAGGACATGAAGTATGGACAAATTGAACATACTGGTTCATTTTTAGCAAAATCTATTTTTGAACCCTAATCATCGGACCATGTCACTCTAACACTTTCCAACTTTTTCTGTCCTAGCATCATGCTGCTCTGGAACACTCTGGTTGCATCACTTTCGTGAGACTGAGTCATTTACTCTTGAATGGATATATATTCTATTTGTTATGAGTTTAATCATAGAGACGGGGGATCGCTGTTCAAAGTATTCTTATTGAAATCAGATGGTTCCAACTGAGGAAAAATGCCCTCTCCAAATGTCTAGATGTTAAATGACCCAGACTGCACTTAAAACTGTGGTAGAGTAGAGTTCAGCAGGTCAGAGGTCACACCTTTGCAGACGATTTTGGCCAATTTGTGTCTTGTTTGGCTATAATGAGTTGGCACACATGCTGAAGAGGCACCAGGGTCACAAAATGTTAGTTAATCATTAGTTTTAACATATATGCTTAGCCCTTCATTGAAAATTCAGTGTTTCAATGCACTATGCCTATTTATCAAAGGAGATATATAAATACCCCCCCTAACAAAAAGACTCACCATTCTGGCTTGCTTGCACATATAGGATAGCACATACATTCTTTATGTCACTCCTAAAGGGTAAAATGTATGTAACACATGAATTAGTTTCTGCTAACCTATTAGTGAATATGGCCGACCTGAGACAGTAATCAGATGTCAGCGATCACATCTCCTTGATAATAGCCCAACAGTATGCAAATTGCCCACACCAGCTATAGTCTATGTAATTATATAGCTATGGGGCAGTTAAAGATCATTATGTGTTATCATATGTCATGACCTTTACTATATATCTGCATGCATGATATGTAATTAGCTCACTCACGCAATATCATTGTGGCTAATTATCTTTAATGAGACAGATCTTATGACCTGCCCCATGTGCGACCACCTCGGACTGTAATACCGACTGGTGTGATTTGTAGTGCCCTCTGTCTGGTGAACCCCAAAGGTCATAGCCTGCCCCCTTTGATAAAGGCCCCACAGGTGTAAATGCCCCCTTGTGTTAACCCTCTAAGGATGTCACTAATGATGACATTTGTTGTCATGGTACATCCATGCAGCCCTGATCAGTAACTGTTAGATTTTGCATTAGTGCAAGCACTTTAGGTATTTCTCTACCTAGTAAGATCGGCATGATGCTTGAATACAGCACTGGCAAATAACTCATAGGGGTTCGGGTTCATGCATCATGAAGACCAATGGCATGAGGTATTATCACAGTATGTCAACCTTAAAGGGCTATCTAATTAGTAAATATGGCCGACCTGACACAGTAATCAGATGTCAGCCATTCACATACCTCTGTGTACATGGATGACCGTGATAGCTATGTGTCAGACCACAGGTATATACTGGACAGCTCCCACCAACACCACCACCTACACACTACCCACAGGCTTTAACTAAGTGGCATGGATGACTGCTCTATCCCAGGGTCTGTATATTATATATGCAAGTTACTAAATGACCACTATCATATTTGAAGACTAGCTGGCCACTATTGATTATTGCAAATAACTCTGGGTAAGTTCCTTGTAAGCATTTTATGAGAGAAAATTAAGGGCACAGTTAAATGAAAAAAGTTATGAATTCATCCAAAATGTTTCTATCTTATGAACTATATGAACCTGGGAACTCAGACATTCAAAGGATGTGTAATAAGCATGGGTAGAAATGTATGAATTTGCATAAACATATGTATTTTGGGCATTGTAATCCCCTGCCTACTGTAACTCCCTCACCTGTTATTGTGACCCACCCCATGTAAGTCCCACATACACTAAACCACTCACCTGCAGGTGTACTAGTTACCTCACTCCACTAACACCAGCCTTCCCAGAGGGTCAGATTTTCCCACCCACCCACACCTTATAAAATAGGCAATATCATAAGCATTTCATGTATTTTATGTTTGATACCACCTATCATACAAGGACTTCCTCAAAGGTGTAAATGTTATTATCAGGTTATCAGATACCTATACTTAACTATAGGTCTACAATATTTCATTTGACCTTCATATTATGTATCAGGTATAATTTCAATACTGATATAATGCATATAATTCCTCCAATTAAAACATTGTTCTTTAATCCTCTCTCCTTTTGTCTGTTCTGGTGGGGTGTCTTTGAATGATAGCATCTCATATATAGTCTCATAACATTCAATTTCATCTCTTGGCCACTCATATCATTGAGTGCCCATTATTTATATCGGGGAGGGGCGGGGGGGGGGTAGTGATGAAATTCGGAGTATTTGCATGAATCTTCTAGCCCTCTCTGCATTTGGGAACATGGGGATGTGTCTACTTCAAATTATTTGCACATCATAACATTACAGAACATGGACACCAGTCTTATAGTGGTGGTAGTCTTAGGACAAACTTTCTTTACACCACTGACCACTGTATATTCAACTGCTTAGTGATGGTCATGTGTGGACAAATCATACTCTATGGATATTTTAATGATGACTGTAGACAAAGTGTATATTTTGGACACTTTGTGATGACAGTCTTCAGAAAATATGTAATATGGAGACTTTCTACCCTTCCCTCAAACCACCCCTCCCCTAGAATTAGGGCATGATGGAGTGTTAATTTATTGATTACAGAGAGGTGGTGAAATATCTGCACAAAGAGTTAGCATAGCTCCCTCTAGAGTGTATGGAATAAATCCATGCCCCCTTCACCAAAGGCACCAAAAGTTTTTGCCCTCCCTTATTAATAGAACCCAAAAAGCGAACACCAGCAACACAAGTTTGATACATTATATTCATTACATTGTAAGCTAGTAGGTTTATGATGGTGGGTTTGGGATGGAGGCATAAAAATGTTCAACCCTTCCTTTATATAGGAGTCGAGGAGGCAGGGTAATCGGTACCTTTTTATGACGGAGTCCTGCAGTTAAAAGAAAAAGTATGTATTTTACTACAGTTGATAGACATTTGCCAAACAAATGGATGGGGATGTACTAAACGGTATTTGCACAAGAATATCCCTATACTTGAATCGTTGTTCACTAATGATCACTCCCTAATTGTGACTAGTTGACAGAAGTAGGTCACCACCAAGCATTAATATAGTTGGGTCACCCTTATGAAATTTGACCATATACCTGTGCATAAGGACACTCAAAAAAAGTTTGTTTCTCACCACTGCGCGCATTTTTGATGAAAAATTAGTTAAAATTGGAAAAATATGAGCAAAATTGATATCAATTAAAAGCTTTTGCTGTCAGTAATGCAATCAGCTAGGAATGAATTGGTTGTGAAAAGTCCAAATTTCCCTAGTACTTAAGCCCCAAGTAAAAAAAGAAAATTGATTGTTTTCCAATAATAGGCAATAAGATCTATCTAGGGTAAATTGTCCAGTGTGAATCGCACAGAAATCGAATTCTATGCATGTGAGGTCTAAAATGTGGTAACTCTTTGCTGCCCAGAACTATTTGATCAATATCCCTATTATTCAACACTTCCAGTTCTGATGTTGGAAGATAATGCACTAACTTCATATCCTATTTTAAGACAAGGGTCATATAACATTTCCTGAAAGGTCTTGAAGTAGACTTTATCTTATAAAAATATATAGCACAATATAAACTCATTTACCTATGGTCTCCATGGCAACCTGAAACATTATAATTACTGTCATTGAAAAGGCTATTTCTAGCCTGGAAAAATTTCCATGTAAGAATTTTGAAAATTAATGAATAATGACACTATAATCTGCATCTACAGGAAAACTTGGTATAAAATGATTTGATAGCATCGTTTTACTGTAGACCGCACTCTAACCAAGTCAATTATTAAGGTATTCCATATTTTCATATAAATAGAGCATATAAATAATAGTACTGTACAAGTGATGCTGGTTCGAGCTGCAACCAATAAAATACAAATGGACAGATGAGGAGAAAGGGCCTTCCGAGGTGAAATGTAAGTTTTTAAAATTGAAGCCATAAGCTTTCAAAAGAGGTATCATAGAAGGAAATATCACTTTTAGTTTTTAAGGAATTGCTTCATGAATCTGGGATGGTGCAACCCTTGCCAAACAGCCAATAAGCTCTATTTCTTGTTGTTTTAATTGTATTCCTATATCTGATTATCCGGATTTTGCAAATTTCACTTATTACCTAACCACAAATTTTCATATTTTTAATCATAAATCTGGATATAGAAATGATATTTACATTCTGTTTTCAGTGTAATAATCCCTATGAATTTCTCTATCGATTGGAATTCATTCTTTTTCTATCTGAAAGGAATTTGTGGTTGCCGTGGTAACACGTTTTAGGAGGAAAGCCTTACTTAGGCCTCATATTGGCTGTAAAACGTTCCATTTATATTCCAAATATGGAAGGATTACCCCAAAATATAATGTTTTGGAGAAAATCATCATTTTCTATGTAAAAAAAATCACCTTAGAGCAAATTTTGGCCCATTTTCACATTTCTAGTCATTGTGATGCCCCCTAGTGTCCAAACCCCAGTACTAAAAATCCCTCCTGGATGTACCTTTCTCCTCAGCTTATTATGATATTTTAACATTGAAGCAAAGGTATTATTTCTAAATCTGTAGATTCAAGATGAAATTTGACTGGCTTCAAAGGAATACTAAATATGATACTAGGATTGAAAGCCTGAAGTTAATTTAAATCACAGTTAACTTAACTTTACAATTCACTTCTGCTGGCCTAATTATGCCTATAGAACAGGATAACTCTATAGAGCTCTGCCATAACTAACTGTTAAGGACACACTTGAAGAGAGTAAAATTTCTAGGTATTTACTCGCAATAGTTTAACCTTTGCCTGGCAGGTTGTATACCAAATACTATAGTTTTAAGAAGGTTCTCGAACTTCCTTAGTTTTGTTTTGAATCCACCAGCGGACCACAAAATTTAAACAGGCACAGCATTTAGTAGTGTCATCACTCAATATACTGGATGCAGTAGGATGTTATTTACTGACTATACATGAACTTAACATACAGATAATTTGATGGCTATCCTCATCCATGTCTTTATGTCATAGTGCTGTATACTTAGTACCTAATCCATTTTTGAGAATATTGACATACTGTACCTACCCAGTGGGGTGTTTCACAAGGAGAACATAGATACAATTAATTTTATATGTTTTCTAAGACCAACTAAATATCACCCAATGTTAATTTTATTTTGGTGTTTCACAAGTTTCAATTGTATCTATGGTCATATCCTTAAATACAATTGAAGAAAATAATGCGGCTTGTAAAACACCAACACAAGACTAACATTTGGTAAAAGTAAGTCAACCTTAATAACCATGTAGCATTAATCTTAAATACCCTCCCCTTGTATGATGATCACATAGGATCAACATAAGTGTTGTTTAAATGTGTATAACCAGTTTATTTTCACCCTGAATAAACAGATATTTGCAGGGATTCTTGTGTGTAGTATGACACATATATTGCATGAAAAAAGCGTGAAAAAATACGTGAGGAAAATATTAGCGGGCATGGTATGAGCTCCATGCTAATATGCATTGTGAAACACATATACATTAGTTGTATCTAGATTGTAGGCCAAAGACCCTGACTTAACATCTTGGTTGTAGACCTTTGTGAAACACTTTTTATAAGCAGTATACAATTGATACAACCAAATGTCGGTCTTAGTGGTTATATATAATTAACACCTCCTATAGAAACACTTATTCTACACTTAATTGTATGTCCCCCTTGTGAAACACCCCACAGGTCTATCCTTCTGTGAATTTATTCAAAACACTTAAATTCGAAGCCATGAGTGATTGTGTATTTACTGTTAGGCTAATCACCCTGATTTTATATATATTGAAAACAGTACTAGACCACTAACTTGTCGGAGAATACCGAAATTCTATTGCTATTTGCATATAACTCAGGATTATAATATAAGCTTGATTTATCATGAAATAGAAATTGAAAAGAAATTGACATGTTACCAATCTAACTTTCATAATACAGCCATCTGAGCAAATGATTACCTTAACTACAGAAACAAATGGGAAAACCAGATTTTTTCACATCATCGGTCAGAGATTATCCCTTTCTATTGCTGTATCAACCAAATCTTGTGTAGTAGGCATCTATAGACATATTATAGAAGCAGAAAACCAAGGGGCCATTGATGAAAATTAATGAGAAAGTTATGAAACATGCAAAAATAATTATTTGGCTTTATATACAGAGTGATATGGGTATCCTGACGGCTAAAAATGCCATATAGACAGGTATGATTTCCAGATGGCAAATAGCATGGTTTAATAAGGGAAAGTACCTAATATTGGAATAAAACCTTTTATATTTTTCAGTGCAACCTGGCCCTTCTGCACGTCCCGATATAGAGCAGGAGGTAGATCAAAGTGGAGATGGTGATACGGAGGATACAGTGGCGTGGGATGTAGATCAACAGGTGGTGGAGGAGGTCAGCCAAGGATCCACTACTTCCGCCTACCTTACGTCTCATGTAACATGAGAAGTAATCTGTATCCTGAAGATGAAAAAAAATAAAAATAAAAATACTAAATGGATTACCATATTTTGTTAAATTCGTTAAAAATAGATATCAATCTTTTTTGTTCATTACCGAAGTTTTTTTTATTTTGTGGGATCTTGATCTCCGCTGTAGAACACAGAGATCACTTTGCATTCACCACAGGGCACATACGTTCACTTAGACTGGCAGATGTCATCAATGGGGCATGTAAATAATGCATGGATATTATAGCACTCATTCTTTTTTTTTTCTTTTTATAATATATAGAGAACATTAAGATTGTACTTTTTATATGTTACCTGTGGAAAATTTAGTAGGAATTTTTACCTCCCACATGCATAAATAGATAGTTAAGAGGACCTGTTAATGATTTAATACAGCTATTCTCCAGCACCCAGCAAATGATGCACTCCCAGAGTATGCTGTCATGTTGAAGGACGAGTGTATTATTAAAAGACCCTGCAGAAACACAGGAAACACTGTGCTGAGGTGTCAGATATTGAGAGTTGTGCTAACAGCCCGACCCGGCAGACTGTGAAAATGTCCCTGTGTCTTTTTGGATTTCCACCTTCTTGTAAATACTATTGTGTTTCTTTATGTTTAGTGCATGCTAAAATATCAAATGGTGCTGTATATGTATATGTTTCTTTTTATTCCATGTGTTTACAAAATGGAAAAACAACTGTTCCAAAGAAAGGGTTATGCTTGTTTATTCCATAATACTTAGCTTGATATATATATATATATATATATATATATATATATATATATATATATATATATGTATATGTATCTTACTCTGCATGTTCAAATCAGAGGTGAACCGGTGCTACATTACACCACAATAATTGAAGTGATATGGCTTTACATAGATGTGTGATCTTGAATAGTACAATAAACCTTTCCTCGTAAGGATATATAGAATTTGCTGGTTGTTCCACTGCCTTCTGTTTCTTCTTGAAACCATCCTTCCCTTGTGCTCCAGCTGTGTCTTTCAGTCGTTTAACATGCCCCACCTTAACAGCATTATGTAGACGAGAGCAGGCCTCGATAATCCTGAGGCATGCATCAGATATCCACTACTGCTACCTAAGCATCTGTGAAAAATAATAACACTGTAAAATATGTTGTACTTGATATTCAAGAGGTACCTCAGGGCAGTAGTTATAGGTTATATGTTTAAGTCAGGATGTTTCAAAATATGGTTCAGTTCTTGAGAACTACATAAGTGAGATCAATGGGGAAAAAGTGTTATTGTTATGTTAATCTTCATAAGTGGTTTGGAAATGTAGGGTGAAATTTTAAAAAAAGTGAAATTTCTCTGTGATATTTCAAAGATTTGTTGCAAAAATAAAAAGTGTTCTCAACCATGTTACTTACAGTAGTCTCAGATTTATTTGACTTCGATCGGATTTTGCGGTGCCACTTGTTGTAATTGTGGTCTGCCTGATCCCTCTCCATTTTATTTAACAAAAAATTAATGACGAGAGGTGGTATAGTGCAGATATCATGCCCCAGATTTTGTTACAATCAGGTATATTATGGGGTGTTTGGGATGTAACATACTAACTTTTTCTCAGAAAAATTATGTAAAGGAAAAGCGAAAAACGCAAAATTAAATTTTTTTTCAAGCATAGCATTCATTTTAATGTATGATAGTATTTTGTTCAGAAGAAAGTAAAGTTAAACTTACCATAGCGTTGATAAGGTAATACCCCTAGCAAAAGTATTGGTTTTCATCTTTAAGTAAACCCTGGGGACAACCTATTGCCATGTTGGTACTGTCGATGAGGCCAAAATATTTCAGCTTCTTCGTCTTCTTGAAGAAGGGTTGGGCTTTGATAGTTTTCTCGGTTTTGGTGTCAGGCCAGTTGATGTACTTGTCCGAGTGATCATGGAAATAGTCGCTGACATCTTTGACAGCTTTATAGACTACTGATTTGGATACCCCTCCTATTTCAGACACATTGCCCGAGTGGAGAAGTACCACAATGCAGTGAGGAACTGAGAGTAAGAATGAAAATTAAGTAAGTATGGGGGGTATGAGAAACACATTTCATAAAATATAATACCCTGTATAACCCTATACCAGTATAATTACAGAGAGGCGTGGCAGTTCCCCGACCGCGATCGACTAGTTCCATGGCTGGCCACTGGTGGCGCCATCTCCGCGGGAGGTAGTTCGTCCGCTCCCCGTCAGATGGCGCCATCATCCGGGGTGTGACGTCATAGGTCGTCACGGTCGTCATGACGACTTCCACTTGGTGCTGCGTCACTATAAGAGGCCACCACCGTCAAATATTGACAGTTGGGGCTGGAAGATCAAAGTGTGCGGACCTCTCGCGTATTGAAAAATTTTGTGAAGCAGCGATTCGGTGTAGCAGAGAAGTGAAACAGAGACCGTGAAACTCAGAAGATGGGCAAGAAGAAGTCCCCGGCCAAGAAGGCCCCAACTCCAGAGGTTGCAGAAGGGCGGGGTGGAACCCTGCCTTCGTCAGCAAGAAATGACGAGCAACTCAGGTCGTCCGTGAAGAAGGCGAACGACGATATCTTAACGATATCCAGCAGGATGTCGGCGATGGAGGGATCTATGGACAGAATATCTTCAGTCTTGGGCTCCATCCAATCATCACTGACGAGCAAAGGGGAGGAGGACTCAGGCCGGGCAAGACGTCGTCGCAGGCAGCCATCACCTTTGTCGTCACCTCCGTGGATGCAGGGTCGTCATTCCAGGTCGTCATCGTCAACGTCGTCACCTGAGGGTCGTCAGCAGCAGCGACACTATTCTCCCTCCAGGCCTAAAGGTACAGACGAGACTCCTTTTGACCAGTCAAATTTCCTTGAGAAGGGGGTTAACTAGATAGTGTTGAAGCCTTACTGTTGTTTAATGCTAGAACGGTCAAGGTTTTGCTCCAGCAGGGAGAGACTGCCGAGGTGGTTGTGCCAGTATTAGAGCATGTAGAAATGCTGGCGGAGAAGGCTCTCACCCGTATCTATAGGCCGTCGGCCTTAATTGGCTTTGATAAATCAGTTAGGAACAGAGCCAATGTAGAGGGGGTTGTGGCTTTTCAAAATGTAAGGAATGTTGACGTGCTGCGTCATTTCAGCTTCGATGCTACTGTGGTGGCGGGTAAAAGTAATAACCAGAAAAAGAACGCAGCCCCCAGTAAGTCTCAAGAGGTTAATAAGAGAAAGTGCTTTATGTACAATAGGGAGGAGGGGTGTAAGATGAACCCATGTAAATATCCTCATGTATGCATGTTTTGTTTCTCTACGAGCCATGGCGCCACTACCTGCTCAGTGACTAAAGGCTCTAGCTAGAATGGAGCGAGCAGGTCTGAGCAGTTAGTGGTCGTCAATGAATTTTGTCCTGCTCAGGCTAATGCTCAAAAGACGAACCTTGATGTATCAGGTGATCGTCAGGTTAATGTATTGGACCCTCTCGCTACCCCCTTTGTCCCAGGTTGTACTAGTGTTAGTGTATTAAATCCCCTCGGCAATGTATTTGTGCCAGGGAGCCTGTTGGGTAAGGGGGGGGTGGGCATAAGGGTGTATATGTGCTGCAGAGAGAGTTGGCGGTTTGCAGCAGGCGACAGACTGGGAATGTATTGGCGAACCGCCCGGCCCTGACACAGTGTGCAGGGTACCGGGCGGTAAGCCTCTTTACTCTATTGATGGTACGAATGGCCTTCCAGACGTCCATGTTTTTGAAGATTGCTTAGCAGGTACATGTACCTGTACACACAGGATAGGTTGTGAGGTGACACAGTTAAAACCTTGCAGATTTGCCAATTTTATTTCCGGCAGTGGTAATGTGTGTCAGGACAGGCCAGCTTGGGCAAAATATATCTGGGAAGAGGTAGTATTAGGTTTCAAAATTGTGGACGAGACCTGTGATACCTCTTATAGATGTAGGAATTATAATACAATTTTAGAAGGTGATTTTCACCGGGAGATGTGTGACATAGTAGCGCAGGAGACTGCTGATGGTTTTGTCACCAAGGTTTCTAGCCCCCCTAGATGTGTACATGCCCTTGGTGGGGTTGAAAAATCAAATGGGAAGTTGCGGCCTATCACAGACTGTTCTATGCCAGAGAAAAAATGTATAAATAATTATATGAAGGAAACATATGTCCCTTTTTCTTATAATTCTATTAATACTGTAGTAGACATACTGGAGAAGGACATGTTTTCCTGCGTCGTGGACTTGAAGTCAGCCTACCGTAGTGTGTCAGTGTTTGGTCCCCATGTAGGCTACCAAGGTTTTGCTTGGGATCAGGGTAGTGGTTTGGAGTACTACGTCAACAACAGGTTGAGCTTCGGTCTTAGGTGTGCGCCCAATATTTTTAATTCTATATCAGACTTTGTGGTCGCTGTAGCAAAGGGCTATGGGGTGGAATTAATTGTCAATTACCTTGATGACTTCATCATTTTAGCTAAAGGTGAGGAGGAATGTAGGAGGCAACGGGATATTTTAATTGAAGTTATGCAGTTTTTAGGCTTCCAGGTCTCTTTTAATAAGGTGACCGAGCCTAGCAAGGTGACTGTGTTCTTAGGTATCACCATTGCTTCAGAAAAAATGGAGCTCTCCCTGCCCCGTGCTAAGGTCGATAGGCTCTCTTTAGCCCTGGATGATTGTTTAAATATGGTATATGTTTCTAAGAAAAGGCTCCAAAAGATAGGGGGTCTTATGAGTTTTTGCTCTCAAATTGTTAGGGGGGGCAGGACTTATAGCAGGCGCCTGTTTGACTTGTGCGCTAAGGTTAAGCCGGGTAGGGCTATATTTCTGGATGAAGAGACCAGAAAAGATCTTCAGTGGTGGCGGCAGTTTTGTGATGTTTTTAATTGCCATGCTCTAATGAGGAAGACTGTTCACGTTGACCCTATGGTATCTGACGCCTCCACCCGCGGGTTTGGCGCCTGGAGCGGGGATGACTATTTTTATGGTGTTTGGGAAGGCCACAGCGTGCCTACCGGTATATCGAAGTCTCACCAGCTTGACCACCCACAGATGGATAATATCAGAGTCCATAAGAAGAACATTAATGTGTATGAGCTCTGGCCTGTGGTGGTGGGTTTAAAGAGGTGGGTCAATAAATACTCTAATAGTAAGGTAGATGTGGTAACAGACAATATGCAGGTACTTGCCATGATAAACACTGGTAGGAGCAAGAATAAACTTTGTATGGAGTGGTTGAGGGAGTTATATTGGCTATGCTTTATTCATAATATCGAGTTGCATGCCACCTATATCAACACAAAGGACAATGTCTTGGCGGATCATTTATCTAGACTACCATATAAGGGGGTACCTGCAAAATGTGACCTGTACTTGAAAGACACTAATATGCCTTCTCTTTACAGTAAATAAACTCACCAGCCTCCTCATGGCTCAGGGTCGTTATGCTGAGGTTGGAGTAGCGCCAGCCACTAGGGTCACTCGCAGCGTTCAGTTAAAAAGGTATAATTCTTTTTGTAGGCTGTTTAAATTAGAAGATTTTCCTTGCTCAGCAAAACAGGCCGGCCTGTTTGCTACCTACTTATCTGAAAGTTTATCCCCAGTTTCTATAAGGAATTATATTTCGGGTGTTTGGTATTTTCAGAAGCTAAAAGGTTATGCTGACTTTGGTGATGATTTTTTATTGAAGCAAACGTTGAATGGGATAGAGCGCTCTTCTAAGTCCCCTAGGTTGGAACGGTACCCCTTGACCCCTAATGATATGTTAGGCATGTATAGGCTGTTGGATTTTTCTAACCAGGACGACCTCTTATTTTGGGTTGCAGCCCTACTTGGGTACAGGGGCCTACTGCGGATCTCCCATATGACGGCTTCGCCGCACAGTATTACCGCAGCCTCGGTATCCTTCCATACCGGGTATGTGTAGATTAAGGTAAATTCATCTAAAAACGACCAGTTTGGTCGCTATAGTTATTCTGTTTATCTTCAGGATATTCCAAATTCCCCTTGGTGTGTACGAGCACTTCTACATGATTTGTCTCGGGGCATCCTTGGTAGTGACCCACTGGTCTCTTATAGGCTAGCAGGGGTTTGCTTTCCGCTGGGGTACACTGTTGTTAATGATAAGCTTAAGAGTCTGGCTGCCACTCTGAATCTACCCATACACAGAGTCTCTACTCATTCATTCAGGCATGGTGGTAGTACTATGCTGAGAGACTTGAATATGCCCGTTGACCACATTATGCGTAAGGGTAACTGGAGGTCTGGGGTAGTCAGACGGTACCTCCATCAGTCTTCTGAGGAGGGTATCAGACTCGAATGGGCTCCCTGTGAGCATCTAAAAAATGTAATTTAATTCTTAAATTGTGTTTGGCGTGTGGTGGGTTGTTGGCTGATATTTGTACATTTTCCACCACACCCCTGCCATGTGTCTTCTCACTCATATTATATTATCTAGATTAATATATTACCCATAACTCGTATATTAATAATATAATAGTACCGGTTAACTGGTAGATCTATGCTAGTAATATTATTCATCTATTAATTAGACTAGGGCCGCCAATGCCCCCCTTTTATTAACTGCTACCGGTAATCCAATTATACCCTGTATAACCCTATACCAGTATAATTACAGAGAGGCGTGGCAGTTCCCCGACCGCGAACGACTAGTTCCAGGGCTGGCCACTGGTGGCGCCATCTCCGCGGGAGGTAGTTCGTCCGCTCCCCGTCAGATGGCGCCATCATCCGGGGTGTGACGTCATAGGTCGTCACGGTCGTCATGACGACTTCCACTTGGTGCTGCGTCACTATAAGAGGCCACCACCGTCAAATATTGACAGTTGGGGCTGGAAGATCAAAGTGTGCGGACCTCTCGCGTATTTAAATTTTTTTAAATTTTAATGATATTTATTGTGATATTTGCAATATTCAGGATTTGTGATATTTGTAATTTTTGTACTTTGTAATCATATTTGTGATAAATGTTGATATTTATCAGAGCTTGTTGATATTTATGAGCACTGTTGATATTTATTGGGACATAGTCCTTGCTTGGGGGGGTCGATTAATAGTTATTGTTCTTGCGATATAAGACTCCAGGAATGTAAAGTCTTAAATTGCATGTTGGGTCTATATGAGACATGTGTCACGAAAAAGACTGAGTGTGACTTCTTTTGTCGTGATGTATTTGTGGTACTTTTCAGTGAATAAAAGGCTGATATTTGTACATTTTCCACCACACCCCTGCCGTGTCTTCTCACTCATATTATATTATCTAGATTAATATATTACCCATAACTCGTATATTAATAATATAATAGTACCGGTTAACTGGTAGATCTATGCTAGTAATATTATTCATCTATTAATTAGACTAGGGCCGCCAATGCCCCCCTTTTATTAACTGCTACCGGTAATCCAATTTTACAGTATTGTATTATATTCAGCAGGGATTTCTCTGTAGGGTATAGAGAAAAGTGGGAATTCAGATTGTTCTTTTATTTTCCATGTCATAGAGCAGGATATAATGCGGGTAGTGAGCCGGTAGCATATGCAGTATAGGCAAGGTCATTTTTGGATTGTATGAAATGGATAAATGGGTTATGTAGAACATGATATGTTGGCATCATGCCTAGAACTAAGGTAGGTTATTTGATATACCGGCAATCCTCACCAAAATGTATCACAGGGTCAATATAGGGCTAATTTTTCAATATTGCAGATATCACTTAGCTTTAATTGGGTCGTGAACACCACCCAATGGAAACATATGTGAAATGAGGAACATTAATTAAATAAAATGCAAAGATGAGGTCTCTTCAAAGTGGGACTAATGCATAGTGATGTGACCTGCGGAAGGTAATGGCAGCATTAAACACATTAAATTAATGGTATGGCTTTAATAAGGACTCTTTTCAAGTTTATGTAACATATTTGTGATTCAACTATGGATTTCCTGATTCACAAAAGTATGCACTATGAGGTGACCTATGCACGGTGATGGGACTCATGCACAATTGTTTATAGATTTCGGACTGGTATATATGCCCCCTCATATTCGTCCCTGTTTATTAAAATGAATATAAAAATATATTGGTCACGTTTAAAAAGTTATACAATTATTTCATGATAGCTTATTGTGGACCTTCGCACAGTGATGGACCTATGCATGGTCACTATTAATTATCTATCATTTTCAGCTACATGTTTGCAAACGGCCGCGAAATGGTTGTTTTTAGCCCATGTTAACGCATACATCCATTATGGAATATTCCCTAAACTCTTTTGATTCTTTATAACATCACTTGTCATATATTAGTAGCAAGAATTGCAGTTGTTGGCGGGTAAAAATACCCGGCAACAACCGCAATTCTTGCACTCGAAGGAGCATAATTTCTACATGGTTGGTATGTTTGAAGGGGACCATTTAAGACACCAAATAAGCAGGGCGGGGGAGGGGTCATCAGGGGAAGGATGATATTACGTCAAATATGGCAGTTCCTATGAATTCCTTAGGTCCATAGGGGTATGGAAATGGGTGTTGCTAGGTAGATAACAATTTTTTTCCAGAAAATAGACCCCCCAGCCCCCCTGTTGCGTTATGTACACATTGCGGTGACCCCCCCATGCTCATTTTAGGAATTGCCCTCGCCCCAGTTTTTCACGGAAAATCACTGGTGTACCCCTACCACTACAGCCATCAGTCTGGCTCAAATACAAACATTTGATTCTTTTATTCTTTGGGTTAAGGACACCTTGACAATTTCATCAAGTACAGAGGAAGCAGTAAGAATGAAATAAGATAAGATAAGATGATGTCTTTCAAGTGTTACTACCTAACAACTGTAATAATTGTTACACTCTGTTAAAGCTGATAGCAATGCAAGTGAATTATTACTACTTCATTTTTAGTGCAGGGGTCTCATATCACTACGGCAGGCCAATAACCCAAAGTATACAAAAAGAGAGACCTTCTGATACTAGGGTGTACACAGACCATCCCTTCCCTACTGGGTGCGGGGATGTTTTGGGACAAAACTAACCAGAGGGAGTGGGGAGTCAAAGAAGCTTAGAGCAGAGTAAAACCTCTCAAATTTGGAGGGTCAAAAATAAGATAATAAGTAAGTCACCCGGTGGACAAATTACTAGTTTAAAAGAAGAATTCGTAAAAAAATTCTTGAAACTAGTCATTTGTCCACTAGACAAGATGATTTAATTTTCTTGGAATGAGTACCAATTCTTTTGGCTGTGTTGGTCCCTTTCTTTATGCAATTGCTTCATATTATCTATCTGTTTTCTAGATAATTATTTTCTTGTTCTGTGGGTTCATCGTTGTCCCTTCCTCCCCATCCCCAAAGAAAACGACCATATGAGTCGATAGAGAGCTAACAATGTCAGCTTTATAAACGTATATCAATATGCCCAGCACTCAAATATTGGTCCATCCCACCTTCAGCACACATACCCTATTGAAAACACCTGCTTACAAATTACTCATCATTCAATTTAGTATTTTATTATAGTCATGCATCTAATCCCACTGCAGTATATACATCCTGTCTGGGCCATGAAGAATTGTAAAAAAAAGCTATAAGTGAAATGTAGCATTATTGAACAGTCTTTGGTTTACTTTCACACAAAAGTTATTAAAGGGAGTTTAATTCCCTGATTTCTCTCAGAAAATGCATACATGAAGGGTATGCTAAAATGGCTCTAGACCCCCACCCCCCACCCCTGTTTTCATGTCCGCTTTTTCATGCATTTGCCCTGACCCCCCACCCCCCTGGGTGCGTACATACTTAATGGAAGGCCCCTAAAGTCAAATAGTCCCACCTGAGGAAAAATAGCCACTCCAAAGGTAAAGGTGTTAGTTGACCTAGAGTGCAACCGTAACTGAGGTAAAGTAGAGTTCAGCAGGTCGGAGGGCCCCCCAATACAGATCATTATGGGCAATTTGTGTCACCTGATAACAACTGCCCTATAACTAAGGCTAGCTGACACAGAGTACACCTGTAGCCTACCTGTAATAGAGCTCAGTAGGTCAGAGGTCATGTCATTACAGATCATTATGGTGATTTGTACAGTGTTGGGAGGTGTATGTGCTGCAGAAACTCCTGCGTCAGAGAATAGTAGGAATAATCATTAATTTCAACATAGGTTTAACCCTTCATGGGCAACATAATATTTGAATGCACTATGCATATTTGTTGTCATGATGTCAAAGGGGGTTATGTAAATGCCTCTTGGGCAAGCTTACATCCTGCATACTAATGGGGTAATATAATTAATCAATACCAGAACCAAAAATCTCCCATGGATTTTCCCCTCGCCCGCTCACATCACTAGCCTGTTACATTACCTAAGGAATCCAGCAAAAGGGAGAGTTGGTCAACAAAAATAGTCACATTAAGGAAAAAGAGACACAAATACATGATTTACAGTATAAGATGAGAATTGAAGAAAATTCGATTACAAAGATAGACGATTGACGATAAATGATTGAAAAGGTCATACAAATACCTGGGTACCATATCCATGGGTCTTGAGTTCCCAAGAGTGAGGTGAGTGTTATTGCATGGTCTCAAATGTTAATGTCTTCCCCTGGAATTCATCCAAAATGTTTTTATTTTTCATTAACTGGGAACCTATGGGTACTCAGACATCAAAAAAGATGGTAACTATGGATAGAATTGTAACAATTAACATAAACATATGTATGTCGGCAGTGTTTTCTAAATAGGGATGTGATTTAAGTGAGAATTCGAGTATTTCTAACAATTTTGCCTTCAATTGTCTTTTGTGAACCAACCTGCCATTGTCCTTTAGGTGGGTCGATCCCATTTAATCAAAGTCATCAGAATTTCCCAATTCGCAAAATGATGTTTCTGCAATGACATCGACCCACCTTTAGTCATGATGTAAAATGCTAAATTGAATATTGTTTGTATTTTCTATTATTGCAGCTTAGTTAATAAACAGGATGCATTTATTTAATTATTGCACATTATTTGAAATTTCATTTACAGGTTGATTTATGAATGGAGCTGTTTAGTACAATGTTGCTCATTACTTTAGCCCTCATCTAAAAGAAAATGACAATACTAAAATTAATCTGGTGTTAGGATTTGTGCTATATGTCTACATACGTTACAGGTACAATCCAGGTAGTAACCCTGGGCTTTTTTCCAAAAAATACTTAGAATTCTTTACATCTCCCCCCAATCCCCCATAACAGACCATCTGAGGAGGTTTTGAAAAATATCGATGTGCAACATAAACCCATGTACCACACAGCTTTAACCATTTAATGAACTCTCCCTTTTGCCAGCAGTATGTAAGAATGCCATCATTGGTTCATTTGATGTTCATATATTCGGGCATTCTGGAGGTAGCTTAGCATAAAGGTCCCTTTTCTCGGATTATGTCCTATATAATGCAATTAAATAAAACATTATGCTGCCCTCAAAAGGTTATGAATACAGAAACATTAACAACCACCCATACATAAGTGGTCAAGTATCCTCAGCAATCACATCTCCTTGATAACAGCCCAATAGTATGCAAATTGCCCACACCAGCTATATTCTATGTAATTATATATAGCTACGGGGCAGTTAAAGATCATTATGTGTTATCACATGTCATGAACTTTACTATATATCTGCATGCTGATATGTAATCAGCTCACTCACTCAATATGATTGTGGCTAATTATCTTTAATGAGACAGATCTTACGACCTGCCCCAGGTGCGACCACCTGCAACTGTACTACAGACTGGTGTGATTAGTAGTGCCGTCTGTCTGGTTAACCTCAAAGGTCATAGCCGGCCCCCTTTGATTTTACTCCCACAGGTGTTAATGCCCCTAATGTTAGCCCTTTAAGGATGTCACTAACAATTACATTTGTTGTCATGGTGCATGCATGCAGCCCCGATCAGTAACTCTTAGATTCTACATTGGTGGAAAAGCTTTTGGTATTTCTCAACCTAGTAAGATGCTTGAATACAGCACTGGCAAATAACTCACAGGGGTTTGGGTTCATGCATCATGATGACCAATGGCATGAGGTATTATCGCATTATGTCAACCTTAAAGGGCTATCTAATTAGTGAATATGGTCGACCTGACACAGTTATCAGATGTCAGCCATTCAAATACCTCTGTGTTCATGGATGACCGTGATAGCTACGTGTCAGACCACAGGGATATACTGAACATCATAATGTATGTGTTCTATTTGGTTGCCAAGGCAACCGCAGTTGCCAAACATGGTCATTTTTAGTGTATATGTTGCTATGGCAACCAGTATTTTTGTCAATATTGCATCAAATAGCCCAAATTCCCGGTTCTATATTTTATTGCATGAAAAACTGCTCAATGTGAATTTTCATCACAAAAATCATAATGAATGACATTTATTATGATTTTTACCTTAAAAATCCATTAAATCGTGGGAAAATCGAACTAGTTTTTTCTCAGGTTATTCCTAACCTTTATTTTACTGCCAAGTAAAGGAAATCCAAGGCAGAGGCAAATGGTTTGGGTTCCTCAGAGACAATATGTGGACAGATGAGGAGAAAGGGATATCCGAGGTGAAATGTATGTTTTAAAATTGAAGTCATAAGCTTTCAAATGAGGTATCATAGATAGAGATATCCCTTCTAGTTCTTGAGAAATTGCTTCACGAATCTGGGATGGTGCTACCCTTGCCAAACAGCCAATAGGCTCTATCTCTTGTTGTTTTAATTGTATTTCTATATCTAATTATCATGATTTTGCAAAATTTCACCTATTACTTAACCACTATTTTTCATATTTTTTGTCATAAATCTGGATAAAGAAATGATATTAACATTCTGTTTTCAGTGCAGTAATGTGTAATTGATAAAAGAAGAATTAAACTCGGAATTAAAAAATTATGAAAATAGGTCGTCAAAAGTCCGAATTTCCCTATGTACTTGAGCCCGCGGTAAAAAAAATTGAAATAAAAAACGCCCTCGTCATAATTATGTTTTGGTTTTTTGGTGGCCTTATGTTTGGTCATTTTGATTTTGAGTAGATGTACTGATAACTCATTTGGGATTTCAAATGATAGTCTGCTTTCAAAACCTTACTTCCCCACTCTATTGGTAAGTGACCTGTCCCATGTCTGCTCTGCGGCTTGTTTTCCAATAATAGGCAAAAAGATAGCTATCTAGGGTAAATTGTCCAGTGTGAATTGCACAGAAATCGAATTTTATGCATGTGAGGTCTAAAATGTTTTAAGTGAATATGTATAGACATTTCTAAAGGGTCCCTATGCACTGCTTTACAAAACTATGTGTGAGGAAACGTAGTCTATGTATACATAGCCTAACCCTTAGACTGGCGTTGCCATGGCTTTCAAATGGAATGCAAATATTAATATATTTGGCATATACAATCAAACTATTGCATGTAGTCTACAATTTTAAGTTCTACAAAATAAAGGTGCCACACATGTATCTTGGAAACACATGTTAGGGATAAAATGATCTGCTTTGACTAGAAGAGGTCATTGAAGTTTCAAAGTGTTGGATCCTGCAATGTGCTAGGATAGACACCCTGATACAGACTGATGTTGCTTTTGGAACCACAATTGTACAATTATTGATGGTCTCACAAGTTCACGGAACAATAGTTGGTGTGGACGTTAGTATGAACACGCATCTAAAGACGGTCAAGATGACTCTGAAGAACAAGATAATGTATTGGAATAACTACACAATTGCAAAAAGTCCAACAATTAGTAATGAAAAGAAAATTGCATATTAATTATTATTTCCAGATTTTAGCTACTTTTTAGGGGAAAAAATTGCAAGAGAAGTTTCAAAATACTATAATTTTGTTATTTTCTTGCAACCCTAGATAGTCTCAAAACTATAGTATTTTAAAACTATATTCCTTTTTTTAGACTATCTGCCTAGCTTTTGAGACCATATCACAATTTTTAGGACTATCTGGCCTAATGATTGTGAGAAATTAATACAGCTATAGTATTTTGAGACTATCTCGCAGGTTTGAGACTATCTAGCCTATAACAGGGAGGAAGGTTTACACCATGTCTATCACAAGTTCACATAGCCCCTTGGGAGGCTCTTCTCTACAACAAATTCCGACCACCACAATAGAGAATTCCTTTTTTTATCAGTGATAACTAAAACAATAATTTCCTCTTCGATTCTCCAAAAACATCCATTCTTTTAAGATTTTACTCATACTGCACATTGTCAGTGAAAACAAACCATCCTATTGATCACATGGCAGTGTCACAGGTTAGAGTGGTGCATACAGTTCCAAGCCAGGTGTGACAACAGATATATACATATGAGTCAGAATTTCGAAAAATGTCACTTTCTGGGGCCAAAAGGGAATAAAAATGAAAATTAAAAAAACTCAATTCATCTTAATGCAAGTTGATTATATTGAAAGACATATATCTTGGGTGTCTGAAAACCCTGATTGGCACAATCAATTCCGAGGATTGCAGTTTTTATCGACCAGCTAACACAATCTAGAATAAAAGTGTCGGACCTTACAACAAAAATCACAAAGCAGTGTAAAAATGTCTGGAAAACACCAAAGTAACTCCTTATTGTGTTTTCAAGTAGCCACAGTATATATAATCATGTATTGATAATCACCGTTCAAAAACTTTTTATTTTGTGGATCAGCATACTTTGTAAAACTCTTGAAAATGCTGAAACCTTTACCAAACATCACCAACTTTACTCTACATAGCTCAAAAGTGCCTTGCTTATCATCTAGCTCGCTGTGTGTTATCTTCACTATGCATACATTTAATTTCATGTATCATTCTACATGTATAGAGATTATTCTTCATATATCAATCATGTATTTGAGCATGGGGTATATATAGTACTGATTTGAGGTTCTAAAGATAAAAGTGTCAGACCTTACACAAGTACCATTTTTCATGAGAAGGGCTATGGTGAAAATGTTGTCACAAATAACCTGGTGAAAACTCTTGTATCTGTGAAGGAACACCTATATCTAAGAAGACATGAAGTTTGTTGTTGTCTCAGTGGACATGGGGGAATAATGAAATATGTCTAATGGGTGGGAATCATGTTTTGAGGGGAATTTTCACACTTTGGAAAGTCAGCAATCAAAGGATTTCGATTGGACTTGTGATAATTTACATGTTCTTGAAGGCATTCAGTATTACCTTTTATATTTTGAGTTTATATTGCATTTATTGTCACAGTGTGATGTTCATAAATACAGTATTAGTCAATTTGGTAAGTAAGCATGGCGGTATAATTCCACTCGGCTTCTAGGTATGATTGAACACATCATGAGGATCTGAGACATGACAAATAGACAGGTGTACAATTACATACAATATGATTATTAATGACTAGGATCTTTTTCTTGACTTCCATGAGATGCTTTGATATACAATAAAATGATGTTCATGGTTTACAGGCTGGTTGTTCTACATCAAACAACTTTGGTGATGTACATCTTAATATGGTGAAATTGATAATGATAACAATTTGCTGACTAGAAGAGCACAATTTGTGATGTGCTTATACACATGCACATACATGTGTATGTGTCTATGCATATTCATGCTAATACACTAGTTTAACGCAGTGGTTGTTGGAGCAGGTAATTGTACCATTTCTCCATATACAGTCTTGTGATAACAGGTTTGGCAAGAAGACGGAATTTTTGTATTGACCGATTCAGTCTACATACTGGAGGGAGCTTATTCCACAGCTCAACCCCCCTGTATAACGGGCATTTACGATACCCCCACTTTAATGAGACAGGATATACTAGTTCTCCAGTATTAGTGGATCTTGTACGAGCAGCCAAGGTAGGCGATTTCTTAAATAAGATACCAAGGTCAACAGGGTTATGGGCATCGCCATAAACATATTTATGAATTTGGAGTAGTAATTGTAGGTCAAATCTGATTCCCAAGAATTCAACATTGGTATCTTTGTGGAGTTTTAGAACACTGTGTTTTATCTTGACTTTTAGACATACTCTTAGACAACGATTCTGGACATGCTGTAGGCGCTTTTGATGTGCCTCGGTGAGACCGTTATATACAAAACCACAGTATTCTAAAACAGGTGCTATCGTTTGCTTATAAACTAATATAGCAACACGTTGTGACATTTTACATCGGAGTTTGGCAAACATGTAGATACGATGTGATGCTGAACTGACAGTTTTACTTATCATTTTATCTAGGTTCAGACGATGGTCTAGTACAATACCTAAATACTCATAGTTTGCACATGTTGAGAGAACAATATTACCCATACGTATGGCTATATCAGGGTCAGCGAGGTCCTTGTCTCTGCTGAAAACCATGATTTTGGTCTTTTCAGTGTTGACACTGAGGCCAGCCTTACTGAACCAGTCATATACAGCACTGCTGTCTGATTGAAGCAGGCGTTCTGCCTCTTTAAGATTTTTATGTGCGACATAAAAGACTACATCGTCTGCATACATTATGCAACGACAATTTTTTATAACATCAGGGAGACTATTAATGTAGCAAATAAATAACAAGGGGCCCAAGATGGACCCCTGGGGTACACCGTATGATATACTCGCAGGACTTGAAACAGTGCCATTACATGCCACCCGCTGGGTACGGTTTGCAAGATATGAGCATAGCCAATCAGTAATGTAAACCGGGACATTAAGCCTTCGCATTCGGGCGAGTAACTCGCCATGGTGTATACAATCAAACGCCTTCCGCACATCCAGAAAACAGGTCGCCACCAGTTCACCATTGTCTCGTGCCATGTAGAGGTCGTTCAAGAGCTTGAAGACAGCATCATTAGTTCCCCTGGATGCGCGGAAGCCGTACTGAGATGGACAGAGCAGGTTGTTATGTTCTAAGTGATGATATAACCTTGTATAAACTACACGCTCCATGATTTTACTTGGCGCAGGGAGGAGAGAGATGGGGCGCCAGTTGCCAATTTCTAAAAGATTACCTTTCTTGGGAAGGGGGACCACTTTAGCTGAGGACCAGGATACAGGGAAATCAGCCTTACTTAGACTAAGGTTTATTAAGCGAGTCAGCTTAGGGCACAAGACCATTAAAGCATCCTTGATGACTGTAGTGGAAATGCTGTCAAGTCCACTTGATTTATGAAGCTCTATGCCCTTTACCAGGTCAAGTACCTCTCCATAACTAACTTGTACAGATGGGTCAATGTCATGATTTGTGCATGTGGGCTGTTTGTTAGTAGATACCATAGGTTGGTTGCCTAAACCATTAGATAAATTAGGACCAATCTGTGAGAAATAAGTGTTGATGTACTCAGGGACTGCTTTTCCCCGGACATCCTTTCCTGTGACATGATGCTTTAAAGAGATTTCTGGTTTGGTGTAACTGCTTTTCCCAAGTAGGGCGTTTAACTCACGCCAGAACTTGGTTGGGTTTGAAGACAGCTCATCAAGTTTATTATTTATATAATTGTCATGGGAGTCCTTGGTTTTATAGTTAATAAGGTCTCGAAGGGCTTTGGCTTTACCTAGTAGCTCATCGTCTATTTTCCCTCCCCTACAATATGACAACATGGTGTCATTTCTAGTATAGATGAGTTCAAAAATGTCTTTAGTTATCCAAGGTTTGTTGTAATCTTTAAACTTCATATCCCTTATGGGACAGTATAAGTCCAGATAAGAAGTGATGGCTTGAAGGATGAGAGCCCAGCACTCATTTACACAACTTGATTTATTAAACTCATCCCAATTATATTCAAGCAAGTAATCAAAGAAATCGGCCCTATCATAGTTTTTATAACTGCGCCCTTGTACATTGATTACAGTAGGCTTCTCAGGGTCTCTTTTCCTGACAGCATAAACTGGAAGATGATCAGAGATAAAATTTGGAAGAGTGCCAGCATGCAGTACAATGTGACAGTCAGTAGCTATCGGGTCAATACATGTACCCCCAGGGCCTTTAGTGTGAGGTCTAGTGATACAGTGGATTTGATCTAAGAGATGCAGATCGCTGATGCATTTGGTATACTTTTTAGTTTCTGAGCTGTCAGGCTCGAACAAGTTGATATTGACATCACCCATCAACCAAAGCTCACGTCCCTCCAATAACGCGTTCTGACAAGTTTCGACTATTGTTTCGAGGCACTTGACATAACTGCCATTTGGGGGACGGTAGGCTAATATAATTGACATCAGACGGTGTTTTTCTTGAGAATATTGTAACACCATGATCTCCACATCCGCATTTGAACAGCTCAGTGTGTGTTCCACGTTGCAGTATGGAGCCAGCCTATTTGACACATAAAACAAAAGTCCTCCGCCAACCTTGTCCATCACCCTGTCCTGACGATGACAACTGTAATTGTCTATTAGAATCTTGTTACTAGGATATGGGTCGACCAGCCAGGTCTCAGTGACACAAAAAATGTCAAACATGGGGACCAAGTCAGTCAGAGCATCATATTTCTTACTTGACGTCATACTACGGATGTTATACTGGCCTAATTTCATACCCTTATACTTAGTGAAGGTTCTCAGGTCAGTAGTCATGGTGGTTCTGAGGGTGGTTTTGGTGGAGAGGTCAAGGTTGCTGATAGTTCAAACATAGCATGACATAGTATTTTGGTACAGGACAAGTGACAGGCAACCAATACAAAACTTCCTTTTTTCTGAACAGGAGGGTATAGAAGGAGAGTGATAGGGTGCATTGGGCCATAATGGCCAACGTGTTGCTCATTCAGGAGCAGTGCTAGTCTGATCGACTCAATGTGCTCTGATGTACCAGCCCATGTATGAGAGACACAGTACTGCTCACATCTTAGCACATGTATTAGTAGCAGTGCATGGTTTAACGTCTCATGCCGACAGTTAGTATTCATTTCGGAATTTGCGGTCATATTCATTGAATTGATGAAATGGGGTCCGCTCCGACAGTGGGATTAACACATAGCTAAGGCATATATATCAAGTGCATATGATTTTAGTATAGCCATATGATGGACTATACTAGGTTTAATAAAACTAAACTAAACTAAGCTAAAGTAAGCTAAACTAAATTGAATAGTGCTATAAGTCAGTACCGTGTAGGTGGTGACTGTAGGGATGCTTAACTAATGCAGTCTGTGCTAGGCATTAGGCCATAGCATACAGTTTGCGACAATCTTATGTACTAGAGCAAACTCACTGTGGATGGTATATATGCACCCAACAATGTTAGTGTTCGCTTTAAACAACTCATAGAGCTGTTGTTTGAATTAGCAGGCTAATTCAGGACGAGAGTGGACCAGAGTCAGCTCACTCAGTCTTAAGACTAATGATGATAACGGATGGAGTCTGAGGTGCAAGCAGAGTACGACACAGTGAGGTTACAACCTTATGTTTCAACTGAGTGTGGTACGCATGTCATTATAATAAGACCACAATACATTTGGGTAATTGCAATGCATGGGGGACCGTTGATAGCCCTGGAGGAAGTCGCTGGGCACTGGCGCCACACCTGGTACCTGAGATACCCAGCGTTCCTCCAGGCCCATCCGAGGCAGGCCCAGGCAGTACAGAGACACACACTCATATAAGTGGCATCAGCATATTGGTCCCGTGTTGGTGAGCAGACACAGGGGATGATATTTGGTATGTCATTTGATACAACTTAAAAGTAAATGTATGATAGCCTAGAGTGAGGGAATGTGTGAGTACATGTTTAGAGCAACAAGTTACATGTTGAATAGGCAATTAATCAACTGATTAATTGATTAGTTGTTTAATCAACCAACCAATCAATGCATGACGAATAGTATGAAATTAGGACAGTCAGTCAGTACTGCCTGGCGCCACACCTGGTACCGAGGGCACTGACTGGTCCTTTCTTGGGTTATAAAATAACAAAGAGCACTATTGGTGCAGGCACTATAATTCTGTAGCTGCTTTAAGGTGAAAAATATAAAAGTGTCGGACCTTACATTAAAGTGTCAGGCCTTACATTAATACATGAAAACAGCCCTACCCAATATCCAGAAGCTTAGTTATGCTGCTATTACTGCCCAGATTGAACAAACATGTAGTTACTATAGATATACATTCTTAGAATCAATAGGTGTTTGTTTTTTTTTGTTTTATAGAGGATTAAAGACATAAGGTCCGACACTTTTATCGCCATACAAAATCACTCTTTTGGTTGTGGGCTAGTGTATGATACGCCCATCCTCATAACTATTTTTTCCAGTTTTAGTACCCTTAGGCCTCACAAGATTCAAAGTACAATTGGTATTTGGTGGCTTTTATATGAAGGTCATTTGAGGCTCTAAATATAAAAGTGTCGGACCTTACACGAGTACCATTTCACATATATGAAGGGCTATGGTGAAAAGTTTGTAAGGAATACTTCAGTTAAAACTCTTAAATCTAGGAAGTAACGTATATATCTGATAGAATATGCTGTTTGGAAAGGGATGTGGTCATCTCAATTGACATGGAGGATATATAATCCATGTCTAATTAGGTGGAAATCACATTTGGGAGCTTTTTTTTTACTTCGGGAGGTCAGAAATCAAATGATCTCCCTTAGAGGTGTGAACATTCACATTTTTCTGATATCCTATAGTTTTCCCTATTACATTAAATCACAAAGAACAACATTTGTGCAGGTATGTTTATGCTGTGGCTGATTAAAGGGCAAATAGTATAAAAGTGTCGGACCTTACATAAAAGTGTCGGACCTTACATTAAACCTTGAAAACAGCCCTACCCAATATATAGAAGCAAAATTAGTCTGCTATTACTGTCCAGAGTGAACAAACATGTACACACTATTGATATTCATTGCTTAGAATTGATATATTTGTGGTATTTCTTTAATTGATAGAGGATTTAAGACGTAAGGTCCGACACTTGTATTTTGTTCCAAAATCACTTTTTTGGGCCTGGGCTCGTGACAAATAAGCGCATTCTCACAATTTTTTCCCCAGCTTTTCTACCCATAGGCCCCTCAAGAAAGAATATAAAAAGAATATTTAGTGAACTATCTGAGTGTGTCATTTGAAGCTCTAAAAATAAAAGTGTCAGGCCTTACACAGGTGCCATTTTGTGATAGAAGGGCTGTGGAGGAAAATTTGGGAGAAATATCTCGATAAAACTTCCAGATTCTGGGAGGTAACATGCATACCTAATAAAATATGTTGAATAGGAAGGGTTGTGATTGCTTCAGATAAGGTGGGGGACTTATGAAAAAAGTAAAAATGGCCTGGAAACCCGTTTTTGGGCTATTTCTCAACTTTGAGGGGCCATAAATCAAAAGAATTTCACTGGACACTTGAAATTTTACATTTTTCTGAAAGCCTAGAGTGTCCCCTCTAACATTAAATCAAGAAGAACCAGTATGTTGCAGGAATTTTTATTCTATAGCCCATGGAAGGTGAAAAATACTAGAAAATACCCAAAAGTGGCATTTTTCAAAATTCTGACCCATATAGTAAAAACGGGGTGGTCAACTATTACCAACAGTGAGAAGCTAGTGGGTCGGGGGCAGGAGGGGCATAACATTTTGCTAACCCTCCAGAGGGGAGAGAGACATACAAAGAACCCACATGTCTTGATGAGGGACAAGAGGGAAAAGCCTTTATATTACTACAGTTGCAATATTAGTTGCTTAACAATTTGTCTTGTTTAAAATGTAGAGTTGTACAAAATTGTATCTGCGAGAGATGGTCACTTTATCTCCCCCCCCCATTGATAAATAATGAACATTCCCTAATTGTTCACTTGTCTGCAGAAGTAGGCCACCACCAATCATTTGTGCTGCAGCCTCAGTTCATGTCAGACCAACCTTACAACTGGGATAGAGGTAAGTTTATTGTGATTTTGATATAACAATGACAAAGGTATCTACCACAATAAACATACAACTTATCATAACTTATAACAGGTGAGACAGTAGTGGCTATCTAAGATTAGTCATAAAGGTGTTTATCCTTGATTCTTCAACATGACAATCTGATATTCAAAAAATAATGAAGGCCAAACAAAATATAACTTTTTCTTGTCAAAAATAATTACCCTAATCATCTTAGAAATTAACATAACTGTGGGTCGGTCAGTATTGACTGACCTGACAGTATGTACTGCATTCAATGTTATAGGCTTCACATTTAATTTAATATGAGCCCTTCATGGCTGTCTCATTCTGACAACTGACCCACTTCAATGGCTACAAGGCTTTTACTTTTCCAGTCTATACGAAATCCTGCCGGACACCGGCTATAGCCGGCAAAAAGCCTGCCGGGCCGGCAAAAATGTGGCTACTGCCGGCCCGAACAACTGGCCGTCATCTGCAGGTCTTTGCCCACATGCGAACCTTTAGGGCTTGTAAATCGGACCAGTATCAAGGTTTCTACAGCATGAAATAGAAAGCATGATATCCGGACCTGCAAAAAATAAGCCGGGCCTGCAGAGTGAAATATCTGCAGGACCGAATGTCCTACATGTTAAAAATATTTTTGTATAGACTGCCTTTCCCAATGCCTTAAAATTTCGATTAGCCTTAACAACTGTGTGAAGTCTTCCATGTCACATGAAGGTGTGAAAACAGTTACAAAATCTAAGGACACTTCTGAGGTGGGGTGCTTATTGGGGGAGGGGCACTTATTAGGTCAAATAGGGTATATGTATGTGTATATATATGGCTCAAACCTCTGACCTATGTTGTTTTGGCTATTTCTGGCCTTTTTCAGGCTTATAGCCCTACAGAATAACCAGTTTTGCACCAATTTTTTCAAAGATTTGGTAAATGTGAAAAAACATCACAACAATTCAGGGTTTTTCTTTTTTGTGTGTATTGGCCCAATCTTTTTCTTTTTTAGGCCCTCCAAAGGCCCAAAAAACCTTAAAAACGTCAAAAACCCTTTGAATGACATGTTTTACATGTCTCCCATGTCTACTAAGACAGTAACAGCCTATCCCTAATATCATTTTCTATTAGGCCTATGGTATAGTCAATTGATTCACAACTAGATATGTACCATATTTTTTTCTCCACAGCCATTTAAGTGTATAGTGTCAGCAAAATTTTTAAATGGCCCTTCATTTTGATACCACTATACAGTAAATAAACAAGATCCAAACAGTATCCCTTCTACCCCAGATTGTGAGGTAGCTATTGTGTCTTTTGCCAGAAAAAAGAAATTTCGAAAAAAATCTAATATTCCAGCCTCCAGGACCAAATGTGTATTGTGATACTTATTTTGGTCCCGGAGTCACCCTCTTATTTTAGTCTTGGAGTCACTCGCCTTGCTGATAATAGTAAAACCTACACAGAATTGTTAATATCCTTTATATTCTAGTTATCTTTAGTGCCACTGCTTCCTATCCATCCCCTCTAACGCTCTAAACCAGAAATCTGGTGATTCCACTAATTTAACCTACATTTATACAATATTTTATTTTGGTCCCGGAGTCACCCGGGTGACTCCGAGACCGAAATAAGGTGAAATAGCCACTTTTTAGGCCAGTACTGTGCCAATTAGGTTCAACGAAGGATCCTAATGGTCCATATTTCCTAAAGTATATACCATCAGGATATTGTAGAGTGATTTTGACAATTAATTGAACTATTTTGAGTGAACTAGGGTAAAATGAGAGTATGTTGTTAAAATTTTAATATTTTTTATAAATCTTCAATATTCATCGAGCTGTATCCCAAAAACTATTTTTCTGAGGGTATCCATTCTTGGTATGCCATAAGATATATGTTGTCCCAGTTTGTAAACAAAGTTATTAGTTGCTGTTATGTACTTTAAGACATTATGTACATAATCACCTTATCTTGGTCTCGGAGTCACCCGAAAACGGACAATCGAGTTTGTGAGGCAATTAAAAATGAACCGCTAGGGTTAGAGATGTATCAAAAAGTGTTCCAAGGAGCCGAGATATATACCTTTAAATAATATGAACTTGTTTAAATATATTAAGAACTTTCTGATTTGTCCTTCCTCTATCCTAAAACAACATAAGTCAGGAGTTTGAGCCATATATGTTGTTTCTTTCTGATTACCAGAGACTGTGTGATAAAGAATCAAAAATGAATTATTGTTTGCTTTATTTCAAGGATGACAGAAGAATATCTAATGAGTAAATGTCATAGCTGACATAGCTGAAAAGGATTACTCTACCTATCCCACCTCTAAAAATCTTCTGAAGCAGAGCAACCATGTATGATATTTTGTTCATGAAGCAAGTTAGTTGTAATTTATCCTATAGTATTATTTTAACTAGTTTGTTTGATTCTCTCCTAGTTCAGCCAATCATAACCCTACATACATTGCTTGTGTCTAGACATGGTAAAATAGACATTTTTTTAAAAATAAACTGATATATGAAAACCTATCTTGACTGATCCCAATAAAGTTCTGACATGTGTAACAAGTTCATTGTTATTTCAAAATTATTTCTAACATGCTGGCATATCAACTGGGTTCTAGGATCCAATAAAGTCACTTGTATCTATAATACATACTGATTATGAAGTTTACATATAAAGCTGGTCCATGTTACAATGTAAAAATAATATACCTTGCCAAATAAAAATTTGCACATATTACCTCATTGTTACCCATTTTACCAATAAACATTGTTATAACTGAGGTATTTGTTCCCTCTGTACACCCAAACAATGTTCCCAATATGAGATTTTTAAAGACTCTTATTAATAGCACTTTTGTCTGAACAGGTGAAGCAATTTCAGAAACTTGGGGATCGCTGAAGGGCATTCACCATAATGATAAGACAAATTTGATGGATACATTTGGTGTAGTACTTTATGTCTGTCAAATACAAAAGATTGTCTGGGAAGAAAATTGCTGCAAATAGTTCTTTTCCCTGGGTCATGACCTTAACTTTGGTTTCCTAAATATTAGTTCTGAGTTTCCACATCTTGCTACATAATGCTGAACTTGTCCAAATTTTCCTGTATATCATACTCTGATAAGGAATTCACCTTATTCAAAAGGGTTACATCTAACATGGATATCATTTTGAAAAATATCACTGAGCATTTGTTTTGCCCAGTATTGCCCATATTCTACCAACTATGCACATCACATTTTCTCAACAGCCTTTCATTATAAATTAGCCACAAAACGCAGTTTGTCAACATCCTACCATTGCAAAGGGTAGACAATAATATGGTTTGTCCATACTCAACATCACAAATGTCCACAAAATACAGCTTGTCCACAACGAGCCATCACAAGGTGTCCATAAAGACAGTTTGTCCAAAACCTACCATCACAGTGTCCAAGCCATTCTTTGCCACCATGTCCCTGAAACACACTTTGTCCACACAAAACCATTACAATGCATCCATAAAGCAGTTGATGTCCAAGATTATCACATAATGCCCTCAGAAAACACTTTCTCCACTCAAAAATCAACACCAAATGTCAACAGAACATGATTTCTATATAACAATATACTCGTAAGCAGCATCGCTTGGTTTAATACAGAATGAAAACATGATATATAATAACAGCAATATATTTAGATATGTGTTATAATCATTTTCCATATAACAGGTTTCAAAGACTTTTAACTTTGTGCAGCAAAGAAAAATTCCTTACATAACCTGTTCAGTATGTAGCAGGAAACCATACCACTATAAGAAATGATAAGCTTATTCAATCAGATTATCACACTATGCATTACCACAGTATATGTTATAAGTATAATAATGTCTCTTTTCTGTACAAAGGATCTTGATTTACTCCAAGCCATTTTGATGATTCCTGCACAAAGAAATCGTATTTCGGGTGGGGTCCATACTGACCCCAGCACTGTGCTACACCTTATTCCTGCAGCAGAGAAAATACTTAGATGGCTCTGGTGCTGTATTTGGCCTCCAGAAGCTCAACTTGGCAACTTGTACTTGAATAAACGTCTCTTCTATGTGAGGGACATATATTTTAATCTGATTTCATACAATTTCAGTAGATTATATAGAAGACATATGTATAGGATCTCAAGTAGCCTTTTATGCTAATTACCAAATATCCTAACTTTTTTAAACAATTGGCCACAGCTTTTGATCAAAAAATGGTATTTACATTCTGTTTTCAGTATAGAGATCGTTTTGGGGCCTTCTTTCATTCAATTCTTCAAAATTTTCGCTTTAGAATGAAAATCATGTTTCCATGGCAACCAACATGAGCAAAAAACACCAATTAAGGCCCAAAAACATTCTTTTCCATTCCAAATATGGAATGTTTTCAAAATGGAATCTTCTGACGTAGCCGATCATATTCTACATAAAAAAGTAGTATAGATAAGTTTTTGCTATATCTTGGTCCTTTTTGGCTATATGGAGCCCCCTGGTGGCCCCTATTGTTTCCAGCAAAAAAAGTCCTGGGGATCTTCATATGATATTCAAGCATTTTAAATAAAACAATATTTGTGACAATTAAATAAAATTTGGTGAAGTTTGGAACAATACTACTATGTTTTCTACCAGAAATTAGATGTCTGGGGTCCAGTTGGACCCCAGGTAGTAAGATAAGGGTTAACAATGTATTCATGGTAAAAATGATTTTCCTGGGCTGGCCCATTCGGGCTTCCAATGGCAGCCCTGCACAAAAAGGATCATAATCCAGATATGGGCAATCCCAGCTGCCCCAAGAAAAACACGGATTGGCCACAGGGACCAATGCTGGATGGGGCTTTCGTTTTTAAGTTATATATTTGACTTCCAGCTCCCTCATCTCTACTCATCAGATAGGCATAGCCTTGAATGAAACCCCATGGTTCACCATCAGGTGTCCCAGGAAACTGGGGTGAGGCTAGAGCATGCTAGGGCGAACTACTTTTGTGCCTAGCTCAAGGGGTGAGGTAGTGTGAACTTTGGGTGAGGTGCCCTAGCCCTTCCACATGCCCACCCAATCCCACCCAGTGGCTAGCTGGTGGTGGGGGAACTTGGGTGAGAGGTGGGTGGGCTTATATGTCAACACCTCACACCCACACTGTAGTATAGTGGTCAGCACCGTTGCCTTGTACCCCAAAGGTCCAGGGTTCGTGACTCGGTCATGTCAACCTACCCACCATTTTTTCTTCATAAAAATAGAAAATTGAAGATAAACTGGTCGGAAGGTGGACATGGCTGAGTCATGAACCCTGGACCTTTGGGATACAAGGTGACTGTGATGACCACTAGACCACCATGTGGGTACAAGGTTGATATATCTAAGGAACCTATATGTATTGTACATTGGAACGTTTTAACCTTTTGTTCCTAGCATTGCCCTCACACAACCCTGAATCTTGTGCTAGCCCTATCCAGCTTGATGGCTGGGCATGTGTGGCACTGTGGAAAAGTTACAAGAGGGGCTTGCAGTAGCATAATGAGTTTGAGTTTGAGTTTGTTTATTTACATAACTTCACATAGGGTACATGATATTCAGAAATGAATGCTAGGTGTATATGCATGATTTCTTAAGCTTTGATATCTCTACATCAAACCACAGGTTAGACTACCATATGGTGATATACTTATATAGTTTATGCAGATTTTAGATTCTAGCCGATAGAGAGAGCGCTTGTGCAACTCACATACTGTTATCAGTTGTATTCATAATCGACTAGTAACCACCAAGGCGGAGTGCTTGTGCACGCCCGGTTATTAAGTCCGGGTATTTATTAGATCTCGCTTGACTGTATTATTTACCGGGAGAAGGACCATTGTCAAATACTCAACGACAGGTGTGCTTGTGCACTTTTATAAAACCTGAGCATTGGTTGCGCTTGTGCACTGATACTTGGCCTTTAGCAGGAGTCTGGTAGGGACCAGGTTGAACCGAGGGCAATGTGCCTGTTCAGTTTACAACTGTGGAATGCCTCCAGACTTTTCGGGGATTTTCTGTATGAGGTCAGACGGGGTCTGGCCATTTTCAACTTGATTTTACTGTATTTTTTTAATAAGAAAAGCCCTTATGCTGCTATGATGTGAGTTATCCCAGTTGCCCCTTATTTCAAGAACAATAGACCAGTGACATGTATTTTGCGGACAATTGTAAAGTTACATTAGTAAAAATAAGAAAAATTGGTGGGTAGGTTGACATGGCCGAGTCTTGACCCCCGGACCTTTCACATACAAAGTGCCAGTGATGACCACTATACTATCGGATCTGTGTTGGGTGGCCATATAAAGGAACCTCTATTTATCCACCATGGCAATATGCAACCTACTAAATACTGGTGTGCATGCTTGGGGGACCTTGGGTAAGGTGGTGTGCCAGTACACAGACCAGAGGGTCACCCTCAGTGTGGGTTTGGGCAGAGGAGGCTATAGGCACAAGGCTTGCCCAGTCTAGTACATAGGGTGAGCCTCCACACACAGGGCTCACCCTACCTTGCTCTATGGGCAATGCTCGCACTAGTCTCACCCTTCCTCACCCCAGATTCCTGGGGTCTGACCAGAATACATTTATTAACTTCATCAGGAGTGGTAGGGGTAGTTGCTATGGTGATCGAATTGAATATCTTGAATTTCTAACTCTCTTGAGCAAGAATAGGGGCAGCATATTCAAATTACCCCTATTAGTAAAAGAATCCCTGAATAGCAATAACAAAATTTCATAAACACACCTGATTCTTCCATTGTGAAATTGGGACCATTCCCTCACACATATATTCATACGAAAGTAAGCCAGGAAGGACTATTGCCCTATTCATCACTTGCATTTATAATATGGGTCAAGAGTTACATTGTAAAGATTCTCTCTATTCAGTGTTAGATGAATGTTCTTTTTATCAAAAGTGACTTTTTGACATCATTTTTTCGAACAAGTCTGTGCTCATCAACCCACAAAATATAATAGGTTGTGATTTTGTTGTGTAGGCCTAGTCATTATCTCATTCAAATCTCAATCATAATATTCATAATTTTGCTTGTATTTAAATTCACAGTGTTTGGAAGATTGTAAAAGTATGACTATACAGTATAAATGTTCACTCTGTACATATTTTTGCAATTTTCAAAGTCGCGAAAATTGGGAAAATATGTACAGCGCGAAAATGCCTACCTTTACAGTAACCTAAATTACATGAACCAAATACAAGCTTTCAATTCCTTGACTCACATTGTGTACCGAGTCTTTGATGTTTTGTGCTGATTTAATCATTCATCCTGATTTAAGTATTCATCCTTCATTATGAAGTATTTACCTTATTAGATATGGATTATATCCCGGCATATAATTAAATGTGGATTAGAATAAAAAATTATCTGTGGAGATGTAGACTGCAGTGCTTTTCTGATCATGTAAGGTTCATTTCAACGGACTAGGTTAGGGTGACTAATGTTCTCATCATTCTTAGAAGTGCTGTGAGTCTAACTAAGGTTGCTAATATTTAATATTTACTGATCTAACTAACCAAAGAATTACTAGCTAGACAAGTCATAACTAGATTCTTCATTACCATGTAAGTCATTGGTGAGTGTTTTAGCATAACAGGGATGACAAGCTAATGCTAAATGCTTAGGAAACACCCTGAGTCAATGATTTAATCCTCAAAAGTTAATCGCAAAAAACTCCCTCATTTGTCAATTATTATAGGGGAATACTCATTATCTAACCACTCCCTTCACTCCTGGCTCACCTGAACTGGGCTTGAAGGTGCAGTCATCGCTTATTTATGGCCACTCATATTTCAATCGTAGCAGGATGTTCATTATGGAGAATTTATCTGTGATAAAATTATTTGAGGGCAGTATATTGCTTTAATGGAATTTGCATATAAGTTGTCATAATTAATGAATGCAGCAGATCCACCAGCTTTTTTGTATCATGTTGTTTACGTTATCCTAAAAGTATGTACACCATATCACTTGTAATTGCAACTTTTGTCAGCTTATCATGTTTCCTTGGTAATAGTATTTTTCCCCTGAAAGCCTAGAGTGTGTTCTTTTAGATGATATCAGAACAAATAGGATGGTGCAGGCAGTTCTTTTTTTATGGCTGCTGGAAGGTGAAAACCCAAAAAGACCACCAGTTTGTATGTGTATTGGGGGTCTGACTCATATGGAATATTAGTTCATATAAACAGAAATGAAATAAATATATGAAGAAATATTACAGTATTTGCTTTTTCTGGGACTAGAGGTTAATAACTTTCACAAGAATTACCCATTTTACAAGTATATGTTTACAGTTGCAACTGAATTAAGTCAGATTAAGATTACTAGTACAAGTATGAGAATGGTGAGGGCTTCAATTTTGAAAATACAGTCACTGTTAATTATAATTCTGCTCTGAACTAGTTCATGATAGTTCGCTGCATATAAATGAATGTTCGAGAGAAGGTTACAGGAAATGATTTACTAATTTCAATTACATGAACTGACACTTTATTATCCCTATATCGGTACACACTTGCAGGTGTAATTTGTCTTGGACATTAATTTTTGTTATGTAGCTTATTTCTCAATATTTCTTACTCTAGATTTCAAGTTATTCCAACATAAATTTTTCCTATACAACACGCTAGATGAGGATTGTGTAATTTTGATTTTTGGCTATCATTGTTGTTTAAAGTGAAAAATCATGTGCTCTTGTTGGGACATTTCTGCAGCCTAGGTCATCTAACATCTAGAACTTTGGAGTGGGCCTTTTCCTCAGTTGGGACCATCTGATTTTACTAAGGATTCTTCATACTGCCATCCCCCTTTTCCATAGTTGGACTCATAAATAAATAGAATATCCACTAGAGATTAAGACTTAAATGCCTCCCATCCATTTCACCATATCCTATTTTGATAGCATGGTCAAATCACATAAACTTATAATTATCCGAACCTCCCTATCTGATTAAAATAGTAATGCACAGTATTTCAATGGCAGCGGCAGTTTATTTTTTCCAAGGGTGGCTCTATAGTATATCTATGTTACAAACATGCAAAGTGTTCTAAGCAGGTAAAGCATTCTGTCTTTAGGAGGTGCATAGCTCTGAATGTGGCAGAAAACTGTTTGAAGCTGAGTTCAATGTTTCAGTAATGTGGGTCCAGTAACGAGTTATTTTTTTATTATCAAAAATCTATTGGAAACTACCACTGGTAGGGCAACTATACATGTTTAAAGAAAAATGACCTGAAAATGTTTTTTGTTCCATTCACATTTTAACCCTTGCAACGGTCAGTCTATTCCAAATTTGAAAGGAACATGACATGTAATTGATAGACTATGGTTATATGAGAGGCTAATTCTATAGTAGTTATATTTTGAGTTAACCTTGCATAACCGTTGTCTATCTGTTTTAACCACAGCTGTAAGGGTATGTGAAATAACAAGGTCCCCCCTCGTCTTGGCCCTACGCTGTGATTTAAGCAGTCATATACAATTTGTAATTAGTGTTGTAATATACTTTAACACTTTCCACCTTTTTCTGTCTTAGCATCATACTGCTCTGGAACACTCTGGTTGCATCACTTTCGTGAGACTGAGTCATTGACTCTTGAATGGATATATACTCTATTTGTTATGAGTTTAATCATAGAGACGGGGGATGGCAGTTCAAAGAATTCTTAAAGATGTTAAATGACCCAGACTGCACTTAAAACTGTGGTAGAGTAGAGTTCAGCAGGTCAGAGGTCACACCTTTGCAGATGATTTTGGCCAATTTGTGTCTTGCTTGGCTATGATGAGTTGGCACACATGCTAAAGAGGCAACAGGGTCCCAAAATATTAGTTTATCATTAGTTTTAACATATATGCTTAGCCCTTCATGGGAAACTCAGTGTTTCAATGCACTATGCCTATTTGTCAAAGGAGATAATAAATACCCCCCTGACAAAAAGACTCACCATTCTGGCTTGCTTGCAGATATGGGATAGCACATACATTCATTATGTCACTCCTAAAGGGTAAAATGTATGTAACACGTGAATTAGTTTCTGGTATCTCTTTATTTCCAAATCACTGTGTGTTGTATATCATGAGAGAGGTCAGCAGGTCTGATTAACACCCATCAACAACCATCATCCATGACAGTTGCCCTCAAAAGGTTATGAATACATTAATGATAAGGACCACCCATACTTCAGTGGTTGAGTGGCCTCGGCAATTACACCTCCTTGATAACAATCCAAAAGTATACAAGTTGCCCATACCAGCTATATGTCTATGTAATTATATGGCTATGGTGAAGTTATAGAGCATTATGTGTTATCATATGTCTTGACCTTCCCTACATATCTGCATCTATGATATGTAACTAGCCCTCTCTGTCAATGTGATTGTAGGTAATCATCTTAAATGAGACAGCTATTATCATCCAGGCCTGCTGAAGGTATATTACAGACTGATGTGATAAGTAGTGCCCTCCCCCTTGTTAACCCTAAAGGTCATAGCCTGCCCCCTTTGAGCACAGCCCCACAGGTGTACATGCTGCTTTGCGTTAACCCTTTAAGGATGGCATGTCACTGACAGATGAAATGTATTTTCATGTTTCTTCAATGCAGTAAATCCTAGATGCTGCATTGGAGCCAGGTCTTCAGCTGTTTCTTAACCTAGTAGGGCTGGCATGATGCTCCAACTCATCAGGTCTGGGTTCATGCATCATAATGGCCACTGCCACAAGGCATTAAAACATTATGTCATCCTTAAAGGGCTAACCAATTAGTGAATATGGCCAACCTGAGACAGTAATCAGATGTCAGCGATCACATCTCCTTGATAACAGCCCAACAGTATGCAAATTGCCCACACCAGCTATAGTCTATGTAATCATATAGCTATGGGGCAGTTAAAGATCATTATGTGTTATCATATGTCATGACCTTTACTATATCTCTGCATGCACAATATGTAATTAGATGACTCTGTCAATAAGTTTGTGGCTAATTATCTTTAATGAGACAGATCTTATGACCTGCCCCAGGTGCGACCACCTGCGACTGCAATACCGACTGGTGTGCTTAGTAGTGCCCTCTGTCTGGTTAACCCCAAAGGTCATAGCCTGCCCCCTTTGATAAAGGGCCCACAGGTGTAAATACCCCCTTGTGTTAACCCTTTAAGGATGTCACTAATGATGACATGGTGCATCCATGCAGCCCCGATCAGTAACTCTTAGATTCTGCATTGGTGCAACAGCTTTAGGTATTTCTCAACCTAGTAAGATGCTTGAATACAGCACTGGCAAATAACTCACAGGGGTTTGGGTTCATGCATCATGATGACCAATGGCATGAGGTATTATCACATTATGTCAACCTTCAAGGGCTATCTAATTAGTAAATATGGCCGACCTGACACAGTTATCAGATGTCAGCCATTCATATACCTCTGTGTACATGGATGACCGTGATAGCTATGTGTCAGACCACAGGTATATACTGGACAGCTCCCACCAACACCACCACCTACACACTACCCACAGGCTTTAACTAAGTGGCATGGATGACTGCTCTATCCCAGGGTCTGTATATTATATATGCAAGTTACTGAATGACCACTATCATATTTGAAGAGTAGCTGGCCACTATTGATTATTGCAAATAACTCTGGGTAAGTTCCTTGTAAGCATTTTATGAGAGAAAATTAAGGGATCACAGTTAAATGAAAAAAGTTATGAATTCATCCAAAATGTTTCTATCTTATGAACTATATGAACCTGGGAACTCAGACATTCAAAGGATGTGTAATAAGCATGGGTAGAATTGTGTGAATTTGCATAAACATATGTATTTTGGGCATTGTAATCTGTGTAGGGATGTGAATTAAGCAGAAATCTGAGAATTGAGTATTGTTGATTTCGGCCATCAAATAATAGTGTGGGCAGGTTACACAGATAAATCATATAAACAACTGATTGTAGAATAGTGAGAATTGGGTGACCATGGGTGCATGATTTGTCATTCATGGCCCTCCGTGGGCAGATTACATTATCCTACCTACTACATAACTTCTACACCACACTACCCTGCCTACTGTAACTGCCTCACCTGTTATTGTGACCCACCTCATGTAAGTCCCACGTACACTAAACCACTTACCTGCAGGTGTACTAGTTACCTCACTCCACTAACACCAGCCTTCCCAGGGGGTCAGATTTTCCCACCCACCCACACCTTATAAAATAGGTAATATCATAAGCATTTCATGTATTTTATGTTTAATACCACCTATCATACAAGGACTTCCTCAAAGGTGTAAATGTTATTATCAGGTAATCAAATACCTATACTTAACTATAGGTCTACAATATTTCATTTGACCTTCATATTATGTATCAGGTATAATTTCAATACTGATAGAATGCATATAATTCCTCCAATTAAAACATTGTTCTTTAATCCTCTCTCCTTTTGTCTGTTCTGGTGGGGTGTCTTTGAATGATAGCATCTCATATATAGTCTATAGCATTCAATTTCATCTCTTTGCCACTCATATCATTGAGTGCCCATTATCGGTGGGGGGGGGAGTTATGAAATTCCGAGTATTTGCATGAATCTTCTAGCCCTCTCTGCATTTGGGAACATGGGGATGTGTCTACTTCAAATTATTTGCACATCATAACATTACAGAACATGGACACCAGTCTTATGGTGGTGGTAGTCTTAGGACAAACTCTCTTTACACCACTGACCACTGTATATTCAACTGCTTAGTGATGGTCATGTGTGGACAAATCATACTCTATGGATATTTTAATGATGACTGTAGACAAAGTGTATATTTTGGACACCTTGTAATGACAGTCTTCAGAAAATATGTAATATGGAGACTTTCTACCCTTCCCTCGAACCACCCCTCCCCTAGAATTGGGGCATAAAGGAGTGGTAATTTATTGATTACAGAGAGGTGGTGAAATATCTGCACAAAGAGTTAGCATAGCTCCCTCTAGACTGTATGGAATAAATCCATGCCCCCTTCACCAAAGGCACCAAAAGTTCTTGCCCTCCCTTATCAATAGAACCCAAAAAGCGAACACCAGCAACACAAGTTTGATACATTATATTCATTACATTGTAAGCTAGTAGGTTTATGATGGTGGGTTTGGGATGGAGGCATAAAAATGTTCAACCCGTCCTTAGGAGTCGAGGAGGCAGGGTAATCGGTACCTTTTTATGAGGGAGTCCTGCAGTTAAAAGAAAAAGTTTGTATTTTACTACAGTTGATAGACATTTTCCAAACAAATGGATGGGGATGTACTAAACGGTATTTGCACCAGAATATCCCTATACTTGAATCGTTGTTCACTAATGACCACTCCCTAATTGTGACTAGTTGACAGAAGTAGGTCACCACCAAGCATTAATATAGTTGGGTCACCCTTATGAAATTTGACCATATACCTGTGCATAAGGACACCCAAAAAAAGTTTGTTTCTCACCACTGCGCGCATTTTTTATGAAAAATTAGTTAAAATTGGAAAAATATGAGCAAAATTGATATCAAATAAAAGCTTTTGCTGTCAGTAGTGCAATCAGCTAGGAATAACATGCATTTAAACAACCTTTGCTAATCATTAAACTCAGAATTACTAAATTGTTGAAATTGGTTGTGAAAAGTCCAAATTTCCCTAGTACTTAAGCCCCAAGTAAAAAAAGAAAATTGATTGTTTTCCAATAATAGGCAATAAGATCTATCTAGGGTAAATTGTCCAGTGTGAATCGCACAGAAATCGAATTCTATGCATGTGAGGTCTAAAATGTGTTAACTCTTTGCTGCCAAGAACTATTTGATCAATATCCCTATTCCCAGTTCCGATGTTGGAAGATAATGCACTAACTTCATATCCTATTTTAAGACAAGGGTCATATAACATTTCCTGAAAGGTCTTGAAGTAGACTTTATCTTATAAAAATATATAGCACAATATAAACTCATTTACCTATGGTCTTCATGGCAACCTTAAACATTATAATTACTGTCATTGAAAAGGCTATTTCTAGCCTGGAAAAATTTCCATATAAGAATTTTGGAAATTAATGAATAATGACACAATAATCTGCATCTACAGGGAAACTTGGTATAAAATGATTTGATAGCATCGTTTTACTGTAGACCACACTCTAACTAAGTCAATTATTAAGGTATTCCATATTTTCATATAAATAGAGTATATAAATAATATTACTGTACAAGTGATGCTGGCTCCAGCTGCAACCAATAAAATAATGGACAGATGAGGAGAAAGGGCCTTCCGAGGTGAAATGTATGTTTAAAATTGCAGCCATAAGCTTTCAAAAGAGGTATCATAGAAGGAAATATCACTTTTAGTTTTTAAGAAATTGCTTCATGAATCTGGGATGGTGCAACCCTTGCCAAACAGCCAATAGGCTCTATCTCTTGTTGTTTTAATTGTATTCCTATATCTAATTATCCAGATTTTGCAAATTTCACTTATTACCTAACCACAAATTTTCATATTTTTAATCATAAATCTGGATATAGAAAGGATATTTACATTCTGTTTTCAGTGTAATAATCCCTATGAATTTCTCTATCTATTGGAATTCATTCTTTTTCTATTTGAAAGGAAATTGTGGTTGCCGTGGTAACACGTTTTAGGAGGAAAGCCTTACTTAGGCCTCATATTGGCTTTAAAACATTCCATTTACATTCCAAATATGGAAGGATTACCCCAAAATAGAATGTTTTGGAGAAAACCATCATTTTCTATGTAAAAAATCACCTTAAGGCAAATTTTGGCCCATTTTCACATTTCTAGTCATTGTAATGCCCCCTAGTGTCCAAACCCCAGTACTAAAAATCCCTCCTGGATGTACCTTTCTCCTCAGCTTATTATAATTATTATGATATTTTAACATTGAAGCAAAGGTATTATTTCTAAATCTGTAGATTCACGATGGAATTTGACTGGCTTCAAAGAAATACGAAATATGATACTAGGATTGAAAGCCTGAAGTTAATTTAAATCACAGTTAACTTAACTTTACAATTCACTTCTGCTGGCCTAATTATGCCTATAGAACAGGATTACTCTATAGAGCTCTGCCATAACTAACTGTTTAGGACATACTTGAAGAGAGTAAAATTTCTAGGTTTTTATTCGCAATAATTTAACCTTTGCCTGGCAGATTGTATACCAAATACTATAGTTTTAAGAAGGTTCTCGAACTTCCTTAGTTTTGTTTTGAAACCACCAGCGGACCACAAAATTTAAACATGCACAGCATTTAGTAGTGTCATCACTCAATATACTGGATGCAGTAGGATGTTATTTACTGACTATACATGAACTTACCATAAAGATAATGTGATGGCTATCCTCATCCATGTTTTTATGTCATAGTGCTGTATACTTAGTACCTAATCTATTCTTGAGAATATTGACATACTGTACCTACCCAGTGGGGTGTTTCACAAGGAGAAAATAGATACAATCAATTTTATATGTTTTCTAAGACCAACTTAATATCACCCAATGTTAATTTTATCTTGGTGTTTCACAAGTTTCAATTGTATCTATGGTCATATCCTTAGATACAATTGAAGATAATAATGTGGCTTGTGAAACACCAACATAAGACTAACATTTGGTAAAAGTAAGTCAACCTTAATAACCATGTAGCATTAATCTTAAATACCCTCCCCTTGTATGATGATCACATAGGATTAACATAAGTGTTGTTTAAATGTGTATAACCAGTTCAATTTCACCCTGAATAAACAGATATTTGCAGGGATTCTTGTGTGTAGTATGACACATATATTTCATGAAAAAAACATGAAAAAATATGTGAGGAAAATATTAGCGGGCATGGTATGAGCTCCACGCTAATATGCATTGTGAAACACATATACATTAGTTGTATCTAGATTGTAGGCCAAAGACCCTGACTTAACATCATGGTTGTAGACCTTTGTGAAACACTTTTTATAAGCAGTATACAATTGATACAACCAAATGTCGGTCTTAGTGGTTATATACAATTAACACCTCCTATAGAAACACTTATTCTACAATTAATTGTATGTCCCCCTTGTGAAACACCCCACAGGTCTATCTATCTGTAAATTGATTCAAAACACTAAAATTCGAAGCCATGAGTGATTGTGTATTTACTGTAAGGCTAATCACCCTGATTTTATATATATTGAAAACAGTACTAGACCACTAACTTGTCGGAGAATACCGAAATTCTATTGCTATTTGCATATAACTCAGGATTATAATATAAGCTTGATTTATCATGAACTAGAAAATGAAAAGAAATTGACATCTTACCAATCTAACTTTCATAATACAGCCATCTGAGCAAATGATTACCTTAACTACAGAAACAAATGGGAAAACCAGATTTTTTCACATCATCGGTCAACGATTATCCCCTTCTATTGCTGTATCAACCAAATCTTGTGTAGTAGGCATCTATAGACATATTATAGAAGCAGAAAACCAAGGGGCCATTGATGTAAATCAATGAGAAAGTTATGAAACCTGCAAAAATAATTATTTGGCCTTATATACAGAGTGATATGGGTGTCCTGACGGCTAAAAATGCCATATAGACAGGTATGATTTCCAGATGGCAAATAGCATGGTTTAATAAGGGAAAGTACCTAATATTGGAATAAAAGCTTTTATGTTTTTCAGTGCAACCTGGCCCTTCTGCACGTCCCGATAAAGAGCAGGAGGAAGATCAAAGTGGAGATGGTGATACGGAGGATACAGTGGCGTGGGATGTAGATAAGCAGGTTGTGGAGGAGGTCAGCCAAGGATCCACTACTTCCGCCTACCTTACGTCTTATGTAACATGAGAAGTAATCCGTATCCTGAAGATGAAAAAAAATAAAATAAAAATACTAAATGGATTACTATATTTTGTTAAATTCGTTAAAAATAGATATCAATCTTTTTTGTTCATTACCTAAGTTTTTTTTGATTTGTGGGATCTTGATCTCCGCTGTGCAACACAGAGATCACTTTGCATTCACCACAGGGCACATACGTTCACTTAGACTGGCAGATGTCATCAATGGGGCATGAAAATAATGCATGGATATTATAGCACTCATTCATTTTTTTTTCTTTTTATAATATACAGAGAACATTAAGATTGTACTTTTTATATGTTACCTGTGGAAAATTTAGTAGGAATTTTTACCTCCCACATGCATAAATAGATAGTTAAGAGGACCTGTTAATAATTTAATACAGCTATTCTCCTGCACCCAGCAAATGATGCACTCCCAGAGTATGCTGTCATGTTGAAGGACGAGTGTATTATTAAAAGACCCTGCAGAAACACAGGAAACACTGTGCTGGGGTGTCAGATGTTGAGAGTTGTGCTAACAGCCCGACCCGGCAGACTGTGAAAATGTCCCTGTGTCTTTTTGGATTTCCACCTTCTTGTAAATACTATTGTGTTCCTTTATGTTTAGTGCATGCTAAAATATCAAATGGTGCTGTATATGTATATGTTTATTTTCATTCCATGTGTTTACAAAATGGAAAAAAACTGTTCCAAAGAAAGGGTTACGCTTGTTTATTCCATAATACTTAGCTTGATATATATATATATATATATGTATATATATATATTTATATATATATATATATATATATATATATATATATATATATATATATGTATATATATCTTACTCTGCATGTTCAAATCAGAGGTGAACCGGTGCTACATTACACCACAATAATTGAAGTGATATGGCTTTACATAGATGTGTGATCTTAAATAGTACAATAAACCTTTCCTCGTAAGGATATATAGAATTTGCTGGTTGTTCCACTGCCTTCTGTTTCTTCTTGAAACCATCCTTCCCTTGTGCTCCAGCTGTGTCTTTCAGTCGTTTAACATGCCCCACCTTAACAGCATTATGTAAACGAGAGCAGGCCTCGATAATCCTGAGGCATGCATCAGATATCCACTACTGCTACCTAAGCATCTGTGAAAAATAATAACACTGTAAAATATGTTGTACTTGATATTCAAGAGGTACCTCAGGGCAGTAGTTATAGGTTATATGTTTAAGTCAGGATGTTTCAACATATGGTTCAGTTCTTGAGAACTACATAAGTGAGATCAATGGAAAAAAGTGTTATTGTTATGTTAATCTTCATGAGTGGTTTGGAAATGTAGGGTGAAATTTTAAAAAAAGTGAAATTTCTCTGTGATATTTCAAAGATTTGTTGCAAAAATAAAAAGTGTTCTCAACCATGTTACTTACAGTAGTCTCAGATTTATTTGACTTCGATCGGATTTTGCGGTGCCACTTGTTGTAAATGTGGTCTGCCTGATCCCTCTCCATTTTATTTAACAAAAATTTAATGACGAGAGGTGGTATAGTGCAGATATCATGCCCCAGATTTTGTTACAATCAGGTATATTATGGGGTGTTTGGGATGTAACATACTAACTTTTTCTCAGAAAAATTATGTAAAGGAAAAGCGAAAAACACAAAATTAAATTTTTTTTCAAGCATAGCATTCATTTTAATGTATGATAGTATTTTGTTCAGAAGAAAGTAAAGTTTAACTTACCATAGCGTTGATAAGGTAATACCCCTAGCAAAAGTATTGGTTTTCATCTTTAAGTAAACCCTGGGGACAACCTATTGCCATGTCGGTACTGTCGATGAGGCCAAAATATTTCAGCTTCTTCGTCTTCTTGAAGAAGGGTTGGGCTTTGATAGTTTTCTCGGTTTTGGTGTCAGGCCAGTTGATGTACTTGTCCGAGTGATCATGGAAATAGTCGCTGACATCTTTGACAGCTTTACAGACTACTGATTTGGATACCCCTCCTATTTCAGACACATTGCCCGAGTGGAGAAGTACCACAATGCAGTGAGGAACTGAGAGTAAGAATGAAAATTAAGTAAGTATTGTGGGTATGAGAAACACATTTCATAAAATATAATACAGTATTGTATTATATTCAGCAGGGATTTCTCTGTAGGGTATAGAGAAAAGTGGGAATTCAGATTGTTCTTTTATTTTCCATGTCATAGAGCAGGATATAATGCGGGTAGTGAGCCGGTAGCATATGCAGTTCAAGCAAGGTCATTTTTGGATTGTATGAAATGGATAAATGGGTTATGTAGAACATGATATGTTGGCATCATGCCTAGAACCAAGGTAGGTTATTTGATATACCGGCAATCCTCACCAAAATATATCACAGGGTCAATACAGGGCTAATTTTCAATATTGCAGATATCACTTAGCTTTAATTGGGTCGTGAACACCACCCAATGGAGTACATATGTGAAATGAGGAACATTAATAAATAAAATGCAAAGAGGAGGTCTCTTCAAAGTGGGACTTATGCATAGTGATGTGACCTGCGGAAGGTAATGGCAGCATTAAACACATTATTTAAATTAATGGTATGGCTTTAATAAGGACTCTTTTCAAGTTTATGTAACATATTTGTGATTCAACTATGGATTTCCTGATTCACAAAAGTATGCACTGTGAGGTGACCTATGCACGGTGATGGGACTCATGCACAATTGTTTATAGATTTCGGACTGGTATATATGCCCCCTCATATTCGTCCCTGTTTATTAAAATGAATATAAAAAAATATTGGTCACGTTTAAAAAGTTATACAATTATTTCATGATAGCTTATTGTGGACCTTCGCACATTGATGGACCTATGCATGGTCACTATTAATTATCTATCATTTTCAGCTACATGTTTGCAAACGGCCGCGAAATGGTTGTTTTTAGCCCATGTTAACGCCTACATCCATTATGGAATATTCCCTAAACTCTTTTGATTCTTTTTAACATCACTTGTCATATATTAGTAACAAGAATTGCAGTTGTTGGCGGGTGAAAATACGCGGCAACAACCGCGATTCTTGCACTCGAAGGAGCATAATTTCTACATGGTTGGTATGTTTGAAGGGGACCATTTAAGACACCAAATAAGCAGGGCGGGGGAGGGGTCATCAGGGGAAGGATGATATTACGTCAAATATGGCAGTTCCTATGAATTCCTTAGGTCCATAGGGGTATGGAAATGGGTGTTGCTAGGTAGATAACAATATTTTCCCAGAAAATAGACCCCCCAGCCTCCCTGTTGCGTTATGTACACATTACGGTGACCCCCCCATGCTCATTTTAGGAATTGCCCTCGCCCCAGTTTTTCACGGAAAATCACTGGTGTACCCCTACCATTACAGCCATCAGTCTGGCTCAAATACAAACATTTGATTCTTTTATTCTCTGGGTTAAGGACACCTTGACAATTTCATCAAGTACAGAGGAAGCAGTAAGAATGAAATAAGATAAGATAAGATGAAGTCTTTCAAGTGTTACTACCTAACAACTGTAATAATTGTTACACTCTGTTAAAGCTGATAGCAATGCAAGTGAATTATTACTACTTCATTTTTAGTGCAGGGGTCTCATATCACTACGGCAGGCCAATAACCCAAAGTATACAAAAAGAGAGACCTTCTGATACTAGGGTGTACACAGACCATCCCTTCCCTACTGGGTGCGGGGATGTTTTGGGACAAAAATAACCAGAGGGAGTGGGGAGTCAAAGAAGCTTAGAGCAGAGTAAAACCTCTCAAATTTGGAGGGTCAAAAATAAGATAATAAGTAAGTCACCTGGTGGACAAATCACTAGTTTAAAGGAAGAATTCGTAAAAAAATTCTTGAAACTAGTCATTTGTCCACTAGACAAGATGATTTAATTTTCTCGGAATGAGTACAAATTCTTTTGGCTGTGTTGGTCCCTTTCTTTATGCAATTGCTTCATCTTATCTATCTGTTTTCTAGATAATTATTTTCTTGTTCTGTGGGTTCATCGTTGTCCCTTCCTCCCCATCCCCAAAGAAAACGACCATATGAGTCGATAGAGAGCTAACAATGTCAGCTTTATAAACGTATATCAATATGCCCAGCACTCAAATATTGGTCCATCCCACTTTCAGCACACATACCCTATTGAAAACACCTGCTTACAAATTACTCATCATTCAATATAGTATTTTATCATAGTCATGCATCTAATCCCACTGCAGTATATACATCCTGTCTGGGCCATGAAGAATTGTAAAAAAAACTTTAAGTGAAATGTAGCATTATTGAACAGTCTTTCACACAATAGTTATTGTAACGGGTCGGTGAAAACGTCGAGCCCCACGGGGAATCGAACCCCGGTCCCTCCGCTCCGAAGTTGAGTATGCTACCGCTGCACCACAGGGCCAGCTGAAGTCTCACCGCTCCGCTACGGTACCTGAGCTAACAGGCGGGCAATGTGCTCTCCACGCACGCTCGGGCTGCCCCGAGCGATACGTGCCCGCTACATTACTCCCCTTCAGACTTTTGCTAGGTACAATGTCAGGCCACGAGGACCTACCTAGCAGAAGCTGAAACCGCTCAGATACCCAACCCAGGATGTCCCATCCTGGTCACGGCACCAGTGTAACGGGTCGGTAAAAACGTCGAGCCCCACGGGGAATCGAACCCCGGTCCCTCCGCTCCGAAGTTGAGTATGCTACCGCTGCACCACAGGGCCAGCTGAAGTCTCACCGCTCCGCTACGGTACCTGAGCTAACAGGCGGGCAATGCGCTCTCCACGCACGCTCGGGCTGCCCCGAGCGATACGTGCCCGCTACATTATTAAAGGGAGTTTAATTCCCTGATTTCTCTCAGAAAAAAGTGAAAATGCGTACATGAAGAGTATGCTAAAATGGCTCTAGACCCCCACCCCCCACCCCTGTTTTCATGTCCGCTTTTTTATGCATTTGCCCTGACCCCCACCCCCCTGGGTGCGTACATACTTAATGGAAGGCCCCTAAAGTCAAATAGTCCCACCTGAGGAAAAATAGCCACTCCAAAGGTAAAGGTGTTAGTTGACCTAGAGTGCAACCGTAACTGAGGTAAAGTAGAGTTCAGCAGGTCGGAGGGCCCCCCAATACAGATCATTATGTGCAATTTGTGTCACCTGATAACAACTGCCCTATAACTAAGGCTAGCTGACACAGAGTACACCTGTAGCCTACCTGTGATAGAGCTCAGTAGGTCAGAGGTCATGTCATTACAGATCATTATGGTGATTTGTACAGTGTTGGGAGGTGTATGTGCTGCAGAAACTCCTGCGTCAGAGAATAGTAGGAATAATCATTAGTTTCAACATAGGTTTAACCCTTCGTGGGCAACATAATATTTGAATGCACTATGCATATTTGTTGTCATGATGTCAAAGGGGGTTATGTAAATGTCTCTTGGGCAAGCTTGCATCCTGCAAACTAATGGGGTAATATAATTAATCAATACCAGAACCAAAAATCTCCCATGGATTTTCCCCTCGCCCGCTCACATCACTAGCCTGTTACATTACCTAAGGAATCCAGCAAAAGGGAGAGTTGGTCAACAAAAATAGTCACATTAAGGAAAAAGAGAAACAAATACATGATTTACAGTATAAGATGAGAATTGAAAAAATTCGATTACAAAGATAGACGATTGACGATAAATGATTGAAAAGGTCATACAAATACCTGGGTACCATATCCATGGGTCTTGAGTTCCCAAGAGTGAGGTGAGAGTTATTGCATGGTCTCAAATGTTAATGTCTACCCCTGGAATTCATCCAAAATGTTTTTATTTTTCATTAACTGGGAACCTATGGGTACTCAGACATCAAAAAAGATGGTAACTATGGATAGAATTGTAACAATTAACATAAACATATGTATGTCGGCAATGTATTCTAAATAGGGATGTGATTTAAGTGAGAATTCGAGTATTTCTAAAATTTTTGCTTTCAATTGTCTTTTGTGAACCAACCTGCCATTGTCCTTTAGGTGGGTCGATCCCATTTCATCAAAGTCATCAGAATTTCCCAATTCGCAAAATGATGTTTCTGCAATGACATCGACCCACCTTTAGTCATGATGTAAAATGTTAAATTAAATATTGTTTGTATTTTCTATTATTGCAGCTTAGTTAATAAACAGGATGCATTTATTTAATTATTGCACATTATTTGAAATTTCATTTACAGTGTAGGGACACTAATATTAGTATTGTAATCGAACGCCTACAAGGTAGTTCGGGCGGCCGGAGCCAGGGGGCACCCCTATCGGAGGCGGACAGTATATAAGCTGTCCTCACCCCCTTGCTCTGGCAGACCTTCTCAGGTCTCTGACTGTATAACATATTGAAAGCATCGAAAGATAATCATATGCCGATCGAACCTCATATACCTCAAGGACTAGCTTTATTGTACAGGTGAACGCTAATAAAATCCTGTTTCTTGCATCTCTACATGAAAACTGCAGTTCGAGTCCTTATTTAATCGAATTACATAAAGACGAACTCTACACTGGTGCCGTGACCAGGATTTTATGTAGGAGATAGCGGACTGACCCTGGCAGAGGCTCAGTCAAGGAACGGGGGGGATGAAGGATCGGGAACCGAGCTGGAAGATGGGGAATTGGACTACACAGTCGCCCAAATCAATGAAATCTGGGATATTGCCTCTCGAATGCATACTCCAGAGAATAAAAAAGGTCGAAAGAGGAGTCTGATTTTTCGAACTCCGGGAGAATTTCCTCCTCCCAGGACGGTGCCGAATACCAATCCGTTCAGAGGGAACCCATGGGCGGACATGCTTCCCTCCGAACCGAACCTCGGACATATGGAACGAGACTTGTCCAGAAGAGGTCGACAGGTCCCTGATTATGACGCCTACTGCGAGAAATTGAAAGCAGAAGAGGAGTCAATGAGGGATCGGTATACAGCCATGAATGAGGATTTGATCCGATTGGCCCACGAAAAAGCAAGGGTCATCGCACAGAACCAGAAAGAAGCAGCGGAATTGAGTGAAGTAAAATCCAGAATCCAAGCGGATAGGAAATATATAAGTGAACAGTTGGCTCTCGAAACCTCTCAGTTGGCCAAGGTCCAACAGAAGGTTAAGATTGCTCAACACAGTCTGACCGAGGAGCAAGCACAACTCCAGAAAGAGAAGGAAGAGGCTCGCCGAAGTCGTGATCTTCGGGATACCTATGAAAGCGAGATCGAACGACAATCCAAAAGGGTCAAGAAACTCAAGGCTGATTATTCGAGGGAAGAGAAAGCCGGCGAGGCCCTGCGGGAACAGTTCGAGCAAGAACGAGAAGCGTTGAAGCAAGCTCGAATCGACATGAAGACTGACCTCGAAAAAATTCAGAAAAATAAAGATGAAATCAATGATACCTACCTGGCTTATCAGAGTCAGATAGAGGAGATCCGCAAAGAGGAAGAGACTAGGAGGCGGGAAACAATGAATGAGGGAGCCAAGCTACCTAAACACGTTGCATCCACACCTAGTCCGATATTGAGTACAGTAGAGCCCATCGAAACACGGGGGGTTGTTTCGGAGGGGAAGTATGAACGAACCCAGGGAGGGACTGTTCCGAATGAGACTTATCGTAAAGTCACGTATGGGGGAACCGAGGAGAAAGAAATCTCTAGCACTCATGATATCACGAGCGAGGCCCCACCCAAAAGAATGAACCATAGTTACGGCTCTCTGCATCCCTTTGCGGATGACACGCTGGCAGGACATAATTATACGGTACCCCCACCACCGATATATAATATAACCTACCAGTATCGGGCACCATTCCCCGGAGCCGGATCGAACGAAGGACATCAGTCCTATAATGAAGGGGGAGGATCGATTCCGAGCAGGGGGACAGGTGGTGCTCCGAACCCCGGAACGAATCCGGGAGGAGGAGCCGGAACTGTGCCGAACCCTGGTTCGTACGGAGGTTACCCCCCCAGTCCTGAACGAACTCAGCCAAATCCAAGAGGAGGAGCACCAAGACCGGTCCCTGCCCCGAGGAGGTTGACAAAACGATCATCTATGGGCCCGAGGGTTGCTGCCATAGTGGAATCCGATCCTTGTATACAAGGAATGGGGATAGACTGTTGCAGTCGGACCCGGGAAGATGAGTCAGAAATAATGGAATGGAGCCGGAGGCAGTCTGATAGACTGGTATGGAGTCAGAACAGTGCCAGGAAGCCTGTTCGAACTCCCCGACGGTTCAATGGAGAGAATTGGAAGGAAAGCTACCAAGACTTTTGCGACGATAACCGTTATCATGGGTGGGACAAGGAGGCTTCCTTGGGTCCTCTCATTAAATGGTTGAGTGAGGGTCCGGGACGAATAGCTGTAGATGATTGGCGAGAGACGTATGGGGAAGATGGAAACTATGACCAATTGGTGGCAGCCGCCACACACATTTTTGGGGTGCTGTCCGCGAATGATCCTTGGTCGGAGTTCCAGGTACGAACACAGAAACCAAAAGAGTCTCCGAAAGTATTCGGACTAGAGCTTCAAAGATTATTGCAAAAGGCTCGACCTTATTGGAGACGGGATGATGAATATTTCTTAGATGAACTATTCACACACTTCATAAAAGGACTGAGGGATCCGTCCCATGCTGAACTCGTCCAGAAAGAATGGGGGCGAGGATCCTCAATGGTAGACTTCTTTTTGGCTATCGATCAGCATGAAAAGAAGAAACGACTACTTTCTGGGTTCGTACCCAACCAAAGAGTGGCGTCTGCACATACGGCTGCTCCAGAGGAAAGCGATTCGGACGCTGGTTCGGATGAGGAAAGAATTGCAGCAATAGGGGGAGATAAGTGGGATCGAAAGAATCGGTGGAAGAAAAATGGTAGCAAACCACCCGAGAAAGAGAAGCCAGTAGAGGCAAGCTCGAAGCCCATCCCTACCCCCCAGTTAGGAGCGTCATCAGAGAATGAGAAACGGTTAATGGCCATGATGGAGGAAATGAAAGGATTGTTGGACTATCAGAAACGACCGAAGCTAGATCGAGCAACGGTGAAGTGTTTCAGGTGCCAGGAGACCGGACATTTCGCAGCCGAATGTACGGCCGAGAAACCAGTTTGGAGGGAAAGAAAGAGAGAGGAGACGGGAAATTAGAGGGGGTTGTCCGTGAAGGCAAGCTGACGACCCCGAATAAAGTATGCCAGGATACAATCCATACGAACGCGATTGAGGAGTCTGTAATGTATCCGCCCAGCAGCATGGGAAATGCTGATGAGCCGAAAACATGTGGGGCTGGGGGTATTGGTGAGACAGTTGCCAGGGAGAGCAAAGAAGGGAAACCGATCACCAATAGAGAGGAAGGTTGGGTAGAGGAACTATCCAGGATCGGGGGGATCCGCCTTCCCCAAGGTCATCCGTGTCTGGAGTATTTGAAAGGATTCGGATTCAATTTTGACATGGCAGACGACATCAAAAGGTTCGCAAGTAATCCCTCTATGATGGGAGGAAAGAGATGGTATGTGTCCGTATCTGTAAACGGCAGAATGGGAGAATTTTTGTTGGATACCGGAGCTAGCCACTCCGCTATGTCGAAAAGATTCTACGATCTGGTGTCGAACATGGATGATGACCTCACAACGAGGGTAAATGCATGTGCGGCTGATGGGAGCAAGATACGAACGTTTGGTAGAACTTGTATGATCATCTTGGTGGGTGGTAGGGAATATGTCATTTCCCCTACTGTCGCTGGGATAGAGGATGATGGTATCATTGGGATGGATTTCGCTTCCTTATATGGGGTAAAATTGGACCCCATCACTGGAATGTTGAAAGTAAATCGTCCCTACAAAGACAGGATACAATGCCTGGCACGAGAAGTTAGTGGAGTAGCGAGTGTGGTACAGACGGTAAAAATACCTCCCGGAATGGCATGTGATGTGTTAATAGCCTCCAGTAGGATGAAGAGGGGCGTTCCGGGGGTTTTCGAACCTAATGTGACAGTGTTGGGAAAGAGGGGGTTGGAATCAGCCGACACCCTGATAGGCAACATAGCATGGGGGGTGGCCCCTATAACGAACCCGGGTTCGAAAACCATCTACCTAGAGAAAGGCACTGTAGTGGGAGAAGTGATATCCGCGGAAGCGGTCACCAGTAGCTTTGAGAATGGAAGTGGACTAGTCCCGAACAATGAAGTAATGGAAGAAGGATTGGAAAAGTTAATAGAGGGATCCGGAGTAGAGACGGAGGAACAGAGGAAAGCTCTGAGGGAGATGTTAACTGAGTGTAGTTTAGCCTTTGCGCGGCCCGGAGAGCCGTTGGGACGAACGGATCGAGTCCTGCACTCAATTAACACAGAAGGGGCGAATCCAGTAAAGATACCATATAGACGTCTTCCGCTAGCAAAGAAAGTGGTGGCGGAAGAGGAGATTACGAAGATGTTGGCGGAAAGAGTGATAACTCCGAGCACCAGCCCTTGGAGTAGTCCAGTATGTATGGTAACAAAGAAGGATGGGAGTATCCGATTCTGTATAGACTACCGAAAACTAAATGGCTTGACTAAAAAGAATTCGTATCCGCTCCCCCGGATAGATGAGACCATTGATTCCCTCGGAGGAAATAAATGGTTTTGTACGATTGATTTGCAGTCTGGCTACTGGCAGGTAGGAATGAAAGAAGAAGACAAGGAGAAAACTGCGTTTTCGAGCCATGTAGGGTTGTTCCAGTATAACGTGATGCCATTCGGACTCTGTAATGCTCCGGCCACGTTTGAAGCAATGATGGAGACCTTACTGAGTGACTTATTGTGGAAGAAATGTCTAGTATATCTGGACGATGTGATCATATTCGGAAAGACATTCGAGGAATGCCTGGAGAACTTGAAGTTGGTGTTGCAGCGAATAATCTCGAATGGATTAAAGCTGAAAGCTAAAAAGTGTAACATGTTTCAGAAAAGTATTAACTATCTAGGACGGATCATCTCAACAGATGGGGTGAAAGCTGATCCGGAAAAGGTTAAGACGGTAACAGACTGGAGCATTCCTAAAGGACCGAAAGAAGTAAGATCCTTCCTAGGATTTTGTTCTTATTATAGAGATTTCTTACCAGGATACTCCCGGATAAGTTATCCAATACAATGTCTGTCGCACTGGACCCCGGGGAGACGTAAGGAGAAGTTTCCATGGGGGAAAGAACAAGGGGAATCATTCGAACTGATTAAACGGTTGTTCGTGGAAACACCAGTTTTGAAATACCCCACTGCGGATGGTCATTTCATATTAGACACTGATGCGAGCAATGAAAGTATAGGGGCTGCTTTGTCTCAAGTCCAAGATGGGAAAGAGGTTCCAATCGCATTTGCAAGCAATACAATGAGTAAGGCACAAAGGAATTATTGTACGACAAAGAGAGAATTATTGGCAGTGGTAGTATATACTAAGAAATATAAGCACTTCTTGTGGGGATCTGATTTTACTTTACGTACGGATCACTCCTCCCTGCGGTGGTTATTAAACTTTAAGGATGCAGAAGGTATGATAGGACGGTGGTTAGCACACCTATCCGAGTTCGGATTGGACCATAGCCAAATTCAGCATAGAAAGGGGGCTAAGCATGTAAACGCTGACGCGTTGTCGCGAATCCCGGTGAGGAAGTGTCAGAATGACGGATGTGATGATTGTGGGAAGCATAATGCCGTGTTGGCAGGAGTCCGAAAGCCTTTTAGAGATCTCGAACCCGTTATACTAGAATGGGACGAGAACTCCATTAAGGGCTTCCAGGAGAGAGATGCGAATAGTATCCGTCTGAAGATGTTACTTGTAGAAGGAAGGATCCCGAGTCGGCCAGCAATATCGTTGGAGAACAGGGAGATGAGGCGACTAATAGCTCAATGGACAGAGTTGGAAGTGGTAAATGGACTGATCTATAGGTGGAAGACGAATGCGTTGGGAAATAAGTCGAGACAGATCTTTATTCCTACTGCCATGCGAAGGGATATAATGTTCTTTTGCCATGGGCATCGGACCAGTGGCCATTTTGGGAGAAAACGGTCTCTGGAAAGGCTGGCTAGAATGTATTACTGGCCAGGTATGAGTACGGATCTGTTGAGATGGATAGACACTTGTCCGAAATGTTGTACGAGCAAGCCCGGGCCTGGGTTGGGTAAAATGCCCTTAACCCAGGAACTGTTTGGAGTAAGGTTCGCAAGAGTGGCAGTGGATATAATCACAGGATTTGTGACAACTCCGGAAGGAAATACATGTATGATGGTGGTAACGGATTACTATACGAAGTATACGAAGGTATTCCCAATGAAGGATCACAAAGCAGCAACTTGTGCTAGAATGTTAGTGAAGGGATGGATACTGTACTTGGGAGTGCCTCTGATGTTGCACAGCGACCAAGGGAGAGAGTTCGAATCGAATCTATGGCAGGAAATGTGTCATCAATTGGCCATTTGCAAGACCCGAACCAATCCGTATCGACCACAGAGTGATGGTCAGGTGGAAAGATTCAATCGTACCCTAATACAGGTCCTGAAGAGTTTAGTAAATCAAGAGATGGATGATTGGGATGAGCAGTGTGACTTTGTTTGCCATGCTTATAATAGCACGGTACATGCGAGTACGAACTGCTCTCCGAATCTGTTAGTATTCGGGGAGGATCTGATTATGCCAGCGGACCTAGTGTTCGGAGTAGTGGGTATGAATCCAGATGTCCCGTGTCAGATCATGTTTGTGGAAGCGTTGAAGGAGCAATTCCGGAAGGCGTACGAATTAGTAAGAAAGGAATTAGGAAAGACAGCTAAATGGCAGAAAGTGGGCTATGATACTAACCTAAAGGTTCGGCGGTTTGCGGTAGGGGACTTAGTAGCGAGATACCACGAACCTCTGGTTGGCATCAAGCTGAGAGATAATTGGGATGGTCCGTGGAGGATTACCCAGAGAGTAAGTGATGATACAGTCCTGATGAGAGATACCTTCGGGAGGAATCAGAAATCGAATGTGGCCCGGTTGAAACCATGGAAGGGGAGAGAGTACTCCACGGAAATGTTCAAGATGGGACAAGAGGAGAAGGAGGAAATGAAAAGGGAGTTAGATAAAGTAATCGAGAAGAGGGGTCCGGGTAGACCCAGGAAGGTGAAGAAGGAAGCGGTGCAAATTAAATCATCTCCAAAGAGATCGGAGAAAACAAAGAATGTCTCGGCAGGTGTAGACAGGAAGAGAAGGACTGTCCCCTCTGTGGCTACGAGGGAACGGGCGAAAACCTCTCCGAATGTCAGGTGTAAAGAGAATCCAATAGGGGTTCGTCGCAGCCCTAGGTTGAGGGTGAGGGGTGCTGTTACCTAACCTGAAACACAACGATGTAATCAGTTAAATATTGTCATAATTACCGGGGCAACCGGGTAATTCGTCTTCTATGTAGGAATGATCACGATAAAAGTCAGAGATCCAACAAACTTACCTGTGAATGTGCCAGAGGGTAATGGACGGATAATCCGGCGGATTAGTAGTTGCTATCCGTATTTAAATCCATAATGACTCGAGATGAATTCGACAGGGCGGTGAGGATATCAGTGCTATAATTACCTGATCGTAATGCGTGACGCGCGGGAAGGATGAATGATTGTTTATATTTTTGCAAGCGCGGGAAACCGAAGTCTCGCCGAATGCGCGGTATCTCGCGAGACCAACGCGCGTGCGCAAAGGTCGACGCGGGTCAGCAATCCGCCATATTTGTTTACGGTTCGCCGGACAGAGCAAGGGGAAGCGTATCAGAGCACAAAAGCGAGGAGATAAAGACTGATTGAAAGTGAACTCGGTGAATAGCAGGTGGGTGAAGTCGCCAGGATCCCGTAGAAAGGGTCCTGGTACCTGTCATTCCGTTATAAACGAGTGAAAGAACTTTTTGAGTGTCACGATGGCTTCGGCGTCTGGCTCTCATTCCGAACGATCGGCCCTCGACGAGGTGTCCGAAGCATTTATGGAGACCGAGGCGATGTCGCCAGTTACCAAGAACGAAGAAAGTGCATTGAATGAATCCGGAGCAGAGGATAGTAGCATGGGAATGGAAGGAATGGAGATTGAGGAAATCCTGGAACGATCGGAGGAGCCGCTGCTCGAACCGAATCTGGATGGATTTAAATCGAGGTACGACGGTCGGGAAGTTCATATTCACGACCGGATCCTAGAAGGAGACCGAAAGTGTTGGGACGCAACCACTAGGGACTGCGTTCGGCACTTCCTATCCCCGACAGAATACGCAGCACTGCCATCCGAATGGCTGCTGTTTTACAATCGGACTGAGGCTGGACTGCAAGTGAGTCAGTCGTTCCGGAGGGCGATGTTCGATTGCGAAATCGCATATCGGCAGAATCGCCTTCCGAACCTACCACATGTATTGACTGACCATACTGGAATGGGGGTGACCGGAATGGATACCGCGGGAGAGGTATTGTACCGGGAACCCGATATGGAGAAAGAACCCAGGACTGCAGAGGACTGGGTAGAACGAACAGAGCATCCGGGCACCCCGAGGCTCTACACTCTGGATGGAGACGAGTTGCTTCGTCGACTGGAAGAGTGTTCCGAGCCGGAGGAAAAGTTGAACGGAATCATCAGTACGATGATTCGAGAGGGGACCTATGCCACTAGGGCATATGTTCCCGGACAGGAGGAAGAGCTGAGCTCTGCTCAACATAAAGAGCGACTGGCTTCCATCCGAAAGGGCAAAGCAATCCTGAAGGCCGCCAAACAAAAAGGTGGTGTGTCAACAGGGAGCGAAACCGAAGGAGAGGAGACCCCAAAGAAAACGAAAGTTAAAGGCGTGAAGGGAAAGACGAAGAAAAAGTCTCTGACCGACACCGAATCTGACAGTGACCAGGGTGCCTTCACACCGGTTCTGTCAGCGAAAGAAAAAAAGAAGTTGAAGGAATCTAAGAAAGACATAAAAATGACTGTGCCTCCGAAAGTGATTGCTAAAGTCACAGAGGTAGTGGGCAGGAAAGATCCTTCGAGTGATAATCCACTGGAGGGACGGATGGCTGCCGTTCAGGCTGCTGCCGCCGCCAAGGTCAGTGGTATTATCAAAGGAGCCACTAAGAAGGCAACCAAAGTGACTGAACCCGTAGATAGTCCGGACGACGAGTCTGGACCAGATTCGGGTGACGAACCTCCGGAAACCGATCCGGATCCAAACACACAGGATCCGGAGGACAAGATGGAGGTTCCGAATGAGGAGGAACCAGAGGAGGAAGAAGAGGGAGAGGGTGAAGAGGGATCAAAAGATGAGGAAGAACGGGAAAGAACTCAACGAATCTGGAAGAATAGTGAGGCGAAGTTCGCACACTTCATTCCGGGTTCGTTCGAGGAATGTGCGAAGGGCAAGAAAGCGTACGGTTGCCCCGAACCCCGTAATATGAATGACGAAAGCGATGACGAGGATTGGATTCGGGAAACCGAAGACGATCCCTTGCCATCAGATTTCTATCTAGAATGGTTCAAACAACTGACCAAATATCCTGAAAGCTACTACATAAGAGACCAGAAGTCGAAATTGCGCTGGGCCTACTTATGTTGGTATCAGAAAGACGGTGAGCGATATTGTCCGTTCACCATTTGTATAGAAGAGAAAGGAACGGACAGGACATATCCGACAGCAATGCGGTTCCTGAGACATCTATGCGAACGGCACTTCCACCACACGGTGGTGTACGAATGTGCCAATTCGAAAGGGCAGCGGGATAGCGCAACCTGCAATGGTTGCGTTACTCCCAGAAGGGGGGTGATGCTTCGACATCTGAAGTTTTGCCACAGCCCCGGACTGAGTGCAGCACGCGAGAAAGTAGTGAGTCTGCACGATAAAGTGATGACAGAATATAATAAAATGATCCCTTCGGACTTTAAGCACATCGGCGTGAAGACAGATTCGTTCTGTAATGTGCACGAGTCCACGAAGGGCAAGCTATGTGCGAGAGTTGCCCTGGTGAGAGCTAGAGGTAAATTTCAGATGAAGAACGAACTCTTCTCTAGAGTGTGTGAGTGGAGGGGTGATCCACCCAAGGCAAAAATTGACGAGAAGAGGCGAGCTAGCCGCAGCCCAGCAAGTGTCAAAGGAAAGAAATCTCGGTCCGATTCTCCCGAAAGACCGGAGTTTAAGAAGCCACTGGCTGTGGCTCGTGACTCGAGATCTACACAACAGAAACGGAAAGATTCGACTGTATATCAGTCGCCAATGAGTGGGAGGTCAGACTCACGTCCGTCCTCGTCAGCAAGTTCGGCTTCGGCCTCAGCATCAGCGTCAGCCTCGCAGAGTGATAATCCACCTGCTTGGTTCGACCGGAAAGAACCGGCCCGTGAGCCGGAGACTGGTGATTTCCCAGAATTGAGCGCACAGAAGGTTTCGGCCCGTGTCGAACCTGTACTGACTCAGATTCCGGACAATAGGCCCCGACTGAGCACGAGACCGGTGGATCTGTATTTTGATCCGAGTGACAAAGTGGTGTGCGCCCAAGCCCAGCAGGCAGTGGACGACTTCCAGGAAACTCAGAGGGAATTGGCTGTCCGATACAACCAGGGGGTGGCGAACTTGTTTGCCCGCTCTCTGGTTGAACAGGAGGCCAGAACCAGAACGAACCTGGAGAAAGATAATGAGGCGCTTCTGGCCGCCGAAACAAATAAAATTCGGAACGAAGCCAAGCTAGCCGCATCACGGACTGCTTTGGCTCAGAAACGCCTGCAGGAGTCAAATGACCGGAACGAGGCTATGAACGTCAAGTTCCAGCAGGTATTTGGAGTGTTCTTGGACGAGTGGGATGGCACCCGCGAATCCGCTCTGGAACTGCTAAAGAACCAGAGTGAGGAGGGGTGAGCCCACGATTCCAGAGTGAGAAAATAGGAGTGATTGGATATTCGAAAGAGAACGAGTTAGTGTAGTATGAACGTCTACTGAACCATCAAACAGCAGTAACCGGAGTACGCAAGCTGAATACGGTGACCATACATCTGAAGAGGAGAGCACCATTCACCCGTTCGGAAGAACGTGTCTGTTCAGTTAGAACAGAGGCAGCAGTACGAAAATGAAGAGGAGAGCACCACTAACCCGTTCGAATGAACGTGCCTGCCCAGTTTGGGACAGGACGGCTGTTGAAGAGGAGAGCACCACACACCCGAGTCCTTCCGAAAGGATGGTACTTCGTGCCTAACCAATGTTGAAAAAGGTTAGGATGGCTGCCCGGATCTTCAGTTTTTGTTCCTGTGTTTTTTTTTATTGTCATGAGAGATGTCAAATTGTTCTAGTCGCTAATCTATATATGTTTGTATGTATACTATACAAGTGTCCTTAATCATTCGAAATGTGTCAAGCCGTTCGGATATATTACCACCCATGTAAATAATATTAGTTTTGTATATTTTTATATACCCTACTGTGTTCACGACGTAACATAACGCTTTACTAAAATAAACTCAGTTATATGAGTTTATATTATATTGTACATATATTTAAAAGCGTAAGCGTATGTAATGTCTGGGGGGGGTGGTGTAGGGACACTAATATTAGTATTGTAATCGAACGCCTACAAGGTAGTTCGGGCGGCCGGAGCCAGGGGGCACCCCTATCGGAGGCGGACAGTATATAAGCTGTCCTCACCCCCTTGCTCTGGCAGACCTTCTCAGGTCTCTGACTGTATAACATATTGAAAGCATCGAAAGATAATCATATGCCGATCGAACCTCATATACCTCAAGGACTAGCTTTATTGTACAGGTGAACGCTAATAAAATCCTGTTTCTTGCATCTCTACATGAAAACTGCAGTTCGAGTCCTTATTTAATCGAATTACATAAAGACGAACTCTACAACAGGTTGATTTATGAATGGAGCTGTTTGGTACAATGTTGCTCATTACTTTAGCCCTCATCTAAAAGAAAATGACAATACTAAAAGTAATCTGGTTGTAGGATTTGTGCTATATGTCTACATACGTTACAGATACAATCCAGGTAGTAACCCTGGGCTTTTTTCCAAAAAATACTTAGAATTCTTTACATCTCCCCCCAATCCCCCATAACAGACCATCTGAGGAGGTTTTGAAAAATATCGATGTGCAACATAAACCCATGTACCACACAGCTTTAACCATTTAATGAACTCTCCCTTTTGCCAGCAGTATGTAAGAATGGCATCCTGATTGGTTCATTTGATGTTCATATATTCGGGCATTCTGGAGGTAGCTTAGCAAGAAGGTCCCTTTTCTCGGATTATGTCCTATATAATGCAATTAAATAAAACATTATGCTGCCCTCAAAAGGTTATGAATACAGAAACATTAACAACCACCCATACATTAGTGGTCAAGTAGCCTCAGCAATCATATCTCCTTGATAACAGGCCAATAGTATGCAAATTGCCCACACCAGCTATATTCTATGTAATTATATATAGCTACGGGGCAGTTAAAGATCATTATGTGTCATTATATGTCATGACCTTTACTATATATCTGCATGCATGATATGTAATTAGATGACTCTGTCAATATGATTGTGGCTAATTATCTTTAATGAGACAGATCTTACGACCTGCCCCAGGTGCGACCACCAGCAACTATACTACAGACTGGTGTGCTGAGTAGTGCCCTCTGTCTGGTTAACCCCAAAGGTCATAGCCTGCCCGCTTTGATCAAGGGCCCACAGGTGTAAATGCCCCCTAGTGTTAACCCTTTAAGGATGTCACTAATGATGACATGGTGCATCCATGCAGCCCCGATCAGTAACTCTTAGATTCTGTATTGGTGCAAAAGCATTATGGGAATTCTCAACCTAGTAAGATGCTTGAATACAGCACTGGCAAATAACTCACAGGGGTTTGGGTTCATGCATCATGATGACCAATGGCATGAGGTTTTATCGCATTATGTCAACCTTAAAGGGCTATCTAATTAGTAAATATGGCCGACCTGACACAGTTATCACCATAGACAATTCCTTTTTCTTTTAGTGGTAACTAAAACAATAATTTCCTATTCGATTCTCCAAAAACATCCATTCTTTTAAGATTTTACCCATGCTGTACATTGTCAGTGAAAACAAACCATCGTATGGATCTCATGGCAGTGCCACAGGTTAGAGTGGTGCATACAGTTCCAAGCCAGGTGTGACAAGGGATATATATAGTAAAAATTGGGTGGTCAACTATTACCAACAGTGAGAAGCTAGTGGGTTGGGGGCAGGAGGGGTATGACATTTTGCTAACCCTCCAGAGGGGAGAGAGACATACAAAGAATCCATATGTCTTGGTGAGGGAGTCTTTTTAACAAGAGGGAAAGCCTTTATATTACTACAGTTGCAATATTAGTTGCTAAACAATTTGTCCCCTTTAAAAGTTAGTTGTACAAAATTGTATCTGCGCGAGATGGTCACTTTATCTCCCCCCCCCATTGATAAATAATTAACATTCCCTAATTGGTCACTTGTCTGCAGAAGTAGGCCATCACCAATCATTTGTGCTGCAGCCTCAGTTCATGTCAGACCAACCTTACAACTGGGATAGAAGTAGGTTTATTGTGATTTTGACATGACAATGCCTAAGGTATTTATGACTTCCACATTAAACATACAAATTATCATTATGTTTAAGTGGTGAAACAGTAGTGGGTATCTAAGATAAGTCATCAGAGAGTTTATCCTAAATTCATCAATATAACAATCTTATATTCAAAAAAAGATGAAGGCCAAACAAAATGTAACTGTTGCGTTGTCAGAAAGAATTACCCTAATCATCTTAGAAATGAAAACATTACTGTCGGTCGGTCAGTATTGACTAACCTGAGAGTATGTACTGCATTCAATGTTATAGGCTTCAAATTTAATTTCATACGAGCCCTTCATGGCTGTCTCACACAGACTACTGATCCACTTAAATGGCTTTTACAAGGCTTTTGCTTTTCCCAATGCCTTTACATTTGGATTGGCCTTAAAAACTGCAGAAGTGTGAATTGTTCCATCTCACACAAAGGTGTGAAAACAGTTACAAAATCTGAGGACATTTTATATTATAAACCACTGAAAAGCAGGGGGGTGCTTATTGGGGCGCTTATTAGGTCAAATAGGGTATATACATATATAATATATACCCTATATATATATATATATATATATATATATATATATATATATATATATATATATATATGTATAAATATATGAATTTCTTTCTTGTGTGTGATAAAGAATGAAAAATATGTTATCATTTGTTTTCTTTCAAGGATGACAGAAGAATTTCTAATGAGTACATGTCATAGCTGACAGAGGTGAAAATGATTACTCTACCCATCCCATCTCTAAAAATCTTCTGAAGCAGAGCAACCTTGTATGATATTTTGATCTTGAAGCAAGCTAGTTGTAATTTATCCTATAGTATTCTTTTAAATAGTTTGTTTGATTCTCTCTTAGTTCAGCCAATCATAACCCTACACACATAGCTTGTATCTAGACATAGTAAAGTAGACATTCAAAAAAGAGATGAACTGATATATGAATACCTTTATGTATCTATAATGCATACGGATCATGAAGTTTACATACAAAGCTGGTCCATGTTACAATGTAAAAATAATATACCTTGTCAAATAAAAATTTGCACATATTACCTCATCGTTACCCATTTTACCGATAAACATTGTTATACCTACGGTATTTGTTACCTCTGTAGACCCAAACAATGTTCCTGAGATGAGATCTTTAAGGATGCAGTTCACCCTAATTAGGTTGTTTACATTATCCTACACTTTTTTCATACAGACTTGTTGAATCTATCCACAGTAGATATAATTTTGTTCATAATTGATACCTCTTTCAAATTAGTTCCATTTTTGTGGAGTTTCTGAAGACATGGAATGTGAATGGAACAAAAACATTCTTTTTTTAGCTTCTTTTACTCTCAATTGCATTATGGGATAGAAAATGAAGTCAAGGCTTATGTCAAATGATTAGAAAGTAATCTTGATGTGATTTCCTAGGACCTTTTTTTTCTTTTTTTTGATGTTCCAATTATTAAGGTCTACGGAGCTGTTCAAAGTTGCCCAAAAATTGTAATTTTCGAGGAAAAATGGGCGAAGATAGGATAAAACACAATTTTTGACCATTTTTAAGTAACTATGCAACTTTGAACAGCTCTGTAGACCTTAATAATTGGAATATCAACAAAAGAAAAAAAAATTGGTCCTAGGAAATCACATTAAGATTAGTTCTTATTCATTAAATGTAAGCATTGCCTACCTTTTCTATCCCATAATTCAACTGAGTATAAAATAAGCTAAAAAGGAGTGTTTTCTTCCATTTACATTCTAAAGGTTTCAAAACCTCACAAAATGGAACTAATTTGAAAGAGGTATCAAATACTGTCAAAATGACAAGTAATATGCATATCTTCACTACATCTTTGCTAAAAAGTGGCCATACATGTGTTTATCTAGACTAGGGTGAAGTGCGTCCTTAAAGAGTCTTATCAATCACACTTTTGACTCAACAGGTGGAGCAATTTCAGAAACTTGGGGATCGCAGAAGGGCATTCCCCATAGCGACAAGAAAAATTTGGTTTCCTGAAAATTAGCTCTGAGTTTCCACATCTTGCTACATTATGTTGAACTTGTCCAAATTGTCCTGTAGATCATCCTCTGAATTTACCTTAATCAAAAGGATCACATCTATCATGGATATCATTTTGAAAAATATCACAGAGCATTTGTGTTGCCCCGTGTTGCCCACATTCTACCAATTATGCACATCACATTTTGTCAACAGCCTTTTATTAGAAAATAGCCAAAAAATGCAGTTTGTCAACATGCTACCATTGCAAGGGGTAGACAATGACATGGTTTTTCCATACTCAACATCACAATATATACGCAAAATACAACTTGTCTACACCCACACATCACAAGGTGTCCATAAATACAGTTTGTCCACAACCTGCCATCACAAACTGTCCAAAGCATTCTGTTCCACCATGTCCACGAAACACACTTTGTCCACACAAAACCATTACAGTGCATCTACAAAGCATTTAATGTCCAAGATTATCACATAATGTCACCAGGAAGCACTTTCTCCACACAGAATCAACACAAAATTTCAACAGAACATGATTTCTATATAACAATATACTCATGAGCAGCATCGCCTGGTTTAATAAAGAATAAAAATATGATATACAATAACAACAATATATGAGTCAGAATTTTGAAAAATGTCACTTCTTGGGGCAAAAAGGGAATAAAAATGAAATTTCAAAAACTCAATTCATCTTAATACAAGTTTGTTATATGGAAAGACATATATCTTGGGTGTTTGAAAACCTGATTGGCACAATCAATTCCTAGGATTGCACTATTTTTATCGACCTGCAAACACAACCTAGAATAAAAGTGTCGGACATTACAACAAAGATTACAAAGCTCTGGAAAAATGTCTGGATAACACCACAGTAACTCCTTATTTTGTTTCCAAGGAGCCACAGTATATATAGTCATGCACACTAAGTTTGATAATCACCATTCAAAAACTTTTTATATTGTGGATAAGCATACTTTGCAAAACCCTTGAAAATGCAGAAACTTTTACATAACACCACCAACCTTACTCTAGATAGCTCAAAATTGCCTTGCTTATCATACCTGTGTGTTGTCTTCACTATGCATACTTCTATGCATCATTTTACATGTATAGAGATTATTCTTCATATCATAATCATGTAATTGAGGTTCAAATAATGAAAGTGTCGGACTTTACAAAAGTACCATTTTTCGTGAGAAGGGCTATGGTGAAAATGTTGTCATAAATAACCTGGTGAAAACTGTTGTATCTGTGAAGAAACACCTATATCTAATAAGTTCAGAGAGAGTTGTTGGTGTCTCAGTGGACATGGGGGAATAATGAAATATGTCCAATAAGTGGGAATCATGTTTTTTGGGGGATTTTCAGACTTTGGAAAGTCAGAAATCAAACAATTTCCATTGGACTTACATTTTCTTGAAGGCATAGAGTATTCCCTGTTATATAAAATATGAAAGAGCACTACTGGTGCAGGAACTTCAATTCTGTAGCTGCTTTAAGGTGAAAAATATAAAAGTGTCGGACCTTACATTAAAGTGTCAGACCGTACATCAATACATGAAAACAGCCCTACCCAATATCCAGAAGCCTAGTTATGCTGCTATTAATATCCAGATTGAACAAACATGTAGTAACTATAGATATACATTCTTAGAATCAATAGGTGTTTGGTATTTCTTGATTTTTAGAGGATTAAATACATAAGGTCGGACACTTTTATTGCCATCGAAAATCACTCTTTTGGGTGTAGGCTTGTGAAAAATATGCCTATCCTTATTATTTTTTTCCAGTTTTAGTACCCTTAGGCCCCACAAGATTCAAAGTACAATTAGTTTTGGTGGTTTTTATTTGAAGGTCATTTGAGGCTCTAAAAATAAAAGCGTAGGGCCTTACAGGAGTACCATTTCACATATATAAAGGGCTAAGGTGAAAAGTTTGTAATGAATATCTCAGTTAAAACTCTTAAAACTGAGAAGTTACTTATATATGTGATGGAATATGCTGTTTGGAAAGGGTTGTGTTCATCTCAATTGACATGGAGGATATTTGACCCATGTCTAATTAGGTGGAAATCATATTTTGGGAGCATTTCTTTACCTCAGGAGGTCAGAATTCCAAAAGATCTCCTTTAGAGGTGTAAACTTTTACATTTTTCTGAAAGCCGATAGACATCCCTATTTCATTAAATCACAACATTAAAAAACAACATTGGTGCAGGTATGTTATACTGCTGCTGTCTAAAGGCCAAAAAGTATAAAAGTTTCATAAAAGTGTCGGACCTTACATAAGTCCTTAAAAACAGGAGTACCCAATATATAGAAGCAAAGTTAGGCTGCTATTGCTGTCCAGATTGAACAAACACATACCCACTATTGATATACGACCAAATGTCATGAATCGTCTGGATTTGAGCTGGCAGGGGCCTCAAAAGTAAATGTTTGAGAAGGATTAAAACTTTTTTTGTACATATAGTATATATATATTGGGAATTAGAGACCATATATTGGGGAAGGTTAAATAAGTAGTATAGTATGTATCGGAACGGGACTATAGTTAAGTACTGTTTATTACTCAATCGACATGCGGCCAATCAGAGGCCTCCATTTGGTCACGTGACCGGAAGTGACCTACTTAGGGGATTAGTGGTGCATTCTGGGTAACCCTGCAGCCAATCAGAGGCCACCATTTGGTCACGTGACCGGAAGTGACCTACTTAGGGGATTAGTGGTGCATTCTGGGTAACCTACTGACCTACTTAGGGGACCGGAAGTGATGTCATATGACTTAATTTAGGATCACGTGACCGGAAGTGACCTGATGAGTCACGTGAGCGGAAGTGACGTCACATGACCTAATGGCCGACCGGAAGTGAGTAACCTCATTGAGGATCACGTGACCGGAAGTGACTTGATTGATCACGTGAGCGGAAGAAGAAGTTTTTTGTTTAGGAAGTGAGGGTCTTTAGGATCACGTGACTGGAAGCGACGTCGTCACATGAGTGACGCTTTAAGAGACTGCGCGACTTACTAGTAAAAGAAGACGTTTGAAAATAAAAACACAACAATATTTTATTTTATTTTTTTTATTTATTTTTTTTTCAATCTTGATAAACACTCTATTTTTAAAAAGATGCACACGCTTATTATTTTTTTTTTCATATCTCTAAAGGACTCGTTGTCACACCGTCAGAATGCACGCGACGCTTATAATACAAGTAGCGCACGCCGTCTTTCTCTATGGTGTAGGTGACCATTTTGTTTCGCGCCACTTTGAAGTTTCTATTTACAGTAATGAGAGTTTTTCGTTGGCGAAGAACATCCAAGAAGTCGTCTGGTTCCTGAGGGTTTTGTTTCTTCTGTACGCCTTTTGCACTCCATTTTTTGGATTTTCTTTCACCGGTGTCGCTGACTCGATCGTAGCAAATGTAAGTCTTAGGGTTGAGACTTAGGATCCCGTCACCTTCCCACTCCGCTTTCATAAGCCCCGAAGTTCTCAGATCGTGAAGGTACCGTCTCTCACAACATCCGCCGGGCGGCGGACACCATTCTCGCACTCTTTCCGTTTTTGTCTTCACGAAAAGCTCTAAGTGATCGTCGCACACCGCTGTCGGAAGCCACTTTCGTTTCTCTCTGAAGTACGTCTCTCTCAGGCGAGGTTTGACTAGGTCATCCAACGTGTCACCGCTGAGAGCAAAGGAGCGTTTAGGTAGGTATTCTACCACCAGCTGCACTTTGGTGACTATCAAACCGTGCTCTAAATACCACTTGAGAAGCGGCGTTCCCAAGAGAATATTTTTTCCGTGGTAACTCCCTATCAGACATCTCTGAGGCGTGTTCAACAGCTTTTCTTCCTGCGCAAAGTCTGACATGTGAGGTCCTATGTCCGATTTTGAAACGGTCGCGTTCTTGAAAACGGGGGTCATTTCTTCGAAGTAGTCTCGTAGGTGAGGCGGCGTAGTGATGTCCACTTGAACTAAACCGAACATTTTCTCCTCTTTCACAGCGGAAAGGATGTCGCTCTCGCTCATCGCGTTTCGAGACACTTTCAAAGCGTCAACCTTCCAGCGTTGTTGGGAGGCCTTGACCCGCTCGTCTCGACGCTTCATCTCTCGCCATTCGCACTCCCACACGATGACCAGCTTGTGACCTAGCGCTTTCAAGTAAGCGCTTACTCTGGTCGTTCTGTCGCGTCTCTCCTCTCTCAGTGAAGCGCACTGATATCAGTGCGACGGTATGCACTCATGAGCGTGGAACCAACACCCGTGAAACTGGAAAACCGTATTAGAGGCCGCGTGAAACCCGTCCACGCGAATTCTCCGACAGCCTACAACCATCTCGCCGCCGTTCAAAGCGTGGCGCAGTTTCACGTCGCGGTCGTGCTCTACGAAGCGTAACCACTCCAAAGCGCTGTGAGAGTTTCTTTGCCTAATTTCGGGCTTGAACTCGGTCTCGGGCCGTCTCACCGCGTAATAGCCCGTGCAGTGCGCTTCGCTCATGCAGCGCAAGTACAGAGAGTTAGCGTCTAGTCCTAGGATGTGTTGGCACGGTCTCGCTTCTTCGCCGTACTTGTGCTCCCTTATCCGCGTGGTGCCCTTCTCGTGAAATCTATGGAAGATGATGGAAGGACCGCCGACTAGATTTTCTTTGATCAGAGCGTGGAGGACGGCGTCGGACTGGGGGAACGTTGTGAACGCGTCTTCTAGGTTTTGGAAGAGGAACCGTAAAGTCAAACCGGCGAGAGAAACTCCGTCTTTCAACATGTCAATGCCGCGATCTTGGAAAAATTTAGCGTGATTTTTCAGAGCTTCTATGAAAGGTTTGACGTCTTTGTTGTTGTAGTGGATCAAGTAGTCTTCCATAGTTTGCATCTTCTCGTCGGACCAAACTTTCTGACATGCGGCGTAGTCGGATTCGGACATTTTGACGCCCGTCAGCTCGCTGTCGAAAGCCGATCTCGGTGGCAGCGTTCTGTTTGCCAGTTTCCTGGTAGACGTCATCCATTCGTAAGGAAAGTGACCTTTCTCTTCGTTCCTGGTGAAAGCTCGCAAATAGGTCGCGTAGTTGTAACCGGGTGCCAAATAGTTGACTACGTCCAAGAAAACCGTGTGCTGTGTGTAAACCGCCAAGTATTGATTGCTTCTCTTTATGACGCTGAATTCTTGGTTTCTTCGGTCTCCGGAGGCGAAGAACGAGTGAAGGCGCATTTTGATCAGGTTCAAGTCGTAACGCCCCGAGTTGAAGCCCACCACTGGAGCTTGACGGATGTATCTCAGAAGACGCTTCTTCAGTTGAACTAACGGGTGTCTGGTCTGAGCCGCAGCGAAGCCGCCTGGAGAAGGGGTGAACGTCGCCTCCTCCAGCAGGAGAGCTTCACCTATCGCCGCATCTAACTTCGCTAAGGTCGGTCGGTAAAGTTCTAGCACAGCTTCCCCGATGACTTTGGCGTTCTCGTTTATGTGATTTAAAACTCGGTCCAACAAGGGGTCGGAATCTGCGTCGGATTCTCTGACGAAGCAGACGGGCCCCTCCCACCCCGGAAAGTCGGATGCGACGCTAGCCGACAAAGGGACGTGACCCCACAGCAGGGACACGTGTTCCGTCGACGGTTCTTTGCACGGTCTGAAGAAAGCCTCGAAATCGAAGGCGATCTTGTAAGGGTAGATTCCGGAATGTCCGTCGGGGGGAAAAATGGAGAAGTCTGCTAGCGCTTCGAAAATCGTTCTCGAATTTTGGTAGATGCCGCCTACGTAGCGCAACTTGACTTGTCGGCAAGAGGAAAGCTGGTTCCTGTGTCTCTTCAGCAAGAACTCGGTGGTGAACGCCGCCTTACACTTGCAACATTCGTATATGCCCGGGTACGCGTTGAAGTCCGTGACGAGAGAGACGTGCAAACCGCCTTTCGCCGTCAGGTGTAGGTTGACTTTACCTCGGGCGGCCAGAGTTCTGGAAGGCGGTCTGATCAGAGTAACGCGTCTTCTCAACTTCCGCCCCGGCACTTGACGCGACGCGGTGTAAACCGCTATCTGTACGTCAAACAAGTTCTCTAACGCGGGTAAGTCGCGGATGTTCAGACCCGGAAAGGATTCAGGTGTGGCAGCGGGACAGAACTGACGTAACAAATCTGAAGCGCGCTTGCTGGTGTTGTATAAGTGAAAGGAAATGCAGCGGAAGATGCAGAGGTTGTCCTTGTTGGGAAAATCTAACACGCCGCTTCTCTTTCCAACTCGACCGGCCTGAGTGATCCTACCGCCTATGGGGAATTCCCCCGGTCCCATGTAAACGCAAATGTTCAAATTGGTAGGAAAAAGAACGTGCCACTTGGTGTCAGCGTCGCAAAGTTTCCGTACTTCCTCGCAAGCGACGGTGTTTTCCATCTTTGAGAGGAGCTCTTCCAAAGTTTCTGAATTAGTTATAGTAGGGAGCGGTTGTATGAGAGTTGCGTTGTTCTGGGAGGCGTGAAAGTAGCGCAGTTTGCTCTTGTCTTCTCTGTGTTGTAAGAGTAAGCCTACCGAGAAACCCACTTTGTATCTGAATCTTTGTGTCAAGTGAATGCGACGCATAGTATCTACAGCGTCACTCAACTCGCCGGTTGGTAGCCTGAAGTTTGTTACACTCACGCGAGTCCCGTGCATCCTGACGCCCGTTTGTATCGCAGGCCAATTCGCCGTGAACGTTTCCTCCCCGTTCGGTACAGCACATATGCGCGGAGGGACGGTCACCCCGTCCAGAGATTCGCGTCGACAGGCGATCTTTCGGCAATCGCCTTCGCCGCATAGAGGGCAAAACTTAGGTACTACTCTACAATTTTCTACGTGTCTCTCGTGGTTGTACGGTCTTTTAAACATTTTGAAACACTTTTCGCATACGTACTGTGTCATGTTTTTTTTTCACTCAGTTACCAACTACTTAGCCGTCTAACTATCTATCTATCTATCAATCTATCTGTCTATCTATCTATCTATTTATCTTTCTGTCTGCTGTCTGTGTATCCGTCTGTCTGTCTCATACAGCGTACGTCAAACGCTGTGTGTGTGTGTGTGTGTGTGTGTGTGCGCGCGTGAGCGTTGAGCGTCTCTCATTCCGAATCTATGCCGAGATATTTCAGAATGATCTCTGTTTTGTCATCCAACTCTTTGAGCGCTCTGGCGGACAGCGTCACTCCCTGCTGTGTGGGTTTTTTGTCAGGACCTTCGTACTTGCGCACGTGGACGAGGTTCTTACCGCTGTAGTAGCTCACAGCTGCGTACACTTCGCCCTCCTCATCCAGCACTGCGAACCAGGGGGTGTGATTAGGTTTTCCTTGCGCGGCCGCTGTGTCGCGTATGCGCACCACTGCGCGGATATCGGCGATGCGTGCTATTAGCTCGCGCAGCGCGTCGGCCGTGAAGTGCACTCGCTTGCTTCTGGTCAGAGACGCCTCTTTCACCTGGCCGTCTTTTGTGTAGCGCAGCCTCCTAGATAGTCTAGCCACGTCCTCCCAGATCTCCAGCGTCAAAGCTCCGTCTAAGCAGAACTCTAACCCGAGAAGACGGGAGAAGGTTTTCTCTGCTTCTTCTCGTCCATCTCGTTCTTTTTCTTGTATTTTTCTCTTCTTACTAGGCCTTGTTGTTCTGGAACTCACCTTAGAATGTTTCACACCCGCAGGATGAGTAACACCATCAGCGTGAGCTGAATCAGCAGCAGAACCGATAGCAGGAGCAGCGTCAGCGCTGGTGGTATCCGAGGCCTCGTTGTTGGAACAGCGCAGCCACACGCCGTCGGTGCTGAGTGTAGCGGTAGAAGATGAAGCGCCGCCGCCCTCGTAAGGTGGCGGTGATGGCAGTCGCCACGGACCGGACGGGACGCTACTAGTGGAAGTGAGGTCGAAAGGTCGAAGAGGGAAGCCGAAAAACGTACCGCCCACCCCTTTCCCTTCGGGTTGTTCGTACGCCTCGTCGTCAGCGTCGTTCTCTGTCTCACCCTGTTGCTGCTGCTCCTCCTCCTCCTCCTCCTCCTCTTCTTCTCGGTTTAGGGGCTGAGTGTCCGAATAGCTGTCACTCTCAGCGCGAGCGGCGTCGAGGGCGTCGGTCGATGTAGTGGTGGAGGAGAGGGGCTGTGCAACGTGCGGCAGGTCATCAAAGTCATCAACAGTAGTGGGGAGGTAAAAACCCGGTTGCCAGTACTGCGCTGTGCCAGGAGCGTTGTCGTCAGTAGTAGTAGCGGTAGCAGCAGGTGCAGCAGAAGCAGCAGCAGCAGCAGCAGCAGCAGCAGCAGCAGCAGCAGCAGCAGCAGACGCAACAGTAGCAGGCGCAGCAGCCTCAGCAGGCGCAGCAGTAGCAGGCGCAGCGGTAGCAGGTGCAGCAGCAGCAGCAGCAGCCGCAGCAGGCGGGGCGGCAGTAGCAGCGGCAGCGCGCTTAGCAGCAACGTGTACCGTCGCGAGTGTAACAACGTCGCTAGCACGACGACTACTACCAGTAGTACTACTACTACTACTACTACTACTACTACTACTAGTACTACTACTGCTACTACTACTGCTACTACTACTACTACTGCCGCGAGCGCTCGCTACAGCGGGAGGGTGATAAGACCAAGCGGCTGCGGCGGTAGTCTCATTTTCAGTAGCAAGAGGAGGCACTGACGCTAAACGAGCGCTGTTCCGCGTAGTCTTCTTGTTCTTGGACGGCGCTAGGTGTTGTCTTTTGCTCATGGTGGTGACTGTAGAGAGCAGCAAAAGAATGAGTGAGTGAATGGAGGTTTCCAGACCCCTTATATACGCCTTCTCGCTTCTAGAGCTAAGCTACTTACTGACCCTGTTCAGCTGCCGCCGGCTGGCCGGCGGCCATTCACAAAGAGAAACAAAAGACATAAGGTATGACGTCTTCAGCTGGATCCCTTTCCCCCCTTTTGAGAGATCGACTGTCATGAGCTAAGCCGCTTACCACCCTGTTCAGCAATTCAACGCGCATTAGCTGTATAAAGGATTAAGCGGTTGCTGCCGTCGACTGACCGGCGGCCATTCACAAAGACATAAGGTATGACGTTTTCAGCTGGATCCCTTTCCCCTCTTTTTTTTTGAGGGATCCACTGTCATGAGCTAAGCCACTTACCACCCTGTTCAGCCATTCAGCGCGCGTTAGCTGTATAGAGGATTAACGGTGATGAGCTTAGAGTGTGTATACAAAAAAAAACTACAGGAGGCGTGTGGCGTGAAGCAGGACCCCCCTAAGACGAACGTGTCTGTCTGTGAGTAGAGGCGTGTGCATGTGGTGAGCGACTTAAGTGTAAGACAAAAAAAAAAATCACCACCTCCTGCCGTGGTGAGTAGACCGGGCCGGCCAGGCGGCGGCCGGCTAGTTCAATATACTAAGGCTGTGCATGAAAAAAATCCGATTTTCACCTGACCTCTGACGTTTGTTACAATGAATGTCAGAGGGAGGGAGACGTCCTCAGGTAGGGGGTAGGAGGTAAGGCTATGGATGAGGAAGAAACACCGTTTTCAGCTGGTCTCCACGGATAGCGATGACACACCCCTCGTCATCTAAGCTCTTAAGGAGCGGAGCAGTTGAAAAAGCGTCATGCGGACAGGTCGCTACACAGCTGGAGTGCTGTTGGAAATGGGATTAAACTCCCTCTGTATAAAAAGCTCTGATTTCTGTTGGAAAAAAACCATATCGCCTCTGACCACAGTAACGTCTACTACCACCACCGCCGCCACCACCGCCGCCGCCGCCACCGCCGCCGCCGCCGCCGCCACCGCCAAGACGAGACGAGATGGCTCAAGCTATTCCACTTTCAAGCTCGCCTTCACCGCCTTGTCCACCTGAAAAAAAGTTAATGCAGCTTGACGACGTGAGACGCGCGAGGCAGACCGATGGGGAGAACAGAGAGGTAGGACAGCGGCGGTTAGCCTATAGCGACGCCTTGCTTCGTCAACTAGGTAAAGAGTTGAGCGGCTGTTGGAGAGAGTTGGGCAGTAGCTTAAAAGTTACCGCCGCCCGTATGGATGCTCTAGTAGAGCGCAGTGTCAAGACACCGGAGGAGCTGTGTACGGCGATGTTCCGAGTCTGGTGGGGTGAAACCCCGCATCGTCATAAATGGGGAGAGCTCGGTCGCGTCTTCACCCGCATTAGACGCGTGGAACTGTTGGCTCAGTGGATGTCCCTTCTCCACAGACAGGGGTTGGATTTCGAAAACCCCGACTCAAGCGCGATGCATAAGCACTTGGGCACCCTCGGCAGACGTCTAGGTAGCAGGTGGAAAGAGGTGGGGGACCATTTAAAATTGTCGCCTGAGAGGTTAGATAAGATCGCTGAAGAATGCGAATACGGAGGAAGTCCCGCTGAGTGGGCCTTCCGAGTGTTGAAAATGTGGCAAGATGAAGCTGACGGTGCCGGCGGTACACCTTTTGAACTCCTTCGAGTGTTGACTGAGGACATGGGAAAGTTTGACCTCGGCATCGCGATATTACTTGACTTTATCAAGCAAGAAACAACGAGAACGACGGACATGTGAATTGTTGTGTTTTATTTTCATACGTCTTCTTTATTAGTAAGTAAAAAAAAAAAATATCATAACAATTAAGACGCGCGCCCTCTTAAAGTGTCACTTCCTCCAGTCGCAGCTGATCGCCTCATCGAAGCACGTGATAAACAAAAAAAAACCGAAGAGACACGCTTCTTCCTCTCGAGAGGAAGAAGCGTGTCTCTCGATTGAAATCTTTTTCTTTTCTTTTTTTCTTAAAAGAGACAAACGCCCCTTAGAGTGCCCCCCCACCCCCCCTAGAGCGCCCCCCTCCCCCCTCCCCCCCTCCCCCCCACCCGCCCCATGCATCCTAAAAGCGCCCCCCTCCCCATGCATCTTAAAGGGGCCCCCCTCCCCTTCCCTCCCCTCCCCTCCCCTCCCCCCTTATACACTCTAAAGAACGCTTCTACCTAGTTCAATAAGTCACTTCCAGTCGCTCGTAAAACAATAAAAAATGAAAAAAAAACAAAAACTTATATCGTAGTGTTTTTTATTAGTTTACCGAAAAAAATAAGAGACTCGCCTCCTCCTCCTCCTCCTCCTCCTCCTCCTCCTCCTCCTCCAAAAAAAAAAGATATCACATTTTAAAGCCCGTGACCCCTTAAAGACGCTCATCTCTTCATTAAGTCGCGTGACGTCACTTCTTCTTCTTCCGGTCACGTGATCAATCAGGTCACTTCCGGTCACGTGATCCTCAATGAGGTCACTCACTTCCGGTTGGCCATTAGGTCATGTGACGTCACTTCCGGTCACGTGACTCATCAGGTCACTTCCGGTCACGTGATCCTAAAGTAGGTCATATGACCTCACTTCCGGTCCCCTAAGTAGGTCATATGACGTCACTTCCGGTCCATAAGTAGGTCATATGACCTCACTTCCGGTCACGTGACCAAATGGCGGCCTCTGATTGGCTAACTAGGTCACGTGACGTCACCACTAATCCCCTAAGTAGGTCACTTCCGGTCACGTGACCAAATGGAGCCCTTAGATTGGCTGCAGGTCGATTGAGTAATAAACAGTACTTAACTATAGTCCCGTCCCGATACATACAATACTACTTAAATATCATTATTAAATCCACAGTACACGATCATATGTAGGTGCATGTAGACACATATATTGGGGAAGGTTAAATATCATTATTAAATCCACAGTACACGATCATATGTAGGTGCATGTAGACACGACTGAGCCCCTTTCTAAAATATATAAATTTGGACATGTATCTGGGTTAATTCTTTATAGAAATGGTACATTTTATAGGATTATTGTATAAAAATGGCTGCAATAAGGTGGGAATTCAATGTACATAGTATGGCACATCTTATAATGATTGAAAGGTTTATAAGGAGGGCTTAGTCGTGTCTACTGTGATAACTGATGTATGACAAAGTATTCTGATCTTTTAGGCCAAAATTACCAGCAAATTCCCCTTTAGATATGAATTATACATTCTAACTTACTATAAAAATAACTTGAGATGTACATTATGTATGCTATTAGTACTAAGGGCTCAGTTTTGTCTACTAGGGCTCAGTCGTGTCTACTAGGGCTCAGTCGTGTCTAAATGTAGACTACCCTTAAAATAGGACTGATATTCCCTTGGCTCTGCAGGGAAGGCCATTAAAGCTAGACTTACAATTTTTTTCCTGTATATAGGTACATATTATACCTTAATTAATATATATTCCTTCTATATTAATGTATGGTTTTGGCCATGTTTTCTGTGGGCTCAGTCATGTCTATGCAAAACTACCCCAGCCCTTTTGACCACACACCATATTTATCATACATATCATATAGGCCTAAGTGGTGCTAAAATGTTCCCTATTATAAAGGGGAACTGGCAAAAAAAAAGATATGCGTGAATAGCTCTATTTATAGAGCAGTACATACAGCATAGTGTCTTTTAAAAAAATTTATTGTTAAAAATAGCCCATTTTTGGTCTTTTTTTGCCCCTATGGTACCCTAAATTAGGGTCTGACATAGGTCAAACCATGGTTTCCCTCGTAGATCTAACAAATCACAATCATACTAGACCAAAAAAATAACTATATATAACATATGGTATGTTTTATTGAGTGGAGAAGAAAAAAAGTTCAAATCAGGACGATCTGTGACATTTGGTCATACATTGCATAGAAATGATATGTTTGTGGTATTTCTTTGTTAATAGAGGATTAAAGAGGTACGGTTAGACACTTGTATTTTGTTCCAAAATTACTCTTTTCAGTGTGGGATCGTAACAAATGAACACATTCTCACAATATTTTTCCCAGCCTCATTACCCATAAGCCCCTCAAGATGGAATGTGAAAAGAATATTTAGTAACTCATTCTGGGTGAATTTTGCTCATTTTAACATATTTAGAGACCATCTACAAGGGCTCAGAGACTTAACAAAGAGCTAAGCTATGTCCTTTGGAACATGCACAATATGAAAAGGGAAATTTAGTTCATTCAAGGGAAGAATCTTTAAGCTCTTCACCTTCTTAATAGTATATAACTGTATGGTGCAGCGCTGCCTGGGAGTTATAGCAATACAATACTTGAATCCTGTACTATGATGGAATAATTCTCAGCAAAGTCCATGACTATTAGAGCTGTATTACAGGGCAATGTGTCTTTAAGATCCTTCAAATGCCCAGACTGGATCGTAACCATATTGCAGAAATGTTTTTTTCAAATTAATTAGAATATTTATTTCAACTACAAGAAAATGCAGAAACATTTTGTTGCTACATCCATATGAAAGGGAATGATGTTTTGCATCAAGGAAAATATATTTCAAAGTGAAAAATGTTGTTGAACATAGGGAAAATGGCCACCAAAGTTAGGTGATTTTCTTGAATAAGCCAATTCTCTTACGTTCATGACGCGATTTCAATGGAAATAAAGTCCGGAAAGAGATTTTGACTATACTCGATTGAAAGATACTAATGCAATTTTTCAAGAAAAAAATAAAACCAGGTGTTTCGAGTTATTGCACACATAGGAAATGACCACCAAAGTTGGGTCATTTTGATAAGTGACCCAACTTTGATCACCCCTAGTGCCCTCTGTGTGGTATTTCTAGAGTATATCTTGCTATGTCCAATAGCACTGTATATGATATAACCATTTTTAAGTATATAGTTGTGTTTTGATCAATGATCTGATCTAGATGACATTTCAAATGTTGGACTTTTCCGATTTTTGCCTCATTTCCGACTGACTTTGGAGTTGTCCTGGCCCTACAAGAGAGATATCTTAAATGTTACATGTTGTGTCCCCTGTCCATATACATATATAGATTATTTCATTGCTATAGTTGTGGGTTCCCAGTTGCCATAGTTTTCACATGAGACACTCGTGAAAATGGACCAGCTTTACGATCTGTTTTCGATGAGCCCACTACCCTGCACTAAGCGGGTTGCCACATCCAAATCACTTGGAGTTTGGAGTCCACATCTACAGAAGTTATTCACAAGATATTGGGCCATCATCCTACCCAATTAGTATGAATTCTGAGATGGGCATCCTGGAGCCATTGGCCGATTCTAGATGGACTCACCCAGCTTTATTACCTTTACGTAACAGGTGCACTGTGTGTTACCTAGTCTTAGTTATCCTTAGGACTGCCAGTGCTTTCTTAAGGCACACTGCCATAGGGTATTGTTTCCAATGCAAACGCAAAATCCTGGCTTTCAGGGGGCCCTTTTTACCATACCCATTGGCTCACTATGGCAGTGCTAAGGATATAGGGCAGATTTTATCAGATGACACAAATGGCCCAAAATGATCTGTAATGGTGTGACCTCTGACCTGCTGAACTCTACTCTGCTACAGTTGCAGGTGCACCCTAGGTCATTTAACATCTAGAACTTTGGAGTGGGCTTTTTCCTCAGTTGGGACCATCTGATTTTACTAAGGATTCTTCAAAGTGCCATCTCTCTTTTCCATTGTTGGACTCATAAATGAATAGAATATCCACTAGAGATTAAGAATTAAATGCCTTAGGAAGCTCCCATCCATTTCACCATATCCTATTTTGATAGCATGGTCAAATCATACAAACTTACACTAATCCGAACCCCCTTGATTTTTGACCTGTCTCCCTCCCTAACTGATTAAAATAGTAGTGCACAGTATTTCAATGGCAGTGGCAGTTTATATTTTCCAAAGGTTGCTCTATAATATATCCATGTTACAAACATGCAAAGTGTTCTAAGCAGGTAAGGCAGTCTGTCTCTGAATGTGGCAGAAAACTGTTTGAAGCTGAGTTCAATGTTTCAGTAATGTGGGTCCAGTAATGAGTTACTTTTTATCAATAAAAATCTATGGGAAACTACCATTGGTAGGGCAACCATATATGTTTAAAGAAAATTAATCTAAATTTGTTCCATTCACATTTTAACCCATGCAACGGTCAGTCCATTCCAAAGAATTAGAAAGGAACATGGTATGTAATAGATAGACTATTGTTATATGAGGGGCTAAATCTATAGTAGCTATATTTTGAGTCAGCCTCACATAACCGTTGTCTATCTGTTTCAAACCACAGCTGTAAAGGTATGTGAGTGTACATGTGGAAATATCCAAGGTGTGAACCCCCTCGTCTTGGCCCTACGCTGTGATTTAAACAGTCATATACAAATTTGTAATTAGTTTTGTAATTTACTTTAACATTTTCCACCCTTATCTTTTCTTAACATCATACTGAAGGGATATTGGTCTATTCCGAACGTTGTTCTGGAATGCAGTTGCGTCACTTTCAGAAGACTAAGTCATTTTATTCTTGAATAGACATATATTCTAATTGTTTATGAGTTTAATCATAGAGAGGGGGGATGGCAGTTGAAGATATTCTTAATGAAATCAGATGGTTCCACCTGAGGGAAAATGCCCACTCCAAATGTCTAGATGTTAAATGACCTAGAGTGCACTTAAAACTGTGATAGAGTAGAGTTCAGCAGGTCAGAGGTCACCCTTTTGCAGATGATTTTGGGCAACTTGTGTCTTGTTTGGCTATAATGAGTTGGCACACATGATGAAGAGGCAACAGAACACATAGAACATTATGTGTTATCATATGTCTTGACCTTCACTACATATCTATATCTATGATATGTAACTAGCCCACTCTGTCAATATGATTGTGGGTAATCATCTTAAATGAGACAGCTATTATCATTTAGGGCTGCTGCAAGTATATTACAGTCTGATGTGATAAGTAGTGCCCCCTCCCTGGTTAACCCTAAAGGTCATAGCCTGCCCCCTTTGAGCACCGCCCCACAGGTGTACATGCCACTTTGCATTAACCCTTTAAGGATAGCATGTCACTGACAGATGAAATGTATTTCCATGTTTCTTCAATGCAGTAAATCCTAGATGCTGCATTGGAGCCAGGTCTTCAGCTGTTTCTTAACCTAGTAGGGCTTGCATGATGCTTGAACTCACCAGGTCTGGGTTAATGCATCATGATGGTCACTACCACAAGGCATCAAAACATTATGTCATCCTTAAAGGCCTAACCAATTAGTGAATATGGCCGACCTGAGACAGTAATCAGATGTCACTGATCACATCTCCTTGATAATAGCTCAACAGTATGCAAATCACCCACACCAGCTATATTCTATGTAATTATATATAGCTATGGGGCAGTTATAGATCATTATGTGTTATCACATGTCATGACCTTTACTATATATCTGCATGCATGATATGTAATTAGCTCACTCACTCAATATGATTGTGGCTAATTATCTTTAATGAGACATATCTTATGACCTGCCCCAGGTGCGACCACCTGCAACTGTACTACAGACTGGTGTGATTAGTAGTGCCGTCTGTCTGGTTTACCCCAAAGGTCATAGCCTGCCCCCTTTGATTTTACTCCCACAGGTGTTAATGCCCCTAATGTTAGCCCTTTAAGGATGTCACTAATGAAGACATTTGTTGTCATGGTGCATGCATGCAGCCCCGATCAGTAACTCTTAGATTCTGCATTGGTGCAAGAGCTTTAGGTATTTCTCAACCTAGTAAGATGCTTGAATACAGCACTGGCAAATAACTCACAGGGGTTTGGGTTCATGCATCATGATGACCAATGGCATGAGGTATTATCGCATTATGTCAACCTTAAAGGGCTAACCAATTAGTAAATATGGCTGACCTGACACAATAATCAGATGTCAGCCCTTCACATACCTCTGTGTACATGGATGACCGTGATAGCTATGTGTCAGAACACAGGGATATACTGGACAGCTCCCACCAACACCACCACCTACACACTACCCACAGGCTTTAACTGAGTGGCATGGATGACTGCTCAATCCTAGGGTCTGTGTACAGACACATTCTATAATGCAAGTCGCTGAATGACCGCTAACATCTTTGAAGACTACCTGGCCACTATTGATCATACCTAACATAAGTTTGATATGAAGAGTTTGGATTCAAAACAACATAAGCGCCATTTTAAAAATGGGGACATGAAGCTGACAAAAATATAGATTAAGGATTGTAAAATATAATCCTGAAACTATTTTTCCAAAATTTATCATTTGGCTCAGTCTTACCAAATCGAGTCAATTGAAATGTCTATGACCTGTTGATGTCTATGACCAGGTGACATCTATGATCAGGTGGGTGACGTCTATGACTGGGGTATTCTGGATCAATCGGTACATACACTAAAGAAACAAATACATAGGAAGTTAAGTTTTAATACTTTGAATAACATGGGGAAATAAATATATAACATTTGCAAGTATATATACTATATGAAAGCCCTTTTCAGTGTCTCATGTCCATGACTGGCTGACAGTGATGTATATGACCGGGTGACGTCTATGATGAGTTGACGTCTATGTCGTCATGTCTATGACCAGTGTATTCTGGATCAATGGGTACATACACTAAAGAAACAAATGCCTAGGAATTTAAGTTTTAATACTTTGTATAACCTGGTGAAATAAATTCATAACATTTGTATCTATATATACTATAAATAAGCCCTTTTCAGAGTCTAAAGTCCATGACCAGCTGACAGTGATGTCTATGACCAGGTGATGTATCTGACTGGGTGTTGTCTATGACTGGGGTATCCTGGTTCAATTGGCACATACACTACGAAAACAAATGCTTAGGGGGTTACAGTTTACTACTTTCTAAAACCCGGTGAAATAAATATATAACTTGCTCGCTACAGAGCCATCACTATATGGAATGATCTGAAGGCGAAGTACACGTTAATGGAAGACCTTTCTGAATTTAAGAAGACAATTAAGTTAGATATCGACTCGTGCTTTATGTAATTGTAAACATACTTTAAAGTCATACTTGGACTGATTTCATATATAATCATCTCATCTCATCCTCTCATTGATAGCTGAGCTACTTGGAGATTTATTTTTTGGTATATTGGCTCTTCAGAGAAATTGTACTGACTGTTATGACATGATCATTTTATATTTCCATCGAGACTTACAAAAGAAACATGTCACCTGGTCATAGACGTCAACAGGTCAAAGATTTTACATTTGTCTTGATTTTGTAAGACTGAGCCATTTTTCATCCCATCAGGAGCTATTTAGTATACACACAGTTAACAAAGTACAATAATTTACCCCAGGCTGTCTTCACAAGAAGCATTATATGCTTCAATTCTGGGATGGAGATATCTTGTTTTGCATCCAAACTCTTAATATATTTACAAATAGGAAACCAAGGGAATGAATGGGAAAACAGTATACCTACATTATTTATTATCAGTAATCTCCCACTGCTGATTTATGAATTAAATTTGCAGGTGTAGTGAAGTTTGAGGGGTCACAGTTGAGTGAAAAAAATTAACAATTTGCATAAATATGTGTATATTAGGCATTGTTTTTCCATTTAGATATGTGAATTAAGTGGAAATCTGAGAATTGAGTATTATTTATGTTTGCCATAAAAGGGGTCAAATAATAGTGTATGCAGGTCACACAGACAAATCAGATATTATAAACAACTGATTGTAGAATAGTGAGAATTATAACATCATAGTATCATAGTGTTGACTCTCATCTCTTCGCCACCAATATGATGGAATACTCATTATTAATATTTGGGGGGGGGGGGTTGTGATGACATTTGAAGTATTTGTGTGAATCTTCCAGCCCCCTCTGCACTTAGAAAGATATGAATAGCGGAATGTGCCCACATCAAAACATATCCACATCTTACCATCACAGCGACTCCACATCTGATTTGTAATATTGTTCCTGAACTTTTGTGATGGCTTTCTGCTGTGTCGCAAATTGTGATATATGGACACTTATAATGATGGCAGTCTTTAGACAAACTGTATTTTCTGCACAGCATGGACAACTGTAAATACAGACACTTCGTGATGGTCAGGTGCAGACATAATATTTATTGTACTCCATGGATATTTTAATCTTGTGCGTAGATAAAGTGTATTTTTCTGACACTTTGCCATGACAGACTGCAGAAATAATTGATATAGACACTTTGCAGCCAATGGATAATGCCGGGCACAACACCTGACTTCCCTTAAACCATGCCTCCCTAGACCTGGGGCATAAATGAGTGTTTATTTATTGATTACAGTGATTATACAATTGTTGATAGAACCCAAACAAACAGATACTAGCTGAGACACAGAAAGCGTCTATAAATTGACCACTCAGTTGTACTCTTTACTCAACAATTTTGGAAAATGTAGGTCTTGGCCTTTGCAGAGAAAAAAACACATGAAGTTGCTTCCTTGCTGAAATATAGCACCATGAACTTGGTGACAGCTAACCAGGATTCCCATGTTGGGGCCGGACACTGCACCGTACAGCTGTTTAGTAAACACCAACAGACAGGTTGTTACAGCCTAGATTTAAAATGAGATGCATGAGCCAATGTATTTGTTACCTAAATGATATGAGAACTCATGTATGTGCTATAGAAGCTATTTAAGTGGAATGACACAATGTGTAATTGCTAATGACACAATTTCAAGTAATAGAAACATCATATATGGGTACCACAAGGATCTGTCCTGGGCCCTGTGCTCTTCTCGATATATTATATAAACTCACTCTCTGACTTACATAATTATGACATAACATTGTACACAGATGATGCTGTAATTTCTGTGAGGGAAGAAATGTGTATGCATGCTGCCCTAGCCAAGTTATCATCCTGGTGTGTAACTAATAGTCTGACAATAAATGAAAACAAGACAAAACGGATGATCTTTAATAATGTCGACCATATACATCCTGTCTTTCGCATCAAGAGAGTAGTTTTGGATAGAGTGTACAGCTTCAATCAGACCTTTTGTGGAAGAGGATGTTGCCCTTACCATTTATACGACCATGGTGCTACTATCATTTGACTATGTAGATTAAGTATGGGACTAAACAAAGGGGAAAACTGTGCTTTACAATTGTAACAGAACAAGTGTCTGAGGATTGTTCATATAGTTCCACTGGAGGAACATCAATTATATACTACAGCACAGTGGCATGCCAAAAGTGGAAGTCAGGAACATATATTTAGAAGAAATACTCATTTAATACTCTATGCATATGCTGTTTCTAGAGTAGATAACTATGTAGATAGAAGGGTGTTGCCAACAGGGACACACTTGGCAAGAGATTATGTGTTCCAAGATCATTAAAACCAATAGTCATCAGAAGCTGTCTCTGGAGGGCAATCAATGTGTGGAATAGCCTGAAGGCAGAATACACACTGATTGAAGGCCTTCCCAGGTAACAAGAAACGTTAATCAAACGTTTATTCACGTTTTTTAAGGGTTGATCTTATAACGTAATGTGAAAAACGTTGGATCAGCGTTGATTTGACGTTTTCTCAGTAACCTCGAATGGATAGTGTTTATATAACATTAATATCATGTTGATTAGAATGAGGTACATTTGCACAACGTTAGACAAACAGTCACTGATTAACCTGAGAAAATAACGTTATTCTAACGTTATTTTAACGTTATTTCAACCAAGCTCAAACCACAAGGTCTTGAAATTCCCTATTATCGTCCAGGGACGTTTATATATCTGCATTATACTTTGAACTTAAACCATTTTGTCACTTGAGTTATTGACCTATGGTACTCTAGCACATATGCGTTACATATTTTTAATGACTCAATCCTATCTTAATCTGGATATTCCATAGGAGGTGCAAAATATAATATCAGTGCTAATACCCATAGACAAATATAGTTGGCCATTATCACAAACATAACAGCTTAGTTTAGATAAATAGCTTTTCAGATTAAGTCTGATTAAAACTTTTTATTATCATTGTCAAGAGGACACGTTGAATCACTGGTAAAATGATACTATCATCTTTCGTGATATCATCTTTAACAATTGAATGCTACAAGCAGTATCACAAGCATACACATTTTTATTGTTTCCTTGTTTATTCTGACGATGAGCGCAAAATTGTTACCTGCAATTTTCCTGAAACCTCAGATATATCAGCAAATATTGATTGCAACAGCTAAACCAAATAAATTCTATGGTATAACAATGTTATTAATCATACAATATCTGATAACTCTTAGAAAACGTTAAAAAAACGTTAAATCAACGTTATTTTGTAAGTCAAGCTTATCTCACCAGATGGCAGTTTTGTTCGTGATAGGACTCGACATGATGCTCCAGAGCAATATTTACCTTTTGCAAGTTATTACAATTATACCAAACACTTGATTTTCAGACCTTACCATTAGAATTTATTGTAAGAATATGGCTGAGTAAAAATTGTAATTTAAATTATGATATGATAACCTCTTTAGGTTGTTCAATTGAACGTTATCCTCTGCACGTTAATAAACGTTTAATCAACATTCATTTAACGTCAAATTAACGTTAAATCAACTGCAAATTAATGTTAGAAAAACGGATATTTGAGTCCAAGATTTTCACTGCAATCTAACTTTATTTCATGACCTTATTCCAACCTTTTATCAACGTTAGATGAACGTTGAATTAACGTTTTTTTGTTAGCTGGGTTAGGACCTTTAAGATTAAGATAAAGAAGGACTATGAAAATTGCTTCATGTGAGTAGCACCTTTATTAGACCCACTCACTTACATGTACTTGAACACTTCATCCCCTTGCCTCATCTCATCAATTTATTCACCGCTAGTATGTGATGTATGTGATATATGTTTGATTTCTTTCTCTGTGACAGTTTACAAGTATTATGACCAGTATGACTGGGAGTTGTTTCTGTATCCAGGTCCCTACAAGAGATAAAAAGGTCTTGGAGGCAGAATGACAATGCGCCGAATCCAAGGTTTAACACATAATTTTTACCTTATACTCACCCTAAAGTCTCTATACAGTTATGTTTATTGCTTGAATTGATAATCCCCTAGAGAGCTTGTATAGATAAGGTGAAGTAAATAATTAAAACAAAAGGAGGAACTGATATATATATATATATATATATATATATATATATATATATATATATATATATATATGTGGGTGGGGGTCCAGAAAATGTCCAACGTACAAAATAATTGAGTTCTTTAATATCTTTTTGAATGAAGATAATATATTGGAATAACTACATAATTGCAAAAAGCCCAATGGGTACTATTGAAAGGAAAATTGGAAGTTAATTATCCCATTAAGGGTGGAGCTCTATTTTGACCATTTTGCTCTTGTAGAGAATTTTTTGGGGTTTCCAGGACTGAAAATGTTTGCAAATAGTCCAATTATTAGTGCAACCATTAAGGGTCAAAGTACATCAAGTTTACCTGAAAATGAAATAACCCGTATTTGCATAAATAAACTATTTACAAAGATATAACATCATAAATATGATGTCCTGACGTTAAAATGGTGTAAATTTCCCCACCCTCTAACTGCATATCCCAAATTTGGAGCATTGTAATGACTTGAAAGCAATTTTATATGATGGTGATAGGTAAATTTAATTTCAATTTTTCTGTTGAGTGGCCACAGTCAAAGTGGTATCTTTTGTTACCATGGCAACCAAAATCAACAAAAATCCCTATTTTTTTTAATATTTGGTGGCCATGGATTTTCCACAGAAATGAATCAAAAATCAATCTTTTGTTTCCATCATTTTCAGCATGAACAAATATACAAAGTAATTTTTAACCAAAAATAGTGAAATTATTTGGAAATATTTTGACCGTAAATATTGTTTTAAACATAGTAAAACCTTCATTAAATATATCTTAATTTGCCATTGCTCTGTCTTCAAGGGAAAAAAGTATAGACATCATTTTTAGCATGAACAAATATTCAAAGTAAATTTTGACTAAAAAGAGTGATAATATTTGATATTTTCGATGATTTTGACCGTGAACATTGCTTTAAATGAGGTAAAACCTTCATCAAATATATTTTTATTTGCCATTACTATATCTTAAAGGGAAAATAGTATAGACACAGACCCCTTGGGCTTTTCAAAGGCCAAGTTCCATAGATCAAGCTCAACATTTTTTGAATTTTTCACTGTAATTTTGTGCCCAAAAAAATCCTTGAAATATGTCAAAACCGTTCTACATGTAGGACAATCACCCGAAATAGGTTTTTCCAGATTTTTCCAGATTTTAGCTACTTTTAAGGGGAAAAAATTGCAAGATAGTTTCAAAATGTTATAGTTTTGTTATATTCTCGCAACCCTAGATGGTCTCAAACCTATAGTTTTCTAGAACTATTTCGCAGTTTTTAGACTATCTGCCAAGCTTTCAAGACCATATCACAATTTTTAGGACTATCTGGCCTGATGGTTGTAAGATACTAATACAACTATAGTATTTTGAGACTATATCGCAGGTTTGAGACTATCTAGCCTACAACAGGGGGAAGGTTTACACTATGCCTATCACAAGTTCACATAGCCCCTTGGGAGGCTCTTTTCTAAAACAAATTCTGACCACCACAATAGACAATTCCTTTTTCTTTTAGTGGTAACTAAAACAATAATTTCCTATTCGATTCTCCAAAAACATCCATTCTTTTAAGATTTTACCCATACTGTACATTGTCAGTGAAAACAAACCATTATATGGATCTCATGGCAGTGCCACAGGTTAGAGTGGTGCATACAGTTCCAAGCCAGGTGTGACAACGGATATATATAGTAAAAATGGAGTGGTCAACTATTACCAACAGTGAGAAGCTAGTGGGTTGGGGGCAGGAGGGGCATGACAGTTTGCTAACCCTCCAGAGGGGAGAGAGACATACAAAAAATCCATATGTCTTGGTGAGGGAGTCCTTTTAACAAGAGGGAAAGCCTTTATATTACTACAGTTGCAATATTAGTTGCTAAACAATTTGTCCCCTTTAAAAGTTAGTTGTACAAAATTGTATCTGCGCAAGATGGTCACTTTATCTCCCCCCCCCATTGATAAATAATTAACATTCCCTAATTGTTCCCTTGTCTGCAGAAGTAGGCCATCACCAAGCATTTGTGCTGCAGCCTCAGTTCATGTCAGACCAACCTTACAACTGGGATAGAGGTAAGTTTATTGTAATTTTGACATGACAATGCCTTAGGTATTATGTTTAAGAGGTGAAACAGTAGTGGGTATCTAAGATTAGTCATCAGAGTGTTTATCCTAAATTCATCAATATGACAATCTTATATTAAAGAAAAAAATGAAGGCCAAACTAAATATAACTGTTGCTTTGTCAAAAAGAATTACCCTAATCATCATAGAAATGAAAACATTACTGTGGGTCGGTCAGTATTGACAAACCTGAGAGTAAGTACTGCATTCAATGTTATAGGTTTCAAATTTAATTTCATACGAGCCCTTCATGGCTGGCTCACACAGACTACTGACCCACTTTAATGCCTTTTACTTTTCCCAATGCCTTTACACTTGGATTGGCCTTAAAAACTGCAGAAGTGTGAAGTGTTCCATCTCACACAAAGGTGTGAAAACAGTTACAAAATCTGAGGATATTTTTTCTTTTTTAAACCACTGAAAAGCGGGGTGGGTGCTTATTGGGGGAGGAGCGCTTATTAGGTCAAATAGGGTATATATTTATACCCTAAATATATGTATATATATATATATATATATTTATATATATATATATATATATATATATATATATATATGAAATTCTTTCTCGTGTGTGATAAAGAATGAAAAATATGTTATCATTTGTTTTCTTTCAAGGATGACAGAAGAACTTCTAATGGGTACATATCATAGCTGACAGCGGTGAAAATGATTACTCTACCTATCCCATCTCTAAAAATCTTCTGAAGCAGAGCAACCTTGTATGATATTTTGATCTTGAAGCAAGCTAGTTGTAATCTATCCTATAGTATTCTTTTAACTAGTTTGTTTGATTCTCTCCTAATTCAGCCAATAATAACCCTACACACATAGCTTGTATCTAGACATGGTAAAGTAGACATTCAAAAAGAGATGAACTGATATATGAATACCTATCTTGTCTGATCCCAATAAAGTTTTGACATGTGTAACAAGTTGATTGTGTTTCTTGGTTATTTCAAAATTATTTCTAACAGTGCTGACATATCAACTGCGGTCTAGGATCCAATAAAGTCACTTGTGTCTATAATGCATACTGATTATGAACTTAACATACAATGTAAAAATAATATACCTTGCCAAATAAAAATTTGCACATATTACCTCATAGTTACCCATTTTACCGATAAACATTGTTATAACTGAGGTATTTGTTACCTCTGTACACCCAAACAATGTTCCCGATATGAGATCTTTAAGGATGCAGTTCACCCTAATAAGTTGTTTACATTATCCTACACTTTTTTTATACAGACTTGTTGAATCTATCCATAGGAGATATAATTTTGTTCATAATTGATACCTCTTTCAAATTAGTTCCATTTTGTGGAGTTTCTGAAGCCATGGAATGTGAACGGAACAAAAACGTTCTTTTTTAGCTTCTTTTACTCTCAAATGCATTATGGGATAGAAAGGGAAGTCAATGATTATGTATAATTATAAGAAAGTAATCTTAATGTGATTTCCTAGGACCCTTTTTTTTTTTAAAAATTATGTTCCTATTGTTAAGGTCAACGGAGCCGTTCAAAGTTGCCCAAAAATTGTAATTTTCGAGGAAAAATGGGCGAAAATTGGAGAAAACACTATTTTTGACCATTTTTAAGTAAGCATTGCCTCCCTTTTCTATCACATAATTCAACTGAGAGTAAAATAAGTTAAAAAAGAATGTTTTTCTTCCATTTCCATTCTAAAGGTTCCAAAACCTCACAAAATGGAACTAATTTGAAAGAGGTATTAAATAGTTATATGAGAGGCTAAATCTATAGTAGCTATATTTTGAGTTAGCCTGACATAACCGTTGTCTATCTATTTAAAACCACAGCTGTAAGGGTATGTGAGTGTACATGTGGAAATATCCAAGGTGTGAACCCCCTCGTCTTGGCCCTCCGCTGTGATTTAAACAGTCATATACAAATTTGTAATTAGTGTTGTAATATACTTTAACATTTTCAACCCTTATCTTTTCTTAACATCATACTTAAGGTGGGTCGCTACCCTTTGATCAAAGTTAACAGAATGTTTCTAATTTTTTTCTACAGACAGGCCGAATCATATAGAATCGAAAAATGAAAAAAAAAATGGGGGGTCCCGGCCTGCTTTTTTAGATACAGAATTTTGAAAAATTAAAGTATTTAAATTTTTCTCTAAAAATGAGAAAAAGGTGTGCAAACTTCAATAATTTTTTTGAATATCAACCATTATGCACAGAAATGTAAAACTTCACATTTGAAACCCCTATATGTTTAACTTTGCTGCAAAATAAATTTTACAGTTGTATGCCATGGCATTCTGGGTAAAAAATATGATGTTTCGGGAAGGAAGAGGAATAAACTGCTATTATTTTGTAGCCTTATCGGCTAGAAATGGTATTCAAAATTAACAGAATTTTTTTAAACTCTCTCAGAAATTAGTTTAGATCATTTGCTAACATATGAAAGTGATTTTGATAGGAGGTCCCGGGCATATTTTTAGTTTTTTTTACATTTGAAGTTAAAAATTATAGCAAAATCGGTCTAAATCTTACATTTAAAGCTAAAAATAAAGTGTAAAATGGCCAGATTCAGAGTAGAAAATGGCTACAATTTATACTCTTGGTTATTCTAAGAAACTTAATGAGATCTACATCATTCTAGATAATGATTTATTGGTAAATAGTTTCAATATTCTAACTTTTGATGAAAATTGCAAACATCACTGGCTAAAATTTATAAAATATTCAAAGTCCCAAAAAACGCTCAATTTTGCTCGGAATATCCCAATTTTTTCACATTGCTTGGTCTATTCCAAATGTTGTTTTGGGACGCAGTTGCATCACTTTCATAAGACTGAGTCATTTTATTCTTGAATAGACATATATTCTATTTGTTTATGAGTTTAATCATAGAGATGGGGGATGGCAGTTCAAAATATTCTTATTGAAATCAGATGGTTCCAACTGAGGGAAAATGCCCACTCCAAATGTTTAGATGTTAAATGACCTAGAGTGCACTTAAAACTGTGATAGAGTAGAGCTCAGCAGGTCAGAGGTCACACTTTTGCAGATGATTTTGGGCAATTTGTGTATTGTTTGGCTATAATGAGTTGGCACACATGCTGAAGAGGCAACAGGTTCACAGAATAATAGTTCATCATTAGTTTTAACATATATATGCTTAGCCCTTCATGGGAAACTCTATGTTTTAATGCACTATGCCTATTTGTCAAAGGAGATACATAAATGCCCCCCCCCCCCCCCCGTGACAAAGAGACTCGCATGAATTATTTTCCCTTTATTTCCAAATCACTGTGTGTTGTATATCATGAGAGAGGTCAGCTGGTCTGATTAACATCCATCAACAACCATCATATATGACAGTCAAATTATCAAATTGGCCATAATGAACTGTAATGGTAAGACAACGTCATGGATAATGGGATAAGGTTCATGTCACCAGGCTATGACCTTTGGGGGTAACCAGACAGAGGCCACCACAAACAACCTCAGTGGGTATTACAGTGCCATGTGGTCACACCTGGGGCAGCTATGAATCTAAATAACTGTCTCTTTGAAGATAACTATCCACAATCATATTGACAGAGTGGCTAAGTACATATCATGCATGCATATATATAGTAAAGGTCATGACATATGATAACACATAACGATCTTTAACTGCTCCTGACCTACAAAATTACATAAATATCTAGCTGGTATGCATGGTACATTCTTTGTTAGCTCCAGGAGATATTAGAGGCATGCTTACCTTAATTGTCAATGCTTACCTTTTATTAGCAGAGCAAATATAGCTGTGGTGATTTTATAGATTTTGGGTGTCCATTATTTGAATTTTTAGGAGGCATATATGATATGGCCTGGGAAAGCCTAATGCACCTTAAAAGAAGGTCCCTTAATCCTTTCACTGCTGGCCTTGAAAAATGCAATTTGGGCCTTAACCACCGGCCCTATGACATAAGAACATGTGAATATATAGGTAAGTTATCACTTGCTAAATGGCTAAAGAGTGAAATAAGTTGCATTGGCTACAGAATTTACATTTTTTCTGACAAGGGGACATAGTATTTATGCAAAAATACTTTTGGATTGGTTCAAAAATACTCAATATTTGTTAGGTAAGCAGTAAACAGGTGGTATTGCTGTCATTGGGTAGCACTGTTGCTGCCCTGTGGCAGCAGCGGTTTTTCAGGGGTATTTTAGATGCTGCCCAGAGGCAGCAGCTGCCCTTAAAGGGTTAATATCAAAGATGATATTACATAAAGTGCAATTGAATTAAACATTATGTTGCCCTCAAAAGGTTATGAATACATTAATAATAAGGACCACCCATAATACAGTGGTCGAGTAGCCTCGGCAATTACACCTCCTTGATAAAAATCCAAAAGTATACAAGTTGCCCATACCAGCTTTATGTCTATGTAATTATATGGCTATAGTGAAGTTATAGAACATAATGTGTTATCATATGTCTTGACCTTCACTACATATCTATATCTATGATATGTGACTGGCCCACTCTGTCAATATGATTGTGGGTAATCATCTTAAATGAGACAGCTATTATCATTCAGGGCTGCTGCAGGTATATTACAGACTGATGTGATAAGTAGTGCCCCCTCCCTGGTTAACCCTAAAGGTCATAGCCTGCCCCCTTTGAGCACGGCCCCACAGGTGTACATGCTGCTTTGCGTTAACCCTTTAAGGATGGCATGTCACTGACAGATGAAATGTATTGTCTTGTTTCTTCAATGCAGTAAACCCTAGATGCTGCATTGGAGCCAGGTCTTCAGCTGTGCTTTAACCCAGTAGGGCTGGCATGATGCTTGAACTAACCAAGTCTGGGTTCATGCATCCTGATGACCAATGCCACAAGGCATCAAAACATTATGTCACCCTTAAATGGCTAACCAATTAGTGAATATGGCCGACCTGAGACAGTAATCAGATGTCAGTGATCACATCTCCTTGATAACAGCCAAACAGTATGAAAATTGCCCACATCAGTTATATTCTATGTAATTATATAGCTATGGGGCAGTTATAGATCGTTATGTGTTATCATATGTCATGACCTTTACTATATATCTGCATGCATGATATGTAATTAGCTCACTCTGTCAATATGATTGTGGCTAATTATCTTTGATGAGACAGATCTTATGACGTCCCCAGGTGCAAACACCTGGGACTGTAATACAGACTGGTGGGATTAGTAGTGCCCTCTGTCTGGTTAACCCCAAAGGTCATAGCCTGCCCCCTTTGATCAAGGCCCCACAGGTGTAAATGCCCCCTAGTGTTAACCCTTTAAGGATGTCACTAATGATGGCATGGTGCATCCATGCGGCCCCGATCAGTAACTCTAAGATTCTGCATTGGTGCAAGAGCTTTAGGTATTTCTCAACCTAGTAAAATGCTTGATTACAGCACTGGCAAATAACTCAAAGGGGTTTGGGTTCATGCATCATGATGACCAATGCATGAGGTATTATCGCATTATGTCAATGTTAAAGGGCCATCTAATTAGTAAATATGGCCAACCTGACACAGTAATCAGATGTCAGCCATTCACATGTATACCTCTGTGTACATGGATGACCGGGATAGCTATGTGTCAGACCACAGGGATATACTGGACAGCTCCCACCAACACCACCACCTACACACCACTCACAGGCTTTAACTGAGTGGCATGGATGACTGCTCAATCATATACACATATGTTCATACACATATATATCAATGTATATATACATATGTATCATTTACTGTTGTAATGTATATATAGTACAGATACATGTAGTAGACGTTGAAATATATTCATAGTAACTGTTGAAATATATATCTTTTTATTTATAATTGACTGGTGATATATATAAATCCTCTACAGTAAACTGTAGGTACATATATATAGATCTAACAATATAGATCAATAACTAAGCCTTTTGTAGACTGGTCTGTGTTATCAAAGCCAGGCCTATTGCCTAGACTACTATGAATCCCTTTAACCTACAATCATGCCCAACTATATTGACACTTAAATAGAAGTACCTTTCCAGAGTCTGGATGTCATTTGAATAGGTAATGTATATGTTTATATCCCATCTATAAGTCTACTCTAGATGAGTTAACTGTTGATATATGTGAATATATACATGTATATATATATATATATATATATATATATATTTATATGTTGATACATATACATTTACCTATGTACATATATATACTAATATAGAGTTTCTAGACCCATTGATGAGTTTAGAAACACATGTTGAAGAGTTCCTAGACATGTGGATAAGTTTCCTAGATATGTGGAACAGTTTCTAGATGGGTTTCACGCCTGACTTCTATCGGAAATTCCCTCTCATGAAGTCCATATTTTGAGGGCTAGTATGCATGTTGGGGAGACCCTAGGCATGTTGTGCGGCCCCTAGGCATGTTGTAGAACCCCTAGGTGTGGTGTGGAGCCCCTAGGCGTGTTGGAGACCATTTTTGAGTTTATAATGTGTTTATTTCATAAGATGATTTTCTAAACACAGTACAATTCAATGAGATGATATATGTTGATGTTATTACATATATTCCGAGTTGTTACATGGCATCTCAAAATACAGTTTGGAATTTAACAATAGAGTCAACTGAGATGACACAGGTCTCAATATCATCAAAACACATTTTTATCAGGTTTTAAATAAATCATTGTGTGGTATACAGGCGATTATAAATTCACCTTTTCAGCCGCAGATAGCATGAGTGATGTTATTTCTTGTAGTCCAAGAGTAGTACACTACATTGTGTTATACAGTATAAACTTAATAATAATATTATGAGCCCTTGGGTAAACATAGGTCTCTAATACCATTAAAGATATATACTATTGGTTATATTCCTTCGACACAATAGGGTATGATATACAATTGTAATGGTGTGACTTTTCAGCCACATACAGCATGAGTTCACAAATATGTTGTATTATCTGTATACAGGTTATCCAGGTATGAAAGTAGGTTACATTCAACCATGAAGTGTAGGTGAGGTCCTTGACGTGTGCCTGAAGTCCCTATTGAAATTATAACAGAAATTTTGACTTTTAGTCTTTTGTGTCAGGGTGTGCCAAATTCTACTTTAGATTTTGTAAAATATTTAAAAAAAAATGCATTTAAACCTAAATTTAGGGTCTATATTTAACTGTCACATTGGGCGCTCAGTCAGTATTGTGGAGATCATAATTGGCTCTGAAGACCAAATTCCAGAGACCCCCCCTGAAGTCAAAAATTGGGTAAATGACCTGGGAATAGATTTTTATATGAATTCAAGGTCTATGTTTAGCAGTGCGTTAGTGGCAGTACTGAGAATCAGGCCTAACCCACTGAAAGTATCCCATGAAAATTGGTCGTCACATTGGGCGCTCAGTCAGTATTGTGGAGTTCATAATTGGCTCTGTAGACCAAATTTCAGAGACCCCCCTTGAAGTCAAAAATTGGGTAAATGACCTGAAAATAGATTTTTATATAAATTCAAGGTCTATATTTAGCAGTGCATTAGTGGCAGTACTGAGAATCAGGCCTAATCCCCTATAAGTATCCCATGAAAATTGGTCATGTTGGGCACTCAGTCAGTACTGTGGAGTTTAAGAATCGCTCTGAAGACCAAATTTCAGAGACCCCCCCTGAAGTCAAAAATTGGGTAAATGATCTGGAAATAGATTTTGAACCGCGGTTGAGAACAACCCCTCTTCTTCCCTATGGCAGTTCAAGCCTCTACGATATACAATGCCACCTAGGTAAAATAAGGGGAGGTGTCCCATGTCATTTAGTGGATATTTGGCCAATGAATGTTGAATAAAAGTGCTTTATTATTGTAGGATTCGGTAGAGCTGAATTGCAGGATTCTTAGAGAGCAAAGATGAGAAAACTATTTTCAAGAACACAGTTTTAGCCCCAGAAAAAATTTCACTTAAATATGACTCCACTGTGTGCTGTGTGCAAGGGTGTAATCATATCTGAGCCCTGTCCACTCAATGCTTTTGTCTGCTCAACTCTTTATCCAAATATCCTATCTGAGGCCTGACCACTTAATGCTCAATATCTGCTCCCTGTGTGGTTGAACTAGGAATGTTGTAATGGGTGTGTAGTTGAAAGATTTATCAACAAACCCGGTTCTACTTGGATTCAAGTAGCATGTTTTATTTGTGTAATCCTGTTTACAACAGCTAAAGGTGATCACAATAAGATTAGTAGTCAAGCTGGTATCTCATGTATGACCAACCATGGGCCTCCACGTAGGGCAGTGATGGGGTATAGCCCAGGTAGGGATGCGGAGTGGTAGGGGAACACTGTCAGAAGTTAGTGTAGCTGCACAGTGAGATATACTGTAGCTGCACAGTATAAAAGGAGGTAATTTTGGTTTTCAGTATCACATACTGTTCAGCTACACTCAACTACTGTAGAAAACCACACACAGGAGATCCTTGGTTCGAGTCTAACCTCGGCACAATGAGAAATACGTTTTTCTTCTCATTTTTCTTTAACCCAGTTGACATGCATTTCCACCTAGATTGACATAGAAATATCAGCTAGTGAATATTTGAATATGTACATTTGCATAGTTAAGATATTCTATTGATAAACAACAGTAGTGTCTATTGTGCCAAGGGGGGATTCGAATCCACGATCTTCTGTGTGTGGTGTTCTACGGTTGGGGAGTGTAGCTGTACAGTATGTGATACTGGAAACCAAAAATAAGCCTTGTGGTAAGCGTGTGCGGTCAAAGACCAAGAAGAGTATAGCAGAACACAGGGCTCTGTGCGCCTCCTCATTGACTAAACAGTGTGACAGGTTTCTTGGTGCTACCCATATTATTTGGTCATGGATATTGATGATGTGGTAAATTCAGTTAGTTAAAATGATTGTAGTTTTAACGCATGTAAAGTTCATTGAAGTGTAGAACCACCAAGAAACTGTCCTCAGGACCCAAACTGCCCTAATAAAACTGAAAGTCCATTAAAACGTGACTTCACTGTGAATGAATAAACGGTTTTTCACCATACTGGATCACATATATTCATAGTTAAATTGATCTATTTTACTTTGCCCTGGCCTAATTATATCTTATGATAATCTAAAATCTAAAGTTTCATGTTGTTTCTTTTTTTTTAGCTATGATGCTCTAATGTAGGTCAAGCCCACTCTTATATAAACATTTCTATAGTTTATGAATTTAACTGTAATTTGTGTTACCGCAAGAATTATGTGAATACTAAGACGTCACCCGGTCAAAGACGTCACCCGGTCAAAGAGTTCACCGGGTCAAAGACTATCCAATTGTTACAAAGTCATGGGACTAAGCCTAAAATTGGTATGGGGTGAACATTTAGCTTGCCATAGCCGCAAAACCTGGGCGCCTGTCTGGTTCTATTCATAGCTTTAGCTGCTTAGGTCGGACGGCGTGACAGTGGGAAGCAACTAGGCCAAATAATATCTGGGATAAGATAACGTACGTCATGACGTCATGAAATGAGTGTGTGTGTGTGTGTGTTACAGTATGTGTGTGTGTGCGTGTATGTGCGTGTATTGTACGTCTGAAATATAGAACCAGTATGCCCCCTATTGACGTTTGGGATTCAAATCTGCCAAATACATGTAGGGGGCTACCAAAAAGTATTAATTTACGTGTCTGACCAGATGGTCTGACGTTTCTGGGGGTGGGGGGCGTAAAAAATGTCTGTCCCTCACCCCCTATAAACACTCCCTTAAAGGTGCTCGCCGAAATTCGTTGAATTGCTGCCGGGGGGATGTATTAGGGCATATATTGATCAATATTTATGGTAGCAGAAAAAGGGGGGGGGGGGGGCGCTTTATCAAAGTAGGCCTACTAACTGCACCTATTGAACCAATGTAGCCCTAAAATGTAGACCCACTGTAGTAACTACATAAAAAAGGGGAGGGTCACGTGACCCTTCCCCTTCCCCCTCCCCCACACCTTCTCTGGATTGACACTTTTATTCCCCCCCCCCAACTCGACAGCTTATGGGAACTTTGAGGGAAACAATATTTAGCCCACTCCTTTAGTTAACATTTGTGTTACTCTAAACTAGCTGTAGTCTTTAAACCGCTATCTATTAATTCAACAGAATATTTTTCACAGTAATGCTTTCACAGGTTCATTCTGGTCTTCCTGCCTTTGCAATGTAGGATTATAATCCTTGACAATATATGGTATGCATTGATACATATCCAGCACATACAGTGAGATCTTGGGGGCCTTTTGGCAAGGCAAATGTGCTCCTTATACTAATGCTTAAGTATAATGGGCAGATATGGGGTTACAGAGAGCCCCCTGTGGACTCCCGTATTGTCCACGTACTACAAATTGTCCACATCACGTTCTGTCCACACTAACCTGCCACAAAGTGTCCACAAAACTCGGCTTGTCCCAACTCAACCATCCACAAGTGTCCACAACACACAGTTTGTTCATAACCAACCATCACAACTTGTCGACAAATCATGGCTTGTCCACACAAAATGCAACAAAGTGTCCACAGATTTCATTGTCCACACACAATTAGCATGAGATGTCCTCGAAACACAGTTTGTCCACACACAACTAGCACAAAGTGTCCACAAAACTGACTTTGTCCACACACAACTAACATGAAGTATCCACAAAACACAGTTTATCCACACACATTTACCACAAAGTGTCCACAAAACACACCTTGTTTACAGCCAAAATATAACAAAGCGTCAGCATTAACGATGGACAAATCATATGGACATTTTGTGATGATATGATTTGGACAAACTGTATTTTGTGGCACTATGTGATAGGTGCGTGTGGACAAACTGTGATGTGGACACTTCATAGCTTGTGGGGGTGCGATAATGATGGACAGTGAGTGTCCTACAGGACCTCTAGTAGCAGGCAGTATCGATTCAGCCTGGTCTGCATTGACTGTTGTACCTGAGAGGAGCGAGTCCTTATGTGGGCCTAGCATGTAAAACAACATGAGTCACAAGTTTAACAGTGAGGTTTATGTGGTGCTAGGTAACAAAGTCAGGTTTTAGACTATTTTCATCACAGCCAAATCTATCCAGAAGCGCCAGTAAATTTCTCTGTAAAACCTATAGTTGGGAAATTTCCAAATTAGGAAGTGGTTCTTATTAATCAAAGAGGCTGATGAATTGCCACGGGCATTCATTTTCCTGTCCCAACCCAAGCTCTAGATGTGTCAAAATCATTTTTACTATAGCTAAACTTGGGTATTTAGTATGTGCTAAGATCAGGCGTTTGTATGGCCTGTGAACAGGTAAGTGTATGACTCGGACATTTAGCAAATGGTTTATCTCCTGGGCAGCCCGCAGTCAGGGTTCCATTGGTTATGAGGTCAATGTTCCACATGGCAAACACAAGATACCCAGGGGGCCAGGGGGGGTTAGGGATGTTGGGTCTGCTGTGTAAGGTTGGTGTATTTTTTCAATAACTAGGACCTATACTGAGTTGATTCTATGTGGACAACCTTTCTGGAAATCCACACAGGCCGTACGGCGGCCATTTTGAATTTCCGGCGGGGTGAACACATAGATAATCTATAAATATGGTTATCTCTGCTTCTAATTAACATAGAGACACAAAATTAGATTCAAAATATACATTTTGGAGGTCAAGGAATGCAATGGAACAGTTTTTGAAAAGGTCAGTGGCGGCCATTTTGAATTATTAATGAGATCATCTATAAAATGGGTCTCAATTGTCACTAATATTGTTGTAAATTGTAAATGACACGTTATAGACGTATCATTAGGTTACATTGATATATACATTAGGTATATGAATCAATGATACTATTTCTAGGAAAATTGTTGGCAGCCATCTTGAATTTTCACAGGGGTAAGGGAGTGATCATTTTATATCAACAGGGGGGGGTGGTGGGTTTCCGCGCGGAGCGCGTGAAAATTTTTACACCCCCCCCGGTCAAGGGGTCAAAATTTTTTACCCCCCCCCTTAGGGTCGAAAATCGGCTCGCGCGCGGGCCGTTTGAAGCATAGTAACGCGCGGGCTTTTTGGCTCAAAACAGGTTAAATTTTTTTGCCCCCCCCCCAAGAGGGGTCCAAATATTTCCCCCCCCCCCGGTCAAGGGGTCCAAATTTTTTTGCCCCCCCCCAAACCCACCACCCCCCCCCCCGTTGATAATAAATGATCACTCCCTAAGTGACAAAAACAGTGTGTGGTAGCTGCTATATCCTGAAATTACAAGCATTGGCCTTGCACTGATAACTGTACACTGAGACAAACCTTTAGATTTATAGGCTCTATTATGTAATTATGAAGTCATAGTTAATTATTATAAGGGGATGGCTATTTTGAAATTGAAGGATGTTTCTGAGAAGCTAAAAGCATCATCTATTGCTAATATGAAACATCACCATTTAAAACAGTTTAAGTGGTTTTTGTTTGGTCTTGAAGTCCCATTCTGTTTTATATTTTCATGACAGCCTATACTATGGGAGCTTCAAATGATAGATACCCATAACTGATCTAAGAACCATTGCTAGAGAGAGATGGAAAGGTGAAACAATTTATACTGCAGGACAAGGACTGCTTATAATATTCAATCTTTCTGGTCTGAAGAAGTACTTGCGATGTAGCATGACCAATTTTTTTCCAGCAAGAGCAGTTCCTTGAACATCACTTTGTATTTGCAGCTAACCATGGTTTGACGTTTCTGGAGGTGGGGCAGGCCATGAAGACATGGGCATGATCCCAGTGTGGTGGTTTGTGTTTACTCTAATTAAAGAATAACAAGGAACAGCAGTTTCCATGTACGAGAATATAATACACTTTATTCACAATGGAATAGAAGTAGTCACGCTTCTGACAACAATCAGTATAGCAATAGTATACAATCTTATCAGCACTATAGGAAGTTCGCCATCAGTCGGGCCTGCACTGACTGCCCTCTAGAGTAAACAGACGGGTCTTTTATAACCGCCTGCCTTGGTCACGTGGACAGGTGAGGGTGGACTTCCCACCTAAGAGCAGCACACGGTAACCAGGAGAGGACCCGAGTCCTCTTTCAGGAACTGTGTGTGCTAGCTCAAGGCAAAAGTCTAGTATAGAAATAGGTGCTACTCGGAAATACCGTGGATGGAGATAAGGCAGATAATATCATACCCCTAGACATGTTTCATTGAGAAATTTGTGGGCTCTCAGACTTGTCAGAACAGAAATAATTTGCAAGTTCCTAGGACAATTTGTCTGGCCGCTTCATATTTATCATCTGTGTGGTCTTGTGCTTGTTTTAGCAAATTATCTGCAAATTCTGCCAGCAAAGTGCAGTCTACATGTTAGTGTGCTATCCACATCACTTCCTCTCCAAGATTGTAGATATAATTGCTGTCATCCTTTTTGAAGGGCATGACGGGATGGCAAAAGCTGACATTTCTTTCCCAAAGTCCTTCACCTATTGGATGTGTGGATCATTAATTATGCACCGGATTCATTCTTGACCAACAACTCTTTGATGCACAAACATTTGTTTGTATAATAGATACACTCAAAGCCTAGAGATACAGCACTAACACTTGCATGCAGGAGCATCCTAGTGTTAGCCTCCTCATGGTTGGATTATAATTGTGAGACAATCTGTGTATCTGTTTTAGTTACAACCTCGGTCTTCTACTCATTCTTGAATCCATCTGAGAGATAAAACTCTTTAACCCTTTAATGACGAATGTGGCTAAAAGATGATATTTGTCGTCATGATGCACCAATGCAGCCTTTTTTGAGTTTATAACGTATTTATTCACTTGGTGATTTTTCAAAAATACGATACATTCAAAATGAGGAATATTTCCTCTCCTTGGCTATTATGAGTAATAGATATAGAGATACTAGGTACTGCCATGCCACACAATCAACGTCCTTGGCAACTAACTCCCTCATGCTGCATTGGTGCATCATGCTGCCCCTTCGGGGATGTCTAAACCCCTTAGGGTCGGCATGATGCTTGAATGCAGCCTTGGTAAGTTACTTGCCAGAGCTGCATTCATGCAATATGACAACCAAGGCATGATGCATTAAGGCATTATGGCATGATGCATTAATGCATTATGCCGTCCTTAAATGGTCAATGCTTCCCAAACACTTTCTGTACCATGGGGATGTTTTGAGATGTCATCAAAAGTTTCTCGTTTCAACAATGACCATCTTTGTATCATGTGCATAGCATCCATAATGACAACAGCAGTTGGTCTCACATCCTAAAATGATAAATCAGAACTTACTGTAGCAATCAGTGTAGCTTTATTGCCACGTCTCAGTCTGATTTCATCCTTAAAGAGAAAGGGTGGTATTTCTCACATTTCTCACGTGCCTCAGACTAATTCCTATATGTCAACTTCATCTCCACTGGCAAATAACTGAGATAAACTATGAATTGTGGCTCCTTTGGTCTTCTTGTTTGTGCTGGTTTCAAAGGTGGATAGCTTAGGACAAGCCAGGAAGGTTTTCAAGACAACTCATCAGTGCTGTTATTCAATGCACTTTGGGCACAGTTTAAGTTAAGTCTTGCATTTGCGATGTCAAACTGATAAAAAATAAAGTTGTCAATATTATTTTAACAATTATACCATCCAAAAATCGAACATTCAACCTAACTGTTCTGAAAAAATCAGAACTACAAGTATCTTCAAAAAAAATCTATGGCTATCTGAAGTAGCCATGTGATAAATCAAGTTTTATCACTATTTGAGTGGAAATTATGTATTTCCTGACCATTTTGGATACTGATTTAACTTATATGACGTTCTCAGCAATAGTGTAAGCCATATTAAACATAGATTTGTTTAATTTATATTACTATATGTTAGTAGTCTTGAAACCTAGTTAGTATGAGCCACACATGTCTGCTGTAATAGAGAGGCTTTACTTTAGTCAAATTATTACTTCCCGAACACCATGTTTACACATAACCATGAAGGTAAGATTTTTTAGGTGCAGCAAATAATAATTTTTTTAATCAATTACTGAAATAATAACTCCCACATGGAATGACTGAGATATTCTGAAATTTTGATAACTAAAGATGTCACATTCGTGGCAAAAATGTCACATTCATGACAAAAATGTCACATCCGCGACAAAAGTGTCACATCCGCGACAAAAGTGTCACATCCGCGACAAAATATGTCACTCAAGAGAGAAGGTCTCAGAACACTCCACTATCACTCCACTATTAATAACAGGATTGTTCAAATGTTCAAATTATTGTTTGATTGATGTGAATCATTCTTGATCATATAAATATTGCCTATGTACATCATCTTCCATTTAGTCACTGGCATGCCATTTGCACAGATTTGGCATTTTATCATGGGAGCAACATTTTTTTACCAAACGTCAAGTCATGTCAAGGATTTCACATTTTGTCATTTATGTTAATTATATAACAGATCTGATATTTTGTCCTGTCACGATTTGACATTTGAATGAATGTATTTGATTGATTGATTGATTTGTTTAAATGTCCAGACGTACATCAAGTACCTCACGGGACAACTCAAGTTGGCAAGGAGTCATCCACAAATAGTGGTAGTCTGCCTTGTGTGACATTTTGTGACTTTTCATCATGAGTGTGGCTTTTTGTCAAGGATGTGACATTTTGTAATGGATGTGACAGTTTGTCTCGGATGTGAAGTTTTGTCATGGATGTGGTGCTTTACCCCAGTGGGCACAAAAATCAGTTCAACATTGAATCAATGTTGAATCAACATTGAATCAACATTGACAACCAGTTATCAACGTTGATTCAATGTTTTGTGCCCACTGGGACGGTGGATGTGACATTTTGTTGCAGATGTGACATTTTGTTGCAGATGTGACATTTCGTCACAGATGTGAAATTTCATCACAGATGTGACATTTCGTCACAGATGTGACATTTCGTCTTGGGTGTGGTGCTTTACGGTGGATGTGACATTTTTTGCTTTACTGTGGATATGACATTTTGTCGCAGATGTGACATTTTGTCACTGATGTGACATTTCGTCTTGGGTGTGGTGCTTTACAGTGGATGTGACATTTTGTGCTTTAGGTACCGTGGATGTGACACTTTGTCGTGGATGTGAAATTTTGTCGCGGATGTGACATTTCGTTACAGATGTGACAATTCGTCACAGATTTGACATTTCGTCTTGGGTGTGGTGCTTTACGGTGGATGGGACATTTCGTGCTTTACTGTGGATATGACATTTTGTCGCAGATGTGACATTTTGTCGCAGATGTGACATTTTTCACAGATGTCATTTCGTCTTGGGTGTGGTGCTTTATGGTGGATGTGACATTTTGTGCTTTACTGTGGATATGACATTTTGTCGCAGATGTGACATTTTGTCACTGATGTGACATTTCGTCTTGGGTGTGGTGCTTTACGGTGGATGTGACATTTTGTGCTTTACTGTGGATATGACATTTTGTCGCAGATGTGACATTTTGTCACTGATGTGACATTTCGTCTTGTGTGTGGTGCTTTACGGTGGATGTGACATTTTGTGCTTTAGGTACGGTGGATGTGACACTTTGTCGTGGATGTGACATTTTGTCGCGGATGTGACATTTCGTTACAGATGTGACATTTTGTCACAGATGTGACATTTCGTCACAGATGTGACAATTCGTCACAGATTTGACATTTCGTCTTGGGTGTGGTGCTTTACAGTGGAAGTGACATTTTGTGCTTTAGGTACTGTGGATGTGACACTTTGTCTTGGATGTGACATTTTGTCATGGATGTGACATTTTGTCACAGATGTGACATTTCATCACAGATGTGACATTTCGTCACAAAAGTGACATTTCGTCACAGATGTGACATTTTCTCACAGATGTGATTTTGTCACAGATGTGACATTTCGTCACAGATGTGATTTTGTCACAGATGTGACATTTTGTCACAGGTGTGACATTTTGTCGCAGATGTGACATTTCGTCTTGGGTGTGGCGATTTACGGTGGATGTGACATTTTGTGCTTTACCGTGGATATGACATTTTGTCGCGGATGTGACATTTTGTTACCGATGTGACATTTTGTCGTGGATATGGCATTTTGTCAGGTATGTGACACTTTGTTGTGAATGTGACACTTTGTCGTTGATGTGAAATTTTGTCACAGATGTGATATTTTGTCTTGGGTGTGGTGCTTTACGGTGGATGTGACATTTTGTGCTTTAGGTACTGTAGATGTGATATTTTGTTGCAGATGTGACATTTTGTTGCAGATGTGACATTTTGTTGCAGATTTGACAATTCATCACAGATGTTTCATTTCGTCACAGATGTGACATCCTGTCACAGATGTGACATTTTGTCTTGGGTGTGGTGCTTTATGGTGGATGTGACATTTTGTGCTGAAGGTACAGTGGATGTGACACTTTGTCATAGATGTGACATTTAAAATAGAAGGGCATAAAAGTGTGGGACCATACATTTAATTCCCATATATGTTTACTATCTCCTGTCTGAAGAACAAAGTGATTGGAAAAGAATTAGCCCCCAGATTTACACTCATGTGGATCTACCTTTTCTTAGGAGTAGTACATTCCCTATGTAAGTCACCCTCCACTGCACCTGGATCCCTGCCACTCACACTATAGCAGGGGAGTGCTATTTCAGGACCCATCCACTGCATGGTTAGACAGGGCTCTCTTGTCCTCCCAAAACACCTTACTTTTTGCAGAGAAACCCCAATTTAACTATGTTCTAGTGGTGGTAGATTTACAATTCTTTCAGAATTCTCTTAGTTAAGATCCTGTCTATCTATCCTGGTCAAAAAACGAAACTTTTCTGCACTCAATAAAAATGGCCTGAACACCTTAGGGTGGTCATAATAGAGGGAGTTGATTTTTTCAAATATTGCAAATCGGACAATTATTAAGGATTCTACAGCCTATAATCTCTCCAGGATGTGACAGAAACGTCAGGGATGTGACAGAAACGTCACGGATGTGACATTTAAGGACTTATTGTGTCATCCTGGCTAAATATGAGGTTCCAGCTCAAAATCATGTTGATTTTTTATTGACTATATATTGCAACCCCCGGGCTTTACTTGGGGCCCAGCTTATACAACATTAAGTCACCTTTTCCCCAGGCTTATACACGGGGCAGGCTTATACACGAGCCCTGGTGTATACAAGGGGGAATAAGGTATATGTCAGTTTTTACGGCTTGCAAATCGGACAATTATTAAGGATTCTATAGCCTAATCTCTCCAGGATGTGACAGAGACGTCACAGATGTGACAGAAACGTCACGGATGTGACAGAACCGTCACGGATGTGACAGAAACGTCACGGATGTGACCGTCACGGATGTGACATCTCAGGACTTATTGTGTCATTCTGGCTAAATATGAGATTCCAGCCTAAAATCAAAAGTGTATTTCTACTCACATATGTGGTACCTAAAATATTTGTATGCTATTTTGGCTCATTTTGAGTAATAAATAGTGATAAATAGCGTCATGGATGTGACATCCTTAAATATACTAGCAAAAATTAATTTTTCAACTCCCCATTTTTACAAAAATATAGAAAATAAGAATTTTCAAAAAATCCTATTTGAAGTCCCCTATTGTCCTCTACATTTGAATGGATTAAAAATGTGCCTATTCATATTTTTTAGCTGCAGTAGGCTGAATTATATGAAAACGTCACGGATGTGACATAAAGTCTTGGACAAATCCCAAACTTGAAAATTTCATATTTTTCTTCATTTTTCCTCACTGGAAACTAAAGTTTTGACAGATTTCGGGTTCAAACTGAACTTTAAGATAAATACTTAATGCATTTCAAAGGTAATAGATCCCTATACGCCATTCTAATGTATTTCAACACGATTTTGGACATGCGTTTTTCATATATTTCCTTTACAAGAGTGATCGGAAATAATAGAAATAATCTAATTCCTCTATTCTAAGTACGATAGATTTATCAGAAAAGGCTGCAGTTTTAATGTAAAAGTGAGATAATACCATGCATATGAATATGTAATGAGATGTGACATGTCAAAGTGGGTGGACAATGATTGCCAGGCTTAACTCAAAGTATGCCTTTGACAGGTGTGATGCACTGTGAGACTTCTGCAAGGGGGGCAGGGGTTCTACCAGAAGCAATGTTTACAAGATCAGATGCCTCTGTCTGAAAGGGATTGATCATGTGATCTTTGACAGCAGACAATGCTTTGCCAATAACCACTTGATCCCATGCATTTGCTGAACTGCCAGCTTCATGGTGCATTTCTACTGTTGAAGTCATGTGCAGCGCATCCTTCAGTTCACAATTGGCTTTGTGTATAAACGGTTGGTTGTGGCTGCTGGTTTCAGAGTAATGCCACTCAATCCTTAGGATCTCTCCTTCACACCTGCATTATATGTTTGCTCTAGAGGCATGTCTGCTGACACACCATCGTGCCTTCCTGTGAGATTCTCATGTAGAAGAAATCGTTTATGGACTTCAGGTGGCACATCTGGCAACAGTTTCATTTGACTAATGGTAAGAAGACACCATATTTAAATTTGTGGTGTCCTACTATGACAATATATGACAGTGTGAGGGACACAGTTTCTCCAAAAATGATGTTTCTCGGAGACACCAGGACTTAACCCCTTCCACGCGGTAAGCCAATATATTGCACAAAATTGCATTGAGTTACAAGAAATCCAGTGGTGAAGGGGTTAAACCCAGGGCCTCCCACTCCAAAGCGGGTGCTCTACCACTGAGCTACATCCCCTGTTACATCAGATAGACCGTGTCTCACGTTACAGGATCTGTATGGTACAGAGGGGGGCAGGATTACCTGAGTGATACCCCCTTGCGGGTTTATCATCAAGGCGCGAGTAATCCAAGCCCATACACTACTCCCACCAGCTTCCATCATCTCCTATAGATTTGGATTTTCCAGGGGGTTACCAACCCTGAGCTTTCTCTCCCTCCTAGAAGGGGCTTTATCAAGCAGTTACAGAGAGTCCCATCCCCACAGTATAAAGGCACCTAGCACTAGGCATTCTTACCCGCTGGAGACCGAAGGTTCCAATTGGGCTTTATCAAGCAGTTGTTTAGATACCCTGGCTTCCAGCGATGAAAGGTTTCCACACCATACCAATTCAGCGAGCATGCTGACTAGACTCCATGCTTAACTCCAACTACGTGTACTGGGGACCAACTCTTCACAACCTGCTCCTCCAACTACCCAACTGCCAGCATGTGGCCAATCCGCAAGTAAGAATGCTCCAACTGTATAGTCAACAAAACACTGAGTGCGCGCGGTGTCTGCACCAGTGTGAGGGACACGGTTTCTCCAAAAATGATGTTTCTTGGAGATACCGGGACTCGAACGCGGGCCTCCCACTCCCAAGTGGGTGCTCTACCACTGAGCTACATGAGTAATCCGAACCCTCCGGACAGCATATTGCCTGCTTCTGAAAGACACTCTAGCCATTTCCCTTGATGCTGTGTAAGGGAAATGGTTTTAGAGTATTGCTGAAATAAATGCATAATAAAACCTATGAATCTAAAGGTTTGTCTCTCTGTAGAAGAAGAGTTATCAGTGCAATAAGGCAAGTGCATGTGATTCGTGGATATATCAAATCACTGACCCTCCATTAAAATTCAGGATGGCTGCAACAGTTTTCCTAGAAATAGTATCAATGATTCATTTACTTGATATATATTTAAATGTAACCTAATTATATGTCTATTACGCATCAATTACAACTTGCAATGATATTAGTGACAATTAAGACCCGTTTTATAGAGAATCTCATTAATAATTCAAAATGGCCGCCACTGACCTTTTCAAAAACTGTTCCATTGTATTCCTTGACCTCCAAAATGTATATTTTGAATCTAATTTTGTGTCTCTATGTTAATTAGAAGCAGAGATAATCATATTTATAGATTATCTATGTGTTCACCCCGCCGGAAATTCAAAATGGCCGCCGTACGGCCTGTGTGGATTTCCAGAAAGGTTGTCCACATAGAATCAACTCAGTATAGGTCCTAGTTATTGAAAAAATACACCAACCTTACACAGCAGACCCAACACCCCAACCCCCTAATATGACCTCTTGGCCCCCTGGGTAAGAGGCTGGTGGTCCTTAGGTCCAATCGCCATGGGGCTTATTTATTTTCCACAGAGCTCCGGATCTGTGTACCTTGCCTTGATACTGTACCTATAATTACATAAACATACCTACACACCTTAGGGATAGAAGTGTAGGGTCTGCTATATTATGTTACTATACACCCCCAGGAGGTGCTTATATTAAAGAGCTTTTTTTCCTCTTTGAGAGCCCGGGTATCTAGCAGGATCCGTACCCATAACCTCAGAACTATTGAGCCCACTAGATAGCCAACTGCTCCATCTAGATGCAATGATACTCATCTCCCAATAGTATATGTACTGCTTCTGCCTTTTGAGCCCAATGAGTAACACTATATAAATATTTGAGGGGTTTGAACCCCATTGGAACCAATCCCAACAAGAAGTACCTGTACCATAGCAGTAGGACCACACAGCCACATGTGTTTGAGCCTGTTAACTAAGGCCTATGGTGGTGAGGCATTGTCCATTTATACAGACTTAAGAGTGCTGTTAAGTTAGTGCTGCTGTTATATAATTCATTTTCTTTTTTTTCTTTTCTTCTTTTTTCTTGAAATATCAGAATAGCCAAAGAAATAACATATGTATTTCAGGCATATCAAAGTTCTGCTCAACATGGGATTCTTGCCTAGCTTCTGGAAGTCCAAACCAGAAATACGATGTGCTCAAGGATCATGACCACTATGTCTGGCTGTGAGTCTTGGTTGATGGTTAGTATATTTGACTAGGTTGTATCAGAATGAGGCTACGCTCGGCGTTGGCTTATATCAATGATATTGTCTCTCGACCCCCAGGAGTATAGCAAAGTCTCGGTTTTCTCCGTATGGGAAGCCATGGTAGTTCTGAGCTCGCAATGTATCGTGAGACTTAGGCAGTGACTAGACACTCACAACCCATAGCTTCCGGGCAACAAGCTACAGCACGAGAGCAGAGCCAAGGTCTCACGAGATTGCTGGTGTCAGTGTAAATATTGTACATTCGGGAACTAGTATACACCAGTTAGAGAGCTATATCCAGTACATATTGTTGCAGGTCTTGTCGGGAATTGTGTTGCAAACTTTGTCCAACCTGGCTGATGACAGGGGGAAGCACCTATCTTGGCTTGGCGTATGGACAGGGGTCACTATAGCTTCAGGTCTGTGTGTGCTTACATGCAGGTTGATTGCCTATATAAGCCGCCGCGGAGGAGGACGCACTAATTAGTTGGTAGATACCAGAAGAAGCGTCAAGCGCCCGCACGCCGCAGTTCGGCAGCGTCTCGTATTGCGTCAACAAACATCGACACACGAGGAATTTACCGTGCACAACTCGCAATATTTTCTCCCTCAGGTTGATGAATAGAAAGAGCAAACACTTTATATATGACTGCACTAAGGTAAAATATCCTTCCCCCCTGCTGTCTGATAGATCTTTTAAAGCTGTCATGTCGGGGATAATTAGAAATCCAAGACAATGCCAACTGACAATGGCTGCCTAAAAAATGGATAATTAGCACCATAAGAGTGGGCCTTTCATGTTTATTATGGGTGTTTCATCAAAATTAGAATAATATGTCAAATGCTTAGCATATTATGCCACCCGATCCACAAGAGAGACTCCAAGAGCTCCAGCATTTCAAGGCGTAATCAGTGTTGGAACAGGGCTCTGCTTGCATTGACATCGCATTGGCGTTCACGAGCGTATGGGCGATAATACAATTTTTGGCGCCGTTTTCGCGAGGTTCGCGAAAACGCCGCCAGGGCAGCGCATCAGCGCTCGACTCTCCTCCTGGGTAGATACACTACCATTGCTCCATAAAATATAGAATATCTTTTTCGCACTTTGCAGAGTCCATAATCTGTGAAGAAACAGCACTCAGGCAGACTTAAATCCTAAGTTTAAGGATAAATTGTTACAGTATCCTTCCATCTCTACTCTACCGGAAAACATGTACATCCATGATAGTCAACATGTGAAATGCTAGCCAAAGGTCCATGGAGTAAAGGCACCCAAAACAGACAGATCTTTATTCAGGACACTCTGCACTAACATATTGATTGTGGCACTAAATACATACATAGTTGGTTATGTAAGCATACCTGGGTTATGCCCTACCACACCCCAAGAGACTTGAAAAAAGCTCACAGGCTAACATAATTGAATCCCATATTACTGTGGGTATGTACAAACCCAAGTTTATAAACTGCTTTCCTATAAGCAGTGAGGCTAAGCATAGACACAAAGTTAAGTATTGACCCTCTACGGTGACGACTGGTTTTCAAACATAGTGTCCCCTTGTAGAGAATTAGGGTGTTTTGTTAGGTGTGAGATGCAGGTTATGCACGGGAAATTACAAGAGACATTTGAAGAACAAGGGCACTTTACTCCATGTGATATTTGATCTAGAAATATATTTACAGAAAAATAACAGACGTCTCATAAAGTTTCGGCGGAAACTTTTTAAATTTGTCAAAATAACTGTCTGTCCTGTAAATAATGTCCTGTAATGTTCATTTTGCTGTTTGAAATCAAGTGTGTTATCAAGACTTGTGAAACGTATAATGATTGGCACCAGGAATCAGCTATGCTAAGTACTAATCCAATATCAGGCAAAATATAAAGAAGGTTTGTTTCAAGTAGCATGGGCAGAAAATGTAGGGTCCGTAGGTCGGATTTATTATTCTACTTTATTTTCAGCATGAAAGTACTGGCCAGCCTCCCCCAAGACCCTAAAATTGCCCCAAAAAGGGTAAATGTACAGAAATGTCTTCAAAGTTGCATAAAAAACGTAGGGTCGGCCCTGTTTTGATATGGTTGGTCGGGTGACCTGAAACAAACCTTTTTTTGGGCCTGATTATTAACAGTACATTTTCTAACTTTACGATAATCATTCAATAGCCCCAAAATGACCTAAAGTATGACTCTTTTTTTCAAAAATTGCATATATATATTTCTAGGGTCGGCCCTGTTTTGCTAGGTAGGGTCGGGTAACCTGAAACACACCTCTGTTTCTTTTTGGCCTAACCCATCCTCAGAGGGGTCTGATTATTTTATGCCTCCCCCCTTCATAGTTGTGATAAACCTTTGACAATAGTAAGTCATTGTATAGATCTAGACCCATAACGATTTTCATATATTAGACATACCGCGGGGGGGGGGGGGGGGGGGGGGTCCCTCCCTCAGCTTTGGTCACAAGGGAAAGGGTCCGTTTTTGGGCCGGAGGCACGGACCCGCGAGGGCCCTTGAAATGGGGGGGGGGGGGGTCATGTAATTTTGAAAAAGGGAGTATATTTTAAAAGCGGCATCCTCATCACTCACATTTAACCACATAGTAGACTAGAACAGTACTAGAATTGTGAGTGGGATAGGCTTGGTGACTATGCCCCTTTAAGGCGTCATGACTGGAAAAACGCTGAGATTACTTTCCTCATACATTTCATGAACATATTCCACAGACAAAGCCCATCAATTTTCTTGATCACCCTTAGTAAGGATATGTTTTTTTTAGTCTCCTTTGAATATGGTATGCTCTTTTGCTCAATTCCCCTTAAAAATGGTGTTATTCTGTAGAATTTCCTCCCGTGATGATACCAAATGTGAGGTGATGCTCGGACATAGTTACTATAGAAAAGATAGGGAGTGCCCCTCCCCCCCGGGGTTGGGTGAGACTGGTCATAACGGCGAGTTTTGATACAACAGCGACCGCCAGTCTTTGTTTGGAATGTGAGAGGCGACGTGATGTCTCTTTCCCACGCTACTCCTTCTCACTTGTTGACACGTTTGCCTGTTCTATTAATAGATCTGATTCAAGACAACGTTACTTTACCGGACAACTCAGTGCAGATTATGACATACTATGTCAAACTCGATTCCAGCCTCACTCGGAGAATGACACTCAGCCTGTCGGCTTCGCTGATGTCTTTGGGTACGAGTGTGATATTATGTGACCTGCGGTTTATAAATGTTCTTCTTTGTCGTTTATAGTACCCGGGGACCAGTATTTACCCGTGATTTAAACAGCATTCAACAAATGTGTTCCTCATGTAGTGAAAAGTTAGAGAGAAGACAAGAAACGTAAGGAGGAAGGCCGTGTTTGTGCAATAAAAATGTTGTAGGCCTATATATAAGGTTTATGCTTGGATCTTCTGCTAGCATGGAGTGGGAGGCAGGGGGTGAAAGGCTGGGGAGAAAGTACACTGGTTTGGGGCGGGGAGGGGGGGGGGGGGTGATCAACAGGTTATCAACAGGTTATCAACTGTAGAAGGATGTGTCACACCCCTTGTGGCTGGAAATAGCATTGAGCAGTCAATTGCATTGAGTGGACAGGTTTTAGATAGGGTATTGACGTAGTAATTATATGGCATTGGGCGGTCAAGAGCATTGAGCAGTCAGACTGAAGATGTGCCTTGTCCTCTTAATACCTACTGAGCGCCTACGGCGTTCATCACTCAATGGTCTATTGGGAGGATATGGTAGGATCGACTGCACTTCCAGCCCAAGAGGAAAACACATAGTTATACCAAAAGAAAAACTTTTCTACCACTTGAATAGCATTTCTGATGCCAAAAGGCAGCCATGTTGGATTTCTTAAAACCTCAATGTATCTGCCTTTGGTACAGTATATCTTTATATTCCATTTTAGAATACTTTAATATATATTTCATGTCAGTTACACCAAATAGGGCTTAAAAACAGCTTAAAAATGGTATTTTTTGCCAATGGTGGCCATCTTGAAATTTTCGGATATCTAAAAAGTGCTCATTTGAGTGCACTGTATTTTTATATTCTACATCAAAGTGGTTTTATGTCGATTTAAAGGGAAATAGTCCCCATGAAAACAAGAAAACTAATTAAAATTGAATTAATTAAATATTTTCCAACTTTTTATCTTTGAAGGGGGCGTATGGGGGGGGGGGGTTAGAGGTTTTGAAATCAAAAATGAAGGTCATAATCTTGTTTCTCATGATGAGTACCATCTTTTAGGATGGGTCCCGTATTCCTAACTTCATTTTGACTGAATAACCACCCCCCTAAATGTGTGGCCAATTTGGCTGTATCTGAGCTCCACCGTACTAGAAGTCCCCTCTCCACTTTGAGCATTACATTTCAGCAAATGTACATGCATTTGGATACATTGAATTTCAACAGTAAACTTGTCTTTAGTAGGATGATAGATAGAATATAAACATATACATTACAAATTCAAATGACATCCAGAGTCTGAAAAGGTACTTCTATTTAAGTGTAAATAATGTTGGGCTTGATGGTAACAAATTTCAACAGTGAACTATATCTATGTACATGTATTTCAATAGCAAATGGTAAGTATGTATGAATACATATATGGATATGTCTATATGTACTAATGAATACATATCAACATATCTACATCTTTATTCATATATGTAATGTATTTACTTGTGCATAGTAGGATGACAGATGGGATATAAACATGTACCTCATGAATTGAAAACAGTAGCAGGGCCTGGACAGTTAGTAATAATAATTGTTAAGGGTTGAGGGCATGCTATACACAATACATAATTACAAAGAACATTTGATTATGCATATAGGCACATTATATTATAATGACAATTTTACTATAGGTATATACCGCGAGCTCTATGAGTAGCTCTAGCAATATGGACCTTTAAATGTATACAAGGGCTGGAGGGGCCTTTACTGCTTCATATTTAGCAAATAAAGCTCCCTCAGTTTGATTAGTGATTTCGCCTTGAAAATGTATTTCGAATTTGCTAGACGACATGATACATTCAAGTTGTTCCATACGTCAATACCTCAATTTAGAGGGCTTCTTCAATAGCCCCATTTTTTCTATACGGATTGTATTGTGGATTGTGGTGGCCACCTTACTGATACTTATACAGCAACAGAGGGAGTTGTATGTCACACCTAATGCTCAATTGATCTACTTTGGTAGCAGTGTGCAGTCTTACAACATGATATTTGTTTCTTACATTAAGGCAAGTACAAAGACATCTATTTTGAGTATGTTGTAAATGTCTCTGTTGGGCGGCAATAACTCCGTTATGTAAGTAAGCACAGTTTTCTAAGACAGGGAGTATTGTCTGTACACTAGAATTGCTATATGACGAGTTACAGCCTTTGTCATCTTTCCCAGCATGTGGTTTCTATTGCTCGCCGTGCTCACCAACTTACTGATGGTTTTTATTAGACTAAATTTTGAGTCTAATATTGTATCCAGGTATTTATAACAGTAAGTTGGTGCCCATGTAGATCTGGATCTCATTGGTATTAACAGGTTGTTTGCCAAATGTTACAACTTTAGTCTTACCAGTGTGTATTGACAAACCACTAGTATTGAACCAATTATAAATGCAGGAAGCATCATTCTGTACTCTATCACAGGCAGCTTTTAGAGTTTTGTCTGAGCAATAGAAAACCGCTTCATCCGCATATATATGATATAATTTTAGAATTATTTACAACATTTGTGAGATCATTGATGAATCAAATGAACAGTAGGGGTCCGAGGATGGACCCTTGCGGGACCCCGAATTTCAGGGAGACAAGGAGAAATTACATTGTTACAGATAACAGATTGACTGCGTGCCCCTAAATAAGCACATAGCCAGTCAGTATAGATTATAGGTAGATTCCTGTCTCTCATTCGGGCTTCCAACTCCCCCTGGTGGATACTATCGAACACTGTTTGTACGTCAAGGAAAGATGTGACCATATACTCATTATTGTCACTTCATGATACATGATGTTATTGTGGGGTAATTTTGATGAATCTCCAGATGCATTTAACTTCTACAATAACTACTTCATAGATAATACATGAATTATTGATCACCATCGTTATGTTCTTGCTTTTCAATTGTAGAGGGCATGAGCAATAACAATGAGAGTTTACTTCTCTCAACTAATTAAATAATACCATTGGAATTGCAGGCATCAATTTAGTGGGGGTTGGTAACCTTTGGATACTGGATTCATTTTAGGGTGGTTGCTAAGGGAATCAACAAATATCAACTCAATAGTCAAAGACTACATTGTGGGAGAATTACAACTATTCCAAAGACAAGCTAACCAAAGCTTTGGGAGCCTTTAATTGGAATGTATTTAAAACTACCTTATGGTCTATCTCAGTTTAGTGTACTATACTTTTATATTGGATCCCAAAGTGGTTTTGTGCATGTTTCAAGTGAGTAAATACCTCAGAGAATTAATAAATGAATTAAAATTGAATTAATTTAATATTTTCCGACTTTTCTGTAGGTGTAACGTTCCAATGAACCCTAAATATATAGCCCACAATGTATGTTTCACTTTTCTAGAAGCTACTCTAGAGCTGAAATGTCTCTCTCTAGCTGCAGTGTCACAGCATTTCTCTCATGTAGTCAGTTTTAAGACTGATTTCCTGAATGCTCTGACTCCAGATGTGAGAAACAATTGTGAACACTTTCTAGCACAGTCCTTGTTCAATGTGAACTGCATGAACTTTGGGTTTTACAACATGTAAAATCCAAGTAAATCAGTGTAAATCTCCTCGAGATTTTTTGGAAAGATGGTGATTGAGATTTACACAAATTTACGTGGCATTTACATTGGTTGAGATATACAAGGATTTACCTCTCTGTAATTTCCAAGTAAAATTTGATGTAAACATGTTCAAGTCTCAATGTAAATCTGTGCAAAGATAAAGCTTGAAATTTACACTAATTTACCTGGCATTAACATCAGTTGATATTTACATGCTTTTTCCCCTATAGTAATGTGTACCCCTGTCACATTAGGTGCCATACAGGCTAGGATGGTGCTCTACCCAGACAACCATGACACCACAAGCGGATAGGGGGAGCACTATGAGGAGAGTTACATGATTTTACACAGAAAATATACCTTTTTGAATCAGGTATTCAGGAGTAATGTACAAGAAATGCCGTTATTATACATTATTTTGAAGGCTTCTGGAGAGGTACAACCTGTGATACTAACCAGGGGAGTAAGGGCACCTGAATCCTGTTATTATACACTCTTTTGAAGGTATCTAGAGGGATACAACCCGTGATACTAACCAGGGGAACTAGGGCATCCGAATCCTGTTATCATACATTGTTTTGAAGACATCCGGAGGGGTATAACCCATGATACTAACCAGGGGAGTTGGGGCACCAGAACCCCGTTAGTATACATTGTCTTGAAGACATTTGGAGGGGTACAACCCGTGATACTAGCAAGGGGAGTTGGGGCACCAGAACCCCGTTAGTATACATTGTCTTGAAGACATTTGGAGGGGTACAACCTGTGTGTAACACACAGAGAGAGAACATAGACACAGATTTACATGTTGAAGTAAGTATAGTTACACAGTTTATGAACAATATGGTAACATGCATTCTGATGTGGTAATCTATTTAACAAAAAGGCAATAAGTTATTATAGATATATATACGTTTCTGCAGATTATTTTGTGTTTCCCATACAGTAATAAGGCAGTCTTGTCTCAGGATAATGACCATATTTCTCATGAAAATCTAATACATTTGTGTATATATATGTTATGCAATTTATTTATTTTATTTTATTTCCAGTGCTTTCTAAGTCATAGTGCTGCTGGACTAACTGTAGACTCTTCCTGGACTTATTACAGTTTCCTTTACCCAAATTATTATGAAATAATACATAATAGAATGTATGATGAATACTTCTTCTCCCTTTGTCATAATTTGCAGTACACATCCAAATCGGTCAATTGGAGTTGCATGGACCACAAGTGGAGGCTGACCCCTGCCCCTGGGGGCGGACCCCTGTCCCTGGGGGCGGACCCCTGCCCCTGGAAACGGACCCCTGTCCCTGGGGTTGGACCCCTGCCCCTGGGGACAAAACCCTGCCCCTGGAAACGGACCCCTGCCACAGGGGACATACCCCTCTCACAGGGGACCGACCCCTGCCCTGGAAACGGACCCATGTCCCTGGGGGTGGACCCCTTCCAAAACTGATGCTTCAATTAATGAGAAAAAAATAAAAATGAGTATACCCAACCCTAAAAATTGATGACCCCACCAACTATTAACAATATTTTAGCCATTTTAGAAGCTGTAATTATGTACACCACAAAGATTTACAGTCATTTACACTTTTGTAATGGTCAAATTTACAAAGGTTTACAGGCATTTACACTCTCGTAATGGTCAAATTTACAAAGATTTACAGCCATTTACAATGTTGTAATAGTCGAACTTACAAAACTTTACAGCCATTTACATTCTCGTAATGGTAAAATTCACAAAGATTTACAGCCATTTACACTGTCACAATGGTCGAATTTACAAAGATTTACAGTCATTTACACTCTCGTGATGGTCAAATTTACAAAGATTTACAGTCATTTACACTCTTGTAATGGTCAAATTTACAAAGATTTACAGCCATTTCCCCAGGGCGCAAATACAGCCATTACAAGCTGTGATTAAGGTGTAAATGCTTTACAAAGATCGATCTTGATCAACTTTACATTTGGGGAAATTCCACTGTAAATGTCTGTAATGGTCTGTAATTTTCTGTAAAATCGGCCTTTACACCAAATGTAAATCCTATGTAAATTCCAAATCTCGTGCAGTGAATCCTTTTATCAACAATTTTGAAAAGGGTAAAGGTATCCTGAGTCGGACAGACACTATGAATCAGACACCATTGGCTTTGATTTATATAGTTGATATAAACAATTCACCTGTTATGTCAATTAAATATAAAGATGTGGGTGTTCTTCCTTGTAACAAACACAGCAACATATTACAGTGTTTTTGCATTTTCAACATGAAACTCAAAGGGAAAAGGGGAAACAAAGTCATTGCAATGAATAAGAATAGCAATTTATGTATCATTTGCAATGGCGCACAGCAATAAATGCAAATATAATTATTACCCATAATACCTTCAGAGATGAGATGTCATAGCAGCATCAAATTGCAAATTAGGTTGGACACAGTTTTTATCCGGATTTGTTGATTATACATGTAGTAAAAACTCATGGGTTCAGAGGTAAAGAAAGCAATTTTAGGAGGCAATCTTTATTTTGGGGAGGGGGATGGGCACCCCACTAGCTTTTGCAAATGTTTCAGGGCCCAAACATATTCAGGCTACCTATTTTCATTGGGGGGGGGGGGGCATGGTGTCCTCTTATCCTACATCACTTGGATTGTTCTGATTCACAACGAGTAGTTCTCTACACACTTTGAAGAAGCCTTAGTCCCTTAGCTTATCATGTTTCTAGAAAGCAGAAATCTGATATTTAAATGGCCAATACGTAATAGTTGTATGAAACAATGCAAGGACATTGTGTCTGACTCTCGGATCATTTCTCCAGCATTACGTGTCCAACTTCAGGTGCAGTTTAATCTTTTGGAATCAAGCTTGTACATGTATATGATTTAAAAGATGGGACCTTCCTTCAGGAATATTGCATTCAACCCTTGAATCCTACAATGTGTATTATTATCCTTTTGGATCCAATATAAGTTAAGTTAATTTACTCAGATGTATTCACTTTTAGTACAGCAATAATGTTTAAGTCAACCACTGGGCTGCCATCTGGTATGTGTTTGATATTCTATGATTTAAATTCTACATGTTTACACCCTCAACACCAATTCTTCATACTGTTTAAATACTAAACATCTAAATATATTTAAGAAAACTGTTTTAGGTGTTAAGAATAAAAGTGTTTAATTTCTTAAAAGAAAGAATTCAAAGACACACACCTAGGAAAATATTTAGACTCTAAACATGTTCAGATCTACAGTCCCCAATTTATTATTTTAATAACCATTTATACACTATATCATATGTTAGTGACTCTAAAACACTCTTTAGCGGCAAGACACTCAGAATCATGTGTTGTCCGGAATTTGGTCACTTTACCCTATGTGTAAATACGTGGAGGATACAATAATTATTATGGTGAAGGTTTTGCCTCATGGAGGGAATTGGGGCATATCCGATGGAGTAGTGCATTGACTAATCACACACTCTAAAGGTTGGTAAGACATTACTCAAGTTCTCTGTGTCTGTCTGTATCAATCAATTCATATGTGAGCACCTCTTGCTTTGTATTCTTTGTGTAACCATAAGGATAGTGATGGCATGTACAACTACAGATCTCAACTATTTCTAGACTCTTTTTTGTATAATGAGTAGCCTGAATGATATCATAATACTGGAATATGTGATGATGTATGTAGATATCATTATGAACAGTGAGCAATCAAATCAAGGAAATAAACCATCAAATGTAAGAACTATGTTGGTAATCTAAAATGTTTATTGTATGAAAACTGATATACTCTGTCTGTCTTTATTATTGGCAGGACATTCAGTCAATAAAACATTTCTTTCTAACAGTATATAATATCTAACTTACTTATCATAAATGTCGCATGAAATGTCTACTAACAATAAAGTGTTTTCAATGGTGTTTTTGGTAATATTTTGTGTTTTGAATTAATATTTTGCCATCATGCTTTGGGTTTTGTAGGCAATGAGAGATGTGGGAATGTAAAGCCATTTGCCTTATAAATCTGGATGTGGCACCAAATCAGCATACATTTGTGATCAAATAGACAGACAATGGCCTTGTACAGTCTACATCACCTGACGTATGGATTCTTATTTCTATGTGGATTCATAGTCATCATAACACAGTTATCATTTAAAATATACAATAGTGAGGACAATGCCAATTTTGTTTCTACCCACCAACCTTGGGAGCACAGGAACTATCAGGAGCACCATCGCTTTTCAGAGTTACTAAGAACATGGGCAAAAAATAAGCCAAAGGCAGCTGTTTACTACCTAATCTCAAACCGCTATACTGCTTTCCAGAAAAGTGTCATAGCACTTCACAAGTTCTTTATTTCAAAGTATAGATATCCAGTCATTATATTTCATGATGATACCTGCAATGTTTCAAAAATCGACGAAATGTTTATACACCTTTCTCGTGAAATGATCTTCTTTCAGCAGATACAATTCAAAGTCCCTGACTTTAATATAGGTCATGTACATCCTGATAGGCCATGTGGTAGGAAGATTGGTTACCGTCACATGTGTCGCTTTCATGCAAAGTTGTTCTCTGACCAATTAATCATGAAAGAACTTGATTATGTTTGGAGGCTAGATGATGACTCTTTAATACTGGGAAAGGTAAGCTATGATCCCTTCAGATATATGCAGGACAATCAACTATTGTATGGTTACAATCATCTACACAATTACAGCTCTAAGTGTGTAGTAGGTTTATGGAGTGCAGTTGAGACCTATGTGAGAGTAAAAGACATCACTATGGAATCTAATTCTTGGCCTGAACCCCAAGAATATTACAATAACTTTGAAATATCAGCAATGACCTTTTGGCGTAGTAAGGTTTATACAGACTATTTTGACTACATTGACAGATTGGGAGGTATTTATTGGCATAGATGGGGGGATGCACCTATCAAGAGCTTGGCTGTTGCTATATTTGTACCTGAAGTGAAGAGACATTTCTTTGAGGACATTCCGTACAGGCACAAGTATGTAACACTACCAAAAAGGAACCTATGATATGGGTTTCAGACTGCATTCTGACTATGGACAACATGCAACATAATATTTTCAGATGGTATATGTATTTCTAATGGAAATGGATCTGATGTACCGCCGATGTCACTGATATTGTGTTAATCATGGGTTAGCAGAAATAAAAGTTTCAATCTGATTAGGTGCGGCAAACATTACATTTCCTCTCACCAGAAACCTGCCCTTCATATCATTATAAGCAACAGAAAAATGTGATATTGACACAATCTAGCTCAGTCTTCTCGATTACTGAGAAAGTGAAATTTCAAAAATAAAATAAAACTGTTTGTTCTTTTGATAACCAAATAGCAAAGATCATTTCTAACTTAAAGTAGATTTACATAATGATGCAATGTTATCATAACCCAGTTAAACTAAATGGCTGTATTCATTGGATTAACTGTTCTACAACAAAAAAAAACAATGGGGGTAGACCTGCCTAACTAGAGTAATTGAGTAGACTAGAATCACTGAATCCAAATATGATGGTAAAAGGTACACCATAAGTCTCAGTTTCAAGATATTTCAACTTTGATTATTTGTCGGTCTTATACTAGATATATGGTATATCAACATGTAGCATGGACAGCAGCCATGAAAAGAAATTCAATTCTGTCTCCCTGCCAGAGATAACACAACCCTGAATCCCATTCAAGGATAAGAAATCATTAGAAACAGAATTCTACACCATCATGAAGCTAAATTTGTGGTATTTTAGTAATATTTATTGTACATATAGACAGGAATGTCATTGTTATTTGATACGTTGACACATCACTATTATGTCAATATGTCAATCTATTATATTGACAATTTTGATATGTCAATATAATTATTTCAAGTTTTTTTATGCTGAAGTGGTGGCCTGGCGGCACCACCAGAACGAGGTATATGATGTTTGCACTTTACCAGAAGTCAGAACGGGCGCCGCCATCTTGGATGGTGCCGCCATCTTAGATTAAGGAGTCACAACACAAATTTATGCTATGCAGATAACAATAATATAAATCAACCTTTCATAGTTCCTGAGGTTGATTATAATCATACCTTCCCCCCCTAATATGGACCCAAGGAATTCAATGGTTCTATCGGTTTGTTGCTTATACAGCTGGTTGCCTAGCAACGGCTATTCTAATTGTTTATCTGCCTAGCAACACACATTTCCATGGTCCTGAGGTTGATCATAATCATACCTACCCCCCTAATATGGACCCAAGGAATTCTATGGTTCTATTGGTTTGTTGCTAATACAGCTGGTTGCCTAGCAACAGCTATTCTAATTGTTTATCTGCCTAGCAACACACATTTCCATGGTCCTGAGGTTGATTATAATCATACCTACTTCCCCCTAATATGTACCAAAGGAATTCAATGGTTCAGTTTGTTTGTTGCTAATACAGCTGGTTGCTAGCAACAGCTATTCTAATTGTTTGTCTGCCTAGAAAGGCTCATTTCCATGGTCCTGAGGTTGATTATAATCATACCTACCCCCCTAATATGGACCCAAGGAATTCATGGTTCTACTGGTTTGTTGCTAATACAGATGGTTGCCTAGCAACGGCTTTTCTAATTGTTTATCTGCCTAGCAACACTCATTTCCATGGTCCTGAGGTTGATTATAATCATACCTACCCCCCCTAATATGGACCCAAGGAATTCTATGGTTCTATTGGTTTGTTGCTTATACAGCTGGTTGCCTAGCAACGGCTATTCTAATTGTTTGTCTGCCTAGCAACACACATTTCCATGGTCCTGAGGTTGATTATAATCATACCTACCCCCCCTAATATGGACCCAAGGAATTCAATGGTTCTATTGGTTTATTGCTAATACAAATGGTTGCTTAGCAACATCTATTCTAATTGTTTATCTGCCTAGCAACAGACATTTCCTTACCCCCTATCGTGGACCCAGGGAATTCATAGGAACTGCTATATTTGGAGCAATAGACTCTGTCTCACCAAAATGATGCAGGTCTGGGACTCATTGGCGTCTATATGACATGATGGCGTCTATATGACATAGTAACTTGTCAGGGTTATATTTCCTGCTCTAATTGTATTTGCTTATTTCCAACTCGTATATAGTATATGGCCCCACTAGTTTGTTACCCACATGTGAAATATCATGTTCTTACCAGTATTATATTCAAGGGAAATGTACCATTATGGTGGAAAATACGTCTATATGACACAATAGCGTCTATATGACACAGTAACATTTCAGGATTATATTTCCCATCCTTAATGTATTTAATTATCTTCTAGTCATACATTATATGGCCCCACCAAAATGTCATCCACATGTGAAATGTTATGATCTTAATAGTATTATAATCAAGGGAAATACAATATTGGGGTGAAAAATGTGTCTATATGACTCAATGGCGTCTATATGACACAGTAACTTTTCAGGGTCATATTTCCCACCCAATTTATCATCCTTCCCCCTGATAACCCCTTCCCGGCTCTGCTCATTTGGTGTCTTGAATGGGTTCCTTTCAAACATACCAACCATGTAGACATTATGTTTCTTGGAATGCAAGAATTGCGGTTGTTGCCGCGTAGAAAAATGCCTGAGGCATTTTTTTACGCGGCAACAACCGCAATTCTTGTTTATTAGATATGAGAGACAAGCTGTTTCTTATATTCTTTTGGCAAGGTGTAGTATAAATGTATCTACTTGCCATGAGAGACTGCTGTAGTTTAAGTATGGTCATGTGTCTGGACAAGCTTAGTCCCATGTTTATTATGGCCTATTTCTATCACTGCTTTCTTTAGGGTATCTTGGAATGCCTTGTCTTGATCTATCACATTCACATACAAAGATTGGAACATAAGAACAGACACTTTACTAAGATTGCCCATTCCAAACCATTTCATAACATCTTCAGCTGAGATGTTTCCTTCATAATGATTAGTTATGTTAAATGTTATTGCATTATTGGGGGTCTGAATTGTAGCACCCATGTTACTCTGTACAATATTTATCTCATTTGAGATGGATTGCTTGATACTGTCTGGGACAAGTGGGTGTTGCAAAAAAACATGTTCACGGTATTGGCCCTCAAAATATCTATCAAATGTCTCAATGTTGAAGTGTTGTATAAATGAACTCCAGGTTATAAATTTATTTTTTCGGCAGCAGTGAAACTTTGGTAATATAAGTGTTCTGTTTAGTAATTTTGCTACAGTCAATCCAGTCTTCAGTGCTGATTTCTCTTTTTCCATAGTTTTTTCACCAAAGTCAAATGGGTTTGAAAATTGTAAATATTGACGATGTGGGTTTGAATAATAACCATTTTTATCAACAGACCACATGCCATTTTCTTTGAAACGGTAAATCTTGGCTGCTTTGGTCAAAATGAAGTTATTATGGACAACAAAAACACCACATTGCCCTTTCAGGCAAGGCTTGTCTGATAGAAAGTTATGTTTTGTATGCTGAAAATATCGTTGTCCAGTGGCAAACTCCCACTTATTCAAGCCTTTATGTTTGAGTGTCTTATGCTTCGTCATGTTTAAAAGCACTTGATTGACAGCTCCCTGTTCTGCACCGATGTGTGTCATTACAATGTCAAGGATATCTAAGTGTAATTTGATAGATGCTGGTGTTGGATTAGCTACATAAAAGCCTGCACACACTGTACCATGCTGATTCATCATGAAACTCACATCAGCATTTATTATAAACCTAGATGTGGGGTCTTTCAGGAAAATCATGTCCACATCAGAAAGCACTGTAGTAAATCCCAGTAAAAGAGCAGCAGCTGTCATCTTCCTTTTGACACGCTGTTTGACAAAAAACTCTGCATGACCATAATCAGAAGGTCTATCATTGTTTGTGTCTTGAGGGTATAGAAAGCAATCTATTGCTTTTGCTGCAAGCATTTTGACAGCAAGACTATCTGAGCAGATGAAGAGAAAGTTAGTAATATTGAACCTTTTAAAACTTGTCTCATAGAAATTAATTGCCATGTCAACATATCCTGAATCAACAGATGACAATATGATAATATTATCTGTGCTTGCTTTTTCTTTAAGAGTATCAAAGAATTCCCCATCCTTTGAAAGCATTTCTTTTCCAATCCAACATTCATGCATTTCACCATTTAGAAATTTGCAGGACTCATTCCTAGGGTCCATTATAGGTTGCTCTCTTTGGAATTCATGTTCATAACTTCTGGTGACCTTATATTGGTAGGCCTGTTTCCTGAGATTTGATAGGACACTGCTGCTGTTGTAACTGATGATCAATGACAGGACACTGATTAGTGACAGAAATCCTAGATGTCGCATATCTGAAGTAAAAAGGTAAGACATGTGAATGGATGTGATACTTCAGTTGCTCCTACCTAAATTGTTTCTGATGAAACAATATTTATAATGTGTTAGGCTCTAAATACAGGTGTCCCGGTTTTTTTGATGGTATCATAAGTGACTTGCATCCTCCTGCCTACATGTCAAGCTGATAAAAATTGTGGAATGAATATATTGTAAAAATCAACGAAAATAGTAGGGGTAGTCCAGGTATTTTTCTTTTTCAATATTCAACTGAATGGGAGGAAACCAGTTTACCTCTTTTACTTTTACAGCCGCAAAATGCACTTTGTCCACAGCCTACTTGCACTAAGTGTCTGCAAGCCACCAACTGTTCACAATATACTGTGGCACAGCATCCACAAACTTTATCCATACAAAACCATAACAATGGATCCAGAGCACACACGTTATACACACAAGATCATCACATTGTCTACACATATAATGCCTTAACGTGAATGAATGTTTGCAACCCAAAGATGCTTTAAGGACCACTATACATGTTAGATCTTACTTTTAAGAAATAATTATTTTTTAATTTCCCCATGTTTGTCGTTTGTAAACTATGTGAACATTGCAGACACTTTGTAATTGTTTTGTAAACTCCGTGGTCACCTTGTCGTCGCCTCAGTATACAAAGGTTGTAAGTGGGAAATTCATGTTTTGAGATATGGGCAAAATAAGAAAAATCAATATGGTCTTCCTGCTGTATTTTCTCAAATATATGGGACATTACCCCAAAAAAGCGTCCTATATGTAGACTATAATAAGTAAAAACAAATAAAATGAATGATGATAAAATATTCTACCTAATTCCTTAGGAAATGTGGCAATAAGTAGGGAAAAATGGTAAAAATGAGGTCACTCACGACCTTTGAATACTGAATAGCATGTATACTTTTGTATTTCTAATCAGTAAACAAAGGTTGTAAGTGATTTCTTCAGTTTGAAACTGTGAATAATTTTTCCAACAATTGATTAATTCATCCTAATGGTCACTAGATGAACCTTTTATATCTTTACTGGCATATGCTACTTTACAAAATAATACACATTTTTTGTTGCCTAGCAACAGTGAAATTTCTGCAAAAATGAGCAATTTCAGTCATTTTCCCAATAAATCCACCCCTGTTACACTTCAAAATTAGCATATTTCTGTTAAAATATGTGTATATACATACATGATAGGGATTATATGAAATACTTAGAAAAAACACAAAATATACTGTTTTTAATGACAAAATACATTGGGGTTAACATTTTCACATCACTTACGACCTTTGTATGCTGAGAAAAACACCATTTTGGCAGTTACGACCTTTGTATACTGAGCTATAATCTCCCAAAAAATGGACATTTTTGAAAAATTCAAAATTGTGGAAAAATCATGGGATAAAGAAAAAATATCAAAGAATAAAAATAAAATCTATTTTTTTCACTTACAACCTTTGTATTCCGAGGCGACGTTGTGTTTAGGATATTTGGGGATGATTATGTGTGAAGAAAGTATACTGTGTGAACATTGTATGAGGGTTTTGTACAGACAATCTGTACAGACACCTTCTAATAAATAGCAGGCCTTGGAATGTTTGCTCGTCCTATTTCAGTATATTTAATTCACCTAAATATCCGGGAAGGTCATTTGGAACTTCCCATGAAATATAATGAACTTTAAGCATCCCTTAAATGTCATATGGCAAAAGGTCACCTTAAACTGACAGGAAATGTTACATGACATTTACAGAAAATTTAAGTTTAACTTAAAATTACCTGAAGTTTGTATGCCATTTACAATAAGTCTAATCACCTTCATATTACTGCAAGGGTATAACCCGTGAAACTAAGCAGGGCAATTATTTCCCATTTTGAGTAATGGAATGGTTTCCTAGAAAACCAGAGCATATCATAACTATGTGCATTTAGCATTCTACTAATTATAGAATGTTAACAACAATGGAATAATTCTGTGAATCCTATGGCATTTTACAAATGAAAATATCCTCGAACATAATTATATATCATATATTTGACATTCTTTTGCCAACCTGGTCGGCCAAAAACAAAACTAAATTTCCTGCAGCATAGGGGTCTTTTTTTTACATAACAAGGTTAGAATCAAATCAATGATTATAACTGATTTCATGAGCTAATCAAATTGGTATGTCATGGTACACACTGATTCCTCAGTACGCCAACCGTTTAACAGTGCCAAAATAGACTACTTATGGAAAATTACCACTTATGGAAATCGCCATGCTTTTTTTCCCTTTGGTTTTTGAAAAGTTGAATAAAGCTATAATTAGGCTCCTGCTGTTGGTATTGTGACCTCATCAAGCCAAGCCGGTCAGAGACGGCACCTGGTCAGAGACGACATCGGTCAGAGACAAAAACATTGGCCCAAGGTCGTGAGACACAGCCTTATAAGAATTGCGTTTGCCTGTTGCCATGGCAACTAGGTGAAAAAAAGCTAATGAAAATATATAACCTATCTGGTCATAGATACTATATTCCCCTGGTAGGGTCTTTTCCTTTGCCTGATCACATGTGTGAAGACTAAAACGTATAAGCATCAACCTGACCTGTTCATTTCATAGAGAATAGGGATATGAAGAGTTTGGATGCAAGACGACATATCTCCATCCCGGGATTGAAGCATATGTTACTTTTGTGTATTACACTTTGGTAATAGAGTGTATACTGAATAGGTCCTAATCATTTGAAAAATAGTAAGTCTTGGAAAAATTGATTACATTTTACTCTCCCTAGTTTTTGTCAGATTTTTGTCCCTTTTTTTAGAATGGCACTTATGTCGTTTTGCATCCAAACTCTTCATATACAAACCATAATCATACACAGGTTTGTCAGTCAGTGCAGGCCTGACTGACTCGGTTATACAAAACTTACATACATCCTGCATGAGTTCTCGCTTGTGAGTTCATCCATTGTTGTCAAGGAAACCATCTGATACTTCACACTTTGAAGCCAACATTCTGACTCCTTATTTTATACACACAACGTCACAACAATCAAAAGATAAATAAACCCCAACCCATAATAGTATTTATTTGTTTTATATTGATTAAGGATTAATCCTATGACTTTGCCTCTATCCCTTAAAATAGACAACACTGTTATACTAAGAACTTACTGCGAGGTGTCATTTTCCATCCATATGGGGCATTGTTCATCATCTGAAATAAAAATGAATTGCAGGGGGTAGTATTTGCTCTTTTATATAATTTTAATACTTTGGACCTGTATATTATATGTATTTTAAATGTATCTATGCCAAAATTTCACTAAACTGTCTTGCTACCTGCCCCTAGTGAAATCATGTATTGTGTCATGTGCCCGTGCCTGTCTCGAGCCTAGAGGCCCTGTGGGGACATTAGGCCACACGCGTGACATTAGGCCTGAAACGAGACCTGTTTGAGGGCTAACGTCACACTTAGGACACAAAACCACAAAGGTGACACTGAAGCACAAAGACATTTAGCCTCAACTGGCATTAGGCCTCAAACATGTATCATTTGAAGACTAATGTCATGTGTTGAGACATTAGGTCACAAACAAGACAGTTAGCCTCAAACTAAGTTAATCCGCTGAGTGTCAGGCCTCAGTACGTAAGCCAACATGAGGAGATAAAAAAGCTGGAACAGTAGGCCATATACATGACATTATGCCTCATAATCTTCAGTTTGTGGTCTAATGACACTCAATGTCATTAGTACCTTAGACCACAAAAGGAGACAGACAGCTAGTGTTTCAGGCGTTCATGACATTACGCTTCAAAGGGCTGCAGTTTTGTGGTTTTAGGACACCCAACACTACAAATTAGGCCTACAAATAAACAAAGCAAGAACCAAAACATTCCACATCTCAAAGGAGAGTTATAATGATTGGAAAAAGTGCAAAATCCTGGGTAGTCTTCTAGATACAACAGAAGAGACGTAAACAACTTGAAAACAATGCCATGTGGAAGCTAGAGCACATATTCACAAACAAACACCTGGCAACCTAACTGAAGATGTCAATACTCACAATGAACACATCCCTCTAGATACAGCTGCAACCAATCATTCATCTATGAAATCCCCCACACCAACTATATGGGTAACTAGAAAATGTCCATATAAAGTGTGATAAGTAAATGTAAAAGGCAGGATGTTTGGCCAGGGGGCCATTTCACCACATAATATGGACCCCTCGTATGACTCACATGGGGGGTCCGTATGTGACATATGGCGTTTTTCCGTTTCACCACATAAAATGTGGAGATCCGTTTTTAAATGTGGGGGGTCCGTATTCAAATGTGGCGTTTTTCCATTTCACCACATAATGTGGAGATAAAAAAATCCGTATATGGTCCGTATATTTCCCCTTGAATGTGGCAGGTCTAGGGGCAGCATATATTGAGAAAATGGAGGAAAAAGGGCCGTATGTAGGGCCGTATGTTGTAAAAGGGATCCGCATGTTGGTTTTGGTCTTGAGGAGGTGGTGGTGGACGTGAGGACATGGTGGTGGACGTGAGGACATGGTGGCCGACGTGTAGACATGGTGGTGAAAGTGTAGACATGGTGGTGGACGTGTAGACATGGTGGTGGACTTGTAGACATGGTGGTGGACGTGTAGACATGGTGGTGGATGTGTAGACATGGTGGTGGACGTGTAGACATGGTGGTGGACGTGTAGATATGGTGGTGGGCTTGAGGAGATGGTGTTGGACGTGAGGGGATGGTGTTGGACTTGAGGGGATGGTGTTGGAATAAAGAGGGGAGGTAAGGGAGTGGAGATGGGAGGTCGGGGCATGAGAGGGAGGTCGGGGAATGGAGAGGGAGGTCGGGGAATGGAGAGAGGAGGTCGGGGAATGGAGAAGTAAATATAAACTACAGGCTACTTTCAACTAGCTGAACACAGGGGAGGTTTTCTCCCCTGTGTGGATCCATGTTGGTATCAGGGTGTATGTGTGGGTTTAGTTTAGTATAGTCTCCATTCCCCGACCTCCCTTCTCCATTCCCCGACCTCCCTTCTCCATTCCCCGACCTCCCCTCTCTATTCCCCGACCTCCCCTCTCCATTCCCCGATCTCCCTTCTCCATTCCCCGACCTCCACTCTCCATTTTCTGGCCTCCACTCTCCATTTCCTAACATCCAAAACAGAATGCGGACCCTCTCCAGCCTACCTCCGTATGTTGCTACGTATTATGACGTCACAGAGGGATTTCCCTAGGGGTTCCCCGGAATGTAGATTGGTTTTTGCACAATTTTACAATTGGGCCAGGTGAGTGCCGTATGTCACATACGGAAATGTAAATAAATAGCTCAAACATACGGACACAACACGGCAATGGTCCAGAAATGGAAAAATCTTTTTTCAAAAAATGTCCGTATAAGGGCCGCATTTGGGTGCCGCATGTTGCTATTTTATAATGGATGCGGTGAAATGGCTCCCAGGGAGTGTACAGAAAATATTATATACATGATATAGAGACAAATGTAAACAAAAGCCACATATAGGGAAAATTCTGAATTGATGAATGCTGCTATACCTTTTAGGCTGTCTGAAGTAATAGTCCAGTAATTAAAGAACTTAGGTTCAACAAAATAGATGAGAAAGGTTTATCAGTGGTTTTCAATCCTTTGATACCTCCTCTTTCAGGAAAAACAATGGTTGCTACTATTTGCCTTGGGGAAGTGCCCCAAATCGAACATGGCCGCCAATAAAGTGGTTCAAGGTGGTAAACTCCCATAAACACAGAACTAATCAACATTTAAACTTATGTAATATCTTTATTAACATCAGCATTTGAAAATCTATTCATTGCAATCATTTCTGAAGGTCAAGGTCACATAAGGTCACCAAAAATTCAAAATGGCTGCCATAAAATGACAAAAATCAGAAAATCTGTCATGAGAATTGTAAACAAGAATATCAAGCTGAAAGTGATGAGATTGTAATCATATTCCTGTTGTTTCTAAGTATCTATACCACAAAATTCAGTCATTGTATGATCGAATTATGTACTACCCCTGGCTGCAGGTGGGTGATCATGCAAGTGTCATACAAGGAATCCCCTTAGTTGGGAGATCCCTTTAATATGATATGAGGTAAGTTGACTAAGTCTTGAGGTCTTGTAGTATAGTTGGTATTTATTACAAGTTGACAGCAACAGTACAGTAGTACAATGTAGGTTCCACTCAGTTACACCTATCCACACAATAATATAGGTCTTGGTAAATATACCTAATAACCCTGAGGTTAGTACTGGACTAGAGCCAAGGGGGTCCTACACCATGTCTGATAGTTGGGCCTAGTAGGGCATAGCCTATAGCCTTGTTCTCAGTCAGTGGAGAGGTCCTTGCTCTGTGGTGTCCAAGTGTAGAGTGAGGATGGAGATGCCCAGTGCTGGGACCTGACCCTATTTAAGGGGGCCAGGCCACCAGCATGGCATCTTGAGTGTTAGTGTCAGTTGACAGTGGTTGGAGGGTTGTAACAGTCAGAGAGACAGTCACACAATACCCCTCCATAGTTTGTCTACCCCTGTTAGTGTACATCAAAGGGGTGACCCTTATGCTGGTCTGTGGGAAACAATGTGCGGGATGAGCGTCGCCTGGCGGCGGCGGGAGTGCCGACTGGAGCGCCGCCTATGCGGGCCGGCGCGCGCCTGCGTGTGCCGGCGGCGGGAGTAGCGTCTCCCGCCGTCGGCTTGAACACGCGGGCGCCCGCAGCGCCGGGCTCGCCGGGCTCGCCGGTCATACCTGACAGGTGCCTCCCCCTCGGGAAAAAGGACAACTCTCCGTCAGTTGTCATTCCATCTAAAAATTTGGGGTGAATTTTGGAATTTTATCCACAATTTTTGGTGGCAAATAGAATTTACCTTTTGTTTTTGATTTTTTTTTTTTTTGTAGTGAAGTACACTTTTTTTGTAATATAGATGATGTGAGAGTATGTAAATACCAAAGGTCTGGGGAGAATTTTGGTTTTGTGCTTGGCTAGTCATCTACATTATATACAGTGTAACTTAACTATAAGGTATGTAAACCTTCTTTGTACCAATTTGGTACTTTCTTAATCACATATTATACAGTGTAGTAATACATTGTGTCTTTATCTGACACTTTTCAAATCATTGTTTGAATTATATACACAGCATGGTACATCTTTGTCTTAATTCTAAAACATGATGAAAAATGTGTTATCAAGTAATAGGCTGTCTTTGGTGAAATAGGTGCTTTGTGGAACTGAGTGGATTTTGATATATCAATGTTCACATGTGAATACAAATATACAGAGTATAATGCAAATTATGCAAAATCTTATGATAATCTTTTACAAACTTTTTTGTTTGATACCAAAAAAACCAAGGCCACTTTTATATAAAAGTAGGCCAACCGGCTTGAAGTTTGTTTTCTTATTTCTAGATAGCGCTTATCTTTGGATTTGCGTGATATAGCAATCAGTAATGTACATTTTATGCATAGTTATGTGCTTGTCCGGTGGCGGATAAGTGTTCATAATTGTGTCATCTGACATTTTGCATTACTTAAGTTTGTAAGTTTGTATGTACAAATACAGTCCTTTTTATGAAGATATTTTGTCCTTATCCGGTGGAGGGTAAGTGTTCATAATGTCATAAAAAAAATGACTCGGTATCTTGTTTCTGCAATGATAGTTGAATCTTACAAGATTCTTGGTGTTGGCAATTTGCAACTTGTGGATCTACACTTTGATCAGAAATGTCTTTGCAGTGGGCCGCTGCTGTGAGATTTAAGTCTTTTGTGTAGTATCCTAGGGTTAGTCAGCGGACTATCTCCCTTTTTGCTTCATGTTTTTCTGTAAATAGTCTTACATAATACAAAGGTATACAGTGTAAAATACAGTGCAAATACAGTGTTATATACAAACATGTTTGATTAGCAATTTAGATTGTAATAATACAATTTCATACATATAAATGCATGTTTGAGCAAGTTTGACATGGTTAAGAGTACGCAATTGTTTTTGTAAAACTTCAATTTTTCAAAAATTGGCTGTTTCATTTTGGGATACCTTAAAATTGATTTCCTGATACTACTGACACACACTGAGACCTTGCTTTGACCTTGGGATTGTGAGAGTTTGAAAATTTTGCACCTTGAGCAGATTTTTGAGTGGCACCTTGAGGCTATTGTGTCATGCGGCGCAAGATGCGGCGTGTGCCGCGGTGACACCGGTGGTTGACACCTTTTGGTGAGCAGATCATGTGCCTTCTCATGGACTTGTCACCTGAAGTGAGGGGATCACTTCAGAGGGTGAACAGTGTCATTTGGGGGTGGGGAGGGGTTATAATGGCTGTGTAGACCACAGTAGGATCACTTATTCCTTGAGTACCCTTGAGATAACACAGTATGGCGCATATGGCAATTTTGGAGGACGAGTTGGAGGCTGTACCTGAGGTACTTGCATATCTCCCTGAGGCCTGGCTGCAGGGTGACATGCAGGCCTTAGACCTGTGGTTAGGTGATCAAAACACCTTGGAGGGGCTGACTCCTGGTACTCCTTTTAGGAGTATTTTGAGTCGGTATGACTCAGTAAGGACGCGGTGGTTGCATAAAGTCCGGCACGACATTGCCAGTTTTGGTGATGTTTTGGTGTGCCGTCATCACGGCTGGTACTTCCTTGGTGCTGGCGGGATTTCCATGCGCAGGGCGGCATCTCTGGAGCTGTTGGCTCAGGCCCTACGTGATCTGGATGGATATGACCCGCGACTGCTTTTCACCAGAAATGATGGGGTCATCTGGGACTTCCTATTGGCTGTCGGCCTATGTGCTTACACGGTGACAGGTGATGCTGCAGACAGCGCTGAGCATGCTTTGTCTACCTTGGAGGCACGTTTTGTCCAGTGGAGGGAGGAGAACGAGTGGCTCTTCAGTGAAGATACGTGGATTGGATCTCCTGCCGCTGCCGAGTTGGCCGAGTCCTGGGAGGCCTTGGGATGGGGGGACTATAACAACTAGTGGGTGGCATCTATAAATGTCAATATAAACGGTCCTTTTCAGGGCCAACCAACTTTTCACAAAAGTTTTGGTCAATCTCACTCCTGTATAATTGTGTTATTCTTCCCCATGTACTTTCTCACTAGTTACAGCTGTAGGTGGTTGGGTGAGTATGGTGAGTACATTTTTGAATGTATTGGTGCTCTCTCTTTGGTCGTCAATTATGATGTTTTCCAGCTTTGACTCATGGGTATCCATGGTAACGGGCTGGGGTGAGATGTCATTTTGTAGTAACATGGCAAAATCTAGATTGGGTTCCCTGAGCGCTGGTATTATGCTGAACCTGGCACGCCATGGTAGATTGATAGTTTCTGGCAGTAAATATGCGGTCTCTCCTTTCTTAGTAGTAATTACTACTGGTCCATTCCATTCAAATACTAGTCTTGGGAGAGGGTACATTTTGATAATCATATCTCTGTATGTTGGGGCTGAAGCTTTTATAATTGTATCAAACTCATGTGGCACTGGACGCAAGGGGAAGGAGAAGTTGGTGTCTCCTTTGTAGACTTTTAGTACTACTGTGGGATTTGTCCTCTTGGTGACTTTTCCCTTTCCACAGTGCTTGGTTGCCATACTCTTTAAATATTTGGTCAGCCTGTAGGCTGAGTAAATAGTGAGTGTGAATAGTATGGCTATGATAAGAGTATGGGTCTCCTGGATAGTTAGAATAGGGGTGGGGCCCTGTTCTATTGGTGCCGTGGTGGTGTCCTTCTTGTATAGGGTTTCGAAGGCTTTTTCCATAGGCTTCTCTGTGACAAATCTATATGCTTTTGCAGTTGGCATATAAGCTAGTAGTGTGGATCCTCTGTGCATTTTGAATAGGGTGTAGGTGGCCAAAATTGTAGCTATAACCGAAAGTATCATTGGTATGATAGATGCTGCTGGATGCCGTGCAAATTTGTATAGATAGGACTCTATTAGTCTATTTTCCAGTGGCTTGGCCAGGCTGGAGGCATCATCTAGCAGGGTTTTTGCGAATGGGTTTAGGTCTAGTAATGTTGATTCATCAATATTACTTGATTTTCTTAACATATCCAGTGTCCTGGATAGGTTGACCTTTGGAAAAGGTGGCAGATTTGCCTTGGAGTCTGGTCCAATTTCTTTGATTTCATTTAGAGCCGCGAGAAAAGGTAGGTTTATAGTCTCCAAAGCATAGTGAAATGAAATTGTAGTGTTGCATGGCAACCTAGAATTTGGTAGTGAATAGTGATCTATGTTCACTGTACATAGGCATGGTACACCTATGATTGAGTGTGATGGTGCTTTGTGAGTAGTAGCTGGTTTCCCATGACACGTAACTGTGTAGGTGGGAGAATTTGTGGTCACTAGATATTCATCTTGTGAAATGGCTACAGCGTGTGAGACAGGTCTCTTCAAGGGTGAGATAGTAAATTGGCACATTTCCTTGACTTGCTGAGCTTGGTTCAAATAAATTGCTACTGTGCATGTAGGTACATGTCTATGGATTCTCGGGCTAGTTTTGGTACAAATTTTGATCTTAGTTCCTGGACAGGTTAGCATATCTGCATTTGTTAGTTCAATAAATAGTGAACCATCTTCAGAGATAGCCAAAAATTTGACATCAGTAATTAATTGGGTTACTCCCTTTGTAGGTGTCTCCTTGGTGTTGATTGGTACTGGTGTAGTTACCAGTTGAAATACTCTGAAGGTGGAGACAGTGGATGCTACAATGATATCCAGGTGGATGTATATGTGCCGTTCCGAATAGGTGTAGGATATCATTCTTTGGGAATAATAGTAGTCAAGGTCAGTTATGGCGACCTTTGATCCTGGTGAGTGTATTCTGAGTGTCATGTCCAGATCATTCAGATGCTCCGTTAGTTCAGCTGGTGGTACTATGTCAGCAGTCATAATGCCTGCTGATAGCATCCTGAGTGCTGATGTGGTGCGCTGCAATGCTTGCAGATAGTTCATTCTTGCTACAATAATGGTGAGTGCATCAGTTAAAATTTGGATCTTCCTTCTTTGTGTGTGCTCGTGATTTGCATAAGTGTTCAGAGATGTGGTCATATTTTGAGCCCATAAATTCATATTTTGGCCTAGAGTGTTCATGGTTTGGTCTAGCATACTTTTATCCTTAACATATGCCTTGACAAATTTGTCTTGGCGTTGGGTGACCTTATCAATTAATATAGCTGCTTCTTTGTCTTGCTTGGAAAAAGCTTCTAGAATGCCGTCTATGTTCTTTATCTGGTCCATGACCTCTTTGACGTCATCTAGTGTGGCAAGACCTATTGCTCCTCTGAAGAGTGGGGCTAGGAACCCAAGTGGTGCTCTTCTGTACCTTCCTTGACTGTTAATTGGATTTGATAGGAACAAATGGATGGATGCTAAGGTAGAGTTAATTTCCTTGTCTGTTATGTCTATTAACAGATCTAGTTCCCTTGCCTGCTGTAATATCTGACTGGTAGAACTGTCGTCATGCAAGGTAGGAAATGTTAGTGCCATAACCTGGTCCAGTATTTTGGTTTCGGTCTCTGGTGGAGCAGGTATATGGTATGGTATTGCCAATATCATGGTTGTGGTATCGTGCCCATTGACCAATGGTTCAGGTAATGGCTCATATATGGCTCCAACGTTCTGTCTAACGGTGGGCACATATGTGATGGCTTGAGAAGTGGCCATCATCACTAGTAGTAGGATTGGCTTTAGCATGCCTGAAATATAAAATATATTCTATGTCTTAGTGAGACTTCTACTAGTGTTTTTGCAATATACTTAGGTTTAAATTGGTTTGCTGATTTTGTGAGCTATCCTTTTTGCTTATGTGAAGTATCCACTTGGCACTGCCTCTGTGTACATAGTTTTGAGAGCAGAAATCCTGGTTGGTCCCAATAGTAATATAGTAATCAATGTAGTGTTTGAACTGTACCTTTTTCCATGATCAAGCTAGTGTTGGCTTAATGTCCAATCTGTGCTAGAGTCCTTTCCCAAGATTGTAGTAACTGGGTATGATATTGTAGAGTGGGTGTGGTCTGCTTTCTGACAGAGTCCCTCCTGCTATAGGAGAACTGGTATGGCTAGGACCAGCTGGTGTGTACCTGACTGCTGCAGGAGTAGAACTGGTGAGTTGGCTATGGAGTCAGGGCCTCTTATGTAGCCCACCCTACCCTCATCCATTGAGGGCCTGGCTTTGTTTCCCTGGTGGCTGTTAACTGCCATCAGTGTTAGCTTGTCTGACTGGGGTAATTATGTCTGGGGTAATTAGTGTGGACTACCTGCATCTGTGGGGGTTTGAATGCCCTGGCAGGTGTGTGGGTCCTTTGAAGGGTAAGGGTGTGTCTAGACAGTAGTCTCTTGGCATAGCACGCTCTGTTTCATGTACTTTACAGGATTTAGGTTCAAACATTTCCATTGTTGCATTCTTTCAAGGATGCTAGCCTTTGATGCAAAGGTATGATAATTGTGGTTTCTTCAAGCTTGGGTTGCTAATCCCTTTAGGTAGTCTTTTTTGGCTTTTTGTGTGTAGCCTTTTGGGTTTCAGACTTCAACCCTGTAGTAATCTGTCCTTTGATTCTACTTTGTGTGCACATTGTTTTGTAACCTATATAGTGTATATTGTCTTTTCTGTCCTTTGTGTGGGTTCATATCCTATGCTGATATGAAAATTCCTACTTATCATTCTTGATTTGGACAGTTGTTGGAAATTTAATTTCCTTCATATAGAGTGTATATACTTATTTGACTATTATTCATAGTCTGTGGGTATAGATATTCCATATGATCATGTCAATATATAAAAGTAATTTACTTAGATATTCTCCCTTGCCTGGAGTTTCTTTTCACCTTGTGGTGGGCTGGTCTGGGTACTATTTGGTTTAGACCAACTGACTCTTTGGTGAGTGTGATTTGGGATTTATCCCTTGTTATCCTGTGGATAAACTTTGAGGTGTGGGGAATGAGTCTGTGTGCAAACTCATTTTTCCTCAGTGTGGTGACCTTTTTGAGCCTATCAATATGTACTGGTCTGGGGACTAGTAGGTTATTTGATAGGTTCTTCAACCTTGCGCTGGTTGGGGTTGGTCTTTCTGCAACAACATATGGTCCCATGAATAGGGGTTGAAGCTTCTTTGAATCTGTGGTCAACAGAATTCTGGGAATGTTGATATATACAATATCTAGTGGAAGTATAGCTTGTGGTGTAAGCTTTTTGTCATATCTTGACTTCCTTCCTTGTTGTAGCTTTTTGACTCTGTCTATTGCCTTTCTTCTAGACTCATCTTGAGACAGTATCATTCCAGATACATGCTCTGCTACTGTTTTGATTTCTTCCTCTATGTTTAGGGCAGTTTCTACAATGGTTTGAGGGTTTCTGCCATGAAGTAGGAAGAATGGTGTGTAACCTGTTGTCTGGGACTCTGTGTTGTTCAATGCAAATGTAATTGATTCTATATACAGGTCCCATGTTTTCTGATTCTGAGAACAGAAAGTCCTTAATGCTGTTCCTATACTGGCATTGAATCTTTCCACTAATCCATTTGATTGTGGTCTATATGGACTTGACAGGTCGTGTCTTATCTTCTGGGTGTTCATCAGTTTCTTAAAATTGCTGCCTGTGTAGCAGGTGCCATTGTCAGTTTGAACTGAAGTTGGTACACCTTGCTGACATATGACGTTCTTGTAGAACTCATGTTGTGTGGTTTCTGCTGTGAGATCCTTTGTGGCATATGCTATGACATATCTAGTTGAATAATCTATGCAAACTTGTATGTGTTTGTTTTTCCTGGCTGTTTCTGGGAGTGGTCCCACAGCATCTAAGTTCAGGTGCTTCATGGGGGTTGGCATATAGTCCCTTACAGTCATTGGTGTTTTGTGGGTGTGCACTGCCCTTTTTGCTTTTAGGCAAGTGTCACATGTTGACACATACTGATTGGCATCAGCCATCATAGATTTCCAATATACCCTAGGTATGAGAGAAGACATCATTTTTGAAGTACCTACATGACCTGCCATTGGTGAGTCATGGAAGTGTTGCAGTATGTTTTCAACCCAAGTTTTTGGGACTACAACTTGTAGTGGTACTGTGTCTGTTTTTCTCCATGATGTAGGGGATATGTGTACTAGAATGTTGTCTAGGAGTAGGTAATGCTGAGCATTATTCCTAATCCTTGTTGCTTCAGTGCTTTTTACAGGTAGGTCACCTTTCTCTAGGTAGTCTATAATGGGTATTAGTCCAGTGTCCTTCCTTTGTTCTTCTTTCAACAGTGTGGAGTTGATTGAACTGTCTGGGATTTGGTCTAACATCTGGTCTAATTCCATTATATGCTGTGCCAGCCTTTCTTTGTCTTTCTCTGCCTGGATTGTTTCAGGAGATTTTGGTGCAGGTCTGGTCTTTGTCTGTTTCTTTGGTTGTTCAACTGCTATGTCTGTGTTGACTGTCTGCTCCTTTGAACTGGCTGCTCCTCTGTTTGTGCTGGTGGAGGCGGCCTTTGTTCTTTTGGGATGGGGGTCAGATTTGCTTTTGTGAGCCTTCTGTGCAGTACCTGCTCTGTCTGAGTGCTTCTGCAAATTGGCTGTGGGTGTGCTGGGTGTTGAAATGGGGGATTTAGTAGGGAAAGAGGATTTGGTTGACACTTTGTTCTTTTTGGCTTTTAGGCCTAATTGCTGAGGGTGGTCATTGGACCTTGTATCCTCTGCAACCGACCGTTTTGCTTTTGAACGTGTGGTGACAACACAAATGTCTCTGTCCTGTTCTTCCTCCATATCCAGCTGTTCTTTTGCAAATCTGACTACCTTGGTGATTGAAGCAATTTTATGCAGTTTTTCTTCCAACTGATTTTCTGATGCACTGTGTGGTGGTTCACGAGGTGTGGTTTTCACCATCTGTGCAATCCTGTTGGTCTCAACCGGGGTAAAACAGTTTTCTGGATACTCTTCACAGTATTCCCTTTCACAATGACAGAACACATAATGGGTGGTCTCTTTTAAGATACCTCTGATCACTGGTTTTGGTCTGTCAATTGCTTTTGGTGGGTCATCTCTGTTGAATGGTATCTTGGTTTGGATTTTAGAGAATTTGGTTCTGGTGGCTGCCCTTTTCCTTCTTGGAGGTGGTGGGGGGTTGGTCATTGGTGGTGCATCTGGATATTCTCTTCTTGACATCACATCTGGAGGAATGTTGTCATCTCCTTTTACGTGTTGTATTGTGAATGCAAATTGTTGGATATCCAGTGCCCATCTGGCCCACCTGTGGGTCAAACCTGTGTTTGTGAGGAGTGGTATTAGAGCTGCATGATCTGTGTACAACTGAAAGTGTCTACTTTCTAAGTAGTGCCTAAAATGTAGTATCCCATATACTACACCTAGTAGCTCTCTTTCTGTTGTGTTGTAGTTTCTTTCATGCTTTGATAGTGTTCTACCTGCGAAGGCTACTGGTCTCAGTACTCCTTCACTACTGCGTTGTGATAGAACAGCTCCTAGGCTCACATTTGAAGCATCTGTTGCTAGACTGAATTCTTTGTCATAGTCTGGGTATCTCAATAGTGCATGGGTACAGAGTGCATGTTTTAATGTTTTGAAAGCATTGTCTGCATCCTCATTCCATTTGAAAACCTTTAGGTTTGTTTGTAGGTCGTACAGTGGCCTAGCAATATTGGCATAGTCTTTGATGAACTTTTTGAAGTATTGGCATAGTCCTGTGAATGATCTGACTTGTTTCACGGATTTTGGGGTGGGAAAAGTTTTGACACTTTCCACCTTTTCTGGGGATGGTTGTAAACCATCTGGTGTGACACGCATTCCTAGAAAATCTATCCTATCTGTGAAGTATTCACATTTTGATTTCTTTAGCTTGAGTTTCCCAATTCTCAGGCTTTTGAAGACATCTTCAAGGTCTGAAAAATGTCGTTCTACATCTGGTGATAGGACTAGAATGTCGTCTAGGTATGGTAGGGCACATTTGTATTTCAGTTTGTTGGGAATTAGAGTTACTAGATGGCAAAATCCTGCCGGCGCGGTAGCCAAACCCATCGGCATCTTTTGATAGACATACTTTTTGTCATTTGCTATGAAAGCAGTTTTGTGTTGATCCTCCCTTCTTATGGGAATTTGGAAAAACCCTTGTTGCGCATCTAGTTTACTGAAAACAGTAGGTTTGAGTGACCCTATCATGTCTAGTGTGTCGTCTGCACGTGGCGTTGATAAAGCTTGGTTTATCATATTAGCATTGACGTGGCGTAGGTCTGTGACTAGACGTTGGCCTCCAGATGCTTTCTGTACTAAAAATGATCTGGATGCCCAGGGTCCCTCTGCACATTCTCTGAGGATGCCCTGTCTGACTAGGTCTTCACAGACTTCTCCCATCTTAGCTTGCTTCTCAGGCGTCTGCCTGTATGGTAGGTAGTGACATGGTACTGCATCTGGTTTGATGTGAATTGAATGTGTATATAGGTGGGTTGTACCTATGTCATTGTCTTTACCTACAAATACATCTTGATACTTGTGGAGTAACTTTTGGAGTCTCTCTTGTCCAATATCTGTTAGTACACATTTGGGTGGCACATTTTCCATTATGTCTGGCATAATGTCATGAGCCTCACTGTGAATTGTGGCCAATTCATCATCAGTGTCATCTCCACGGTTTGTATCTGGATCTGCATATACTGAGGCACAGTCTGACTCTGTGTCACTACAATTCTCTTCAGTGTCTAGCACTTGTAGTGTGGGTTCCTCAGTAGGGATGTCAGTATCTGGTTGATGTAACTCAGAGGGATCTACCTCTGTGAATAGGGCTATTATATCACCCTTCCTCACCTTGTATGGTCGGTGGCTTGTATTGAGCAGTATGATTGGGTGCCTGTTCATTTCTGAGGGTGTTACTACTCCCTTTTGAACTAGGTATGGAACTCTGTTGTTCCTCTGCAAATTGTCTAATGTGCCTACACATCCTTCTAAACATTTGAGGGATGTGACTTGTCCTAGAACTGCTAGTTCTGTGAAAGGAAGGATTGTAGCCTCCCTAACAGCTCGGACTGGCTTGACTTGTAGCTCTGGGTCTACATTGAATTCGATCTGTGATCGTGTTGCTTTTAAGAAATCTGTGCCTAGGACAACTGGCTTTGTGAGATTTGGAATAATTGAGAATGGGAATTCGAATCTGGTACCATGAATTTTGAATTTCAATACTGCTGCTTGTCTTACATGGCATATGGATCCGTCTGCTAAGTGTACATTGAACTTTCTCTTTTTGATTTCTACATCTCGAGATTTCTGAATTTCCCTAAGAAAAGTATCCCTGACACAGGTGATAGTGGCACCGGTGTCAACTAAACAAGGTATTTCAGTGTGTTCATAGAATCTTGCATTTAAACAGCCATTTTTAAGAAGTTCAACAGAAATTTTGGTACTCTCACCCATTTCCTTTTGCGATGCATCTTGTTGAGGTGTGATGTGAATCACTGATGGTCGGCTTGATTTCCCAGTGTGCATCTGGGGGATTGTCTCTGCTATACTAGCAATTGTCTTTGGTTGTCCTAGGGATTGTTGATCTTGGATCTTGATGGGGGGTTGGAGAGGCTCACAACGCACTGGCCCAGCGGCGCTGTGGGTCTCTAGTTTCCCGAGTTTGAGGATCCTAGTAGCTGCTTGATCTGTTGAAGCACGTCAGGCTGGATAGCTTGAGGTGGCTGTTGGGGCTGCTGTTGGGGGTTGTAGCCTTGTGTGTTGGATCTGTAGCCATTGTAGCTGTCTCGACCTCTGCTGTTGTCCCGACTGCGGTTGTAGTCATGCTGTCTGTCACGACTATTGCTGTAGTCACGACGGTTTTGATCCCGACCTCTGTTGTAGTCACGATCTCTGCTCTGGTCACGACGGTGGTAATCACGGTCTCTGCTGTTATCACGGCGATTGTAGTCGCGATTTCTGCTACTATCACGGTGTCTGCTGTTGTCACGACTTCTGCTGTTATCTCTACGGCTGGTGTCCTGACTGTTGCTTTGGTGATCTCGGCTGTTATTTTGGCTGTATCCACCTCTGCCTCGTTGTCCTCCTCTGTTGCTATTTCTGAAGTTTGGGTCAAAGTTTTTGCCTCGGTAGCCTCCTCTGTTATTTCCAGAGTTCCTTTGTTGGCTGTTGTTGGGTTTACCTTGATCCTTCAGTGCCCTTTGTTCTTGCCTCCTCACATGTTCATTTGACATGAGGTTTAGGCTTTGGTCTTCATCCTCTGATGAGTGATCCATTTGAACTGTCTTTGGGTCTGATTTGGCTTTCTTTGAGGGGTTTCCATTTTTCTGTGATTTTGTTTGCTTTACAAGCATAGAGTTTACATGTGTCACAGACTTCAGTTGTGCCTGCATGGATTCTATTGTTTCCTGTAGCTCTGAGCCTAATTCTGCTTTTATCTCATCTTTAATGTTACCAGTGGAGACTGTTTGTTGGTTCTCATACTCCTCTGCAACTTCAAGTATTTTATCCCATGTAGTTGCTTCCCTGTGGATGACTACTGCACTGATGTCGTCCCTTAGACCATGTAGCAGGGCTTCCCTTGTTCTCTCCTCGGACTTGTTGTGAGCTGTGGCCATCTTTTGTAAGGCCATGGCATAGTCTGATACAGATTCTTTTGGATTTTGCTTCCTCAATGCTTTAGCATCAAATCTGTCATCCTCTTTCTTGAAGTATTTCAGGAAAGCTGCCTTCATTTCTTCATAGTCTGCTGTTGGATGGGCTGTCCTATAGGCTTTGTACCAAATTTTTGCTTTACCATCTAGGTAGTTTGAGAAATACTTGATTCTGTTACTGGGATGGTACCCATATCTGGAATCAAAGTATTGTTCATAGTCTGTGCAGTGCCTCCTGGCGGATTGTGTGAGAGAGGACTGTGAAAATTTTTCTGGCTGTAGAATATCACAGTACTTTTCCTCTTTGTCTCGTTTTAGCTGGTCCCTTAACCCACTGAAAGATGCCTCCCTTGCAACTCTTTCCTCTTTCAAGGCATCTAGGAGTGCTGAGGAGGTGTCAGTGTTAGTCAGGTTCACTCCTTGGGTATTGGGTGCACCTGACTTGAGTGAGGCTAGGGCCTCAGCTAGCTGGTTTTTCATTGTCACTTGTAGATGAGCTTGCATATCAAGTAGTGCTTGAGCGGCTTCAGCTTTTTGGGTCTCCATAGAGTTCTTCAGTGCCTGGTTGGCTTGTCTGAGTAATATTAGTTCCTTCTCTTGTTCCTCTTTGGCCTTCCTTAAGGCTCGGCTGGTGCTTTCCTCATGTGTGGTGTGTAGGGCTGTTAGTTCAGGCCTAAGTGTCTTATCCACATGAGTTTCTACATTCTGGGCTATGAGTAGAAGTGCCTCAGCCTCCTCTTTGGCTGCCTGGCCTGGGGGTACTGTCTCATCGTCACTCATACCTGATCCTGGGGTATGCTGACCGTTTGAGAACAAGTCACTCTGTGTGTCCTGGATACTGTCCAGGGCAGCTAGGGTGTCCAGGTGAAGCTTGCCTTGGAAGTCACTCTCTTGAGTGGTGTGGTGTGGTGAAGCTGAGGGTGTTGGAGTGGAGCTCCTGGATGACTCCTTGGAGCTGGGTCTCCTCCTCCTGCTGGGTAGAGATCCAGGGGTAGCTGGTCCTTTGCTGCGGAGGTGAGTCTTGGTAGTCTGTGCTGCCAGCTTGTGGGATCTTGTTAGGACTTCTCCACCACTTTGTCATACAAGGAATCCCCTTAGTTGGGAGATCCCTTTAATATGATATGAGGTAAGTTGACTAAGTCTTGAGGTCTTGTAGTATAGTTGGTATTTATTACAAGTTGACAGCAACAGTACAGTAGTACAATGTAGGTTCCACTCAGTTACACCTATCCACACAATAATATAGGTCTTGGTAAATATACCTAATAACCCTGAGGTTAGTACTGGACTAGAGCCAAGGGGGTCCTACACCATGTCTGATAGTTGGGCCTAGTAGGGCATAGCCTATAGCCTTGTTCTCAGTCAGTGGAGAGGTCCTTGCTCTGTGGTGTCCAAGTGTAGAGTGAGGATGGAGATGCCCAGTGCTGGGACCTGACCCTATTTAAGGGGGCCAGGCCACCAGCATGGCATCTTGAGTGTTAGTGTCAGTTGACAGTGGTTGGAGGGTTGTAACAGTCAGAGAGACAGTCACACAATACCCCTCCATAGTTTGTCTACCCCTGTTAGTGTACATCAAAGGGGTGACCCTTATGCTGGTCTGTGGGAAACAATGTGCGGGATGAGCGTCGCCTGGCGGCGGCGGGAGTGCCGACTGGAGCGCCGCCTATGCGGGCCGGCGCGCGCCTGCGTGTGCCGGCGGCGGGAGTAGCGTCTCCCGCCGTCGGCTTGAACACGCGGGCGCCCGCAGCGCCGGGCTCGCCGGGCTCGCCGGTCATACCTGACACAAGGATCAAATGGGCAGCCTACCAGTTGAGATTCTTGTTGTGTTACTGTTCTTGTTTAATTATGAGTTGTCAGGTTCTATCACCTAGATGTTTCTTAGGTTAACTCTTGATGGTCAGTAATTCAAAAGTTGGCATGTCTTTAGAGTGTATCAATAATTGATTGTATGGCTCTTTGTCATTGTTGCTCTACATTGTTGTCGATGTTCTTGAGGTTTTGAAAGTGATTGTCTTTGCCAAAGACACAGGGTGTAAACATGGAAATTATGCATATAAGTGATAATTCCACATTTTGTTGCTTGTCCTATAAATTGTTTACACACATTCAAATGAGATAAAGATGAATAGTTGCAGAATGATATAAAGATGGTAATACATGAACACAAAATGTGATCTAAAGGATTTAAGTACAAAGGTCAATCTGCGGTCAGTTTCCTGCAAAAGAGGTAGAGGAGCGAGACCAGTTAGGGTGACAGTCCAAGCACTAATTCAGCCCACATGGTAACCTGATGCAGGTCGCAACGTTCAGTAAAGGGTCTTGAAAACGTGCAGCCTCTTCCTTGCACCTGGGTTGAGCATCCAGGAGAGCATAAAGGGAAAATTGGTGGGAGGGTGCACTTAAACAAATTAATTTTGCCTTTACTACTTTGAGTTTAAAACGTATTTGTAAGGGCATTATTTATAAGGGCACTGTCCCATAATGTAGATAGTTTATAAGGCACCAACCCAGTGTACATACATGCCGATGAATGTCTGACCTGCTTGCTGACACATATACCGGACTCTATTACATTACGTTTGGTATCTAAATTTATAATATATGTCATGGGCAGCTCACATACATTGACACTGCTGTATGCCTTAAATTGTTTACTATAATGACTCTTGGTAGCCACAATATTAACCACCTAGGTAGGTCTTTGTCTGTGCCTTCTTCATGACATTGGTCACAACAAGCCATACCCTGGGTGTATCCTGACATGACAGCTGGAACACCCATCTGCATGTACCTCATGCCCTACCCTTTATTTATATAGATATCAACGACCGGTATTTTCATTATCCAACATTAGTTTCATGAATGGGGGTGCTGCCCTGAACTGTTCACCACCACCGACAACACACTCTAAGTGTTACATCTATTTTTCAGATGGTTATAATTTCATATTAAATACCTTGTAACATCAGGAACCACTTAATTGCTATACACAATGACACAGTGTTATTGGTCCACACTGGGGTGAGTGTATAGGTTACCACATGTTATGTTTTGAAATACATGGACATGCTTAAATACTTATTTAATTATGCTAATGAATGAATGAAAAACTTTGCTTGCTTATTCACGTGACTATAGGTTAAAACTAGTTCTACTGTCTCAAACTACCACACCATGCTTGGTTAACAGCCACGTGCACATACTCTGTGCCAGATATGTCAACATATTAGGTTTGTATGCCGGACTAACCCGAGGACAATTGCTCTGTCATTGTATTGCACCCTCTTGACTAGAATTAAGTGAATGTATGCAAACCAGTTTCTTGACACAAACGCTATATCCATTATCCTGAAACTGCCCATATAAGGCCTGTGAAAGTCCAAGACATTATGGACATGAATGGTTTTTAACTTGGGCATGTCAAGCGTGCTACTAAAAATGATTGGTCTGGGCAAGCTTGTAAAATTGTTCGATGCGATGTGTGTCAGTGAGACATGGCTAACTAACGACCTCTCCAATAGTAAGGTGTATATCCCAGACTACCAAGTCAGAAAGTGGACGGGGATAGAGATAAAACTGGCAGAGGTCTTATATGCTATGTAAAAGACACCCTACCGTGATCCTGTACCACGGTGCATGGGCTATGCAAATCAGATAAAGACAATCTAGGGGGTTCCCCTGAAGGCCAAACTGTACCGAGGTTGAAGGTTCCTTAGTAGGGGGCACCATTGCTTGATCTGGTAACCGGCGAGAAAAGCACTGATACAGTAATCACAATGGGTACAGGCTGTTACGTTATGTCCCCTAAGAATTCTGCAGTGAAGCCCAGGGAATTTTCTCATTGGTTAATAATCCAACCGGCTAGACGCCTATACAATAAGAGTATGGATGGTCTCCCATATAACAATATGATTAGTGAAATAATCCGCCCAAATCCAACTATGGCTGGAGCTACTTGTATAGATATAGTCACAACGACTTCTCCTATTGTATCTAACTCAGGAGTACAACCAGTCCATCTGGCTACATTTGTAACCAGGAAACTTTATAATGTGAAACCTATCACAAGAAGAGGTCGGTCCAACATTATAACCAACATGAATTTGAGGACCATCTGCTTGAAACTAACTGGGATAGTTTCTGTGCTGAGCCTGATGTCAACATGAACTTGGATATTCTGTTATCCCTCATAACAAACTATCTTAATGACAAATGTCCGGTTAAAGATATGATTTTCAAAGATCGCAATAAGCCCTGGTTAAACAAGGATATATTAGAATTTACGTTATTGCCTTAATAATGCTCATAACAAACCACTACTTGGTTCACAGTGCCCATTAGGGGGGGGGGCTGTGACTGCCTGCTTCCTGGACGTGAGGAAAGCTTTTGATTCCATACATCATTGGGAGCTACTATCTCGTCTTAACGATCTAGGAGTCCCAAAGTTATATACCAACTGGTTTGATGCTTATCTGGCAAACCGTTGTGTATTCTGTAATAACTCGACTTACTCTAATAAGGCAATATTATGTGCCATCTTTTGTTAAATCCTCTGTAATCTGCTCCAATATGATGCCCATAGATTACAGGGCTGGTTTAGCTCGAGTAGTCTCTGCATTAATACTACCGTAATATAACTGAAATTATCATGTTTAATTCGGCCATTGATCATAAACCCATAATAAGAATGGGAGGTCATACTCTCAATATAAAAGAGCAGTGTGAATATCTTAAATCTAGTGTCGGTAAAACTGTCAGTACCGCCTGTTTGAGCATCTACATCCATCAGATGTTAACATTAGCTATAAAAAGTGTCCACTGTACAGAGCTTTTGACCTCTGGAACAGTCGTCCTTCTACCAGTAGGCTAACTGCAGATCAAAAAAAAAAAGCTCCTTAGTGTGTATGTCCCAGGAGTGAGACCAAATGCAATGGTTCTAGGCTATAATCTCTGGCTGTCTTTTGTATTACTCCCTGTACTGATTACTGCTGCTCTTAACTAATAATATGTATATGCCGCCACCCTTACTCATTTGCATAATATACCTGCCATCATCCAGGGGCACGAGTGTAATTACTCCTATGTGCAGTCTTAAAAGCCATTCCAATTCCCATTTATGCATGCCTGTTACATCATTCCAGGCTTAAACCCAGTCGTAATAGACCGACTTGTGTGGTTTTCTTTTTACTCCCCTAGTGGGAGGAATGATTTGTCAATATAGCCCGGACTCCACTAGGGCGAAACAGCTACCTGCGAAACGAGGCGATCCTTTTTTATGTTTTGATTTTCACATTCTGCTTCATTTCGCCTCATTTCGCTTCATTTCGCGGCAGTGTCGCCCTGATTGTCGCCTCGTTCATGGTGATAACTAGGGCGACACTGCCGCGAAATGAGGCGAAATGAAGCGAAATGATGCAAAATGAAGCAGAATGTACAAAACAAAACATAAAAAAAGGATCGCCTCGTTTCGCAGGTAGCTGTGCCGCCTAGTGGAGCCCAGGCTTTTGTGTGTGTCAGGGAATAATGAATCCATGTTAAGTTTCTGAGTACATTTTGATAAACTGTTTGTTCTTACTGACAACTAATGAACACTATAAGTATATATGCTTATAGAAATGACACTCTGTGTGTGTTCACCTATACACCTAACTCTAGCATTCTATCAACATGAAGTGGAGGGCACTAGACCCTATAACATTTTGAAAAAAAAGGAATATGATACGCCATGAAGCTCACATGTATTTCTGATTCAAGTATTTTGAAACATCATTATATCAATAAATACACATTGCAAAATCAAAAAAGGCTCTAAATTAAGGTATTTCATAAGATCTAGCTGGTCTAGATCGACCAACACTTTTCTTCCATGATTTATCCCTGATGCTTATGGAACACAAAGAAACAAAAGAAATCCTATTTCTTTAAGTTGTTCCTTTTGCTTTAGGAGGGCAGTCACATTTTGGTGCATTATGTACTAATATTTTTTGCAATTTTCAACAATGAGAAAAATCCTCCAACTATATCTAGGGTGTTACTGGTGTTACCTAAAAAGCTGGGCAGATGCCTGAGGCCAATAAAAAAAGGACATAATTGTAAATTGTTTTAAATCTCAAAACAAAATACAATATGCATATTATGCAGATGAATATGTGCAAACGTGGATATTATCCAGATGTTAATGTAGCCATGAATTCAATTTCTAACATTCGTATTATCCAATTATAAATATTAGAGGTATTCGGCATTGTAGGGAGTGCCGTGCAAGGGTTTTACAACAAGTGCAGGTACTACTAGGCAATACATCATTTAAAGCACAAAGCACAAAGGAGCCTAAACCTCTATAGCAACAAAACACTGTAAACTGTTATGATTAATGTCAATACGGACAACTGGTTGCAGATTTCCTTTATTATTATTTTCTTAATGATGTACACTGACTGAACGACTGTAGTGGTCAAAGGTGACAATGATGAATCTGCTGGCTTTTATGTATTAATTTTCCTAGCATAATAAATCTGGCTTGTACTCTCTTATGTATAAGTATTATTCAAAATAATTGTTTTAAATGAAAATCAGTTATTATCAAATTGATATGTATTTAATATTGTTATTGTTATATGAATATAAAATGTATATATGTTTATACAATAACTGGTGTACTGTGAACATTTTAGATGTGGTTTATGCATATTTGATTTAAAAAACAACAACATGATAAAACACAAAAAAAAACACAGGTAACTTATTACATGTGGATTCAAAGTGGACCAAGTAACAGGTGATAGTGATCTAAGATTAGATGGGAACAGAATACTTTTTTATATGTAAACAATACAAAAAAAGGGGATGAGGTATAAAGGGAAATATGAAATAGTTGATGTACCATTGAAATTACTCGAATAAATCTATCAAAACCACAAAAAACTATCCTATTTGATGATATGCTGGTTTCTCCAATACATGAGGACAAGGGCCAGGATTAAGAAATTTAAATGTAGATCTACACATGTTAAGGTGTAGAGATAAGTGTGTAGTAAACACTCATGCATTTCACCATCATTCATGTCAAGAAATATAATATATCTAATGGCAATGACTTATGCCTGTGGTTTAGGTACGAGATTTAACTCCTTTTTTAAAATGCTGATTATACACTGACCTTATTATTGCTTTGCTTAGAGCATCTTTAAATGCCTTATCTTCATGAATCACATTAATGTACAAAGATTCAAAATTGAGAACAGAGTATTTGCTGTGTGGCGTACCCATTCCAAACCGCTTAATAATATTTGCAGCTGATATGCTTCCTTCATTGTAAGCTGTTGCATTAAAAGCTACTGCATTCATAGGAGTCTGAAATGTATCACCAATGTCAATCTCTGCAATGTTTATCTCCTTTGAGACAGATTGTTTAATGCTATCTGGCACAAGAGGGTGTTCCAAGAAGACATTTTCCCTGTATTGGCCTGCAAAGTATTTATCAAAACTTTCAATGTGAAAATATTCCATGAATGAACAGCATAAAATGCATTTCTTTTTTTTACATCGGTGGAACTTTGGTAATATGACTGTTCTATTAAGTAATTTTGCTATAGTCAATCCAGTCTTCAGTGCTGATTTCTCTTTTTCCGTAGTTTTCTCACCAAAGTCAAATGGGTTTGAAAACTGTAAATATTGACGATGTGGGTTTGAATAATAACCCTCGCTATCAACATACCACATGCCATGTTCTTTGAAGCGGTAAATCTTGGCTGCCTTGGTATAAATATAGTTGTTGTGGACAACAAACACACCACACTGTCCATTCTGGCAGGGCTTATCTGAGCCAAAGTTACGTATTGAACGATTGAAGAAATGTTCGCCAGTAGCAAATTCTCCTATATTCAAACCTTTATGTTTGAGTGTCTTATGCTTTGTCATGTTGTGAAACACTTTATTGACAGCTGCCTGTTCTGGTCCGACATGTGTCATTACAATTTTAAGGACATCTAAGTGTAGTTTGATAGATGCTGGTGTTGGATTAGCAACATAGAAACCTGCACACACTGTGCCATCCCTATTCATCATGAAACTTATGTCTGTATCTATCTTAAATCTAGGTGTTGGGTCCTGAAGAAAAACTATGTCCACATCAGAAAGTATTATAGTAAATCCCAATAAAAGTGCAGCCGCTGTCATTTTCCTTTTGACACGCTGTTTGATGAAAAATGTTGCTTGACCATAGTCAGAAGGTTTTTCATTTTCTGTGTTTTGTGGACATAGAAAGGAATCTATTCCTTTTGCAGCAAGCATTTTGACAGCAAGACTATCTGAACAGATAAAGAGAAAATTGGAAATATTGAACCGAATAAAACTCGTCTCATACAAGTTGATAGCCATGTCAATATATCCTGAATCGACAAATGCCAAGATGATAGTATTATTCAAAGTTGCTTTTCTGCTTAGTGTTTTATAGAATGTCCCATATTGTAGAAGGATATCTCTTCCAATCCAACACATATGCATGTCTTCATTTGGTAATTTGCATGATTCATTCATATAACCAGTCCAATTTGGATTTCTTCTGTATTCATGTTCATGATTTCTGCCCTCAATTTTTTGGACATCCTTTTTCTTGAAGTGTGATAGATTATTATAACTTGTTATTAGTGACAGGACACTGATAAGTAACAGAAATCCTAGATGTTCAATCCCTAAAACAAGAAAGCACAACTATTAAGACTTTACACTAATGATTTTTACATTTTAGTAGCATTAATCTTAAATACTCTATCCTTGTATGATGATTGCATAGGATCAGCATAAAGCATTATTCATTATTTTCATCCAGAATGACCAGATATTTTCAGGGATTCATACATGTGTATCATGACACATATATTTCATGCAAAGTATTGGAATAAATCTATAAGGAAAAAATTAGCGGGCATGGTATGAGTTGCACACTAATATGCATTGTTAAACACTTATACATTAGATGTATCCCAATGGTAGGCCCCAACCAAACATCTTGGTTGTAGAGCTTTGTGAAACACTTTTTATAAGCAGTATACAATTGATACAACCAAATTCGGTGTTACTAGTTATATACAAAAAAACTTGCTCTACAATTAATTGTCTATCCCCCTTGTGAAACAGCCCACTGGTGTAGCTAACTTGAATGGGAAAATTAAATAAAACATGGAAGTGATATTTATTTGTGCAACATCTGGGTGAGTGTTTGATTTGATTGTAGTTGTCTAGTGATTTTCTCCAACGCAATGTAAAATATGGGTCAGCAAGAATTTGTTCAGAACTCAGCTGAGCTTTCAAGAATTGGACAAACTTGTTTACCCCACATTAAAAAGTCGATTTGCCTATTTTCTAATGTGTTTAATTTCACTCAATTTGTTTGAAATTCCCTAGAAGATGAAGTAGGTTAAACAACTAGTGATACCACCAGTAAAGTAACCTTGTATATATTGTATGATTTATACTATCAAATAATTATAATATACATACAATTGAAATAGGTGAATCTGAATAGTATCAATGAAAACTTAATATACTTAACTAAAGAACCTACTTGGACGTGTCATTTTTCCAATAACATGAGGCACCCGCAATCAGCTGAAAGGTAAATATAAGATTTAAATCTCACATACTATACTGACGGAAGAGAGTAGGCTCACCAATAGATGGACAGAATTGAGTAATACAGTCTTAGCCATGAAGTGCATATTACATATCGTGATTTATGGATGCATTTTCAACAAAGCAGCATTACTGTCAGACAACTTGCAATACACAATTAATACTATTTAGTAGTAGGGATGGGGGTGGTTATTCGCTTAAAATTAAGTTAGGAATACGTGACCCATCCTAAAAGATGCCACTCATCATGAGGAACAAAAATGTCATTTTAAATTTTAAAACCTCTATTCCCCCTGCGCTACAACCCCTCTGAGGATAAGAAATATTAAATCACATCAATTTTAGTAAGTTTCCCCATCTCCATTGCCTCCCTTTAAAAGAGCTTTAAACCACTTTGATGTGGAATATGAAAATATAATACTGAAAGAAGGCCCATCAGGCCGAAACTGTAGTGACGGTTTATCTAAATAAAATGTTTACTTCTGTCATCCTGAAAACTTTTTGTTGTTGTTGGTTGTGTTTATTGATCAATTTATTATTGGTATAATAAATTCATCTCTCTATAGTATAATACTGAAAGTAGCTGTGTTTGAGTACATGAAGGAAATAAAATCCTGTCTGTATGGGGAGGGGGGGGGGTTATTTCTTATCACCTACAACATTTGTTTATCACAACAAACTGTCATGGCAAATTGTGGCATATTCTCACAGCAAATTGTGGCCTATTCTCATGGTAAACTGCGCCCTATTGAAATATTGAAGTTTGATCATCTCAATTATTTAAAGGTTTTATAATGTTATTCTCATAGGGAAAGCTTGAAGGAGTATTTACTGAGGCACCTTGTCGTATGTAAGATATAAGTTATATTTGTGACATTTAATCACTGGAAAAATAATGCGCCCTATTGAAATATTGAAGTTTGATTATCTCAATTATTTGAAGGTTTTATAATGTTATTCTCATAGGACAAGATTGAAGGAGTATTTACTGAGGCAGCTTAATGTATGTAAGATATAAGTTATATTTGTGACATTTAATCACTGGAAAAATGGCGGAATTTTATGACATTTTCTGTCTCCTGTTGCTAGATTATTTATATTATTCATGTTGCTCTTCTTTAGAATGCAATCGAATTCTGAGAATTAATCTAACCGGGGAAAGGATTATCACATTCAAAAAAAGCTAAGAGACAATATCATCAGGATTAATTTAGAATATATGCCAACATCCCAAATGAATATTGGAAGAAAATAAATGACATTGTAAATACTAAATGCTCAAACTCATGGGGTATACTAGGGTGTCACAAAATTGCTACTTATACTTCATTCCAAAATTCAATTATAATTATTATATTAAGAAAGTTTTATATCTCATAATAGAATTCAAGAGCCTACCTAACTTTTATTTTGTGGCATTTTCTCTTTTTCCCCCTAAAATTTTGTGTTTCTGTATTTCTTTTCATCATTAGGGCAAATACCTCCCATTAGAGCCCATGCAGCATTGGTAGTCTCCAATATGATGCCCCTAGATTCCTTACACATGGCTGGTAGATATCTCCTGAGAAGTAGCACTCAATAACCCCAGCCATATGCCCTACATAATATCATGATGTTGTACATTTCCCTAGTCATAAAACATCATAAAGGTCATTTGGTTACAGCTCCAGAGCAATTCTAGACATGATCTCCCAATGATGATGTCATAGACAGTATTAGATAAGCCTAAGCCTGCTGTATTACCTTGTCATAACAGGAGATTTGGTAAAGATGTCAGAATGTTGTATTATTACCAAGACTTTCGATAGAAGCCACCATGAGTGGTGTTTTTCTTTAACGACCTGAACACTTTACATGTCCGGTCATCATTTTTCTCATGACATTGTAGTCTTTATGACATATCCTGAACATATAGATGGTTTATATAATATAACAACATACTTTAATCCAACCTCCTATGATGCCAAGGGAATAAACTTCTGCTTAAAAAACAGTTACCTTTGTTACCAATGAAGTCATTAAAAAATGCAATAAACCTGTAACCATGCTAAACGGTGAACAAAATACAAGCTATACAGAAATATAAGTACCTGGGATTCATCCTGGATAAGGAGCTTACCTTTAAGCAACATATAAGCCAACTGAAAAGGAATACTGGGCATAATGTATTGATGCAGGTTAGGATCAGAGGCAAACTAAATAAACATGCTGCTGCTAAGGCTCAGTCTCATGAACGTGATACAACTCAAGTTGTAGGGGGGTGTCAGAGTAAAAACAATAATGGTCAAATCCTTGGGTTTTGGTAACAATAGCACCGGTACTAGAATACTGTGGCTATTTATACAATGGTTTGACTTTCACACAGCAGCAGTGCTTACAAAGAGTACAAAACAGGTGTCTCCGAGTCTGCCTAAAGGTGAGACTCAAACACAATGTTATAAAACTACATACAGAAACCAAAATAAACTTTCTAAGTGTTAGGAATGACATACAACTTTTGATGCTCATCCATAAATATGTATATAGTGATAAGCATGACACAAAAAGTACTGGGATAGTGCCCAAAGCTGCGCAACTCTATGGGCGTATCACTAGGTCTACCAACACTATGGAACTAAGTTACCCAATTTATAAGAAGCCAGGTTCGAGAAAAAGTCCCTTATTCAGAGGGATTGACATGTGGAATCGGCTACTCCCTGAGTGCAGGATGAATAAGGATTCATCAAGTTTAAACAAGTGGCAATAAAAAGTATTATAGCCAGATACATGGCCAGGTGGTATCCTGGAGAACCCATCCCTGCTTAGTGAAGCTTAGGTGAAGTCTAATATTAACACGCTCATTTAAGCATGAGCATTTTACCTACTGTAACCATCTATACCATATTACTGTTCTAACTCAATTTGTACTGTAGTCAGAATATATCTCTGCATAGCTGTAGTCTTTATCTACATACTTGCAAAACATCACACTGTATAAACCAATTTGTATTTACATATCCCAGCAAACTTGCGTTATACAAGCATGAAAATGCGAGAGTATGCGTGAAAGAATTTTGCGTTCTAACGCAATGTGTGAGGATGCGTTGACTTTGCGTGAGTTGACAAAGCACTCCTGCATCCCCATTCAACTGACGCAAACAATGAGTCAGGTTTGCATGGGGATGCGTGAGATGAGAGTATTCTAACGCAGGTCTCACTCATCGCCACTCAAATGTAGAATTGAGACAGATCTCCTCTGATTGGTCAAGCTTTCAAGTTTCAAATCTCTTTGTTCAGAGAGGTGGCAATTAACACAAGGAGGTACTGGAGGAAGAATGTGTGTATGGTAAGCAGTTGTATGTTTCCTTTCTAGCTGAGCATGTGCTATTATCATAAACTGTCTGTACATGTAAAATCTTACATACCCAGCCTACTGGTAAGTATTGGCCATGTATTCTCATAGATATATTAATAAGGGAATAGCAATTTTTGCACATGTACATGTAGGGTGTATATGTATTTATGGTCTACTGTTTGAATTCATTTTTCCCTTACCGGTGGTGTTAGACTACAGGTTACTCTCTATTGGTATGTCAAAATATATTGGAAATAATTCCTCAATTTTACCCAATTTTTTGAAAGTCCTTAAATCTAGATTTTCAGTGTGGGGAAAAAACTGCCTGCAATCCAGAATCTCTAGTTGATACAAAATATATCAACTGGAGATCTTTGTTTTCTAGATGAGTTTTGAACAAATATTATTTGTTTAGATGTGTAAACCCCACAGGGACAACAGTTCCCTCCAGGAATCGACCTAGATTGACTTGGGAACCAATGGAAGTACTGGGAATGAGGTCAGGAGAACACATGACCAGTGGTCAAGCTTAACTGGGATTGAAATTTCAACCCACCTGTGCAGATCTGAGTGTAGTGGCGGAGAACACACAACTCATCGTTAACCCCAACCTCTGGTCTACTGTTTGAATCCATATCAGGACTGATCTTCTCTTTCCAGATACACAAAGCTACTACTGCATTGAAACTGTGGTCTCAAGGAACAATAGTATTTCTATTGATGTTAATAAAGATGAACATATAAAAAGAAGAAAGTAGGGAATGATATATCTACCTTCTACTAATACTAATTCCCCTCCCCCTCATAACCCCCGCATTGCGTCAGTTTGAGTGAGTAGTGCGTTTAACACAACCCTTACACAATGTACATGTTTTTGATGCAATGCGTGATAGGATAACGCAGATGATCTCAAAGTAACGCTAATTTGCTGGGATAGTCCAACTTCATATAATAAGGACTGAATCACAGTAGACTTTTTGTCTCTACCAGTGTAAACCTAACTATCCTGTTCAAATAGTTGATTTGCCTCATCTTATTATATAAGTTCTTTTTATGTGTTTTCTCCCACTATTACCATATATATTAATGGAACATCGGAAAGGTAAAGCAGTGGGAATGCACCACAGGTCCTTAACAATGTAATTTGACTATGTAAGTGTATTTTCGGAGATGATTTTATCAAATAAATACACTTATAAAACTTAAAAAAAACTACAGGTGGACACTACTGGATGGCTGGTATTGGTTAAATAGATGTATGGTAGCCATGGCTACAAGAAGAGGAAAGACGGTCTCAATCAGCGCATAGTGACGGCGTCCCAAACTATGGCATTTCAGCTTAATTTAATTGCATTATCACCCATCCGCTCACGAACGTCAATGCTATGTCAATGGTGATATGCCTCTGTTCCAACCCATAATTCACCCTCAAATCTTTGGGCACTTTGGGGCATTTTTGTGGATTAAGTTACATGAAGTGTTTTCTTATCTATGTGTGTTAATGAACTCAAAAGTGATCCTCTTGTTATTGAGGAATAACTTTTATGATGTAGCTAATTATTTAAATTTTGAGTGGCCATGTTGTCAACTGACATTATAATGGAGTTCACATTATTCTGGGACTGACAGCTTTACAACATATATTAGACACCACGGGGAAAGGGCAATTACCATCGCTGCATAAACTTAATAAATGTTTGCTTTTTCTATTCATCAGCCTAAGTGCGAATTTATTGAGGGTTGCCGACCACTTCTGATTACTTTTGTACCTATTTTGAAGATTGGCTAAACTGGTCATCCGTAAATATTAATTCTAATTTCTATAATTGTAAGTTGAGGGCGATATCAATATCAAATCCAGGGAATACCAAACTTTATCCATAATGCATCAGATTCTTACTTCTCACGCAACTTAGAATATGTAATTTTCATATTCCTTTTACTCTTAAAGCACTCTGAAATAGTTCCAAACTTTGCACATTTCTCCTAAACGTTCTATTGTTCTCTTAGGATTACTAGTGTTTTATAATTCTCATCTGACTGTGTAAAAAAGCGGTTGGAAAAATAACCTTTCTAGCCACTTTCTGTACCAAACTGACAATCAATATATTTTTTACAAATATCTATCAATTGCATTTTGAGGCCATACCAATATTCTATTCAGGAAAAAATTCTAATTTACCCATGATGCACGACAATTCTCCCTACTCAGTAAAAGAATGATGAAAATAAAATCACCATTCTGATCAACATTCTTTTCTCAACATTCTTAGTTTACATAAACCATATACCATAATCGTATGAACAGCATCCCTGTAAACACACTTACATTATTATACCTTTAAAAAACATATTTCTCTAGGTTAGGATAACTCAATTTCACTACGCTCAATAAAGTTCAAATGTAAGGGTTTATTCAGGTTATTTTACTTAAATGAATGTGTATTCTCGTTATTTAAACATTGTAGGAACGTTCCTAAAGGTTTATTTAGGTAAATTACCTGAAATAACGTAACATAAAAAAAACTATGTGCACTATTCTCAGGATATTTAGAAAAGAAATATAAAACTACCTGGTATCAAACAAAAGATAAAACGCTCCTCTATGTAGATTGGCCCTTTTGCCTACATTTTACAGAAACTCTTACAGGGACTTGAACTTGGTTGCTACAGATTAAGAGACAGCTGTTCTACTCGCTGAGTTAGAGGGACAGGTGTTAGTCAGTGGTGGATAGGGACCTCATATCCATGTTTCCCTTGTGTCATATATATATATCATCTAACGGTTGGAAAATATTTGCAGGAGGTTTGCAGGAGGTTTGCAAAAACATTTTCCTAACTATTGGAAAATGTTAAAATGTTGACAGAAAATCGTTTGCAAAAAAAACGTTTCCACATAGTAGGGAGCTTTAGCAAACCCTACATAACTCAATAAGGACAGATGTAGGCCAGTAACTATACATGCATGGGTTTTATAAGCTTTGGCGTGGTTGCTAAACGTCTAGGTAGTAGGGACCTTTAGCAGACTCGACATAGCTCATTAAACGCAAACATATCCTATGCCTTCAGCGCTGCTACATCTGCGTTTTATGAGCTTTTACGTGGTTGCTAAAGGTCCCTATTATCGGACATGCAGAACACCTACTGATTGATACACTACATAATGTCCATGACAAAAGTTTTTCCGAAATAAATAAGTAACCTCAAAAATCTTTAAGGTGGCAGGCGGATATAGACTGGATTTTTTCTTTGGGGGGGGGGGTGCTCAGGATTAACATATACTGCAAGCTACAGCAAAGTCCCGGGGACTAGATTCATAGTCCTGGGATTACATGTGTAGTCCTAGAGACTATACATCTAGTCCTAGGGACTATATATCTAGCCCAAGGGACTATTATTTCACAAACTGGGATAATTAATATACCATTATGCACAGTTCCAAATATTTGAATGTATGGCCTGCACAGTCCTGGAGACTAAAGGTGTAGTCCTGGGGACTATGTGTATAGTCCTAGAGACTACACTGCTTTTTCTCTGAAAATGTCTGCACTGCAGCAGCTGATGATAAACATGATTATAATGGATATAATATGATTACCTGCACCTTCTTATTTTTGTATATTCCATGTGTTTTGATCCATTTTCTCATGGTTTTTCCTATAGTTCTGGTCTGCTCATTCTTGTCTGACAGTAATGTAGGATGTCTGTACTTGTAGCCCAAAATTATTGCAAGCCAATGAACCTCATTCAGAAGTATCTGCTTCAATAGCCTCCCCCGTAAATCATTCATAGTACAGAGTGTTTTTAAGGAAGTTCCTATTTGGAGTACCAACGTGGGTGCCTCTAAACGCAAGCGCAATGTCTGTGCATTGGTAGTGCGGTATTAATGGCCTATACATTTAAGTAGTAAATACTCATTCATTAAGAATTCAATATTATCCAAATGAATCATAGACAGTTCAATGTTCTTTTATAAAGGACAGTAGATTAAAGTATTGCAGGTTTGTGTGTGCATTGCAGCACTTTACTGAGCAGACGCCACATTAGTGGTAATGGAAAAAATACAAAGTCTCTCTGGAGCCAAAACCATGCAACACATCTATACTGTCAGGCTGTTCATTTAGTCTACTAAAATATACAATAGAGAATGAAATGAGATCGAAAACTATGGTAGTTATTTTGCATAAATAGTGTTTGTTAATGTAGATTTGTCTGCAATATCACACAAGTTTCTGTCTGAATTGCACTATGTAGAATTATATGTAATGTGTCTAGACTCCAGTTGAACTTAGATTGACGTTTGAGCCACATAAATCAGACCGGCAGGTTTGGGATTGGTAAATGAACCTTAGTTCAGACCAAAAATCCACATAGATTTACGTCTGAGCAATGTACTTGTGTTTACTGGGTAGATACCTGATGATTTCTTCAAGCTTCAGAGGTTTGTTGTTAATTTTCAAAGTCATAACGGAAGATTAACCCTTTGGTGCCCAGAACTATTTGTTCAATATCCGTTTTTATTCAGCATTATTGTTCTGATGTTCTGATTGTTGAAATTATGTCCTGACTTCAACTCTTATTTTAAGATAAGGGTCATAAAATATTTCCTGAATGTTCTTGAAGTGGACTTATATCTTTGACTACAATTATTTAAATTCTGGTTGCCATGGCAACCCAAAACCTTCTATTAGCTGTTATAGGCATGTTATAGGCAACGTTCTGTATTTGTAGGACCAAAGAAGTGTCTTTTCTTACTCTGAATAGGCTATTCCTAGCACAGAAAACGTTCTAAATAAGAACCTTCATAGTGAAAATTGAAAAATATTGATACTATAATAAGTATCTACAGGAAAACTTGATACAAGATGATTTTAAGTGAAAAATCATATTTTTCATGTATATCAAAGGGTATTTTAGTGAAAATCGTGCATTTTGGGTGAATTTTGGATACTGGCGATGAATCACATATATGATCACTTATTTTTTAGTTAACCATGCACTATTCCTCAGATATACAATTCACATCAATAACGATGGTCTCATTGAAGTCGTGAGGTCATGGGGCTTAATATGAGGGTAAAACTTTAGAATTTGATCCAATAGAAGTGTCTGGATAGTTCTCTACTTCAATATGGGTGTTTATATGCCTAAAACCGCGCCAATTGGCGCGGTTGGGCACGTAAGGGTTAATGCGCATAAAAAATAAACAACTAATGTTGACCATCACAATTCACATTCGGCTCTTTTATTCCAAAAAAAAATGGCCACAAATATATAAACATAGAAAAAAGAACAATACTTAAGGCATTTTGACTCACCATAACTCCTGGAATCGATGTACATGAATGTACAATAATCAGGACGCAACCATAAATCGATTAAAAAAAAGCCTGTCATGCTATATTGATTACCAAATACGTGTATAAACATTGCTATTATTGGGGGTATTGGCAGATGGAAGGCAATGTGCCAATATGCTAGTTCTACAAGCCAAGTCTGCTTACATAAAATGGTTTATAGGGTACACCAAATGACTGTCCTGTCAAATGCACCTATGTTATATCTATATAAGACCATGGTACTACATCATGCAGATTATGGGGACATTTTCTATGGTGTGGCCAGGAAATCTACCCTTGATAAGATGCATATTGTAGAAAATAAAGCCCTTCCTATGGGTCTTGGCCTTACTAACAGACATCCTTTAATACTAACTCACCAGCAGGCTGCTATTTTTAAGCTGGACCCAAGGAGACGTATGCACCTTGTAAATTTTATGTTCAAGCAATAAGGAATTGAGTATTTTTATAAATAACATAAATATATTGACGAGAGTGCATGATGCTACTCTGTTTCTATGTATCAAACCAAAGAATGAGTTGAGTAAGAAAAGTGCTCTGTACAGGGGGGCAATAGCCTGGTTAAATCTAAGAAATATTGTTGATTACGAATGTTTCAAGTTAAACAGGAAAAAAGTGGCTAGGAAGCACTGGCTACCCTTGACTGTCATATCTGGATCTCCATCTGTGTGTATACGTTTATTTCTTCTCTATATGTACTGCATTGAAATACACATCTTTAGTTGGATCACCTTGCTGAATACTGGATATTTATATCACAAGTATTTTACTAAAAGGATTACTCTCGACGAAGTGTATCATAACATTCCGAGGGGTGCCCGCCCCTGTTCATTCACCACCAATGAAAAGAATATGATTTAATAATATATTGTTGAGGTATAGATAATATTGACTTGAATTTTTCGCAAACAATATTCATTGTCATCTGATATTGAAACCAGCCTTTGACTACGAGTTAAATTCCAAGCTCTTTTTCATGTACCAGTATAAAGAATATACTGGATTGGTATGATCATTTACCATCTCAAATTTAAAAAAATGCATGCATAGATATTCTGTGCTATTTGACCCAATAAAAAAACCTTTTCTTGAATGCAAGTTTCTATGCAAGCTGTAGATCTATGGTCTACCAATGCCAATTGAAAATACTGATTTTCATTAAAGATGGTCGATCCCATTGAATCAAAATGTTCAAAATGTTCAAAATTCAATTTTTTTTCTGTGGGTACCCTAAATCATTTAAAAACAGAAAACGAAAAGAGAAATAGGGGCTCCCGGGCTTCTTTTTGAAATATGGAATTTTGGAAAATAAAAGTATTTTAATTTTACATAAAAAAAAGGAAAGAAATGTAAAAATTCAACCAATAACCGCAGAATTCTGAAACATCACACAATGAACGCATGGATATATATACATTTATTCTAAAAATAATGTGTATTTGCCTGACAGATTGGCCTCGAAAGGCCCCGTATTCCGTTGAAACCCTTTATAAGTTATTATTTATTTTACATAAAAAAGGAAAGAAATGTAAAAACTCATATAATTTTATTTTCCATCAACCAATAACCGCAGAATTCTGAAACATCACACAATGAAGACAAGGATATATACACATATTTATTTATTTGTTTAAAAAAACAAGATGATAAACGTATAAATCGTCCTTTATCGCCGAAAAATATATCGTCGCCAGCCGTGAAAGATGAGGTCATGATGACAAAATCATCTATGCTTAGCACGGAAATCGAACCCGGGTCGCCGCGGTGAAAAGCGAGAGCTCTAGCCGCTAGACTATCTCGGACATGCTGCCTGGCAAATCGTCAGTTGGGGAATTTATGTAACTAAGTAATCTGTGATTTCACCACTCTGCTAAAGAGACCACTACTCCCCGCTTCCCGACCGCGGGGAGTAGCGGTCTCTTTAGCAGAGTGGAATTTGATCCGCTGACTTTAGGTATCCTTACGCGCGACCGGAAGTGAAGTTTTGAGCAAATACAGAGGTTTGGCAGAATACGAGGTCCGGTTATTCAGCTTTTGCAGGATACGAGGCTCAGTGTTGTACTCTACCCGACTTCATATTTTATCAAACCATTGAAAAATAAAGCAATTTATTCACTTTCATGCTCTTCAAATGCCATTTATTACTTAATAAATAAAAACTTCTGAAAAATAATAGAAAATTCCCAAAATATGAAAATATAAAGTGCTCTCAAATGCTCAATTTCACTCAGAATCGTCCAGAAATTACTTTGGGTATAGAGGATCTTTCAGGAAAGATGCCCACCAAAAAAGACATTATTCTGAGATAAGTAAACATATGCGCAGAAGGATGCGCAGTTGTCCATTCTGCTATGGCCTCGACCAACATTAATACTTATGAATGAAGTGTAGAGTAATTGTGAAAGGTGTATGCACCAACCATCATACTGAGCTTAGGTGGAGTAGAGCAGCTGAAAAATTCCCTCAGCTGTCTTTTTTCCTTTTCCTCTTTCCACGCCTTGTTTATGCCAGGCAATAGGTAATCATCTGCAATGAGAATATGTTTTTCCTTGTTAGCATGCTCTTTTAGGTGCCGCAAGTCAGACCTGACGTCCTTGTAACCATGTCCACCATCTATATATATAAGATCGCATTTAAGATCTGGATTTCTTGTTGTAAATGCTGGGATAGCCTTTTTTGTATCACCCCATATAATGTGAAGTCTACCCGGAAATAAGCTATCCAGAAATTCATACATAGGTTTGTTGTACTTTTCACTGCCTCGAGTAAATGTGTACACATGAGCTTCTGTGTTGCCAGTTAGCCATAAATAGCTACTGTGTCCAGCGTTGAACCCTGTCTCACATATAGTGTTTATGAAGCTAGCATTACTGACACTAAGAAAGAACAGGGCCTGTATGGGCTTCATTCCAACATTACCCACTATTGATCGGCCATATTTAAGTGCTTCTTTGTTTAACATCTCCATAGATGTACGTACTTCAGATATCCGGCTGGCTCTGTCTATGTTGTTTTTATACATATCTTCACACTTCCTTATTTGAACATCGTCAAAAGGAAACAGTTTGATCTCATCAGAGACAACCTTTATCTCAATTGCCTTTTCATTGGTGACAGAACAAGTATCCCACTGTGCTATCTTGAACATGAAGAAAACTAGAAACAAACTCAGTCCACATCTTAATCTTGTGAGCACCATATCCAAGGCGTTAGTCTGAAAGTTCATAAAAATCAGGATCATTTGTCTTGAATTCATGCATTAGTGATCTACACACATTTGAATCCCTCTATTGTGGGAAATCAACATAGTTGAATAGCTTTTAGTGAGTATTCATCATTTTCAGTTCTTGATTTAAACTTGTGTTGCAATATGATTCCAATAAAACTAAAAGAGATTTTGCCTGATTAGAAATGTTGTTTTTACTCCAGCCACCTGTTTTGCATCAGTTGATTTATTCATCAGCTGGTATCATTTTCCTGAATGATTATAACTAACTTTTGTATATTGGTTGATCTTTAACAATTCTGGAGGCCAAGCTATCATTGGTCTCCATTGGGGCCCTGGTTAATCTTACTTTGTTGTGCCCCATTCCTCAAATACGATACTGCAATAGACTACCAACAACGAGTAAGTTGCCTGGCGGCCATACAGTAAAAATATACCATTTTACCATATTGCTACCAAATGTCCCTAAATTTACATTATGCCACTAGTGCAAAGGTACATGATGCTGTAGGGTCGGGACGGCGCAGTCCGCAGCGCGCTTGCACAGCGATCGGAAGATCCTGTGTTCGAGCCCGACCCTGGGTTGACTCAGCCTCAAATGAGTAGCACTAGAGACTTGTCTCAATAGAGTGTGGAAGCAAGCAGGAGGCAGTGACAAAACAGGAGCTGGTGACAGCCATTAACCTAAAGCGACCACAAGTGACTCCCGTGGGCACTGTGTATGAATCCTGAGGTCAGTATATCCCCATGGTACTGGCATTCTATGAGGTACACCTCCTGAAAGCTGGGGGTCAAAGGGAGATTAGCACCCAGCGCCATGTGGCATGAGCCACCCGCCCAGAAAAAGACTTATCAAGCTGACTGATGTCTAACATAATAAAGGCAGGTGCTGCTGCTTGCTTGCTTGTTGTGAACGGATGTATTATATCACTACATGTTTGTATTCATTCTGATGTAATTTAGATATTCATGTGTAATTCATGATATAATTATAGTATACATAGACAAGTGCCAATGCCCATTAATACCGTTTCTGTCATATATTATGAGTGGGGGCTGGGGCCATATCCCACAAAGCTGCTGGCTGAGTGGGATATGCCCCAGACCCCACAAGTAAATTACATTAGAGAGGTATCATTGTAGTTGGCTTTTGCATTTATCTTTTGATTTGAAGCTATTTAATGAAGGAAAGAAAGCCTTTCTTCTAGCCATTGAATGCGGCCACATTGTATTTCAATGGGGGGACCCTTTCTATACTTAAGCATAGTAACTTTTGTATAAAAAAAATAACCTTCCTTGAAAGGAATGCGCCTCCGTAACAATATCATATCAGAAGGTCAGTTTATTAAAATATACCTGGCACAATAAAAGATTGAGTATAGAATTTATATGCGCTCACCTTTCTTGATCTCTAGGCTGATAGTGTCTGCACCAGATTGGTTCTGTCTGCTAGACTCTGAAAAGAAAGGCCAGTTTCCGTACCTAAAGGGGTATTTTCGGATAAAATTGTACCCCAGTACCAGGGGCTCAGACAGATTAGGAGTGTTGGTTCTGCTGTTCAGGCTTCATGTATTTACCCTCCAAGGAGTGCCTAGGAATTGAACGTTTGCAACTGGGGCAAATCTGGGGAAGTCACCAAACACAAGAAAAGGCACATCATATTCACAAGTATATCTTGTGTCCTTGTGCTGTTTGTAGGGTATCCTAAAGATAGAACCCAAATTATTGAGTTGATACCACCAGGTCAACCTTTCTGAAAACTTAAATAGGGCATAAAATCAAAATGTGTACATTTACTTTTGATTCCCTTTTGTGACAGGGGGGGGATGTTTTAAATATTCCTAAAACTTACAGTTACAATTGCCCCCATCTAACTATCATACTACTGTGTGGTTAACATACATTCAGACGTGGTGATTTTGCAGGCAGGGAGAAGGCGGGGCGTTGACACGCCATACTATACAAAGTAGTTTACAATTAATTTAGCCAATATAAACAAAGGGGGTATTACATTAATTTAATTTAATTTCATATTCTTTTATTCATTCTGGAATATTATCTGGGTCCAGGCCCAGTTACATCGCAGCCATTTTAGCAAATGGTATAATCACCGGGATGGTGTGTAATGGTAATGACTACGTGTATCACATGAATTTTAATTTTACTGGTAAAAACAGCCAGTTTGAGGAAACTAGAGTGAAGTTGGGAAAGTGTTGTAAATTCCTTTACATTGTTTTCCATTGCCCCAATAGCTCATAGACTCTATAAAAGAAGTTTTTATGACTTACAGCTTTGAAAATTGCTCACGTTTAATCCTAAATATTGGAGACAATTGGATACAAAATCTGGAGTCATGTGGTCATTCCAAAGAGGATATTCCTAATACACTGTTTATTACTGTGTTCGAAGCCTTGATAATATGGTATATTGTGGTTGACAGTTAATTAAAACATTTTTGGGCAAAACTGAGTTCTGTACCGTTTACTGGGAGCCAGGACACTACCCTTTTAACAAAAAAATGTTTTAAAGAAACTTTGAATTTGTTAATTTGTCCATGTGTACACACAGATCTGCATCTTTTTTTTACTTTGACCCAAATACTGTTATGCAGCAATAATAGCGATGGCATAGCAGTAACCTTACATCGACAGCACTTTGATGAGTCCCCTATAATAGCACGGACTTTTAAGCATCAATACATAATTTACAGATCACCTGTGGCACAGACCATCATCAACCTGGTAGAAATGTATAGTGATTGAAAGTGACGGTAAGATTCCATGGCAAAAAAAGGACAAACTGATACCCATGTTATTGTGTTTCCTCTTAACTCATATCAGAGAGAAAGTATTGAGGATGAGAATACAATTACCATACATGAAAGACATTTATATCAATGCAAACCAAGGAGCCATAATTGGAATTAATGATTAATATATAACTGCCATCTCACATGAATAGATCGTTCCTGACACATTGGCTAAGGGCGCATATATTGTCATCACTAATTACCTTGCTGCCGCTTGTGATCCAAACTTATGGAAAGGATGGTGCATGGGTAACTAATAGTTCATGTTCAAAAATAAGAAAATTATCTACGATTTAAACTGGATCGTTCCCAGAGTATCTAAAAGTGTGCATACATAAGCTGTAATATAAAGCTTAGGTGAACTCATTCATGTTAGACAAAGATTATTTATGGGAAATAACCTGGCATATTTCTGAATACAGCCAAGTGGCTATTTATATGTCACAGTCTAGATGACTTTCACTGAACCATAACCAATACCAATGCAGGTTCTGAGGTCTATGTTTGTATGTGCAATGCTTTGTCCAAGCCCATCATGATACCACACTTGGGATTATTAACTATAGCAGTGATTGGCTTCCTTATTCTCACTTTAAGGAAGATACATTGCAGATATCGAAATGTTGCATATGTTATTGCCTTTGGAATTTGTGTAAGAGTAGGATTTAAACATCATCAAGATCATAGCAGGATAGATGAGGGGAGTAAAAATAGCTCGTTTCCTGTTCTCACTCCATTACACTTGAGAACATCCGTTTTATCAGAAGGACTGCAAGATTTTTCAACTAAGAGTGAGGCAGCACTAACACAGCTAAACCTGTCTGGCTCATTACTGTACAGGTTAAAAAGTCCTAAAACCATCAATAACTCGTGGGTCAAGCTGATAGGCCAGGAATACTATCCACAACATGCAAAAACTCCCGTGATATTGGAATGGGGAGTAGATTACAATCATAGCAAGATAAGTTGGAGAGCAGGCCAAGGTTTGCTGAAACATAAATATAAATGTCCTGTGCATAATTGTATATACACGGATGACAGGTCAAAGTATCTTGAAGCAGATGCAATCCTCTTTCATCAGAGTGTTCATCAAGAAGTACCATCATTTCCACCACAGCGGTTGTTTCATCAACGTTATGTATTTCATCACCTGGAAGCACCTGTCCATCCAATCTTCCACTACCTGATACATCATAACAACCATGTATATAATAATCTCTTTAATTGGACAGCAACATATAGACATGACTCTGATATACATGGACCATATTCCTTGTTTCTAAAGAAAGATAAACCAGGGATGCCACTGCCAACGAAGGCATACATGTCCTTTAGGAAGAAGGGGAAAAAACTTGTGGCATGGGTTGTAAGCCATTGCAGAACAAATTCACGGAGGGAGAAGTATGTGAAAGAACTACAGAAATACATATCAGTTGATATTTATGGAGAGTGTGGAAATTTGTCTTGTGACAGGTCAAAAAGAGCGGACTGTCATTCGAGGCTCTTACGCCATTATTGGTTTTACTTAAGCTTTGAAAATGCAGTCTGTTTGGACTACATAACAGAAAAGGTTATTTATCCAATGAAACATGCACATGTTGTTCCAATAGTATACGGAGGTGCAAATTACACCAGTGTATTGCCTCCTCATTCATTCATAGATATTACAGACTTTGCATCTCCAAGAGTCTTAGCGCAGTATCTTATCAAACTGACAGAAGATGAAAACAGATATACTGCTTACTTTAACTGGACAGGGAATTATACAACACTTGTTGACCCAAATAGAATTTGCCAAATATGTGCCCGGCTTCATGAGAGACCTTTGACGGGCCAGGTGTACACTGACTTTACATCATGGTTTTCAAAAGGTATGTGTGATACAAGCTGGGTCAAGAGGAACATGATTCACTGGTGAATGCTTATATTATATATAGTCAATAGTCAGAAATCATGTCATAAGGTATTTGGAAGTCCCCATAATGAGAAAAAATGATATGATTATATTCAGAATTGCTTCCTTACTCGAATAAGTCTTTACTGCCAAATGGCAAGTAATATAAAAACTCATATGTCAAAACTTTTAGCGATAAATTGCTGTCCTTCCAATCACATTTCTCAGGAGGGTGTTTTCCCCCAGGGGTATATGGAACTGTATGTAACATAGGTGGGTCCATATGTACTTAAGCTGAGTCGGCCCCCCCCCCCCCAAAGAAAAAAACTTCAAGAATTAAAAAAAACAAAACTATTTTTTTGCTGTCAGCATCGAAAATAGGTGTTGGCTGTGTCAGCTCTTGCTGCTGAAAGCCATGTTCTTGATAATGTTGACATTTGACAACACCAATTATGGAGCTATTGAGAAATTGCATAAAAGCAGATTTTGAAAAATTGTGTGAACAGTATAGAAAATTGGGAATTTGTTTTATATAGGGACCTTTCTATTTGAAATTTGTATACCCATCAGGGGTAGACACTAACTTTTTCAGCCATGGGCCACCCGGGCCCGTAGCCTCAGAAATGCACAGGCCCGGACCTAAAGCTGTGGGCCCAGAATATATATTTTACTTTTCTTAAAGAGAAAACGATATATATCTCAGATCAAGATAGATCCAGACTGTACTAGAATGGCTGGCTGGATCGTGATTTCCCCTTTCCAATGATATATAACATGACTATATTGATAAAGCCACCCAGGCCCATAGGAAGGTAACTCTTCAGAAAACTGTTGGCCCGGACCCAAAGCTACGGGCCATTGGCTCCCGGGCCAGCGTTAGTGTGTACCCCTGCCCATATGGAGAAATCCCGTTTGAATGTTTAAAATATTCATATCTCTCTACCTAACCTTGCTGGAGCATGGTGCAGCTACTTAACAAGTATGACATAACGCAAAGTAGATAACTTAAATAATATAAAAATGGTAAAATATACTTTGACAAAAGTTTCAATACAAATCTCACTGTGTTCCTCTTCATTTCAACACATATATGAATCAAGAAAAATAAGCAGCACTATCTCATGATTCCGATAAACACAGTGTTTCAATGTATATGCATTGCACCGGAATGATATATTTTGGTCTATATATAACGCATCTCGCAACCAGTTTTTTTGTCCAGTTTTTTTGGCACGAATGAAATGTGATGAGTGGAATCCTGTCCCATATCAGATTTAATTACAATATATCATTCCCTTTCTCTACCTTACAATCTACATCATATAGCACATTACAAAGTATGACGCATCCCTGCATGTCTTGAAGTATGACACATCCTTTCCTTGACACTTCAGCATAGTCGTAAAGAACTTCACTGGGTTCCATGCGCTAAAGAATAGCTGAATGAGATCAGAACCATTCTCCATTGAGTAAAGGATTGGGAAAAATAAATTCATTATTCCAATCCTGCTACATCAATCCCAGTTCATGTATGGTTCATGTATGGTTTCCACTAAGTACAGTGGAATCATGATGTAGCATTATATGGTATGTATCTGTTGTCTTTCTATGTTATTTATTGAGGCATTTCAAACAATGGGTAAAATCTTCTGATTCAGTGTATTAATGTACCGCATAACTCCCTGCAGGCAGATAATTAGTTGAAATGTATAGGATAGCACACATTATCTAGCAACATAATATAACATATCAAAAAGAATGGAACGGGGGAGGGGGTGGTGGACTAACAAGTGAGGATATGACAGAAAGAACAGGAAAAACAATGTAGTGAGCAGGTGTAGGGAGAAGAGAGCCAGCTTTGCCCTGCATTTGCTACACACAGTCAGTTTACACAACACCAGTGACTGCATCCGGCGACATAAACAAGGCTATATTTTAATAAAAACAGCAGGATCAAAGTGGTACTACATGAAGTATACAATGAAACAGAATAATGTGTATCTTTTACTAGCTTTTGGCATCTTTTTGTTGAACTTAGCATCAGAGTTGGCAGATTGCAAATGGCAGCTTTCTGGAAGTGACGTCATATAGGGGATTCCCTAAGGGGTTTCCCAGTATTGCTATGTCGCACCTCGCTTTTAATGTCGCAAAGTCCTGTATTGGTGGGAATAAGGACAGGTGAATAGGGAATCCCATATTGGTACTCAGGTATGCAGCAGACCAATGCGAATTTCTGTACTCACATGCAGACATTATTAAAATAATGTTGTTGTTTTTTTACTGATACGGATCCCAATCTTTTTGGTATCTTACTCTGTGTTCATCCCGTATTGGTCCAATTATTCTATATTCTACCACAGATGCCCATAGAATCAGGTTTACTGGTTCAAAGTGCAAAATATGCAGCAATTATTTAGAAATTTGACTTTGATTCCGAGGTTTCAACTCGGTGATTTCTAGGATTCTAAATCAAATTTGGTCTTGCCTCTAGGCACTGGCAGAGGTCGCCCATATTTCGAAAATGGCTCACATAACAGCTATAACTGAACAAAAAGTCATGGTATAAGGCTAGTTAGATGCAGAAATATTTGGCTTATTAGGCCCTAGTGTTCCAGCCCTCCACCCCCCATATTCTTTTGTTAAATTTGACTTTGTTTGGAAAGTTTCCACTCGGCTGGGTTGATGATTATTTTGAATCCAAGACCAAGTTGCTGTCAAACGACTCAATTTTTTTTCACCAGGTCTTCGCCAGGTCCTTTGCGGAATAACCTGGCTAATGGGATATCCGCAATTTCACCCACAGTATAAGATTATTTTGGGGCTCACCCCCTTCTACAATATTTTAGAGCAGTTTTTATGGTTGCATCAAGCCAGATCCAAATCTCTCTATATGAACAAAATTTGTGGACTTAGCTTGCATATTTGAGCTTTAATCAATGAATCTTCATAGCGTGTTTTTTACACTATAAAAACAAATAAAACAAACACTTGATCGACAGTAAATGTGACTTCTGCGAACAATAAATCCTCTTTTATTTGGACATGTGAGTTGAATTTGATTGCAGATTGCCAAAGATTAATATGTTTTCTTAAGTTGACAGCATTTTGGGGAGGAGAAACAATGAGAAATGGTGGAAAATGGACTTGAACCGAGATGAGTCAGTAAACTCGCCTGACTGGGCTAGATTAGTGAAAAGTCTGACTACATTATTGTTAGAACCTCTTAAAATAATTATGATGATGCAGTATATGATTATAGTAGTGAACACAAGAAATATATATGATTGTGCTTACAAGTATGGCTGACTTTACCCGCCCATGACATAATGGAACAGCCAAGCAAGCACCAAAGGAAAACAATAATAACACTGGATCATGGCACAAGTCATCACAGATGACTTGTGACAACAAATGTCCCACCCTCTTGTCCAATGCTACCCTATCTGTGTCTGCGCAGACACTTGTAATAAAATACTTGATCAGATTTCCAATCGCCCTTCTCCTCAGTAACATTGAGATCAACACCTGCTTTGGCTATGTAAGTCAAACCTCCAGCCCCGAAGCCATGTGAGGAATCCCAGAAGCCACAATACCTGCTTTACTTGACAAGAGTTCCAATATATCTGAGAATAATGAAAAAGACAATGATCGAACATCAGCCCCCAGAGGCATCAATTGGAAAGTGCCCTTTGTTACATTTTCATTTTCTTTCTATAAAATATGTCTACCCGTGTCTTCTCAATTAATATATATCCCTTTTGATTCATAAGTGCATCAATTTCCAAATATCTTTGGTTACTTTCCTGTTTAGTTCCTTTAAAGATCAGGTATTCAATTACAATGATATCGATATCTAGATGTGAAAATGGTATTGTTTTAAGAACACCTAGTTCTGCACCTTCCACGTCCAGAGAAAATAAATCAACTCTTGTCCTATTCAAGGCTTTTAGCAATGAATACAGTGTAAAACACTGTACTGTTGTAAATCTAGAGTGCTTAATTGTTCGCTGTTTCTCATGAGCAAGAGCATTGAAGTTACCAAATCCAAATTTGGCTTTCCCTGAGATGTTTTTACTGTTCAAGCAAGCATTTATGCTAAATGCCTTTCTATTCTTTGATTGGAGTTTCAGTAACCTTGATTTGTCAGGCTCAATAAGAAGCCCTGTCCAGTTCCGCTCCCTCTCGAAAAAGAGTGAATTTGAGAAATGCTCTCCATCATGCGCTCCGCATTCCACAAAGAAGCCATCTGAAATTACAGTAAAAAGTATGAGATGGACAATGTGTATGATATAGTATATCTCATGGACACTTTTTGATGGAAGGCTGGAGGCAAATGTTTTAAATACAATATGTGTAGGTACTGGGCCATTACTAAAAATGTGAGGAGCTTTCCTTGCATTACGCTCTCAGATCATAATAGTTTTCCACCTGTATAAAGATGGATGTAGTTCATGAACATATATGCATAGCATCCAACTCCTTTAACCTTTGTTCCGTTTGTCTGTTGAGCTTCAGGGAGCTTGGCCCCTAAAATACCATTTTTACCTTTTTCAGGCCCTGGTTTCTACCAGAAGGAGACATGGGACTAATACAATGTTGCTAACAAACTTTTGGGATATTTTCATTGGTGAAGGGCATTATCTGTCATTATTATTTCTACTCAGGCTAGATTGAGGCGCATTTTGCTTTCACATCCCAATTTTTTGGTGCCCGATTGGACGGTTTGTTGGATAGAAAGTGCTTCCAAACCAATTGGATTAATTATTCTTGCCAGGTCCGATTGATTTTGGCCCAACTCAACTTGATAAATTCAACCCTCATGCTGGAGTAATCTACTCCTTCACCATAAAGACCATATTAGGTTATCTAAACAATGCATTTGATAGAGCATTTTTCCAGGAATATAAAAATCATTGACACAATGTGTAGGACTGCAGATTTAAACAAACTGGACGATAGAAGAGAACCCAGCTCAACAAAAGTGCATTGACATGACTGAGGACCCAGGTGAACAGGATAACAGAGACATAAGAACTAGAGCTCATGATTGAATTTCATTAAAAGTAAAATGGCCCAGAGGCAAAGATAAAGTTTAGAGTTTTGACGGCCCACAGTCTGGAATGGCTTGGATGTCTCAGTGAGAATTCTCAATGATACATCTAAGTACTGGGCCTGGAATGACCTCCATGATTATGTAATAATACCTGCTTATTATGCCCTCTTCTTCTCCCTCTCATCTCTTTTCAAAAGACTAACATACTCTTATGACTCAGTGCTGGGCTGGCTCTGGCAAACCAGCTGACGGAGGAGTGGGGTGAACCCTTGCTTGACCAAATATGACACAAAACCGGAGGAGGATTTCCCTCCACAACTCACAGGGTGCCATGTGACCAACCTAGAACCACTCCAGGTCAGTGTTTACATTGTTGCTAAGGTGTGTCCCAAGACCAGGCCTCTGACAGGCCTAGATGTTGGGTCAAGGCCACTGCCTGGATGGGAGACCAACCAGGCTTGGACTTGCATAGGTCCCCTCAGCTGGGGATCTATTTAGTGGTTAACTTTATGAATGTTTATTCAAGCTTGTTAGACACCACCACAGTCTAAGGTTGATAAATTTCATACAATATGGGGGTAAGTAAGTAAGAACAAACCCAGTCCCCACTTAGAGGAAACTCTAGGTACAACAACCCATGAGTGTTGAGAATGTATCAGATAGACTGCCCATAGTGCATAAAAAACATTTTAATGCAATATTAGGAAGCCACATGTAGGTTCCGTTTCGTTAATTCTTTTGTGGAAAAACACTCCCCTCTCACTAAGGGCTGGATGCATGGCTCCCTCGGTAACCTTGTTACCATGGCAGAGAGTCAAACATTCGGCTGGGAGAGTGCGAGAAAATTTCACAAAGAAAGTGTACCCAATGACTCAAAATAGTGGAAAAACATAATCTCATTATATGCACACTATTGATATGCAATTCCAACTATGCATATCATGGGTTTAAGCCTGTACATTAAGCTCTCTAGTAATTGCCCACAATAATACAAGGTTGGCAATACTATCATATTTTTGCCTTTGATTAAACGTTATACTTGCAGAATAGCACTCCCCTAAGTTGTGGGTAATTTGAAACATTAGAACCATAGCTCCCCTTAAGGCCTCTTTATGTTTTCAAAATATGTAGCAGTTATAGGACGTGTTCCAATCTGTATGCGAAATACAGTGAAGGAGCCTTATTATCATTCGATGTGTAATTAAAAGGCAGGACCTGGCCCTTTCTTTATGCAGGTAAATAAAAGCATTCCAGCTCAGCTCAGTTTAGCTACCAAATTGCCTCTAATCAAATGAGATGGGCGTAATGATGACGAAGAAGAAAAATAGGTGCAGAGGAAAGTGAGATACTTGTTAGTATGATTTAAACTGCAAATGAATCACACATTGCTCCAAACAGTATCTGGGAATTAAGATTTGTGACATGTACACATCAAAGGGGAGTCACCAGAACACCTGCCTTTTCCAATGTTCTGGTGACTTCCCCAGATTTACCCGAGTTGTAAATGTTCAATGCACAATTGTATAGCTGTTTATGTATAACACAGAATATTGACAGGATAGTACTCAATTTCTGGCAGTATCACACTTACTTCTTTTCTGCTGTAGAATGGCATCAACATATTCTGATTGTCCATGTTGTGAGAAATGAACTTTTTGTGGTTGTGATAATTTCAGGGGTCCAGCTGATGGAGAATGAATCCACCGAGAACGAATCAGCCCCAATAACCTTGGGTGTGTCTGGTCATCAAAGTCGTTTTCCAGTTTCCTTATCTCTTCATCAGTAAAATTCTTTTCCAGTTTCCTTATTTCTTCATCGGTAAAACTATCCCCTTCTCCAGGTAATTTATGCATCTTTGTAGAATAGAGAAATCCCAAAGCGAGTAGAACAAACAGAATCAGCACTTTCCTGGAGTCCATTTTCAGGTAGTTCTCAGAATACAGTACTAAAACAGCAAGTTGTTTGAATGTGCTTTATATGATTTGCATTTAAAGGTATATACCAGGGTCTACTCATACGGCACCTGGTGGCAAAATATGAAACTACCCTTAAAGCATAACTCCCTTTTGCATATCATATAACTCACCTTTATTAACCCTTTCAATGCCTCACTATGGTATTCTACATATCTTGTCACTGTTTTTCTCTGCTTCAAAAAGCTGTGCCCTAAGCGATTATAGGTCACTAGGCTGACTAGAAAATATTTGAATAAATCCCGAACTGTTTATAGTTATCAATGAATCACTTATTTTTTTGTAAAATGTGTATTTTGATCCTATGTACAGATGGCTAAGGTTTTATCAGTCATGGCTCTTTGGTTTCACCTATGACTACCCATTTTCATGCATTGATTATGTTGCATATAATCTCCTCTAAAGATCTGAGAAGTTTGGTTGAGATATTATGGGTCAATCTTTCAAAAAATTGAAAAACTTTGAAAAAATATGGCTTTACCCATACACAGTCATAGTTAAGGGTGTCCTATCTTCAAATGTCTATATATCAAAATCTAGCACTTTGAAGTATTGATTTCTTTGCTTTTATTACATCACCATATATAAAACTAATATAATTCCAAGTGATTAACAGATATTATGGGTAGATCAGAATTGACCGAACCCTGGTGTATACCTTTAAAGATGAATGTTAAATGATTTTCAAGATGGTTGTTGAAGTGATCTATTATCCTTACTTCAGAGTGTATGGAAAAAGAACTCTTTTATAAGCACTCTGGTCAGTCAGCTATACTAAGTATTCCGTACATAGGTCTGGCAAAAGGATAATCGCTGCAGACACCATTTCTGCGGCAATACAGTTTGCATAACACTGGACTCATGCTTCATGTAGGTATGAACTTTGGATTTGAAGGCCCATGTGTACCCAGACTATATCAGTGTGACTTGTCTACGCTTTATATGGTGATGATAGGGCTGCTTGATACTTCCATAGGTGAATAGGAAGAGCATGACTATGCCTCGGGTGGGTTAATTAACAGAACCTAGGTTTTTATTCCATAAATTAGGAAAATATAAGGGCATGATTGAATAAATTCTAAAAACCCATAATTATCCCAGGTGGCGCTGTGGCATCAAATTGGGCAACCTATCCAAAAACCGAACTTAGCCTATCCAAAAACCGTCCTTAGCCCAAAGAAGGCAGGCTGTCCTAAAACAGATTTTAGCCCAAAGTTGGCAGCCCATACAAAAAAAACTCTATGCCTAACTTGCTTAGCCCGCTGGGGCCACACCAAAGCCCATTGCCCTTAACCAATGGGCACCAGTCAGTTTGCCTACTCAGGGCCACACTTTGCAAACACAGTGCGTGGCCACTCCGTGTTTGCTGCTAGGGACCCTCCGAACATCTATCCCCTGCCATTTACTCCCCTAGTACTTTTACCTGCTAGGACATCCACACCCTTGGACATCTACCTCCTTGGACCTTTACCCTTATCTAGAGGAGGTGGATATCAGAAGAAGATCATATATATCAGGGGAAGATTCATATATAGCCCTGTCACATGGTCCCTTGACAATTTAATGAGTAAATAGATGTTTAACTGCTTCAAGACTAAGGGATAAAAAATGCACTTTTTATTCAGAAAGTCATTGACTATTTGAAGATGGATGTTGAGTGGTCAGAATGGAAAGTCTTACCCTCTATGGCTGTAAGTGGTCTGCTCTCTAACATTAAGCAGATTGGTATAGAGATCCACCGCTGGAAGAAGGGCAGTGTGCGAGCTATCCACCTCATCAATATCCTGGAGGATCACGGGTTCAGAAAGTGGAAGATGCAATACAACACCAACAAGCCAACTACTTATTACCTAAAGGATAGGAACCGCACATCACAATGTATGAATCTTTATTACATCAATACACACTTTCTAAACAAGGGTTCCATTAGTCCATTTTTAACTACTGACGTATGAAGAATTTTACTTTGAGAAACACTTTAAACAACCCAAGATTCATGATGTGAGTTTTTTTGAGCTTTAATATGGTATTCTTTAGAATAACAATGGCAAAACCTAGAAATTTCGCTCTCTACATGTATGTCCTAAACAGTCATTTATCATAGAGCTCTAGAGTTATCCTGTTCTATGGGCATAATTATGATAGGATTCCTAGTTGGCCAGGAGTAGTGAATTGTAAAGTTAAGTTAACTGTGATTAAATTAATGTCAGGCTTTCAATTGCAATCAATTTTCCGAATCAAAGTGTGGGAGTTTTTGGTAATCTTATTTAAGATATTCAATAGTCTTGATGGGACTTCCTACACAGAAGGCAATGGAAAGTCTTCTTGTGAGTGTATATTGCATTTATTGTCATTATGTGATCTTTATAAATACATTGTTTGTCAACTTGGTAAGTAAGTATGGCGGTATGATTTCATTGAGCTTTTAGGTATAAAGTATGAGGATATGACTTAATAAAAAAGTGTGACACACAATGATTCATTTTATAGTGTTGTACATGTTTTACACACAGTGTAGCAGATATACTATGTAAGCAGCTATTACCACATAGTAGACAGTCACTGTGATATGACTAGTATCATATTTAGTATTCCTTTTAGGAAGGCCTTACGTACAAATAATTATGGGTAATTTATGTCATCTGATAAGAACTGCCCTATAACTAAGGCTAGATGACACAGAGTGCACCTGTAGCGTACCTGTAATAAAGTTCAGTTGGTCAAAGGTCTTCTCATTACAGATCATTATGGGTGATTTCAAAAATGTTGGGCTATAATCAAGGAGATACAAGAGTCATTATTTTCAGGTTAGGTTTAACCCTTCATGGGCAACACAATGTTTTAATGCACGATGCATATTTGTTGTCATGATGTCAAAGGGGGTTATATTTATATGCCCTCCTGGAAAGAAGAACCACCGAGGTGGCATGCTTGTATCCTGCATACAAATGGGATAGCATAATCAATCAATACCAGGACCATCACCCATAGATTTTTCCTTGCAATTCTTCATGCAATATGTTAAAATGATGATGAGATCAAGCGTAATAAAGAACTATATCAATTATACACCTCTTGCTGAGGTTATTTTCTGTGAATTTCTAAAAAAGAAAATCAGAGTTAATCGACCTATCACCTCCTACCACTCTGCTGTGTATGCTGCTCGGCCACCACTGTGGATAGTCCCCGCAAGGCAGGCTCCAACAGCTTGTCTGAATGGGCAAGGTAATGGTATGCTCCAGGGAAAGAACTATAGCCAATTTTCGCCAACCCATTTTTAGTGTAACCCATAATCATTTTATTCAGAATGGTCCATTCTATTCAGTGGTGGGGGTTTTAGGTGGTTTTGGCAGAGATATCTATAAAACTGTTGAACAAATGACCTGTTGATAGCCTGACTGATTTCAAATAGTAACTATTGAAATGGGAAATGAAATATTGTGCGTGGAAATAAAATATTGTACCTTGTTAGATTGTTAATATAGAAGAATCCATGGCCATGAGCTATAGTGAATTGAATTTAAATCTCATGCATTTAACCCCCAGTTTTATACATGCAACATCAATGCCTAGCCTAGAAAAAATGTTCAAATTTACATGCTTGCACTGCAATTGTATTTCCCTTATCAATTAAATTACCATTATCTATATTAAAACCAGCTATAAATCCTACAGATTGTGAGAGACACACTCTATCCCCTAATTCTGGTATGGTCATTTGATATTGTAAGATGTCTCATTGCAGAGTAATGAACTATTTTATTTAGGTTATTTAGTACTACGACACATACAGACCCGGGAACGCGGCTCCTGAGTGACCTACCTAGTATAACCATTTTACCCCTTATATTGAGGTAATGCAATCCATACGGCATCATCAGCAATCCATACAGCATTAGTTATTTCAAATTCCAATATTCCCAAGCCTGTGGTACAGTTAATTCTTTATTTGATGCATATAGTAGGGGTCAATGAATAGAGAATAATGTCTTTTTTCAAATGAGCCCCTTAGCTTAGAGATCCTGTAACTGGAAGGTGTTGTTAGGGTTCAAAAGCTGATCATACCTCCTATAACTTGTGAGGTAGAAACAGCCCGGAAACTGGTATGACACTGCCCATGGATAACACTGTTCTACAAATGTTCAAAAGTTGAAAAGAAAACGGCACCAGACACATTTATTCTTATGTATTTTGACCTGGGGAATTCAAAAATAGCACTTAAAATTGTGTGATAAGTCACAGTTTTGAGATATTCACATGTTCTCTTTTTGTATCACTGACTAGTTCTTATATATATACACTATCTAATCTGAAGTAGAAAAATGCCTTTTTTCATCTGAAACCTATTTTAATCCAGTTACCAGATTGTTATGTTACTGATTTATTGCAGAATTAAGTACTCTTGAAATATCACATTGCAACATATAACTAGTGCCTAATAATTGCCGTTTTGCCTTCCTAAATAGATTTTATTGATGAGTGTCCAAATAAATGGATAGCTTTTATCAAAAAATTGGTTCCAAGAGGAATTTTAAATGCCTATTATAAGCTTTGCGATGTTGATGACAATACTAGGACCAATATATCATATTTATGATATGAAAATGGCTGCCATGGTCACCAGAAAGTGGCATTTTTGCCTAGAAATCATCAATTTTACATTCCTCATATGTTATTCTATGAACAACGATGCAAAACCAAAGATTTACCATTGTATTCTGCATACAACATTACCCAAAGGCATTTCTGGTCTATTTAGGGCTCTTCGGCCACCCTGGTGCCCTGCAGTGCCTAAAAAAAGTACTAAAAAAGGACCTGAAGGTTTTTTTTGTCAGAAGGGGTTATAATTCTGGTCTTAGTGGTTTTAAGAAATGTCATATGCTTTCTCGATATATTTACAGCTATTATAGCGTGTTTTCAACAAATATCGCTAAAATACCACAAATTTAGCGCCATGATAGTATGGAAATCTGTTTCTCATGATTTCTCATCCTTGAATGGGATTCAGGGTTGGGCTATCTCTGCCAGGGAGACAAAATTGAAATTTTTTCATGGCTGCTGTCCCTGCTACATGTTGGTCATACCATACATCTAGTATAGTTTTTGGATTCAGTGACCTCAAATTAGTCTAGTAAGGCAGGTCTGCCCCCGGTTGTTTTTTCGTTGTAGAACAGTGTAATGAGCAAAAACCGTAGTGCATCCAAACAAATGACATATGGTGTACTTCAGTAAACGTTTGTTGATATTGAAATAAACCTGATGAACATGATGAAGGTTAGACTTTATATCAGTTATAACACTATAATATTGTATAAATGGTATATATATTACACACCTCCACTCATTTCCTTCCATATTGGCCCAATTCAGCCATCAGTTGCTGGGCAAAGACATCACCTGGTCAAAGAAGTCACCTGGGCAAAGACCTAGCCTGGTCAAAGCCGTCACTGAAATACGGCTGATAGTGGTGAAACAAGCATTTGGGGCCCGGCTGAAATTCTCTGACATAGTCTATTCTCTGCTGATTGTTCCTGTAGGGGTCTGGGTGACCACTTCCTGTGCAATGTATTTGTGACAGCTTTGGGGGAATTGAGATATTCAAGATGGCCATAAACATCTTTAAAATTGCATATCTCTAATCTACTTAGAGACACAAATAAAAGATCTTAAAGTACATTTCAGTAGTCAGGGAATCATATCCTGTCATTAAGGATCATGTATATGGCAGCCATTTTGAAATATAGTCAAGATGGCCGCCTGAATTTTGTAAAGAATCTTGAAAGGTGCACAACCAGAATACCTTCAAGTCATGAAATAACCCCCTTGATAGACTGAAACTCGTGAACCGATGTCTACAAATTTAGGAAATCTTAAGAAATATTCAATATCAACATCATCTGAAGATGAAAATGCTGATAATGATTTCAAATCATAGGGCAGATAATTTGTGCTAAAACCGAAAGAATAGCTCCTCCAACGCTAACTTTCCCACCCTGTTTAACTTGTGAACCAAGATGGTGAATGGTGCAAACCATCTCCCCGGCTTTTGGAAGTCATTGGGAAAGCTATGTCATATGCATGTACAACATCCACACCTAGCTTGTACATATTCTGATTAATCCAGTCATTCATACCCTCAATAGCCTGGTTGTTCAGGAACCTTCCATGGTAACCACGTTGATGTAAAGGCATAGTCTCTACCCAAATGATTTTGGGTGATTTCTCTAGATCCAGAAACATCTTAAAGATTTTGAAGATATCACTCATAGTTGCTATGTATATTATGATGCCCAACTCTCTAAGGTCATGGGCACCTGAATTAACTACCAATACATCAACTGAGACTGAACCATTGGCAACATTCTGATATACATCCAGAAGGTTACACACAAGATGAATGCTATGGAGGGTCCACTGAAATATTACTTTCTGCAATTTGTTTACACCCTGTCTTAATGCAAATGTCCATTATATTCTCCAAAATTGTAAATCCTCTTTTTCTCTGAGGCATCATTTTTCTAGCTTAAGCCAGTATCCCCTCTCATGATCCTTACCATTACTACACTTTGATTTTTTGTATTTGTGGTAGGTATATCTGCTGGTCGTAGAACAGTATCAAATGATCCCTTGTAAAAGTATTTTCGTCCGTGATCTCTCAGTTTTCTAATATCATTTTGCTTACGGATGAACAATGTGTCTATCACACTTATTTACACTACAGATATTGTTATATGGAAGTCATCTTGTAGCCCATTACAAACAAAAGATTAGGTACTATCATTAAAATGATCAACTAGATCACATTTACTGATAGTTTCAGTAGTATTAATTAAAGAAAACATATATATCATTCATTTTTTGCTTAAAATCTGGAATTTTTTTCAGTAAATCCTGAGGATTTGTGTATTTTAATATCTTTAATTAACTTCCGAACTTCATCCTCTGAGGTCGTTAATTCTGTCAGCTCACTTTATACTCTGGGAAAACAAGGCTCCCATATTGAGTTGCTATCTTCAGAAAAGTCAGTTCCTATGTTTGTGAAATAGGAATTAATTTCCGGAGCAAGGTTCTCTGCTTTGATAATTTCTCCTGTGTCTCCAGACACCAAAGAATTATTTGACTTATCAATATTTCCTGGAAGAAGTTCAGAAATTTCATGCCAGAACCTGCTAGGATTGTTTCTGTGCTCATCCAGCTTATTCTTACATGATTACCTTTAGTCTTGATAACTAGTTTGGACACTTTATTCCTGTCTTTGTTAGCTTCCAAATACAAGACCAGTCAGAGACACAGTCCCTGACAACCCCAAATATTGAATAATTCTCTAAACACTACTGTATTCTTCATAAAAAATACTTTCAAGCATTTTTGGAGATACTTTTCACTAACTTGCCATTCGGCTGCCCACTGGTGGCCAAAGCTTGAACTAAAAATCCTCCATGAAGGTCTATTCTCACATGTTGAGCCACATTTTAGAGCAATATTGTAGAAGGGCCCCAAAAAAAGGTTTGTTTCAGGTAACATAGGAGGAAAGTCTAGCCATCCCTCTAAATACCCAAAAATATCCATAAAGTGTAACAATGTGGAGATTTCTTCAAAATTGACTGCCTTTCTATTTCAGATTATTTTCTGAACATGAAATTCATAGTCAACTCTGCATGAACCCTAAAATTGACAAAAGAAAATAATAAAAACATGAAAGATTTTATCAAATTGCATAAAAAAATGTAGGGTTGACCCTGTTTTGATAGAGTCAATAGGGTGATCTGAAACAAACATTGATTTTAAAATTTGGCCTAGCCTGCATAATTTGATACCGATTTTGATGTTAGAGTTAGATAGTCAGCCTCTATATGTTTTTGACACAGATAGTGGTTATGACACATATATTGGTTGCACACCTCCTACTCCTCTAGTCTGTCATTATCACCCTCTATGCTACATGATACCTGTAACAGGTTGCTTGCTGTTTTGCATGTGGGTCTCATCAACGATCAATGTGATAATTTGCAGAAGTTATGGATACGCGAATGTTATTCTGTGGGAAAAAGATGTTTTTCCATGCTTTGATCTGCTTGAGTACTTCTCTGTTACTATTTGGATATTTGTCGACAAATACAATCAACACTATTAGATTCAGGGTAAGTAAGATGTTAAATCTCTGTTGACAAAACTTTCTGAAAAATAATTATGTATGTCACTATAGAAAGATATCATGGATACCATGATGATATATTCGTTACAATGATAATGTTGCAGGGTTACCATGCAATGCCTCACTGTTACAATGGGATGTCTCAAGGTTATTGGATAATGTCTTACGGTTCCCTTTAATGTTTCATTGTACCTTTACATTGTTGTATATTTAATACAAACCTAACATGGTCAGATGATGGAATAATTATGGCTATTACAAACAGATATTGGACACTTACCACACACATTTCTCACCCTCTTTTATTCCAATTCATAAAAGAAATATAACTACACATTTTTATATTTCCTCATATTTTCTGATCAGGTTCAAAATATGAACTAAGCCACTATTAGTCTTGTAGTAAAGTGTGTATGATTAGTCAATGAATAGTTGGGAATATTCAGTAATCATCTTATCTAGCATGTTCTACAGTCCCTATCTTGCTCTTTAAAGTAGAGTCTTTGTGCCACTGTTATTCTGTCTGGCTACTCAAATAGGAGGTGTCTCTTTATATTGCGAAGTTGACAAATATGTACAGTATTGCTTCCATTAATGAAATACCTTTTTAAAATATTTAAAAAGAAAATGACAGGACTATTCTGACTTACACACACACCACTGCCAGCTGTCACACACTGTATGCTGACACACACTGTCTGCTGTCACACTGTCTGCTGTTACACGGTCTGCTGTCACACTCTCTGCTGTCACACTGTCTGCTGTCACACACTGTCTGCTGTCACACTCTCTGCTGTCACACTGTCTGCTGTCACACACTGTCTGCTGTTACACTGTCTGCTGCCACATTGTCTGCTGTCACACTGTCTGCTGTCACACACTGTCTGCTGTCACACTGTCTGCTGTCACACACTGTCTGCCATCACGCACTGTCTGCTGTCACCCACTATCACATACTGTCACACACTGTCACACATTGTCACACAGTAGTAGTAGTAGTAATATTTTAAAGCAGTCGGGGCAATCGAGGCAGCGTAGGGGCCGCAAGGCCGCGGAGCTGCCTACCCTGGCGGCAGGACCTATATCCCGGGCAAAAGCCGGCGATCCTGGGACTGCCACACATTGTCACACGCTGTCTGTTGTCACACACTGTCACACATTGTCACACACTGTCTGTTGTCACACGCTGCCACACACTGTCATACACTGTTGGTTGTCACACTGTCTGCTGTCACACACTGTCTGCTGTCACACACTGTCTGTTGTCACACACTGTCACACGCTGTCACACACTGTCACACACTGTCTGCTGTAACACTGTCTGCTGTCATGCACTGTCTGCTGTCACACACTGTCACACATTGTCACACATTGTCACCTACTGTCTGCTGTCACACACTGTCACACACTGTCTGCTGTAACACTGTCTTCTGTCATGCACTGTCTGCTGTCACACACTGTCACACACTGTCACACATTGTCACACACTGTCTGCTGTCACACACTGTCACACACTGCCACAAACTCCCACACACTGTCTGCTGTCAAACCATTTACTGTCACACACTGTCTGATGTCACACTGTCTGCTGTCACACTGTGTGTAGTCACACAGTCTGCTGTCACACAGTCTGCTGTCACACTGTCTGATGACACCACTGTGAGCTGTCACACACTGTGAGCTGTCACACACTATCACACACTGTCTGTCACAAACTACCAAGCAAAAACAGAATTCTGATGAATCTGATGGTTCTTTTATTATCAGAAGCAAATTAAACCTGGGTTCTATTGATTTACTTTTTGAAAAACTAGGGTTTGCCGATTAGTGACCGGAGGAAGTTTTTACAATCTAGAGCACTGAGATGGTCGACTGACAAATCCTTTCACCAGTACGTCACTTATAACAATCGTTTTTGACAAGTATTCTAGTAATATAAAGAATATCTTATTGTTCAATTTGCTAGTCTGCCCTGTCTTCTGTCTCCATATGATATGTTATATTTTGCCTTTTGCTGTATAGATATCTCACCTCTCCGGATGTCATCTGTAATCACTCTCAGCGTTCTGGAAAGGTAGGTGATGGAGGCTGGGATGTTTGTTTATCCGGTCCCTACCACCTGAAACCTCCATGCCTTGTGTACTCTTTTGGGTAAGTCAAATACCATATATCCTTCAGCTAATGAATGAGAAACATTTGAGAAATAATCCTGATTGTTTAAGTCACTGTGCTTTAACTGTAAAATGTTTACTGCCTCAAATACATTTACTTGTAGAGCATTTTCCATTACAAATTACATGAAACAATTGATTAATCTACTTACGCTATCAATTGTCATTTCCAGAATTAATTATGATTTCTCATTTGATGATGGAATCGATAAAGTGTTTAGATGTGTTGTTAAATCCTTCGACCCAAGGTTAGTTGAGTAGAGGTAAAGGTATATCAAATATTAATCATTCCAGCTGGTGCTTCCCATGCCATGTGTTTTGAGATAACAGTGAAACACCAACAAAAATGCAATCAAGAAGTGTCTTTGAAATAGTAATATATTGGCTTCATATGAACACATACTTTACAAGATGATCAGCAGAAAGATAGTGACATCTTTCCATACACAGGGGAACCCCAAACAGCATTCTCTGGATGAGATAAATTACTTCATGTGCATGTAACACATTATTCCTCTATCTATGTTACAGTATGAGAAGAGTTACAAGTCATCACCGGGGTAATAACATACATTTCTTCAAATATGGCATAGGAGAAAAAGACTACAAAGATAAGCATGGGTGGCAAATGTATACTTTTGCTACAATTCTCAAACAACAAAATGACACCAATGTAAGTTTATTATTGCTTTTGTTTACAATCTTAAAACCAGCCATAACTAACCCTCTAGGTCAAGGTTCAGTGAATATGGACCCTGTAAACCTGCTGACCAGCCTTTGGCTGTGTCCGTTTTAAAACTATATCTATCATACCTCTAAGAATGACATGATTCATGAGTTCGGTATCAGGGCAAGTAAGTACCCCTAGTAGAAAGCCTGCACGGGGTCAATTTGCTTTTAGTTTGGGTCGGCCGGAAAAGTTGTTTGTGTTAGGCAGATGGCTGGGCTGAAGTGAGGACCTGACCAGGCTGCCTGAGTTGGGCCAAGATCATTTTTAATACAGGCTGCCTGTATCATGCTCAGATCAGTTTTAAAGTGGGCTGCCCATTTGGGATACATTTAATGTAGCCCCCCAATCAGGCTCTCCGATTTGATCAGTTTCAAAGTGGGCTGCCTGATGGGGACAGGGCAACCTGGTCTAGTAGTTCTGACCATTGATACTAGATTTCACTACTATACAATATATAGAGTTTTCCAACAAGGCCAGATGAATTTGACATTATACAATAATTCAAGAAAAGGTTAAAGTGGTGTAGAACAGGAAACAATAAACAAATGTTCTCACAGTTTGTAAATAAGGTAGACTACACATTCAAATGATGAAAAGGAGGTTCTCTAAGAAGCTAATTGCTCTAGACACCATTTCTGCGGCATTACAGTTTGCATAACACTGGACTCATGCTTCATGTAGGTATGAACTTTGGATTTGAAGGCCCATGTGTACCCAGACTAGATCAGTGTGACTTGTCTACGCTTTATTTGGTGATGATAGGGCTGCTTGATACTTCCATAGGTGAATAGGAAGAGCATGACTATGCCTTGGGTTGGTTAATTAACAGAACCTAGGTTTTTATTCCATAAATTAGGAAAATATAAGGGCATGATTGAATAAATTCTAAAAACCCATAATTATCCAAGGTGGCGCTGTGGCATCAAATTGGGCAACCTATCCAAAAACCGAACTTAGTCTATCCAAAAACCGTCCTTAGCCCAAAGAAGGCAGGCTGTCCTAAAACAGATTTTAGCCCAAAGTAGGCAGCCCATACAAAAACAACTCTATGCCTCACTTGCTTAGCCCGCTGGGGCCACACCAAAGCCCAGTACCCTAAACCAATGGGCACCAGTCAGTTTGCCTACTCAGGGCCACACTTTGCAAACACAGTGCGTGGCCACTCCGTGTTTGCTGCTAGGGACCCTCCAAACATCTATCCCCTGCCATTTACTCCCCTAGTACTTTTACCCGCTAGGACATCCACACCCTTGGACATCTACCTCCTTGGACCTTTACCCTTATCTGGAGGAGGTGGATGTCCCACAGGGGAAGATTCATATATAGCCCTGTCACATGGTCCCTTGATAATTTAATAAGTAAATAGATGTTTAACTGCTTCAAGACTAAGGGATAAAAAATGCACTTTTTATTCAGAAAGTCATTGACTATTTGAAGATGGATGTTGAGTGGTCAGAATGGAAAGTCTTACCCTCTATGGCTGTAAGTGGTCTGCTCTCTAACATTAAGCAGATTGGTATAGAGATCCACCGCTGGAAGAAGGGCAGTGTGCGAGCTATCCACCTCATCAATATCCTGGAGGATCACGGGTTCAGAAAGTGGAAGATGCAATACAACACCAACAAGCCAAGTACTTATTACCTAAAGGATAGGAACCGCACATCACAATGTATGAATCTTTATTACATCAATACACACTTTCTAAACAAGGGCTCCATTAGTCCATTTTTGACTACTGACGTATGAAGAATTTTACTTTGAGAAACACTTTAAACAACCCAAGATTCATGATGTGAGTTTTTTTGAGCTTTAATATGGTATTCTTTAGAATAACAATGGCAAAACCTAGAAATTTCGCTCTCTACATGTATGTCCTAAACAGTCATTTATCATAGAGCTCTAGAGTTATCCTGTTCTATGGGCATAATAATGATAGGATTCCTGGTTGGCCAGCAGAAGTGAATTGTTAAGTTAAGTTAACTGTGATTAAATTAATGTCAGGCTTTCAATTGCAATCAATTTTCCGAATCGAAGTGTGGGAGTCTTTGGTAATCTTATTTAAGATATTCAATAGTCTTAAAGGGACTTCCTACACAGAAGGCAATGGAAAGTCTTCTTTTGAGTGTATATTGCATTTATTGTAATTACGTGATTCCCATATATATAAAACGGCAATATTTGGAACCAGCGAAATACCCATTGAATTAGGCCTTGGTGCTCGCTGGGAACAGATAAATCAAAAGAGGCTATCTAAAAATATGTACTTTTTTCAAAGTTAACTCGATTTTTCTCCACAAACTTAACTCAATCAATATTTACAGGGGGGCACGTGTGATACTACCCCTCCTTATCAAACTAGTAATTGAGATCCAGCTTTATCTAAAGGGAAATTGATTATAATAATCTCGCAGAGAGTGCCTGGCAACAAGACAAGACAGATAAAAGAAAAAATCCGCCATTGTTTTGGCCTTCAATGTGACACTAACATAAGATAATTATAGGAAAAATGGGATCAGATAAAACGAAATATCATAGCAAATACTGATGCAATATTCCCCTTTGAATATGATTGTATAAACCATACACATAATTAAGATAATCAACCCGAAACTTCTGAGTCAGGCTCCTCCGTAAGAATCTGTTAGGAGAGTGAGGTCGTGCGGCAGTTGATAGGGACGCGCGTTACTAAGGTGAGGGCTAACTAGGCCAGCAGAACGCAGCCACAGCCCTGTCCGTTCCCGCGTGAGACCTGCGCTAGTGAGACCTGCGCTAGGAGCCTTTGGTTTAGGGGTAGGCCTAGGCCCTTAATTTACTATTTTCCTATAATCCCAGTCGCCGAAGGCGCTGGTCTTTATAATTACATTGTTTGTCAACTTGGTAAGTAAGTATGGCGGTATGATTTCATTGAGCTTTTAGGTATAAAGTGAATACCATTATGAGGATATGACTTGATAAAAAAGTGTGATACACAATGATTCATTTCATAGTGTTGTATATGTTTTACACACAGTGTAGCAGATATACTATGTAAGCAGCTATTACCACATAGTAGACAGTCATTGTGATATGACTAGTATCATATTTAGTATTCCTTTTAGGAAGGCCTTACGTACAAATAATTATGGGTAATTTATGTCACCTGATAAGAACTGCCCTATAACTAAGGCTAGATGACACAGAGTGCACCTGTAGCGTACCTGTAATAAAGTTCAGTTGGTCAAAAGTCTTCTCATTACAGATCATTATGGGTGATTTGAATTATGTTGGGCTATAATCAAGGAGATACAAGAGTCATTATTTCCGGTTAGGTTTAACCCTTCGAGGGCAACACAATGTTTTAATGCACGATGCATATTTGTTGTCATGATGTCAAAGGGGGTTATATTTATATGCCATCCTGGATAGAAGAACCACCGAGGTGGCATGCTTGTATCCTCCATATAAATGGGATAGTATAATTAATCAATACCAGGACCAAACATCCCCAATGGATTTTTCCTTGCAATTCTTCATGCAATATGTTAAAATGATGATGAGATCAAGTGTAATAAAGAACTATATTAATTATACGCCTCTTGCTGAGGTTATTTTCTGTGAATTTCTAAAAAAGAAAATCAGAGTTAATCGACCTCAAGGTAATGGTATGCTCCAGGGAAAGAGCTATAGCCAATTTTTGCCAACCCATTTTTAGTGTAACCCACAATTATTTTACTCAGAATGGTCCATTCTATGCAGTGGTGGGGGTTTTAGGTGGTTTTGGCAGAGATATCTATATATAAAACTGTTGATCAAATGACTTGTTGATGTCCTGACTGATTTCAAATAGTAACTATTGAAATGGGAAATAAAATATTGTACGTGGAAATAAAATATTGTACCTTGTTAGATTGTTAATATAGGAGAATCCATGGCCATGAGCTATAGTGAATTGAAATTAATTCTCATGCATTTAACCCCCAGTTTTATACATGCAACATCAATGCCTAGCCTAGAAAAAATGTTCCAATTTACATGCTTGCACTGCAATTGTATTTCCCTTATCAATTAAATTACCATTATCTATATCAAAACCAGCTATAAATCTTACAGATTATGAGAGACACACTCTATCCCCTAATTCTTGCATGGTCATTTGATATTGTAAGATGTCTCATTGCAGAGTAATGAACTATTTTATTTAGGTTATTTAGTACTACGACACATACAGACCCGGGAACGAGGCTCCTGACTGACCTACCTAGTATAACCATTTCACCCCTTATATTGAAGTAATGCAATCCATACGGCATCATCAGCAATCCATACAGCATTAGTTATTTCAAATTCCAATATTCCCAAGCCTGTGGTACAGTTAATTCTTTATTTGATGCATATAGTAGGGGTCAATGAATAGAGAATAATGTCTCTTTTCGAATGAGCCCCTTAGCTTAGAGATCCTGTAACTGGAAGGTGTTGTTAGGGTTCAAAAGCTGATCATACCTCCTATAGGGTTCTAACACGTTCCTCCAGTGGAGCCTCTGGATGGAGGCAGCCATCTTGTAGGACACCAAATCTCGTGCCAATTCTCATCCTAGGAGTGAGATTCCATGAGATTCCCATTGTCTCTGGCCAGCTTATCAGTGTTATCTTAGGGTAGATAGTGGAGATATAAAGGGCCAAGCTGTGAGAGATAAGGGCTGCACAGGTGTGAAGTAGCTCCACTCAGTCATGGTTCAGTGACTCTCCCTTCACTCTCCACACAGATGTTTGGCAACTCTCCAAGCAGAATTCAATTATTTAATTCTTATTTATTTCAGCTTTATGATAAGAAATTCAAAATTCTGAATTGGTAGATGCATACAATATGATATTCAAATGCCATGCAGGCAAAAAACGTACATTAATTGTTAAAAAAAAATACACTGTGAGAAGTGGCCAAAGTAGACTATACAAAGAGGCCCAGTAGATGGTTGTCCTACCTTTTAGATCTGCTGTGTGCCACTAGGTTGCAGCACCCCATAACGTGTTAGAGCCTGATAACTTGTGAGGTAGAAACAGCCCGGAAACTGGTATGACACTGCCCATGGATAACACTGTTCTACAAATTTTCAAAAGTTGAAAAAAAAACAGGACCAGACACATTTATTTTTATGTATTTTGACCTGGGGAATTCAAAAATAGCACTTAAAATTGTGTGATAAGTCACAGTTTTGAGATATTCACATGTTCTCTTTTTGTATCACTGACTAGTTTTTATATATACACTATCTAATCTAGAAGTAGAAAAATGCCTTTTTTCATCTGAAACCTATTTTAATCCAGTTACCAGATTGTCATGTTACTGATTTATTGCAGAATTAAGTACTCTTGAAATATCACATTGCAACATATATACTAGTGCCTAATAATGGCCGTTTTGCCATCCTATTGTATTCCCTATCAGGATCATCCCCAACCAGGTTCCAGCAATATGCTTAGCAATTGTGTTATGTATAAATAGATTTTATTGATGAGTGTCCAAATAAATGGATAGCTTTTAGCAGAAATTTGGTTCTGAGAGGAATTTGAAATGCCTATTATAAGCTTTGCGATGTTGATGACAATACTAGGACCAATATATCATATTTATGATATGAAAATGGCTGCCATAGTCACCAGAAAGTGGCATTTTTGCCTAGAAAACATCAATTTTACATTCCACATATGTTATTCTATGAACAACGATGCAAAACCAAAGATTTACCATTGTATTCTGCATACAATATTACCCAAAGGCATTTCTGGTCTATTTAGGGCTCTTCGGCCACCCTGGTGCCCTGCAGTGGCTAAAAACAGTACTAAAAAAGGACCTGAAGTTTTTTTTGTCAGAATGGGTTATAATTAAAAATCTTTAAAATTGCATATCTCTAATCTACTTAGAGACACAAATAAAAGATCTTAAAGTACATTTCAGTAGTCAGGGAATCATATCCTGTCATTAAGGATCATGTATATGGCAGCCATTTTGAAATATAGTCAAGATGGCCGCCTGAATTTTGTAAAGAATCTTGAAAGGTGCACAACCAGAATACCTTCAAGTCATGAAATAACCCCCTTGATAGACTGAAACTTGTGAACCGATGTCTACATATTTAGAAAATCTTAAGAAATATTCAATATCAACATCATCTGTAGATGAAAATGCTGATAATGATTTCAAATCATAGGGCAGATAATTTGTGCTAAAACCGAAAGAATAGCTCCTCCAACGCTAACTTTCCCACCCTGTTTAACTTGTGAACCTAGATGGTGAAAATGGTGCAAACCATCTCCCCGGCTTTTGGAAGTCATCGGGAAAGCTATGTCATATGCATGTACAACATCCACACCTAGCTTGTACATATTCTGATTAATCCAGTCATTCACACCCTCAATAGCCTGGTTGTTCAGGAACCTTCCATGGTAACCACGTTGATGTAAAGGCATAGTCTCTACCCAAATGATTTTGGGTGATTTCTCTAGATCCAGAAACATCTTAAAGATTTTGAAGACATCACTCATAGTTGCTATGTATATTATGATGCCCAACTCTCTAAGGTCATGGGCACCTGAATTAACTACCAATACATCAACTGAGACTGAACCATTGGCAACCTTCTGATATACATCCAGAAGGTTACACACAAGATGAATGCTATGAAGGGTCCACTGATATTTTACTCTCTGCAATTTGTATACACCCCGTCTTAATGCAAATGCACGGTCCTGTCCATTAGAGTCTCCAAAATGGACAATCCTCTTTTCTCTGAGGCATCTTAGAGTAGAATTATCAAAGTCAAAGGGATAATAGCATGAGCTAGTTGCCCAATAGTAAATGGAATCTAGCTTAAGCCAGTGTCCCCTCTCATGATCCTTACCATTACTGCACTTTGGTTTTGTATTTGTGGTGGGTATATCTGCTGGTCTTAGAACAGTATCAAATGATCCCTCGTAAAAGTCTTTTGGTCCGTAATCTCTCAGTTTTCTAATATCATTTGGCTTACAGATGAGCAATGTGTCTGTAATACTTATATACACTGCAGATATTGTGATATTGAAGTCCTCTTGTAGCACATTACAAACAAAGTGGTAAGTACTGTTCTCAAAATAATCAACTAAATCACATTTACTGACAGTTTCAGTAGTATTAACTAAAGCAAATATATCATTCATTCTCTGATGAATATCTGGAGTTTTGATTAGTGCTATTTCGGTCACATATATGTGGATATGTCTATTAAGCCAATATGCCTTGTAATGGTATGTATATTCGTTCGCTGGGTTATAACTGCAGTTCCTACCATTGATATCTACTCCCTTTTTTATATTGAGTAAACCACGTTTGTTACCAGTAAGCAACCACTCATATTGGAAATATTTTAGAAGTTCTTTTCCACTAGCAACTAATTTTTTTCCTGATATCCATTTGTACACCTTCCTGTGGAACTGTGGCTCATCAAGGAACATGCGTGTCTTGAACCTGTAAAATATAGCCAAGTCAAAGATATCATAGGTAGGGGGCAGTCCTGACAGTGTGAAAATAATTCTCCGCACCCAACACAGCTGGACATGGCTGTGACAGTTTGGTGGGTACTTGAAAGAAGGAAACCTCATTTGCGAGAAGAAAACTGTATAAAATAGAGTGGCTGTCATCAAAAGTGCCATGCTTAGTCCTAGACGATTCATTTTAGCTGGTCTTGTATAAATTGTCTCTGATCTTAAGCTAGAAAAAATGTAGCTTAGTGTTGTTTGGTGTTTAAGCAGTCCAACAAAAGTGAAGAAATTGTACCTTCGTATTTCCTGGTTCAGTTATTCTATTTTCAATCTCGTGTCAGTTCTCACCAGTACTGTGCACGGCCACATTTGGCTATTTTCCAGTCTGGCATTTGTTCAAGGGGTATCATACATATTGCCTTTTGTTCACCATAATTATGGAACTTAAAGAGAACTAAAAATGGACAGCTTTATTTTTCACCATCATATATGGCCAAGGATACAGGGAAATATATACATTTTCAAGCTTCCCAGAGCCCGTCAAGCATTGATGATGTATCATAGAATGTTATATGACATTTCTCTATGACTCCTTATTATAAACATTTGGTTTAAGTAAAATAATGTGTTTAAATGGGATGTCTGATTCATTTCTTAAATCCTCTAGCCACCCTACTGCTAGTTATAGTAAGTCTACCCCACCTACCCCACTTTCCAACTCCACTCTTTTTATGGTACACTGTAAAGATTTCCCATTAAAATTGCAATGAATTATGGTAAATTTGATGGTATATCACTGTAACTGTGATTTACGGTGAGATGGTAAAAAAACTCAATATCTTTGCATTGAACATACATAACCCGTACACTGAATGATCTATTTTTAACAATGAATCTCAGATATTTGCCCACTAGGTGGCAGCTTGGTTGATAGGAAGACTTTAGTGGAAGCTCTCACAAAGATTGTGAGACACTGGGTACTTGTAAGGATAATAGCACCAATTGTGTGAGGATTAGAAATATACATATTCAGAACGTTATCAGAACTGCTTTGTAACAATCCTAGGGTACCTTTTGCTCATTATTTGTTTTGCATATTGCCTTGTGGCATTCATTGATGCCAGTGATTCACCTACGTGCTTACAGTGTTTAATTATATAGACCAACACTGCTCCAACATTGTATAGCCCTCACCCCTCCTCCCCTCATCGGACACGTCTCATTGACTAAGACCCTTGCTACTGGGACTTGTTACAGGCTTGAGAATCCAAAGTTCCAACACATTTATCTCGATTAACACCAGCAACCTTTCTGTTCGGTCTAAATGGCTTGCCTAAAATAGTAAATACGACATTCCTTGTATCAGTTATTCCACTCTAACCTTGGTGAGACTGTGCGATCCTTGCAAGAAAGAAATTTAGAGGTGAAGCATCCCCCCAACCCTGAGGAAACAAAGGCTACTCTGGACCGAGTCACTTCTTAAAGTAGGTGGATAGCATTGACTCAAAGAGTTTAGAATTCCGCCAAATCTTTCCAGAGTTACCTCAGATCATTTAGAACAGATATCTTAAAAGAAAATAGGGGGGGGTCCTGAGCTACTTTTTTGAATACAGAATTTTGAAAAATATAAATATTTATTAACTATTTTTCTCTTAATGATAATAATAGAAAAAAATATCACAAGTTCCATGATTTTATTTTGCCATAACCTGCAACCACAAAAATATAAAACATCACACAATGAGCCCCCAGATATTTCTCTTTGTTCCAAAAATACTTTTATGGTTGTGTGACGTGGCATTCTGGGTAAAAAAATTATGTTTGGTCGAAAATATGGATTAATTGGTCCATAATTAAACACAAATTTGATTAAAATCAATAGTATAAAGTTGTTATTTTGGTGTTTTGGGCCTTTGAAGTAAAAAAGTACTGCAAAAGTGTGCTTGATAAGATATTTCAAGTACTGCATTATGGGTAAAATGCTAATAATCATGTCATGAAATGGTCTCATTATGTAGCCCGAGATATATTTAAGCAATTTATTCAACTTTATAGTCCGAATTAGATCATTTATTGGTTTATAAATATGGTTGATAACAAAATGTCTAAAAAATGACATGGGTGATCAATAAGGGTATATATGACCAGACACACACCAAATAGGATGTCATTCTGACATATTTAAGCTAGATGCGCGGAAACATGCGCAGTGGTCCCATTTTCAATGGTATCGACTTACCTTAAGCCACTTCACAAGTCATCCCACAGGTGTGAGCAGGCAAGCAGAGAGGATACTCCCCTCAGAATTAGTTCCGATCTTAGCCACCAGGGGGCGCCCCTATGGCCTATGGCAAAATGAGTGCCATTCAACTTGATTGGATGCTAAAATATCATATCTTATGTTGCTGCCAGCCAAAACAAGAAGCAATTTTGCCCTTGCACAGGACTGGTGAGATTTGTTCGTATACCCAGGCAATCTGTATTGCAATGCATGTGTATATTTACTTGAAATGATCGTAATGAATATTGATTTAATGTCCTTAAGGGATAAGTATCTTTCTTCAATCATGATAATTTAATTTTTTTTTTTAAAGTACAATTGCCCTAAAGAGGCAGAATCATTGGGAACAGAAGGTATTTCACCACACCTACCCCCAGTATACAGGCACTGGGGATTCCATTCGAACTATTGTCATGTTGTTAGGGCGGAGCTCTGCCCGAATTTGACCACTTCAGATTGGTAAGAACACGAAAACATTTCTGTACAAAAGTATCAATCTAAAATTCATATTGGAACTTCGTTTTGATCATCTAGTTCATCTTTTTTAAAGTCTACTTTGCCATGTCTATACAACCTCTCTACGGGCTTTTCAATTAGTTTTTGTTTGTATATACTTACTACATCGGGGCACTCAATGGGATGCCTGATATTTATCATCTCTTTTTTCATATATTATCAATCACAACTTCACTGACTGATCTTCTCATATAATTGTTGTTACAGCATGTACTAATTATGTGTAAGGGTTTTAAACATCTTGTATTTATAACTATATTCAAACAATACGATCCCCCCTGCCTATCTCTCAGAGAAATGCTATGTATAACCATGTCTCCCCCCCCATCGTGACACTCGCTTCAATCAGAACTCCCCCCTCGTCCCCACCCACACGATCACCTTCTCACCCCCCCCCCCCCTCCAGTCTGACCATCCCCTTACTTTCTTTAGCTTAGGTCAGAGCAGTCTAGAGTACACTGTGAAACGACAAAAAAAAATACTAGACTATTTTGAATCCCAAAATGATGATAAAAACTGCCCCATATCCTTAGGACTGCCAGTACTTTCTGGAGGCGCACTGCCATAGCGTATTGTTTCCAATGCAAACGCAAAATCTTGGCTTTCAGGGGGCCCTTTTTACTATACGCATTGGCCCGCTATGGTTGTGCTAAGGATAAGTCTCAGTTTCAACATATTCAAACCATGATTATTAAATGTTGTCGGTCTGCTATTGAATATATGGTTCGACCAATATACAGCAGGGACAGCATTCATAAAAAATTGTCAACTTTGTTTGCCTAGTAGAGATAACATGACTCTGAAGCACATTTAGTGGTAAGATACTATAAAAAACAGGATTCTACACTGTTATGAAGCTAAATTAGCGATATTCTACCGATATTAATTGAAAATATAGCAGTTCTAAGTGTTTATTATAAGTGTTCATTATAACCAAATACTATAAAAAGGCTATTGGTTACCTTAATCTATGTGACATAATTGTGACATAATGTGACTAGACCATACATTTATGGCAGACCTGGCGGTACTTGCATAGATTTAATTGCAACTGGTTGTAAAACTGTAAAGCATGATGGAACTTTGCCGCAGCTCTTTAGTGATCATCTCCCAGTCTATACGGTGAAGAAAGAGCCGAGGGAAACTTTGGCAACATGGCTAATTCTGACCCAAAAAGAGGTGTAGGTTAAGAATTGCCATGTTGCCAGCTTTTAATTTACCCGTTGGGGGTGTAACGGACCAAAATCCAAGATGGTCACCAAATAATCCAAAAACCCATCTCCAATAGCATTATTATTGCCCCGAGAAGAAGTTGAACCATACTTATCCCCCCTAAATCAAGGTCTGGGAATCCAGTGGTATTATTGGTCAGCAACAGCCATTCCAAATGTTTATTTGCTTAGTAACATAGGTTTTATAGGTCCCCAGGTCAATTCTAATGATCCTTAACCCCCCCCCCCCCTAAATCCCAACCTAAGAATCCAGTAGTGTTACTGGCTTCTTTCTAGATCGAGTGGTAGCTTAGCAACATAGTATAGAATAGTATTCCTTTATTTGTACTGAGTGGGTAGAGAGGCCACTTCCCCAGATTATGAACTATGATACGGACCCTACTTTGTCTTTGACAGCCAAAACATATGTATAAAAAAAACTCAAGTATAAGCCTAACTCGCATATTTAAGTTGCACCCTGATTATAGGCATTACAAATGCCACATTATGAGAAAAGGAAAAACTATGTCGAATATTAAGATTACAAATGCCCAGTTATGTCTTTCTTCTCCTCTTTTATTTCTAGTTTCCCCATGAACAAATACTAGTATTTCAATAGGTGAAGCTAATCCAATAACAGTGCCCGTCAGTAGATTGGAATGACAGGCATTGGTGCAACCACCCGATAAATGGGGGTTAATCATATCAAAATCCAACTTGTGTTTTGGAGATCTCATACATACAGACTATCTATGCCTTATTCAGCTATGTGTTTTTTACATGTGACTCCTACTCCCTACAACCATCCAAACTCTTGTTAGGCTTGTAAGTAATGTTATTTCTTTAGTTTGGTTTAGACATAGGGGGCCAACTTTGGCTACAGGAAGAAGAAGTTGAAGTTAAAATTGAAAAATACTTTTATATGGCTATAAGTCATTGCAAAACAGGATGATCTTCATAATATAGCTAACAGAAGGCGTATAGAGAATACAAAGATGCATAGTCCATTATTCATCAATAAACAGGTAAGGTCTCTCACTAAGAATAATGAGTATATTACAGGTGGTTTCCACGAGCATTAAGGGTTCAATTTCATTCTCATTTCATTTTCATTGTCCTTGGATATGTCCAGTCTTCAGGTTGTATTTGATAGGTGTACATGCGGGGTACTATAACAACGCAAACTTGTTTGGGAAAAATTCCAAGGGCATATGTCACCAAATCAGTGCTAATTTCAATTTTCAATAGTGCTGATCCACTGTGTAACTAGTGGTAGGCTATGGATATATTATTACATGCATAGTAGCCTGAGAATACCACCAGCTGCCGAATTGTGTACTGGACATACTCCTGGGGGTCGAGAGGCAATATCATTAATATAAGCCAAGGCCGAAGGCGACTCGAGACACCAGCAGAATATCCGAGATACAGCCCGCTTGCATAGATTGATTATGTATAATAATAATAATTACAGCTCTTCTTCCACACATGTAGCCTAGGAGAATATCTTGTATAACCCTCCTAGGAGGTTATATGATCATCAAACATTTTCTCTGCACGTTCTCATAGAAATACAATAATCATAGCATATGCTTGAAGAGTGTAGCCTCATTCTGATACGACCTAGTCATAGATATACTAACAATGAACCAAGACTCACAGCCAGACTCAGTGGTCAAGGTCCTTGAGTACATGGTATTTCTGGTTTGGACTTCCAGAAGCTGGGTCAGAATCCCATGTCGAGCAGAACTTTTGATATGCCTGATAAACATTTTTTATTTCTTTGGCTCTTCTGATATTTCAAGAAAAAAAGAAGAAAAAAGGAAATGGGGGTGCGGGGTGGAGCCCCCATATTATATAACAGCAGCACTTGCTAAGCAGTACTCTTAAATTTGTCTATAGAGACAATGCTTCCCCACCATAGGCCCTAGTTAGCTAGTTGGCTATTCTGATATTTCAAGAGGGAAAAAAGGAGAAAGAAAACGGGGGGTGCGGGTGCAGAGCCCCCAATTTATACAACAACAGCACCAACTAAACATCACTCTTAATTTTGTCTAATGGGACAGTGCCTCACCACCATAGGCTTTAGGATCAAACACATGTGGCTGTGTGGTCCTGCTGCTAGGCTACAGGATACTTCTTGTTCGAATCGAATGGGGTTCAAACCCCTCGAAATTTTTAAATAGCGTTTTCCATTGGGATCAAAAGGCAGAAGCAGTTCATTATACTATTGGGTGATGAGTATCATTGCATGAGTCCCGATGGTGCAGTTGGTTAGCTTATGGGCTCAATAGTTCTTAGGTTATGGGTACGAATCCTGTTAGATACCCTGGCTCTCAGAGAGAAAAAGAGCTCTTAAATATAACCACCTCCTAGGGGTGTATATTAAAATAGAGGCATACATGCCATTGTGATATACCATCATTCTGTAACCTTATCGGTGATTTATCTTACATTCCAGCTAAGGAAAGGATGTGATCTGGTAGCAATCAACAACCTCAGAAAACAAGGGATGACCTTCTACCACAACCAGCATAGTGGCCAGGTAGTCCTCAAAGATGATAGTGGTAATTCAGTAACTTGCATATAATTAAAAGACCCTAGAATTGAGCAGTCATCCATGCCACTCAGTTAAAGCCTGTGGGTAGTGTGTAGGTGGTGGTGTTGGTGGGAGCTGTCCAGTTTATCCCTGTGGTCTGACACATAGCTATCACGGTCATCCATGTACAAAGAGGTATGTGAATTGCTGACATCTGATTACTGTGTCAGGTCGGCCATATTTACTATTCAGATAGCCCTTTAAGGTTGACATGATACAATAATACTTCATGCCATTGGTCATCATGATGCATGAACCCAACCCTTGTGAATAATTGGCCAGTGCTGTATTCAGGCATAATGTCCATCTCACTAGGTTGAGAAATACCTAAAGGGCTCGCACCAATGCAGAATCTGAGAGTTACTGACCAGGGCTGCATGGATGTACCATGACAACAAATGTCATTATTAGTGACATCCTTAAAGGGTTAACACAAGGGGCCATTTACACCTATGGGCCCTTGATCAAAGGGGGCAGGCTATGACCTTTGGGGTTAACCAGACAGAGGGCACCACTAAGCACACCAGTCGGTATTACAGTCCCAGGTGGTTGCACCAGGGGAGGTCATAAGATCTGTCTCATCAAAGATAATTAGCCACAATCATATTGAGTGAGTGAGCTAATTACATATCATGCATGCAGATATATAGTAGAGGTCATGAGATATGATACCACATAATGATCTATAACTGCCCCAAAGCTATATCGTCGCCTCAGTATACAAAGGTCGTAAGTGGAAAATTCATGTTTTGAGATATGGGCAAAATAAGAAAAATCGATGTGGTCTTGAGGCTTTAATTTCTAAAATATATGGTACATTGCCCCAAAACACGTCTTACAAGTAAAATACATTAAGTGAAAACAAAAAATATTTGTGATAGTAAAATATCCCACCTAATTCCTTAGTAATTATGGCAATTATTAGGGGAAAATGGGGAAAATGAGGTCACTTACGACCTTTGTATACTGAATTGCATGTACATCATTGTATATTTGATCAGTAAACAAAGGTTGTAAGTGATTTTTTCAATTCAAAACTATAAAAATATACTCAAATAGTTGATTGATTTAAGCCTTATGGTTACTAGATAAACATTTTATATTTCCACAAGCTTATCTCACATAAAAAGATTATATACGTTTTCCTGTTGCCTAGCAACAGTGAAATTTCAGCTAAAATGAGCAATTTCAGTCATTTCCCCCTTAAATTCACCCCCTTTACACTTTCAAGTTAACATATTTTTGTAAAAATATGCGAATGTACATAAATAAAAGGAATTATATAAAATGGTTAGAAAAAAACACAGAATATACTGTTCTAATGATAAAATATATTGGGATTAAAATTTCCACATCACTTACGACCTTTGTTTACTGAGAAAAAAATCATTTTGTTAGTTACGACCTTTGTATACTGATGTATAGCGTCCCAAAAAATGGTCATATTTGAAAAATTCCAAAAACTGTCGAAAAATCCTTTGATAAAGAAAAATATCAAAGAATAAAAAAAAATTCTATTTTTTTCACTTACGACCTTTGTATACTGAGGCGACGATATATACTTACATAGAATATAGCTGGTGTGGGCAATTCAGTAATTGGTTAGCCCTTTAAGGATGACATAATGTTTTGATGCCTTTTTGCATTGGCCATCATGATGCATGAACCCAGACTTGGTGAGTTCAAGCATCATGCCAGCCCTACTAGGTTAAGAAACAGCTGAAGACCTGGCTCCAATGCAGCATCTAGGCTTTACTGCATTGAAGAAACATGACAATGCATTTCATCTGTCAGTGACATGCCATCCTTAAAGGGTAAACGCAAAGCAGCATGTACACCTGTGGGGCCGTGCTCAAAGGGGGCAGGCTATGACCTTTAGGGTTAACAAGGGGGAGGGCACTACTAATCACATCAGTCTGTAATATTCCTGCAGCAGCCCTGAATAGCTGTCTCATTTAAGATGATTACCCACAATCATATTGACAGAGTGGGCTAGTTACATATCATAGATCTATATAGATATGTAGTGAAGGTCAAGACATATGATAACACATAATGATCTATAACTTTACCATTGACATATAATTACTTAGACATATAGCTGGTATGGGCAATTTGTATACTTTTGGATTTTTATCAAGGAGGTGTAATTGCTGAGGCTACTCGACCACTCTAGTATGGGTGGTCCTTATTATAAAAGTATTCATAACCTTTTGAGGGCCACATAATGTTTAATTCAATTGCACTTTATGTAATATCAACTTTGATATTAACCCTTTAAGGGCAGCTGCTGCTCTAAAATACCCCTGAAAAACTGCTGCTGCCACAGGGCAGCAACAGTGCTACCCAATGACAGCAATACCACCTATTTACTGCTACCCTATAAAACAAATATTGAGTATTTTTGAACCAATCCAAAAGTATTTTTGCATAAATACTATGTCCCCTTGTCAGAAAAATGTAAATTCTGTAGCCAATGCAACTTATTTCTCTCTTTAGCTATGGAGCCAGTGATAACTTACTTATATATTTACATGTTCTTATGTCATAGGGCCGGTGGTTGAGGCCCAAATTGCATTTTTCAAGGCCAGCAGTGAAAGGGTTAAGGGACCTTCTTTTAAGGTGCATTAGGCTTTCCCAGGCCATATCATGTATGCCTCCTAAAAATCCAAATAATGGACACCAAAATCAATAAAATCACCACAGTTATATTTGCTCTGCTAATAATAGGTAAGCATGGACAATAAAGGTAAGAATGCCTCTAATATCTCCTGCAGCTAACAAAGAATGTACCATGCATACCAGCTAGTTATTTATGTAATTGTGTAGGTCAGAAGCAGTTATAGATCATTATGTGTTATCATATGTCATGACCTTTACTATATATCTGCATGCATGATATGTAATTAGCTCACTCTGTCGATATGATTGTGGATAGTTATCTTCAAAGAGACAGTTATTATGATTCATAGCTGACCCAGGTCTGACCACATGGCACTGTAATACCCACTGACATTGTGTGTAGTGGCCTCTGTCTGGTTTCCCCCAAAAGTCATAGCCTGGCAACATGAACCTTATCCCATTATCCATGACGTTGTCTTACCATTACAGTTCATTATGGCCAATTTTATAATTTGACTGTCATATATGATGGTTGTTGATGGATGTTAGTCAGACCAGCTGACCTCTCTCATGATATACAACACACAGTGATTTGGATATAAAGGGATACCAGAAAATAATTCATGCGAGTCTCTTTGTCACGGGGGGGGGGGGCATTTATGTATCTCCTTTGACAAATAGGCATAGTGCATCAAAACATAGAGTTTCCCATGAAGGGCTAAGCATATGTTAAAACTAATGATAAACTATTATTCTGTGAACCTGTTGCCTCTTCAGCATGTGTGCCAACTCATTATAGCCAAACAATACACAAATTGCCCAAAATCATCTGCAAAAGTGTGACCTCTGACCTGCTGAACTCGACTCTATCACAGTTTTAAGTGCACTCTAGGTCATTTAATATCTAGACATTTGGAGTAGGCATTTTCCCTCAGTTGGAACCATCTGATTTCAATAAGAATATTTTGAACTGCCATTCCCCATCTCTATGATTAAACTCATAAACAAATAGAATATAATATATTATATCTATTCAAGAATAAAATGACTCAGTCTTATGAAAGTGATGCAAAGTTCTGCGTCCCAGAACAATGTTTGGAATGGACTAACATCCCTTAAGTATGATGTTAAGAAAAGATAAGGGTGGAAAATGTTAAAGTATATTACAACACTAATGACAAATTTGTATATGACTGTTTAAATCACAGCGGAGGGCCAAGACAAGGGGGTTCACACCTTGGATATTTTCACATGTACACTCCCATACCCTTACAGCTGTGGTTTTAACAGATAGACAATGGTTATGTGAGGCTAACTCAAAATATAGCTACTATAGATTTAGCCTCTCATATAACCATAGTCTATCTATTACATACCATGTTCCTTTCTAATTCTTTGGAATAGACTGACCGTTGCAAGGGTTAAAATGCGAATGGAACAAATTTAGATTAATTTTCTTTAAGAATATATGGTTGCCCTAAAAATGGTAGTTTCCAATAGATTTTTATTGATAAAAAGTAGCTCATTACTGGACCCACATTACTGAAACATTGAACTCAGCTTCAAACAGTTTTCTGCCACATTCAGAGCTCTGTAGCTCCTAAAGACAGACTGCCTTACCTGCATAGAACACTTTGCATGTTTGTAACATGGATATATTATAGAGCAACCTTTGGAAAAAATAAACTGCCGCTGCCATTGAAATACTGTGCACTACTATTTTAATCAGTTAGGGAGGAAGACAGGTCAAAAATCAAGGGGGTTCGGATTAGTGTAAGTTTGTATGATTTGACCATGCTATCAAAATTGGATATGGTGAAATGGATGGGAGCTTCCTAAGGTATTTAATTCTTAATCTCTAGTGAATATTCTATTCATTTATGAGTCCAACAATGAAAAAGGGGGATGGCACTTTGAAGAATCCTTAGTAAAATCAAATGGTCCCAACTGAGGAACAGCCCACTCCAAAATGCTAGATGTTAGATGACCTAGGGTGCACCTGTAACTGTAGCAGAGTTGGGTTCAGCAGGTCAGAGGTCACACCATTACAGATCATTTTGGGCCAATTGTGTCACCTGATAAAATCTACCCTATATCCTTAGCACTGCCATAGTGAGTCAATGGGTATGGTAAAAAAGAGCCCCCTGAAAGCCAGGATTTTGCGTTTGCATTGGAAACAATACCCTATGGCAGTGCGCCTTAAGAAAGCACTGGCAGTCCTAAGGATAACTAAGACTAGGTAACACACAGTGCACCTGTTACCTAAAGGTAATAAAGCTGGGTGAGTCCATCTATGATTGACCAATGGCCCCCGGATGCCCATCTCAGAATTCATCCTAATTGGGTAGGATGATGGCCCAATATCTTGTGAATAACTTCTGTAGATGTAGACTCCAAACTCCAAGCGATTTGAATGTGGCAACCCGCTTAGTGCAGGGTAGTGGGCTCATCAAAAGCAGATAATAAAGCTGGTCCATTTTCATGAGTGTCTCATGTGAAAACTATGGCAACTTGGAACCCACAACTATAGCAATGAAATAATCTATATATATGGACAGGGGACACAACATGTAACATTTAACCCCTTCCGAGCGGTAAGCCAATATATTGCACAAAATTGCATTGAGTTACAGGAAATCCAGTGTTGAAAGGGTTAAGATATCTCTCTTGTAGCGCCAGGACGACTCCAAAGTCAGTCGGAAATGAGGCAAAAATCAGAAAAGTCCAACATTTGAAATGTCATCTAGATCAGATTATTGATCAAAACACAACTATATATTTTAAAATGGTGATATCATATACAGCTCTATTGGACATAGCAAGATATACTCTAGAAATACCTACGATCAAAGTTGGGTCACTTATCAAAACAACCCAACTTTGGTGGTCATTTCCTATGTGTGCAATGACTCGAAACACCTGATTTTATTTTTTCTTGAAAAATTGCATTAGTATCTTTCAATTGAGTATAGTCAAAATCTCTTTCCGGACTTTATTTCCATTGAAATCGCGTCATGAACGTAAGAGAATTGGCTTATTCAAGAAAATCACCTAACTTTGGTGGCCATTTTGCCTATGTCCAACAACATTTTTCACTTTGAAATATATTTTCCTTTTTCGAAAACATCATTCCCTTTCATATGGATATAGCAACAAAATGTTTCTGCATTTTCTTGTAGTTGAAATAAATATTTTAATTAATTAAAAAAAAAAAACATTTCTGCAATATGGTCATCTACTTGTTACGATCCAGTCTGGGCATTTCAAGGATCTTAAAGACACATTGCCCTGTAATACAGCTCTAATAGTCTTGGACTTTGCTGAGAATTATTCCATCATAGTACAGGACTCAAGTAGTGTATTGGTATAACTCCCAGGCAGCGCTGCACCCTACAGTTATGTACTATTAAGAAGGTAAAGAGCTTAAAGATTCTCCCCTTGAATGAACCAAATTTCCCTTTTTATATTGTGCATGTTTCAAAGGACATAGCTTAGCTCTTTGTTAAGTCTCTGAGCCCTTGTAGATGGTCTCTAAACAAAAGGAGATCTTTTGAAATCTGACCTCCTGAGGTAAAGAAATGCTCCCAAAATATGATTTCCACCTAATGAGACATGGGTCAAATATCCTCCATGTCAATTGAGATGAACACAACCCTTTCCAAACAGCATATTTTATCACATATATAAGTTACTTCTCAGTTTTAAGAGTTTTAACTGAAGTATTTATTACAAACTTTTCACCATAGCCCTTTATATATGTGAAATGGTACTCCTGTAAGGCCCGACCCTTTTCTTTTTAGAGCCTCAAATGACCTTCAAATAAAAACCACCAAAACTATTTGTACTTTGAATCTTGTGGGGCCTAAGGGTACTAAAACTGGAAAAAAGTAATAAGGATAGGCATATTATTCACAAGCCCACACACAAAAGAGTGATTTTGGATGGCGATAAAAGTGTCTGACCTTATGTATTTAATCCTCTAAAAATCAAGAAATACCAAACACCTATTGATTCTAAGAATGTATATCCATAGTTACTACATGTTTGTTCAATCTGGATATTGATAGCAGCATAACTAGGCTTCTGGATATTTAGTAGGGCTGTTTTCATGTATTGATGTACGGTCTGACACTTTTATATTTTTCACCTTGAAGCAGCTACAGAATTGAAGTGCCTGCACCAGTAGTGCTCTTTCATATTTCATATAACAGGGAATACTCTATGCCTTCAAGAAAATGTAAGTCCAATGGAAATTGTTTGATTTCTGACTTTCCAAAGTCTGAAAATCCCCCAAAAAACATGATTCGCACTTATTAGACATATTTCCTTATTCCCCCATGTCCACTGAGACACCAACAACTCTTTCTAAACTTCAGGTCTTATTAGATATAGGTGTTTCTTCACAGATACAACAGTTTTCACCAGGTTTATATGACAACATTTTCACCATAGCCCTTCTCACGAAAAATGGTACTTTTGTAAAGTCCGACACTTGCATTATTTGAACCTCAATTACATGATTATGATATGAAGAATAATCTCTATACATGTAAATGATGCATGAAAGTATGCGTAGTGAAGACAACACACAGGTAGATGATAAGCAAGGCAATTTTGAGCTATCTAGAGTAAAGTTGGTGATGTTATGTAAAAGTTTCTGCATTTTCAAGGGTTTTGCAAAGTATGCTGATCCACAATATAAAAAGTTTTTGAATGGTGATTATCAAACTTAGTGTGCATGACTATATATATATACTGTGGCTACTTGGAAAGAAAATTAGGAGTTATCCAGACATTTTACCAGTGCTTTGTATTTTTGTTGTAAGGTCAGACACTTTTATTTTAGGTTGTGTTTGCAGGTCGATAAAAAAAAGTGCAATCCTAGGAATTGATTTGTGCCAATCAGGGTTTTCAAACACCCAAGATATATGTCTTTCCATATAACAAACTTGTATTAAGTTGAATTGAGTTTTTGAAATTTCATTTTCATTCCCTTTTTGCCCCAAGAAGTGACATTTTTCAAAATTCTGACTCATATATTGTTGTTATTGTATATCATATTTTCATTCTTTATTAAGCCAAGCGATGCTGCTCATGAGTATATTGTTATATAGAAATCATGTTTTGTTGACATTTTGTGTTGATTCTGTGTGGAGAAAGTGCTTCCTGGTGACATTATGTGATAATCTTGGACATTCAATGCTTTGTAGATGCACTGTAATGGTATTGTGTGGACAAAGTGTGTTTCGTGGACATGGTAGCACAGAATGCTTGGAACACTTTGTGATGGTAGGGTGTGGACAAACTGTATTTATGGACACCTTGTCATGTGTGGGTGTAGACAAGTTGTATTTTGCGGACATTTTGTGATGTTGAGTAGGGACAAACCATGTCATTGTCTACCCCTTGCAATGGTAGCATGTCGACAAACTGCATTTTGTAATAAAAGGCTGTTAACAAAATGTGATGTGCATAATTGGTAGAATGTGGGCAATACGAGGCAACACAAATGCTCTGTGATATTTTTCAAAATGATATCCATGATAGATGTGATCCTTTTGATTAAGATAAATTCAGAGGATGATCTACAGGACAATTTGGACAAGTTCAACATAATGTAGCAAGATGTGGAAACTCAGAGCTAATATTCAGGAAACCAAAGTTAAGGTCATGACCCAGGGAAAAGAACTATTTGCAGCACTTTTCTTCCCGGACAATCTTTTGTATTTGACAGGTATTAAGTAGTACACCAGATGTATCCATCAAATTTTTCTTGTCATTATGGGGAATGCCCTTCTGCGATCCCCAAGTTTCTGAAATTGCTCCACCTGTTGAGTCAAAAGTGTTATTGATAAGACTCTTTAAGGACGCACTTCACCCTAGTCTACATAAACACATGAATGGCCACTTTTTAGCAAAGATGTGGTGAAGATATGCATATTACATGTCATTTTGACAGTATTTAATACCTCTTTCAAATTAGTTCCATTTTGTGAGGTTTTGAAGCCTTTAGAATGTAAATGGAAGAAAAACTTATACTACTCTCAGTTGCATCATGGGATAGAAAAGGAAGGCGATGCTCACATTTATTGAATAAGAACTTATCTTAATGTGATTTCCTAGGACCTTTTTTTTTTCTTTTGTTAATATTCCAATTTTTAAGGTCTACAGAGCTGTTCAAAGTGGCATAGTTACTTAAAAATGGTCAAAAATAGTGTTTTCCCCTATTTTTCACCATATCTCGAAAATAACAATTTTTGGGCAACTATGCAACTTTGAACAGCTCCGTAGAATTTAATATTTGGAATATCAAAAAAATGGAAAAAAGGTCCAAGGAAATCACATTAAGATTACTTTCTAATCATTAAACAAAAGCATTGACTTTCCTTTTCATCCCATAATGCAACTGAGAGTAAAAGAAGCTAAAAAAGAAAGTTTTTGTTCCATTCACATTCTATGGCTTCCGTAACTCCACAAAATGGAACTAATTTGAAAGAGGTATCAATTATGAACAAAATTATATCTACTGTGGATAGATTCAACAAGTCTGTATAAAGTGTAGGATAATGTAAACAACCTAATTAGGGTGAACAGCATCCTTAAAGATCTCACCTAGGGAACATTGTTTAGGTCTACAGAGGTGACAAATACCTTGGTTATAACTATGTTTATCGGTAAAATGGGTAACGATGAGGTAATATGTGCAAATTTTTATTTGGCAAGGTATATTAAATTTACATTGTATGTTAACTTCATAATCAGTATGCATTATAGATACAAGTGACTTTATTGGATCCTAGACCGCAGTTGATATGTCAGCACTCATAATTTTGAAAAAACCAATAAACACAATCAACTTGTTACAAATGTCAAAACTTTATTGGGATCAGACAAGATAGGTATTCATCTATCAGTTCATCTCTTTTTTGAATGTCTACTTTACCATGTCTAGAAACAAGCTATATGTGTAGGGTTATTATTGGCTAAACTAGGAGAGAATCAAACAAACTAGTTACAAGAATACTATAGGATAGATTACAACTAGCTTGCTTCAAGATCAAAATATCATACAAGGTTGCTCTGCTTCAGAAGATTTATATAGATGGGATAGGTAGAATAATCATTTTCATCTCTGTCAGCTTTGACATGTACTCATTAGAAACTCTTCTGTCATCCTTGAAAGAAAACAAATGATAGCATATTTTTCATTCTTTATCACACACAAGAAAGAAATGCATATATATATATACATATAAATATATCTATATCTATATCTATATAAATATATATATATACATATATTTAGGGTATATATATATATATATATACCCTTTTTGACCTAATAAGCGCCCCTCCACCAATAAGCACCCCCCCGCTTTTCAGTGGTTTAAAAAAGAAAAAATGTCTTCAGATTTTGTAACTGTTTTCACACCTTTGTGTGAGATGGAACACTTCACACTTTTGCAGTTTTTTAAGGCCAATCCAAGTGTAAAGGCATTGGGAATAGTAAAAGCCTTGAAAAAGCCATTGAAGTGGGTCAGTAGTCTGTGTGAGACAGCCATGAAGGGCTCATATGAAATTAAATTTGAAGCCTATAACATCGAATGCAGTACATACTCTCAGGTTAGTCAATAATGACCGACCCACAGTAATGTTGTCATTTCTAAGATGATTAGGGTAATTCTTTCTGACAATGCAACAGTTATATTTAGTTTAGCCTTCATTTTTTTTGAATATAAGATTGTCATATTGATGAATTTAGGATAAACACTCTGATGACTAATTTTAGATACCCACTACTGTTTCACCTCTTAAACATAATGATAATTTGTATGTTTTATGTGGTAGTCACAAATACCTAAGGCATTGTCATGTCAAAATCACAATAAACTTACCTCTATCCCAGTTTTAAGGTTGGTCTGACATGAACTGAGGCTGCAGCACAAATGCTTGGTGATGGCCTACTTCTGCAGACAAGGGAACAATTAGGGAATGTTAATTATTGGTCAATGGGGGGGGGGGAGATAAAGTGACCATCTCACACAGATACAATTTTGTACAACTATCTTTTAAAGGGGACAAATTGTTTAGCAACTAATATTGCAACTGTAGTAATATAAAGGCTATCCCTCTTTTTAAAAGAACTCCCTCACCAAGACATATGGATTTTTTGTATGTCTCTCTCCCCTCTGGAGGGTTCGCAAAATGTCATGCCCCTCCTGCCCCAAACCCACTAGCTTCTCACTGTTGGTAATAGTTGACCACCCCGTTTTTACTATATATATCCATTGTCACACCTGGCTTGAAACTGTATGCACCACTCTAACCCGTGGCACTGCCATGAGATCCATACAATGGTTTGTTTTCACTAACAATGTACAGTATGGGTAAAATCTTAAAAGAATGGATGTTTTTGGAGAATCGAATAGGAAATTATTGTTTTAGTTACCACTAAAAGAAAAAGGAATTGTCTATTGTGGTGCTTAGAATTTGTTTTAGAAAAGAGCCTCCCAAGGGGCTGTGTGAACTTGTGATAGGCATAGTGTAAACCTTCCCCCTGTTGTAGGCTAGATAGTCTCAAACCTGCGAGATAGTCTCAAAATACTATAGTTGTATTAGTATCTTACAACCATCAGGCCAGATAGTCCTAAAAATTGTGATATGGTCTTGAAAGTTTTGCAGATAGTCTAAAAACTGCGAAAAAGTTCTAGAATACAATAGGTTTGAGACAATCTAGGGTTGCGAGAATATAACAAAACTATAATATTTTGAGAATATCTTGCATTTTTCCCCCCCTTAAAGTAGCTAAAAGCTTGAAAAATCTTGAAAAACCTATTTTGGGTGATTGTCCTACATGTAGAATGGTTTTGACATATTTCAATGAATTTTTTGGGCACAAAATTACAGTGAAAAAGTCATAAAAATTCAAAAAATGTTGAGCTTGATCTATGGAACTTGGCAATGTTCACGGTCGAAATCATCGAAAATATCAAATATTATCACTCATTTCAGTCAAAAATTACTTTGAATATTTGTTCATGCTTAAAATGATGTCCACTGCATGAGCCGTCGACTTTCTAGTCCTTTAAACCAGCAGCTTTCTCCTACTTTAAGCACCTACCTACTTTCCTGCAACTTTATTCATCACATTAAAGAAGGGCTTGCCGCTTGTCAGCAGATTTAATCTACTTTAATCATATACCTGATTTCCTGCAACTTTAATATTTACTCTACTCCGGGAGGCCGGGAGAGGGAGGGTTTTGAGGCTGGGAGAGGCAGGGTTTTGAGGCCGGGAGAGGGAGTGTTGTGAGGCCGGGAGAAGCAGGGTTTTGAGGCCGGGAGAGGCAGGGTTGTGAGGACGGGAGAGGGGTTTTTCTAGTATTTCCTGCACATCTAACTAATATAAAATACTACAGTGACTTCTTGTTTAATATCACAAGGAGGAAAGGTGTTTGATGCAAACAGTGACTTTATGATATACTTCTTCATGCATCATTCCTTAGTAATCATATCATATTTAGGCACCTAATTAGGGAGATATACTCGGTGATAATGATATTAACCAGGGAAATGCTGCATGTGCAATTTAAAATGTGTATCTGCATTGAATACTGAACATGCGTATATACATGTGTCTCTACCTCTTACTACATGCGCCCCTCCCCCCTCAGTCTGTCCCCTCCCCTGTCATCACCATGCCAACACCCACGGCCTGACCGCCGCACTGAGGGTAGAACAATGCACCCCTACCCGGGTGAGGCTCAGTGCGGCCTGTGACTTGACCTCCATACTTAACTTTACACCACATACACCTGCTGTGGTCAACAGTCACACACACAGGTGCTCACCACCAGTAGGGTAGGACGTGCTTACAACAGGGTAAGTGATAGTTGAGTTCTTAAAGTGTAGCATTAATTAGAGTTAAGATCAATAGTATATGTTTTATGTATTTATGGATTGATTAGCATGTATACCCATTCCAAGAAAAATAGAATCACTATGAATGAATATTATGACTATACTGTTTTCTAATACATGTACATTATAATTATTGTTATTTACTTTCAGTCATGTGGCTGCCATGCAAACAGGATGACAGGTACATGCAGGTAATAAATAATAATATGCTAGTAATCACAATAATGTGTGTAGCAATTTAGTCGAAGTCAGTAGTTACTTATTAAGATACCCCTGAGAGGAAATCGTTTAATATTTGTTTAGGTTTACAGACAACAAGGATAATGATTTTAAACAAATAACGGTGCATAGAAATTCAAATAATTCTATAGGCCCCCACTACACATGCCCCTCCCCGCCTCTTAGTCATTCCTTGTCCAGTCAGTTCTCCATATATCCTCACTCCCTTGAGAGTCAGTCCTCACTGAAATAAAATGTTTTCTCATGATAACTGTTTTTGTACTTATTGCAGAGCCACAACTCTGGAGGCGGATTCAGGACCCTGGAGGCGGACCCAGGACCCTGAAGTCGGACCCAGGCCCTGGAGGCGGACCCAGGACCCTGGAGGCGGACCTAGGACCCTGGAGGCGGACTCAAGACCCTAGAGGCGGACCCAGGACCCTGGAGGCCGACCCAGGACACTGGAGGCGGACCCAGGACACTGGAGGCGGACCCAGGACCCTGGAGGCGGAACCAGGACCCTGGAGGCGGACCTAGAATCTTGGAAGTGGACCCAGGACTTGGTAGGCGGACCCATGGCCCTGCAGGCGGACCCATGGCCCTCACTAGCTGCAGGGCCAGACTATACCTCCCCAAAGTGATGTTCCCCAAAAATATCCCCAAAATGATGATCCCCTGAATAAAATACAAAGACCAGTGGCTATATTTCACCAAACATAAGCAGCTTTAATAAACCTACAGGCAATATTTAATAGATTATAAGCAGCTTTAAGCTAACCTCAAAGTCTGGGTTTAATCTAATTTCTGCAGCTTTAAGCAAACTTACAAGTCAGGGTTTAATTAGATTTCTGCAGCTTTAAGCGAACCTCCAAGCCAAGGTTTAATCAGGTTTCTGCAACTTTAAGCAAACCTCTAAGTCATGGTCTAATCAAATTTCTGCAACTTTAAGCAGACCTGCAAGCCTGAGTTTAATTAACTTTCAGCAACTTTTGTTACGGCCATTTAGCGCGTGATAATCTGCTTAAAGTTGCAGGCAAGCCCGGGTTTCTGCTACTTTACGCAATGCTGACAAGTTCGCTTAAAGTTGCTTTAAGTTGGTTCAAGCTGATTAATTTCCGACATTGAGCAATTTTAAGCATTCCGTAAAGCTGTCTATATCAGATGGTTTATGCAGTGGTCTATACTCTTTTCCCTTGAAGATATAGCAATGGCAAATTGAAATATATTTAATGAAGGTTTTACGGGAGAGGCTAAGGGATTTTTCCGACCCCTAAGAATTGACATTTTTCAACATAAGTCTCTTTGTATTCATGATACATTTTTCATATCCCGCCGCATTGTGAATAAAATAGAGGGGAATGTACCAGAAAAGACATTTTTTATGTAGTTTGACATTTTCCCCTATAAATATCATGTTTTACACCAAAAAAAGGCAAAAAAAGCATATCCCCTAGCCCATGGCAGCACAAAATGCATATTTTGTCACACTTATCTCATGCTTTTGGCATTTTTTATCACATGTATTACTTCTTCATGTTTTGGGCATTACTACTGTGATTTTTAAATTAATCCTTATTTAATTCCTATATATTTTCTTATTTTCTGAAAAAATGTAAAAAATACATGTTTCCAGGGCAGGCACTTCATTTAAGTCATGAGTGTAGTAAAATTATATCAAGTCGGCATATTTTGGTGTTTTAGTGTTGTATAAAACACTAGTTTTTGACCCATGTTTTTGAAATTCCTATGAAAGTAAAAATAATAATTTTGTGGGACTCAGTTATAGAAGGAAAAAACATATTGTTTAAGAGCCTTATTTTGACATGCCTAAAATTCCATATAATTACTGTAGAAATCCTATGTAATTCAAGCTAGTGCACCTTTAGTATACCCTTGATAGGTGTGTATAATCACGTTTTTGAATATCTGCCTGTTTCCCACCTTTCTGTGATATGTTGTGTTCAGGAGATTTGTTGTGTTCAGAAGATGTTGTGTTCAGAAGATGTTGTGTTCAGAAGAATGTGATAAATCACGGAAGTACACACATATATGATGCACTGTTGTGTTACTAGTTCATTCTGAGAATCCATAGAGGCAAAAATTACCCAAACTAGGAACGTTGAAACTGTGCTTTTAGTGATGTTGTGTTTAGAAATAAATGTTGTGTCCAGAAGATGTTGTGTTCAAAAGATGTTGTGTTCAGAAAAATATGATAAATCATGAAAGTACACACATATATGATGCACTGTTGTGTTACTAGTTCATTCTGAGAATCCATAGAGGCGAAAATACTCAGACTAGGACCGTTTAAACTGTGCTTTTAGTGATGTTGTGTTCAGAAATAAATGTTGTGTTCAGAAGGTGTTGTGTTCATAAAGTTGTGTTAGTAGGATAGTAGGAAAAGGACATTTATAGCAGGGTTCTGATAAGAAATCGGTTACCTTTGTCACAATCAACATATATATTAAATACCCCATTGTAAATGTATGGTCAATTTCATCTCAATATAGATATAATTCAACATGTTGCGTCCATAATGTGTTGTGTTCAGAAGATGTTGTGTTCAGAAGATGTTGTGTCCATAATGTTGTGTCCATAATGTTGTGTTCATAAGATAGAATCAAAAGGACAATAAGAAGCAGGGTTCTGATAAGAAATCAATTACTATGGTCATAACCAACATCTATCAATAGAGTTAATGCAAACACATGCTTGATTCTATCTATATCTATGGGGATATATAGCACATATGGTGTTCAGAATATGTTGTGTTCAGAAGATGTTGTGTTCAGAAGATTTTGTGTTGTTAAGATAGTAGGAAAAAAGACATTTACAAGGTGGACCATGATGAATAATCACTTACAATTGTTATAATCAAAACTTAACAATGGGCTCATGGCAAATAACTAGTTGTTTTCATGCATATTTACATGTAAATCTAGATGTTGTGTTAATAAGATGTTGTGTTCATAAGATTACTTAATGCTCCATTATTCAAAGGTAACCCATTAGAAATATGGTATATCCTCCCTATCCAAATTGTACATACATCTACTACATTTCCCAATAATCAAAATATAGTACTTCAAAAAATGTCATGCTTTTTTAATCAATGTTGTGTTCGTTAGACAGTACATTGTGTTCATGAGATTTAGCAATACCACTGTTCAGCAGGTATGATTACAGGGTTTTGAAGGGATAAGAGCAAATATTCTATTATGAGAGGGAAGAGATATACATAAACTGTTCAGGGAGGTGCCTCACATATGAAACAAGGAACTGCTAGTGTAGATAACTTAAAGAAGAAATGTGTTTGATTATGGGAATGCACAGACTGGGATAAGAATTGATAAAATAAAGACTTAAAAAGTCCTGTACAATAGGGAAAAGCTTAGTAAATACTTTTTTAACTGAATGTATGCATATACATATAATGCAACATTATACTTAACATAAGTTATATTGAAATATATAATTTCCCAGGAAATAACCATTGGTTTCTTTTGAATCTCATGAACACAACATGTGACTGGAAGTTAGAGAAGGTATACATCTTCATGTTTCTCTAGAACAATAGTTAGAAAAGCTGCTATGCCAATTTTTACATATGTAAAGGATTAGATGCTCTGCAATATGTAGGAGAAACGTGGAAATGGTGATACATTATCTCAAATTTTACCAACATGTTGAGAGGGTGGAAAAGTCCTGTAGCCCCTCCCTTACTATATCTAAAGCAATATTTAGGGTCAAAATCATCAAAAATTCCAAATAATTACACTATTTTTGGTTACTTTGTATATTTGTTCATGCTGAAAATGATGGATACAAAAGATTGATTTTTGATTCATTTCTGTGGAAAATTCATGGCCACAAAAGAAATAGTGATTTTTGTAGATTTTGGTTGCCATGGTAACAAAAAATATCACTTTTGCTGTGGCTACTCAACAGAAAAATTGAAATCAAATTTACCTATCACCATCATATAAAATTGGTTTCAAGTCATTACAATGCTCCAAATTTGGGATATTGCAGTTAAAGGGTGGGGAACTTTACACAATTTTAAAGTCAGGACGTCATATTTATGATTCAATTCAATTCAATTCAATTCAAAGATTTTTATTTCGACTGCAACTGACAGGAACGAGTCCTGTATTTTGTCGGTTACAGTAAGTCTGAGATATCTATTAGCATTCAATGTTACAAGCAGCTATCATACTGTGTTGCATCAATTTTATAGATGCATATTTTAAATCAACATATTTAAATCGAAAGTAGACATGTTCCGGGTTAGTTTAGTGTGATTAGTCATGACTATTTTCATTATGTTTTAGTACATTTAGCATATACTTGGGTGGGATCTAGGACCCACTAAAGAGTAAGGGTCACCAGAGGGGGGTCGCTCGGGCTGGAGCTAATAACTATCATACATATAAGGACACTCAGTTTGCTTTTAGCTCATGTAATCTTACTTTTGAACACCTCAAGGGAAGTTGCATTCCTTATCTCAGCTGTAAGGGAGTTCCACCTATGACCTAGTTTATAGGTGACACTGTGCCTAGCAGTTGCTAGTTTGTAGGTTTTCGTGACTACCAATTTAGCATCATGCTGTCGTGTTCTTATCTCAAGGTTATCTATCATATCTGGATTTTTGGTATATTTATATGAGGCTATCGTCAAAGCCAGACTCCTCCTTTCCTCCAGGGCCATTACCCCTGCTCTAACCCTTATGTCCTCGACACTCTCATCTTTATACATGAAGAAACATACTTTTAGCATCCTATCCAAAGTACCCTGTATCTTTTGCAAAGCCAATTTATTACCTGAGTCATAAATGAGCTGACCATAATCAAGGACTGGCAACACCATTGTTTGAACTGTATCAAGGGCAGCATCAAGTGTCAGTCTAGTTCTATATCTGGTCAACAGATAGGACTTATAGGATAGGCCTTTATTCAACACTTTCAGGTGCCCTTTGAAGTTCAGGTCACTGTCGAGCTCTATCCCTAAGTATCTATACTGACTAGTCTGAAGCAAATTTTGCCCATCAATGCGTAGCATAATATTTCCATGATGTTGCAGTCTATATTTAGTGCCATATAGGGCATATTTAGTCTTTTTTATGTTCAGGGAAAGCTTATTTTTCTTGCACCAATTTGCCACATTGGCAAGGTCCTGGTTCACCTCCTGTATGATATCAGGGGTTGGTATAGGGTAGGTACAGAACAGGGCTGTGTCGTCTGCATAGAGTTGGCTTTTCAGAGTCTTCAAGGAGGTACTTAGGTCATTTATATAAACCAGAAATAACAAGGGGCCTAGAATGGAGCCCTGGGGCACACCACAAACTGTAGTAGATGGGTCAGACAGAAAACCATTGGCCTTTGTAGTTTGCTTCCTATTAGTAAGATACAATTTAAACCAATTTACAGTGGCTTCAGCAAGTCCAATTTTCTGTAATTTTTGGCAGAGTAGCGAGTGGTTTATGGTGTCGAATGCCTTGGCAAAATCGAGGTAGGTGACCAAAGTAATCTTGCCATGCTCAATGGCATCATACATGACATCAGTGAGGTCATAGAGACTTGTCATTGTAGATCTCTCTGGGCGCAAACCATGTTGGTTTGGGTTGAGGATATCATTTTGGTGTAGGTACTCCAGTAGTTGGGTGTGTATAGCCTTTTCACAGAGTTTTGAGATTAAAGGGAGAATGGAAATTGGTCTTAAGTTATTTACCTGGGAGGGATTGGCACCCTTTGGGATGGGTACAACTGTAGCATGTTTCCAGGCAGATGGGAAGTTACTCTTTAGAATAGACAGGTTGATAACATGCTGTAGGTGTGAGGGTAGGGTTTCTAGTGCTGTTTTTAAGACTTGTGTGGAAATATGTGGTATTCCTGATCCTTTTTTGGTTTTAATAGTCTTTATTAATGCGAGTGTATCTTCTAGCGAAATTGTTTTGATATTGTGTGCCATATCAGCGACGTAGCCTGTATAAGTCCAGGGGGTGTTCATGTTTTGAGCTAAATTTGGTCCTATATTGATGAAGTAATCATTTATATAGTTTGCTGTGTCTTCTGGGGGGATGGGCAGGTTTGTGTCATTATGTATAAGATTTATTGTGTTAGTCGACTGCTTGGGATTTAGTACATAAGAGATTTGTTTCCAGTATTCTTTCGGGTCATTTTTGTGCCTATCTAGATTATTTTTATAGTAATCATCCTCAGCATTTTTTGAAAGGAAGCGAGCTCTATTTTTTAGAAAATTGGCAAAATTTATGTCGTCTACATTTTTAGTGCACTTAGCTTTCTTTAAGGCAGCATTTTTCTCTGTAAAGACATCCAGGAGAGCATTTGTTATCCAGGTTTTTTCTGTTGGGCAAACTTGAATTTCCTTATGGGACAAGTTAAAGAAAGAATGAAATCCATATTTTGTGTAAAAAGTTCCCAAGCCAATCCTGCATCCTCAGTGCCCCAAAAGGCAGTCCAGTCCGTGTTTTTTAGACCAAGCTGGAAATTTTCTTCTACATAGTCTCTGTAAGAGCGCCCCATGAATTCCACTGGTACCTTTGGGGGAGACTTAGCACTCCTAACCACATATATTAACAGATGGTCAGCTATAATAACATCCAGTGTACCACTAGCAGTTATCTTTGTTGAGTTTGTACAAGCCAAGTCTAAGAGAGAGGTATTCCCATCTGGAGAAAAGTGTGTGAATTCATATAAAACAAACTATTAAAACTTAACTTCCTTTGTTTCTTTAGTGTATGTAGCCATTGATCCAGAATACCCCAGTCATAGACGTCACCCACCGGATCATAGATATCACCGGGTCATATACATCAACAGGTAATAGACATTTCAATTGCCTCGATTTGGTAAGACTGAGCCAAATGATAAATTTTGGAAAAATAGTTTCAGGATTATATTTTACAATCCTTAATCAATATTTTTGTAAGCTTCATGTCCCCATTTTTAAAATTGTGCTTATGTTGTTTAGAATCCAAACTCTTCATCTCAAACTTATGTTAGGTATGATCAATAGTGGCCAGGTAGTCTTCAAAGATGTTAGCGGTCATTCAGTGACTTGCATTATAGAATGTGTCTGTACACAGACCCTAGGATTTAGCAGTCATCCATGCCACTCAGTTAAAGCCTGTGGGTAGTATGTAGGTGGTGGTGTTGGTGGGAGCTGTCCAGTATATCCCTGTGTTCAGACACATAGCTATCACGGTCATCCATGTACACAGAGGTATATGAATGGCTGACATCTGATAACTGTGTCAGGTCGGCCATATTTACTAATTGGTTAGCCCTTTAAGGTTCACATAATGCAATAATACTTCATGCCATTGGTCATCATGATGCATGAACCCAAACCCCTGTGCGTTATTTGCCAGTGCTGTATTCAAGCATCTTACTAGGTTGAGAAATACCTAAAGCTCTTGCACCAATGCAGAATGTAAGAGTTACTGATCAGGGCTGCATGCATGCACCATGACAACAAATGTCATTATTAGTGACATCCTTAAAGGGCTAACACTACGGGCATTAACACCTGTGGGACCAAAATCAAAGGGGGCCGGCTATGACCTTTGGGGTTAACCAGACAGAGGGCACTACTAATCACACCAGTCGGTATTACAGTCCGAGGTGGTGGCACCTGGGGCAGGTCATAAGATCTGTCTCATCAAAGATAATTAGCCACAATCATATCGAGTGAGTGAGCTAATTACATACCATGCATGCAGATATATAGTAAAGGTCATGACATATGATAACACATAATGATCTATAACTGCCCCGTAGCTATGTATAATTACATGGAATATAGCTGGTGTGGGCAATTTGCATACTATTGGGCTGTTATCAAGGAGATGTGATTGCTGAGGCTACTTGGCCACTGAAGTATAGGTGGTCGTCAATGTTTCTGTATTCATAACCTTTTGAGGGCAGCATAATGTTTTATTTAATTGCATTATATAGGACATAGTCCGAGAAAAGGGACCTTCTTGCTAAGCTACCTCCAGAATGCCCGAATATATGAACATCAAATGAAATGACCAGGATGGCATTCTTACATACTGCTGGCAAAGGGAAGAGTTCATTTAATGGTTAAAGCTGTGTGGTTCATGGGTTTATGTTGCACATCAATATTTTTCAAAACCACCTCAGATGGTCTGTTATGGGGGATTGGGGGGAGATGTAAAGAATTCTAAGTATTTTTTGGAAAAAAGCCCAGGGTTACTACGTGGATTGTACCTGTAACGTATGTAGATATATAGCACAAATCCTAACACCAGATTACTTTTAGTATTGTCATTTTCTTTTATATTATGCCTTAAAAATGGCAGAATTTCTGGAAGGCATATATGCCCTGAATGGTTTGCCACTCCGATATCAATTTCCGGACTATTTTGAGCAAAATTGGACATTTTATAGCACTTTCAATTTTGATAGAATGTTAAGAGGTATTTTGGTCATTTTCATTAGATTATTCAGGAACTTCCATTTACGCACTAAAAATTTAATAGGAAACACTATAAAAGTGAGTAAGTCTCTTGAATACATCTAAAGCTACATGATGAGACCAATTTATATGCAGATTGTCAAGAGTTTAACACTAATGCTAGGCTTCAAAATTGTGGTTTAGTCCGTTTTTACCCGACTTTCTTATTTCAAAGGGCCAAAACCCTCAAATTAGAAGCGGCAACCCATATCAAAATTACTCTTTTCTGTTAGAAATTGATCCGAGCAATTTCTTGGAGAAGTCTAAAAAAATCTGATGACTTTTACTACTATTTTTCCCATTATCATGTAAACATATAATGACAATTTATTCCTGCTCTTTACCTAAATCTAACCTTTTTTTCCCAAAATGCAAAGTGATAAAATTACAAAAATATTTTTAGAATGAAGGTTAATAACCATGTGTTTATAGTATAAGGTTGCCACTCTGATATCAATTTCCGGACTATTTTGAGCAAAATTGGACATTTTATAGCACTTTCAATTTTGATAGAATATTAAGAGGTATTTTGGTCATTTTGATTAGATTATTCAGGAACTTCCATTTACGCACTAAAAATTTAATAAGAAACGCTATAAAAGTGAGTAAGTCTCTTGAATACATCTAAAGCTACATGATGAGACCAATTTATATGCAGATTGTCAAGAGTTTAACACTAATGCTAGGCTTCAAAATTGTGGTTTAGTTCGTTTTTGCCCGACTTTCTTATTTCAAAGGGCCAAAACCCTCAAATTAGAAGCGGCAACCCATATCAAAATTACTCTTTTCTGTTAGAAATTGATCCAAGCAATTTCTTGGAGAAGTCTAAAAAAATCTGATGACTTTTACTACTATTTTTCCCATTATCATGTAAACATATAATGACAATTTATTCCTGCTCTTTACCTAAATCTAACATTTTTTCCCAAAATGCAAAGTGATAAAATTACAAAAATATTTTTAGAATAAAGGTTAATAACCATGCGTTTACAGTATAAGGTTTCGAAATTCTATGGTTATTGGTTGATAGGATTGGTTTTCAAAATTAGATATTTTAAAAAGTAGCACGCACCCCCTACTTTTCTTTTCTTTTCATTTTCTGGTTTCAAATTGGGAAATTCTGATGACCTTGATTCAATGGGATCGACCTACCTTAAGGACAATTAAGGTTGGTTCACAAAAGACAATTGAAGGCAAACATTTTTAAGATACTCAAATTCTCACTTAAATCACATCCCTACTTGGAATACACTGCCGACATACATATGTTCATGTAAATTGTTACAATTCTATCCATAGTTATCATCTTTTTTTATGTCTGAGTATCCATAGGTTCCCAGTTAATGAAATAAAGATATTTTGGATGAATTCCAGGGGTAGACATTAACATTTGAGACCATGCAATAACTTTCACATCACTTTTGGGAACTCAAGACTGGACCTAATATGGTACCCAGGTATTTATATGACTTTTTCAATCATTTCTTGTCAATCATCAATCTTTGTAATCAAATTTTCTTCAATTGTCTTATACTGTAAATCATGTATTTGTTTTTCTTTTTCCTCAATGTGACTATTTTTGTTAGCTTATTTCTTAACAACCATAGTAGTACCCTTCCAATACATTCATGCATCATACTAACCTTACTTGACCAACTCTTACTTTCCTGGATTCCTTGGGTAATGTAACCAGCTAGTAATGTGACAGGGCGAGGGAAAAATCCATGGGAGATTTTTGGTTCTGGTATTGATTAATTATATCATTCCATTAGTATGCAGGATGCAAGCTTGCCCAAGAGGCATTTATATAACCCCGCTTTGACATCATGACAACAAATATGCATAGTGCATTCAAATATTGTGTTGCCCATGAAGGGTTAAACCCAAGTTGAAGCTAATGATTCCCTACTATTCTCTGACACAGTAGTTTCTGCAGCACATACACCTCCCTGATCACAGCCCAATACTATACAAATCACCATAATGATCTGTAATGACATGACCTCTGACCAACTGAACTCTATTACAGGTAGGCTACAGGTGTACTCTGTGTCAGCTAGCCTTAGTTATAGGGCAGTTGTTATCATGTGTACAAATTGCCCATAATGATCCGTATTGGGGGGCCCTCTGACCTGCTGAAGTCTACTTTACCTCAGTTACGGTTGCACTCTAGGTCAACTAACACCTTTACCTTTGGAGTGGGTATTTTTCCTCAGGTGGAACTATTTGACTTTAGGGGCCTTCCATTAAGTACGCATAAGGAGGGTTGGGGTTAGGGCAAATGCAGAAAAAAGTGGACATGAAAACAGGGGTGGGGGGTGGGGGTCTAGAGCCATTTTAGCATACTCTTCATGTACGCATTTTCACTTTTTTCTGACAGAAATCAGGGAATCAAACTCCCTTGAATTACTTTTGTGTGAAAGTAAACCAAAGACTGTTCAATAATGCTACATTTCACTTCTAGTTTTTTTTACTATTCTTCATGGCCCAGACAGGATGTATATACTGCATTGGGATTAGATGCATGACTATGATAAAATACTAAATTGAATGATGAGTAATTTGTAAGCGGGTGTTTTCAATAGGGTATGTGTGCTGGAAGTTGGATGGACCAGCTTTGATTGCCAAGGTACCAATATTTAAGTGCTGGGCTTGTTGATATACGTTTATAAAGCTGACATCGTTAGCTCTCTATCGACTCATAAGGTCATTTTCTTTGGGGATGGGGAGGGAGGGACAATGATGACCCCACAGAACAAGAAAATGATTATCTAGAAAACAGATAGATAAAATGAAGCAGTTGCATAAAGAAAGGGACCAGCCAACACAGCCAAAAGAATTTGTACTCATTCCAAGAAAATTAAATTATCTTGTCTAGTGGACAAATGACTAGTTTCAAGAAATTTTATAAGAATTCTTCTTTTAAACTAGTGATTTGTCCACCAGGTGACTTAATTATTATCTTATTTTTGACCCTGCAAATTTGAGAGGTTTTACTCTGCTCTAAGCTTCTTTGACTCCCCACTCCCTCTGGTTATTTTTGTCCCAAAACATCCCCGCACCCAGTAGGGAAGGGATGGTCTGTGTACACCCTAGTATCAGAAGGTCTCTCTTTTTGTATACTTTGGGTTATTTGCCTGCCGTAGTGATATGAAACCCCACTAAAAATGAAGTAATAATAATTCACTTGCATTGCTATCAGCTTTAACAGAGTGTAACAATTATTAAATTTGCTAGGTAGTAACACTTGAAAGACTTCATCTTATCGTATCTTATTTCATTCTTACTGCTTCCTCTGTACTTGATGAAATTGTCAAGGTGTCCTTAACCCAAAGAATAAAAGAATAAAATGTTTGTAGAACGATGGCTGTAGTGGTAGGGGTACACCAGTGATTTTCCGTGAAAAACTGGGGCGGGGGCAATTCCTAAAATGAGCATGTACTTAAGGGGGGGTCACCGCAATGTGTACATAACGCAACAGGGGGGGCTGGGGGGTCTATTTTCTGGAAAAAAAAGTGTGTACATACTTTATGGAAGGCCCCTTGATTATAATCATGCCTACCCTTGTTTTATACAGCTGGTTGCCTAGCAATGGCTTTTCTAATTGTTTATCTGCTTAGCAACATACATTTCTATGGTCATGAGGTTTATTGTAATAATACCTAACCCTTGTAATGGACCCAAGGAATTCAATAGTTCTATTAGCTTGTTGCTAATATATCTGGTTGCCTAGAAACATCTATTCTGATTGTTATCTGTCTAGCAACACACATTACCATACCCCTATGGACCTAAGGAATTCATAGGAACTGCCATTTTTGAGGTAATATCATCCTTCCCCCTGATAACCCCTCCCCCGCCCTGCTTATTTGGTGTTTTAACCCTTTAAGACCGACCAAAAACTTTTTTTTGCTGGTGATGGGGGCGAGACATTTTCACAGGTACCTTCCCTGGGCCGAGCCTTTGCTGTTTCCCATAGAGTTAAGATGACTATAGTCGATGCTCGGCCCCCCATGGCATCAACTATAGTCGATGCTCGGCCCCCCATGGCATCAACTATAGTTGATACTCGGCCCTAAAGGGTTAAATGGTCCCCTTCAAACATACCAACCATGTAGACATTATGTTTCTTCGAGTGCAAGAATTGCGGTTGTTGCCGCATATTTTTCCGCTGCAACAACTGCAATTCTTGTTACTAATACATGACAAGCGATGTTAAATAGAATCAAAAGAGTTTAGGGAATATTCCATAATGGATGTAGGCGTTAACATGGGCTAAAAACAACCATTTCGCGGCCGTTTGCAAACATATAGCTGAAAATGATAGAAAATGAATAGTGACCATGTATAGGTCCATCACTGTGCGAAGGTCCAAAATAAGCTATCATGAAATAATTGTATAAGTTTGTTAATGTAACCATTTTTTTTAAATATTCATTTTAATAAACAGGGACGAATATGAGGGGGCATATATACCAGTTCGAAATCTTTTAGTAACTTATAAACAATTGTGCATGAGTCCCATCACCATGCATAGGTCACCTTACAGTGCATACTTTTGTGAATATGGAAATCCATAGTTGAATCATATGTTCATATGTTACATGAACTAGAAAAGAGTCCTTATTAAAGCCATACCATTAATTTAATGTGTTCAATGCTGCCATCATCTTCCACAGGTCACATCACTATGCATTAGTCCCACTTTGAAAAGACCTCCTCTTTGCATTTCATTGAATTAATGTTCCTCATTTCACATATGTACTCCATTGGGTGGTGTTCACAACCCAATTAAAGCTAAGCAATATCTGCAATATTGAAAATTAGCCCTCTATTGATCCTGGGATCCATTTTGGTGAGGATAACCGGTATCTCAAATAACCGACCTTGGCTCTATGCATAATGCCAAGATCTTGTTCTACACAACCCATTTATCCATTTCATACAATACAAATAAAAGTGACCTTGCTTGAACTGCATTTGCTACCACCTCACTACCTATATGATATCCTGCTCTATGACATGGCAAATAAAAGAACCATCTGAATTCCCACTTTTCTCTATACCCTACAGAGAAATCCCTGCTGAATATAATACAGTACTGTATCATATTTTATGAAATGTGTTTCTCATACCCCCTATACTTACTTAATTTTCATTTTTACTCTCAGTTCCTCACTGCATTCTGGTGCTTCTCCACTAGGGCAATGTATCTGACAATAGGAGATTGTCACTGGGTTTCCAAATCAGTAGTCTGTAAAGCTGTCAAAGATGTCAGCGACTATTTCCATGATCACTTGGACAAGTACATCAACTGGCCTGACACCAAAACCGAGAAAACTATCAAAACCCCCAACCTTCTTCAAGAAGACGAAGAAGCTGAAATATTTTGGCCTCATCGACAGTACCGTGATGGCAATTATAGGATGTCCCCAGGGTTTAATTAAAGACGAAAACCAATACTTTTGCTAGGGGTATTACCTTATCAACACTAGGGTAAGTTAATCTTTATTTTCTTCTGAACAAAATACTATGACACATTGAAATGAGTGCTATGCTTGAAAAAATAAATAATTCTGTGTTTTTCGCTATTTCTTTATATAGTTTTTCTGAGAAAAAGTTAGTACGATACAACCCAAACACCCCATAATATACCTGATTGTAACGAAATCTGCTGGATGATATCTTCACTATACCACCTCTTGTCATTAACTTTTGGTAAATCAAAAGGAGAGGGATCAGGCAGACCACAATTACAACAAGTGGCACCGCAAAATCCAATCAAAGGTAGAGAGTCTCATAAGTCAAATAAATCTAAGACTACTGTAAGTAACATGGTAGAGGACACGTTTTGTTTTTTGCAACAAATCTTTGAAATAGCACAGAGAAATTTCCCTTTTTTCAAATTTCATAAAGATTAGCATAACAATAACACTTTCTTTTCATTGATCTGACTTATGTAGCTCTCAAGAACTGAATCACATGTTGAAACATTCTGACATAAAAATATAACCTATAACAACTGCCCTGAGGTACCTCTTGAATATCAAGTACAATATTTTACAGTGTTATTATTTTTTACAGATGCTTGGATAGCAGTGGTGGTTATCTGATGCATGCCCCAGGATTATCGAGGCCTGTTTTTGTCTACATAATGCTGTCAAGGTGGAGCTGAAAGACACAGCTGGAGCACAATGGAAGGATGGTTTCAAGAAGAAACAGAAGGCAGTGGAACAACCAGCCAATTCTATACACCTTATGAGGAAAGGTTTATTGTACTATTTAAGATCACACGTCTATGTACAGCCATATCACTATAATTACTGTGGTGTGATGTAGCAACGGTTCACTTTGATTTGAACATGCAGAGTAAGATATATATATACATATATATATATATATATATATATATATATATATATATATATATATATATATATATATTAATATTAAGCTAAGTATTATGGAATAAACAAGCGTAACCCTTTCTTTGGAACAGTTGTTTTTCCATTTTGTAAACACATGGAATAAAAAGAAACATATACAGCACCATTTGATATTTTAGCATGCACTAAACATAAAGGAACACAATAGCATTTACAAGAAGGTGGAAACCCAAAAACATCTTTTACATAAGCTAATAGATCTCACAATATGACCCCACTTACGTGTATTAGCATATTCCTCTCACTTCCTGGGTTTCCTCTGAAGACACAGGGACATTTTCACAGTTTGCCGGGTCGGGCTGTTAGCACAACTCTCAAAATATAAAAAGTTTCATTCCAATATTAGCTACTTTGCTGTTTGCAATCTGGAAATCATACCTGTCTATATGGCCGTCAGGACACCCATATCACCCTATATATAAGGCAAAATAATTATTTTGGCAGGTTTCATAACTTTTTCATTAATTTTCATCAATGGCCCCTAAGTTTTCTGCTTCTATAATATGTCTATAGATGCCTACTACACAAGATTTGGTTGATACAGCAATAAAAGGGGATAATCATTGACCGATGACTTCAAAAAATCCGGTTCTTCCATTTGTTTCTATAGTGAAGGTAACAAGTGAGGGTGCAAACAGATTACATCTGTTTGCTAGCCGTCACTTGTTTGAGAAGATACTGGATTCAATATTTATGCATTTGGAGGGGTGTTTGGGATTTGTTTCAGAGTTAGTGAGGAAATTTGTTTACTTGATGAGGTTATAAATGACAACAAAGAAATTCCTTCTGTTATAATGGAAAATGATTTTATTAATGATTATAAGGGCAGCAATTAATTGACTTTGATGAAGATTGATATATTGAAGAGTTCCTAGACTTTCTAAATGTGTAGTGGAATTCCTAGATATAGTTTCTAGACCCAATGTTGAGTTTAGATACACAAGTTGAAGAGTTCCTAAACATGTGGATGAGTTTCCTAGATATGTGGAACAGTTTCTAGATGGGTTTCACGCCTGACTTGTATCGGAAGTTCCCTCTCATGAAGTCCATATTTTGAGGGCTAGTATGCATGTTGGGGAGCCCCTAGACGTGTTGTGGAGCCCCAAGGCGTGGTGTGGAGCCCCTAGTCATGGCTTGGAGCCCCTAGGCGTGGTATGGAGCCCCTACACTTGGTGTGGAGCCCCTAGTCATGTTGTGGAGCCCCTACACGTGTTGTGGAGCCCCTACACATGTTGTGGAGGCCCTAGTCATGTTGTGGAGCCCCTAGGCGTGGTATGGAGCCCCTACACATGTTGTGGAACTCCTACACGTGTTGTGGAGGCCCTAGACATGTTGTGGAGCCCCTAGGCGTGGTATGGAGCCCCTACACGTGTTGTGGAGCTCCTAAACGTGTTGTGGAGCCCCTAGTCATGTTATGGAGCCTCTAGGCGTGATGTGGAGCGCCTACACGTGTTGTGGATCCCCTACACTTGTTGTGAAGCCCCTAGTCATATTGTGGAGCCCCTAGGCGTGTCGTAGAGCCCCTACACGTGTTGTGGAGCCCCTACACATGTTGTGGAGCCCTTAGTCATGTTGTGGATCCCCTAGGCGTGGTATGGATCTCCTAGGCGTAGTATGGAGCCCCTACACGTTTTGTGGAGCCCCTACACGTGTTGTGGAGCCCCTAGTCATGTTGTGGTGCCCCTAGGCGTGGTATGGAGCCCCTACACGTGTTGTGGAGCCCCAAGTCATGTTTTGGAGCCCTAGGCGTGTTGTGGAGCCCCTACACGTGTTGTGGAGCCCCTAGTCATGTTGTGGATCCCCTAGGCATGGTATGGATCTCCTAGGCGTAGTATGGAGCCCCTACACGTGTTGTGGAGCCCCTAGGCGTGTTGTGAGGCCCCTAGGGATTGTTGGACACAATGTCTGTTTTGGGCCTAGCTGAAATTTAGAAGTGTCCTGAAGTGTCTTGAAGTGTCTTGAAGTGTCTTGATGTGAAGAGGGATGTGACTACATGATGAGTCTCTGCAAAATAAAATAGGGTCTTTATTTAAGTGTGTGTAAGCGGCAGTTTTGGGAATTAGGGCTAACCCCCTCAAAGAAAAAGATTACTTTTGGTCACATGTCTTCTTTTGGCATATATTAAGGGCAGATCCCAAAAATTGCTCTAACCCCCCCCCAAAAAAGGGCTTGTCATTGAGCAATTTTTCAAGTTATTCTGGTAGTATTCATGTTTGAGGGTCCTGCCACTATTGGTTTAGTCACTTCTACTTGTTGGATTTCTTAATGAATCGTATCATTAGAAAGGCCTAATACAGGGGAGTTCAAAAAATATATTTTTGGGCTCCCCCCCCCCCTTGTGTTCAATTTTAGAGCATATTTTCAGTTTGGATCGGGCCACTGTCAGTCAGCGCGGATAGACTCGCTATGTTAAAGCACTACCGGGTAGAGTCTCGCCTGCTCTATTTGGGTAAAAAATGGGTCTTTTTGGGTCAGGAAAAAAATAGGTGGTACTTCAGCATGTCTACTTTACTATTATCTGAGGCTCAGAAATGTTTGGGGCCCCAAAATATCCATAAATCCAAAAAAGCAAACTCAAGTTGATCAGCCACGAGACCGTATATAGGATTTCAACAGGGTTGGGATGGTGAATTGACCCAAACTCAGGGGGGGCTTGGGGGGTCAATAAAAAGAATTTTTCTTTCAATGGGATAGCGGAAACTTGGATATTTAACATGTCTTCTTTGCCACATATTAAGGGCAGATCCCAAAAATCGCTCTAACCTTCCCAAAAAAGGGCTTGTCGTTGAGCAATTTTTCAAGTTATTCTGGTAGTATTCATGTTTGAGGGTCCTGCCGCTATTGGTTTAGTCACTTCTACTTGTTGGATTTCTTAATGAATCGTATCATTAGAAAGGCCTAATACAGGGGAGTTCAAAAAAATATATTTTGGGGCTCCCCCCCCCTTGTGTTCAATTTGAGAGCATATTTTCAGTTTGGATCGGGCCACTGTCAGTCGGTGCGGACAGACTCGCTATGTTAAAGCACTACCGGGTAGAGTCTTGTCTGCTCTATTTGGGTCAAAAATTGGTCTTTTTGGGTCAGGAAAAAAAATGATGGTACTTCAGCATGTCTACTTTACTATTATCTGAGGCTCAGAAATGTTTGGGGCCCCAAAATATGAATAAATCCAAAAAAGCAAACTCAAGTTGATCAGCCACGAGACCGTATATGAGATTTCAACAGGGTTTGGATGGTGAATTGACCCAAACTCAGGGGGGGCTTGGGGGGTCATAAAGAATTTTTCTTTCAATGGGATAGCGGAAACTTGGATATTTAACATGTCTTCTTTGCCACATATTAAGGGCAGATCCCAAAAATCGCTCTAACCCCCCCCAAAAAAGGGCTTGTCATTGAGCAATTTTTCAAGTTATTCCAGTAGTATTCATGTTTGAGGGTCCTGCCGCTATTGGTTTAGTCACTTCTACTTGTTGGATTTCTTAATGAATCGTATCATTAGAAAGGCATAATACAGGGGAGTTCAAAAAATATATTTTGGGCCCCCCCCTTGTGTTTCAATTTTAGAGCATATTTTCAGTTTGGATCAGGCCACTGTCAGTCGGCGCGGATAGACTCGCTATGTTAAAGCACTACCGGGTAGAGTCTCGTCTGCTCTATTTGGGTCAAAAATGGGTCTTTTTGGGTCAGGAAAAAAATAGGTGGTACTTCAGCATGTCTACTTTACAATTATCTGAGGCTCAGAAATGTTTGGGGCCCCAAAATATCCATAAATCCAAAAAAAGCAAACTCAAGTTGATCAGCCACGAGGCTGTATATAGGATTTCAACAGGGTTGGGGTGGTGAATTGACCTGGGGGGTCATAAAGATTTTTTTTTTTAATGGGATATCGTAATCTGGGATATTAAACATGTCATCTTTGATAAATATTAAGGGCAGATCCCAAAAATTTCTCTAACCTCCCCAAACAAAAAAAAATCCTGGAGCAAATTTTTAAGTTATTCTAGTAGTATTCATGTTTAAGGGTCTCGCCCTTATGTGAAAAGTGACTTTGACATGTTGCATTTCTTAATAAATTGTATCATTAGAAAGGCCTAAGACTTGGGAGTTCAGAAAAAAATTATTTTGGGGCTCCCCCCCTCTTGTACAATTTTAAAGAGCAGTTTTCATGTTTGCATCGAGCCACTGTCACTCGGCGCCCATAGACTTCCTATGTTAAAGCACTACCGGGTAGCGTCTCAACCCTGAAACCTGACAAGGGGGGGGGCTCAAATTTTTTTTGCTTCAAAGGGGTGCCCTGCCCCAAGCCAAAGCGTTCTACTCGCCAAAATTCCCAAATAAAGTAAAATTTCACAAAAAGTAGGGGGGATGGAGGGTTGACACACAAGGGCCTAATAAAGATGACATTTCTGCTTCTAACAAGCCTAATAAGGTGAATATTGGTTGAAATTTACCTTTGATATGAGCCATTTTCAAGAAATTTGATTCAAGTTGAGAAAGGACAGTCCGGTCTGCGGCCCTATCATTTGATCATTGGCTCTATTTTTTGGTGTTTTCAAGTTTGAGAGTTCGTCCATATCATTTTGCGGAATAACCCGGCTACTGAGCTTTCCGCAATTTCACCCCCCCAATGGAGGAAGCCTAATCTACCATTGACAACAAAAATTGCAGACTTACCTTGCATATTTGAGCTGTAATCGATGAAACTAACCAAATCGGTACCGAATCGTCGTCCCTCGGCGCCCCCTGTCCGCCATGTTGGATTTTGATACCGGAGATTGCCGAAGCGCTCGATAAACAAATTATTTTTTTATAAAGACGATAATACTGTCCAAAATGTCAACAAATGCCTCTATATTACCTGTAGGAGTAATAATATTACCTACATAATATAGCAGGTATACTATGAAAGATTAGCACATTATACACAGTCCATGTGATACGCCTAGTATCATATTTAGTATTTCTTTGAAGTCAGTCAAATTCCATCTTGAATCTACAGATTTAGAAATAATACCTTTGCTTCAATGTTAAATATCATAATTATAATTAGCTCGAACCAGCATCAACTGTACAATACTATTATGTACTGGGTCTACCTTGTGTGGGAATAGGGGCTCTTATTCGCACCCTGTGGCCAGAGAGGGCTAGAAGATTCATGCAGATACTCCAAATTTCATAACTACCCCCCCTCCCCCCGATATTAATAATGGGCACTCAATGATATTGGTGGCCAAGAGATGAAATTGAACGTTATGAGACTATATATGAGATGCTATCATTCATAGACACCCCACAAGAACAGACAAAAGGAGAGAGGATTAAAGAACAATGTTTAATTGGGGGAATTATATGCATTATATTAGTATTGAAATTATACCTGATACATAATATGAAGGTCAAATAAAATATTGTAGACCTAGAGTTAAGTATAGGTATTTGATAACCTGATAATAACATTTACACCTTTGAGGAAATCCTTGTATGATAGGTGGTATCAAACATAAATTACATGCAATGCTTATGATATTACCTATTTCATAAGGTGTGGGTGGGTGGGAAAATCTGACCCCCTGGGAAGGCTGGTGCTGGTGGAGTGAGGTAACTAGTACACCTGCAGGTGAGTGGTTTAGTGTATGTGGGACTTACATAAGGTGGGTCACAATAACATGTATGGGAGTTACAGTAGGCAGGTTAGTGTGGTGTAGAAGTTATGTAGTAGGTAGGATAATGTAGTCTGCCCAGGGAGGGCCATGAATGACAAACCATGCGCCCATGGTCACCCAATTCTCACTATTCTACAATCAATTGTTTATATGATTTATCTGTGTAACCTACCTACACTATTATTTGATCCCTTTTATGGCCAAAATCAAAAATACTCAATTCTCAGATTTCTGCTTAATTCACATCCCTACACAGATTACAATGCCCAAAATACATATGCTTATGCAAATTCATACAATTCTACCCATGCTTATTATATCCTTTGAATGTCTGAGTTCCCAGGATCATATAGTTAATAAAAATAGAAACATTTTGGATGAATTCATATTTTTTTTCATTTAACTGTGACCCATAATTTTCTCTCATAACATGCTTACAAGGAACTTACCCAGAGTTATTTGCAATAATCAATAGTGGCCAGCTAGTCTTCAAAGATGATAGTGGTCATTCAGTAACTTGCATATATAATATACAGACCCTGGGATAGAGCAGTCATCTATGCCACTTAGTTAAAGCCTGTGGGTAGTGTGTAGGTGGTTGTGTTGGTGGGAGCTGTCCAGTATATCCCTGTGGTCTGACACATAGCTATCCCGGTCATCCATGTACACAGAGGTATGTGAATGGCTGACTTCTGATAACTGTGTCAGGTCGGCCATATTTACTAACTAGATAGCCCTTTAAGTATGACATAATGCAATAATACCTCATGCCATTGGTCTTCATGATGCATGAACCCAGACCCCTGTGAGATATTTGCTAGTGCTATATTTAAGCATCATGCCAATCTTACTAGATGGGGAGAAAAACTGATTAGGGCCGCATGGATGCACCATGACAACAAATGTCATTATTAGTGACATCCTTGAAGGGTTAACACTAGGGGCATTTACACCTGTGGGATCAAAATCAAAGGGGGCCGGCTATGACCTTTTGGGGTTAACCAGACAGAGGGCACTACTAATGACACCAGTTGGTATTACAGTCCCAGGTGGTCGCACCTGGGGAGGTCATAAGATTTGTCTCATTTAAAGATAATTAGCCACAGTCTCATAGACAGAGTCAGCTAATTACATATTGTGCATGCAGATATATAGTAAATGTCATGACATATGATAACACATAATGATCTATAACTGCCCCAAAGCAATATATAATTACATAGAATATAGCTGGTGTGGGCAATTTAGTAATTGGTTAGCCCTTTAAGGATGACGTAATGTTTTGATGCCTTTTGGCATTGGTCATTATGATGCATGAACCCAAACCTGGTGAATTCAAGCATCATGTCAGCCCTACTAGGTTGAGAAACACCTGAATACATGGCTCCAATGCAACATCTAGGATTTACTGCATTGAAGAAACATGACAATACATTTCATCTGTGAGTGACATGCCATCCTTAAAGGGTTAACGCAAAGCAGCATGTACACCTGTGGGGCTGTGCTCAAAGGGGGCAGGCTATGACCTTTAGGGGTGACAGAGGGCACTACTGATCACATCAGTCTGTAATCATAATAGCTGTCTCATTTAGGATGATTACCTACAATCATATTGACAAAGTGGGCTAGTTACATATAATACATGCAGATGCAGTGAAGGTCATGACATATGATAACACATAATGATCTATAACTTCACCATTGACATATAATTACATAGACATATAACTGGTATGGGCAATTTGAATACTTTTGGATTGTTATTAATGAGATGTAATTGCCGAGGTATGGGTGATCCTTTTCATTAATGTATTAGTAACCACTTGAGGGGGACATAATGTTTAATTTAATTGCACTTTATGGAATATGATCTTCAATATTCAGAGACCTTCTTTTAAAGTTGCATCTTTCCCAGGCCATGTAATATATGCACACTCCAGAATACCTGTAGGTATTGGCGAGACAGATCTGTTAATTAATAATGAATTCTTATTCTTCATAATCATAACTAATACATGACAGGCAGTTATGTATTCAGAATAATACTATAATAATTCAATAATGTTGTCATCCCTACACCACCCGTCAAGTATTTTTGGGGAGTTGTGCAACTGTTATCTACTCCAATAGTGTTATGGTCAGTAGAATATTTTGGTTGGCTATTTTTTGGAGGAAGGATCTATTAGGTCCTCGGTGAATCTCAGAACTGAAAATCTGAAGGTAAAAGAAAATCAGAACATGTTGCATGGATTAACATCAGCGGACAATAATGGCTGTGTCCATACAGATAGGTCATAGACCTTAAAGGATGTTGTCATCTCTAACCATAGAATGGGCTGGCATTTCTGGTGCCATCCAGTGGAGTATCCCTGAACTAATACTAGTATCATGCCCTCTCTCTAGATGGAGCCCCAGATGACATTCTGCAGAAAAGGGAGTGATCAGAAGTTCTCTCTGTGTTGTTCTAATCTAAAGCAAAGGTGTGACCCTCAGCAGATTATTGTTTGTGACTCAAATCAAGTAGCATTGATCAATATGCGTATATACATTGTATTGAAATTGATAAAGTCGGGTGTTTCTGTACAAGTTGGTCATTGATTTGTATGAATGGTACCACCTGTCACCACAGAACGGGCTTGCTCATCTAGTGCCCCCTTCCGGAGGATCCTTGAACTAACACTGGTACTCGGATGTGCCTCTAGGTGGCACCAACAACATGACATTCTGCAACAGAGAAAGTGATCAGATTGCCTCCCTGTAGGACTCAAAAATTAAGAGGCGGTATCTCTCCTACCATATTCTTGGTCAAAACGAAATTGAAGATGACTAACATATACCATCTGCCATTTGAAAATTAGGGCACTACAGCGTTAATTAACCTTGACAGGTTTTATTCTACATGAAGTAGTAGAGAGTATCAGATAAAATAATTGTCTAGCTATCCCTTTTGCAATGTGTCAAACATACTCTAACAACCACAGCATATTTTTCATGATTTCTTCTTTTAAAGCATAAGGGTAAGTCTGATGGTATGGTGAGATATTAAAGAGGTGCGTGAATGATACTGTACGTAACCTAATAAAGCAACATCTGTACAACCTACACAACTATATTTCATTGATGGATGTGTGTTATATTGTGGAAACTGATATTGAAATAGTGTGGCTTCAGGTTTATTTGTTGTGTGTCTGATCGGTAAACTGAAGATCACACTTAACAAGAATTGACAGAAAGTCATTCTGCACGATTGTATGTAGGGGCCAAAACATGTCATATGAAAATAGTTCTCATCTAATTATTTAAACTACAATTGGAGGTCATTGATACTGTTGATAGATCCATGAATACCATAAATTATGGTCACTTTAACATGTCTCAGTGGAGCCTTGCCATTTTGTGATTAACGCATACGTGATATTCAAAGTTGTTATATACTACAGTTGATGCCATGGGTGACCAAGTATCATTTAAAGTCACCATGACTCTAAACATTCTAGAAGAGGATAATCCTTCAGGCGAAGCTTTTACATGTCACCCCCATCACAGGAAAACCTTTGTTTTGGTCAAATTGCTAAGTATACACAATCACACACTAAATGTATTACCTTCCCTTCTTGTCCCAGTAGGCACACCATGTAGTTTAAACGTAGACCACAGGAAGATGATGCCTGCTTTGTATCAAATATGTATAAGACATAGCTATACATAGTCTTTTGTTGGTATGCATTTGCATGATTTCTTATCTCAAACCAGGAAATTTAGAATTAATTCTAATTCAACATTTTTTCATCAGGACTCAGTTTTGGACCGTGAGTTTTGCATGTCTAGTAGGTGTACAGACACAAAACAGTCTGTCAGCCAGGTGTTACACACTGGTTTCATCATACTTTGCTTGTACTTGGCATTCGTTTAGGCATTGGGCAGTGGTAAGTGGGAGTAGCCAGACTGGTGTGACTGATTGGATTGGGAGGGAGGTTAAAGGGGCATTCTCACCATTCACACTTAGCACATAGAAGACTAGAACAGTACTAGAATTGTGAGTAGGAAACGCTCAGTGAGAATGCCACTTTGAGACAGGGGCAGGTGAGCATGTAGATGGGTATAACATGAAGAGCAGAGGCAAACAACAGTCATAGTTCACCCCCGGTACGATACCGGCTTGATCATTGCAATACAGAAGGCAGAATCTAAAACCCCTAACGATGATTCTGTTTTTCAATAAAAGTAATCTATGAGCATTTTTATGTCACATTTGTTGCAGAAATACATATTTTGGATCAATACATGTTTAGATTCACGTCTAAACTACCTATTTGTGTTAACTATGAAGGACCCAGCAGCCAAGCATTTAAACCTAATCATAGAGTACTTTTGTGATGGTGAATGCATCAAAGTAACTTGCTGGATTAATAAGTCATTAATACCTTTTGTGGTTGATACACCCCCTTATAACTGACATGATGCACTAGTGAAGGTAAATTCACCTGCATTATGATTGCCCATCACAATAATAAAGTAATACATATGTCAGGCGCAGAATTAGAACCAGCTCAATTCCGGAATTGCTCTGGCACAATTTCGGAACTGCGCAGGGTAATTCCGGAATTGCTCCTATTTAAATTGGGCAGTTTCAGAATTCCTAGCTATTCTACACATAAAACATGTAGATATATTTGTCAATGTTGTTTGAGTAAGATGCCCATCCCCTTGGAGGTGTAATAACATTCAGTAGAAAGTCCCTATGCATCCCACACCTCACATTAGGTGTGTACTAGGTGTGACAGTAATGTCTCTTGTGTGATAAAACAATGGGAGTTCAGTTTCCTTTAACCCAACAAAGAGCTAACTAATACAGTAAACTGTCTTTGCAAATACTTTTTTAATCCTGCCCTTCTGTTTGTTTAGCACACTAACTTACTTCAAAAGACTTGTTATTGAGATGTAAAAGTTCCGATATTGCGCAAATTCTGATATCGCGCGTGACATATATACTCTCATGCCTAGTGTGATCCTTAAAGTGTTAAGGTTTGATAATAACGCTGGTGGCAGGAGTCATTGCCTCATTTATTCCTGATATTGCAGGCCAGTAGTTGTGCTCTTTGTGTATGCCAGACTCGGGATCAGATAAACGCAAAAGACGTATTACCTATATGGAGTATGTGTCAGTAGAACCATGTCATTAGGTTTTATGTAGTAGTTTTGTGGCTTTATGTACGTGGGACTGAAGATAGATTACCCAGTGCAGCTGGAGGCTATCATTTAATGTTGGTTGCTACTGGATGAATAAACCCACTGCGCATATAGATTAAAACATCAGAATAGACCCATGTTGTAAAAGTACATGCATATATATTATATACTTTACATTTAATCTCCTCAATCGGACAAGTTCAAACAAATCCAGTGTTTTAGAACACTTTGAAAATAGGATCTAATTATAAGAGGTGTTATTTTTAGATAAAGGAATCATGAAATTTTACACTTTCCTCCAGGGAAATAGAAATAATTGTTTCCGTCAAAAAATCAGAACCTACAATTTAGGTTGAAAGAACTATGGCTTTTAACATTGTTTTACGTAGGTTTATTACGTTTATTTACATTTGAAGGAGGTAGAAAAACGTAAATCAGACATAAAAGTCCATGGAATGTCAATAAACCTTCAAGTTTTGACGTTCACAAACCTTCTAAAACATCAAAAACCAAACCTTTGGCTGAGGGTAAACCTAGACAGACTTCTAAACCACGTTGGATTTACGTAGTGTGTTTACATGGTAGTTGTGCCTGCTGTTGTGTAAAGGCTACAGGATCAGATAAGAGGCATATATTCATCACCCTCTTTAGAGCTCCTGACCTGAGGCATCTATTTAGGGTGACCTGGCATGTCATTATACAGCCATGCACAGAGAAAAGTAGAGGTGTCGCTATGACTCTGGCAGTCAGGGTCACAGTTTCTCTCCCATGTAAGTCTGATGAAGGATAGTCAAGTGAGTTTGAATCTCTGTTCCTAAAGAGTCAACTGCAGTTGAGCCATTAAAAGAAACGGAGACAAAATTGACAATTGCATTCATAAGTTTCGTGCAGGTAGAGTTTATTGTATAATTAGGCTGAAGTGGGTGCAACTTAAAGGGGCATAGTCCAATGAATAGGGCTCAAAGATAGATATAGCTAAAAATGAACCAAATTATTCAATATGGCCATGCTTCATGTCCTACCAACTTTATTCACTTTAGTCAATTATGAGACAAGTTTGTCAATTCTCATTGTATTAGATGACTAAGTTATACCTGCTTCACAAACCATTTTACAGAACAATAATCCCATGCATCAAAGTAAATGCCAATATTAAACCAGAGTCAACTAGTGAAAGTGATACCTTTACTTTTCTCTGGGTGGTCTTGATTACTTTTCATGTACACACTTAGAGACACTCCTATGCTGGTCTCGAGAGGCTTGTAGGGCCTAATCTCATAAAATCACCTTTATCCTAAGAAAGGTATGTGGGGCCTTCATCCCTCAAATTGCCCTTATCCCTCAAAATGGGACTCAAAAATGGTGTTAAAGCTCAAAATGTTTGCCTTTATCCCTCTAAAGCCTTTTTCCCTCAACCTGAGTCCCAGCTGAGTCCCAGCTGTAATTGCCTTGCCTTTATCCCTCAAAACCTATAAACTGTTCTTAGAGACCAATCTTGTGTCGAGTATAAATTTGCGTTTATCCCTCAAAACCTAAACTTGCACTGAAATATCAAACAGCTTTATCTACCCTCAAATATTGACTTGCCTTTATCCCTCAAAATGTATATACTGGTCTCAAAGATGAGTCTACCCTCAAAATTTGACTTACATTTATCCCTCAAAACCTATATGAGTCTCAGCTGTATTTGCTATATACTGGTCTCAAAAACCAATCTGCACTGAAATATCAAATTGCCGTTATCCCTCAATATATACTGGTCTCATATAGGTTTTGAGGGATAAAGCAAGCTGATATTTCAATAAAGATTGGTTTCTGAGACCGGTATATAGAACAGTTTAAGACACCAATATATAACTCTAGAAATATAAAGGTTTCGGGGAATAAAGGCAAGCCGGATTTGTTTCTAAGACCATTATTTATGTTTTGAGGGATAAAAGGAAGTTAATATTCAAGGCTTGATTGGTTTCTAAGACCAGTATACAGGTTCTGAGAAACAAGGGCAAGTCAATATCTGAGTGCAGATCGGTTTCTGAGACCAATATATATACATGGTCTCAAAACCCAATTCAGCTTTGAATATTAGCTAGAATAAGGTTTATTCAAGGCTGGATTGGGTTTTAAGACCAGTATATAGGTTTTGAGAGATAAAGGGAAGTTAATATTTAAGGCTGGATTGGTATCTCACACCAGAATATATATATATATATATATATATATATATATATATATAGGTTTTGAGGGATAAAGGCACGTTGATATTCAAGTCTGTATTGGTTTCTAAGACCACTATATATGTTTTGAGAGATAAAGACAATTACAGCCAGGACTGATATAGCTTCTGAGGGATAAAGGCAAGCTGATATTCAAGGCTGGATTGGGTCTTAACACCAGTATATCGGTTTTGAGGGATAAAGGCAAGTCAATGTATGAGTGCAGATTGATAGAGAGACCAGTATATATATAGGTTTTGAGGGATAAAGTCAATTACAGCTGGGTCTCATATTGGTTTTGAGGGATAAAGGCTTTTGAGGAATAAAGGCACAAACTTTGAGGGATAAGGGCTTTTGAGCTTTAGTGCCATTTTTGAGGTAGAAAGGCCAGACAAAGCCGTTTCCCCTCAAAGGGTCCTATTTTGAGAGATAAGGACAATTTTAGGGATAAAGGCCTCACAAGGTACAGAATACCTCATCTCACAAAGCCTCAAAGATGCAAAATACTACATCGCTTTGAAACATTAAATCAAATATCAAATATCAACTGGCCTTCAATCAATAAAATCAATATCCTGGGCCTATATTACTTACTCTATGAGTATGCTTGGACAGCTTATGTTAAAACTGTTATATTTGAATAATTGCCTGTTATGCACAGTATCATACTATAGAATGTTGTGGCACCCTTGGTGCCCTCTAGTGGAAGATCTGTGAACTACCAATAGTACTTTCTTATCTCTCTAGGTGGCATTAAAGATGTCATTCCACATCAATAGTAGTGACCATGAAACCTCTCTGCAGTTTGAATCCCAAGCAGAGGTGTCGCTCCTATTTCATAAGGTGTGGGTGGTTGGGAAAATCTGACCCCCTGGGAAGGCTGGTGCTGGTGGAGTGAGGTAACTAGTACAGCTGCAGGTGAGTGGTTTAGTGTATGTGGGACTTACATAAGGTTGGTCACAATAACATGTGTGGGTTTTACAGTAGGCGGAGTAGTGTGGTGTAGAAGTTATGTAGTAGGTAGGATAATGTAGTCTGCCTAGGGAGGGCCATGAATGACAAACCATGCGCTCATGGTCACCCAATTCTCACTATTCTACAATCAGTTGTTTATATGATTTATCTGTGTAACCTACCTTCACTATTATTTGATCCCTTTTATGGCCAAAATCAACAATACTCAATTCTCAGATTTCTGCTTAATTCACATCCTTACACAAATTACAATGCCCAAAATACATATGCTTATGCAAATTCATACAATTCTACCCATGCTTATTATATCCTTTGAATGTCTGAGTTCCCAGGATCATATAATTAATAAAAATAGAAACATTTTGGATGAACTCATAACTTTTTTCATTTAACTGTGACCCATAATTTTCTCTCATAAAATGCTTACAAGGAACTTACCCAGAGTTATTTGCAATAATCAATAGTGGCCAGCTAGTCTTCAAAGATGATAGTGGTCATTCCGTAACTTGCATATATAATATACAGACCCTGGGATAGAGCAGTCATCCATGCCACTTAGTTAAAGCCTGTGGGTAGTGTGTAGGTGGTGGTGTTGGTGGGAGCTGTCCAGTATATCCCTGTGGTCTGACACATAGCTTTCCCAGTTATCCATGTACACAGAGGTATGTGAATGGCTGACTTCTGGTAACTGTGTCAGGTCGGCCATATTTACTAACTAGATAGCCCTTTAAGTATGACATAATGCAATAATACCTCATGCCATTGGTCTTCATGATGCATGAACCCAGACCCCTGTGAGTTATTTGCCAGTGCTATATTTAAGCATCATGACAATCTTACTAGGTTGAGAAAAACTGATTGGGGCCGCATGTATGCACCATGACAACAAATGTCATTATTAGTGACATCCTTAAAGGGTTAACACTAGGGGCATTTACACCTGTGGGACCAAAATCAAAGGGGGCCGGCTATGACCTTTTGGGGTTAACCAGACAGAGGGCACTACTAATGACACCAGTTGGTTTTACAGTCCCAGGTGGTCGCACCTGGGGAGGTCAAAAGATTTGTCTCATTAAAGATGATTAGCCACAGTCTCATTGACAGAGTCATCTAATTACATATCGTGCATGCAGATATATAGTAAAGGTCATGACATATGATAACACATAATGATCTATAACTGCCCCAAAGCGATATATAATTACATAGAATATAGCTGGTGTGGGCAATTTAGTAATTGGTTAGCCCTTTAAGGATGACATAATGTTTTGATGCCTTTTGGCATTGGTCATCATGATGCATGAACCCAAACCTGGTGAGTTCAAGCATCATGCCAGCCCTACTAAGTTAAGAAACAGCTGAAGACCTGGCTCCAATGCAGCATCTAGGATTTACTGCATTGAAGAAACATGACAATACATTTCATCTGTCAGTGACATGCCATCCTTAAAGGGTTAACGCAAAGCAGCATGTACACCTGTGGGGCTGTGCTCAAAGGGGGCAGGCTATGACCTTTAGGGGTGACAGAGGGCACTACTGATCACATCAGTCTGTAATCATGATAGCTGTCTCATTTAGGATGATTACCCACAATCATATTGACAGAGTGGTCTAGTTACATATAATACATGCAGATGCAGTGAAGGTCATGACATATGATAACACATAATGATTTATAACTTCACCATTGACATATAATTACATAGACATATAACTGGTATGGGCAATTTGAATACTTTTGGATTGTTATCAATGAGATGTAATTGCCGAGGTATGGGTGATCCTTTTCATTAATGTATTAGTAACCACTTGAGGGGGACATAATGTTTAATTTAATTGCACTTTAGGGAATATGATCTTCAATATTCAGGGACCTTCTTTTAAGTTGCATCTTTCCCAGGCCATGTAATATATGCACACTCCAGAATACCTGTAGGTATTGGCGAGACAAATATGTTAATTAATAATGAATTCTTATTCTTCATGATCATACTTAATACAATGTCATGACAGGCAGTTATGTATTCAGAATAATACTATAATAATTCAATAATGTTGTCATCCCTACACCACCCGTCAAGTATTTTTGGGGAGTTGTGCAACTGTTATCTACTCCAATAGTGTTATGGTCAGTAGATTATTCTGGTTGGCTATTTTTTGGAGGAAGGATCTATTAGGTCCTCGGTGAATCTCAGAACTGAAAATCTGAAGGTAAAAGAAAATCAAAACATGTTGCATGGATTAACATCAGCGGACAATAATGGCTGTGTCCATACAGATAGGTCATAGACCTTAAAGGATGTTGTCATCTCTAACCATAGAATGGGCTGGCATTTCTGGTGCCACCCAGTGGAGTATCCCTGAACTAATACTAGTATCATGCCCTCTCTCTAGATGGAGCCCCAGATGACATTCTGCAGAAAAGGGAGTGATCAGAAGTTCTCTCTGTGTTGTTCTAATCTAAAGCAAAGGTGTGACCCTCAGCAGATTATTGTTTGTGACTCAAATCAAGTAGCATTGATCAATATGCGTATATACATTGTATTGAAATTGATAAAGTCGGGTGTTTCTGTACAAGTTGGTCATTGATTTGTATGAATGGTACCACCTGTCACCACAGAACGGGCTTGCTCATCTAGTGCCCCCTTCCGGAGGATCCTTGAACTAACACTGGTACTCGGATGTGCCTCTAGGTGGCACCAACAACATGACATTCTGCAACAGAGAAAGTGATCAGATTGCCTCCCTGTAGGACTCAAAAATTAAGAGGCGGTATCTCTCCTACCATATTCTTGGTCAAAACGAAATTGAAGATGACTAACATATACCATCTGCCATTTGAAAATTAGGGCACTACAGCGTTAATTAACCTTGACAGGTTTTATTCTACATGAAGTAGTAGAGAGTATCAGATAAAATAATTGTCTAGCTATCCCTTTTGCAATGTGTCAAACATACTCTAACAACCACAGCATATTTTCCATGATTTCTTGTTTTAAAGCATAAGGGTAAGTCTGATGGTATGGTGAGATATTAAAGAGGTGCGTGAATGATACTGTACGTAACCTAATAAAGCAACATCTGTACAACCTACACAACTATATTTCATTGATGGATGTGTGTTATATTGTGGAAACTGATATTGAAATAGTGTGGCTTCAGGTTTATTTGTTGTGTGTCTGATCGGTAAACTGAAGATCACACTTAACAAGAATTGACAGAAAGTCATTCTGCACGATTGTATGTAGGGGCCAAAACATGTCATATGAAAATAGTTCTCATCTAATTATTTAAACTACAATTGGAGGTCATTGATACTGTTGATAGATCCATGAATACCATAAATTATAGATCACTTTAACATGTCTCAGTGGAGCCTTGCCATTTTGTGATTAACGCATACGTGATATTCAAAGTTGTTATATACTACAGTTGATGCCATGGGTGACCAAGTATCATTTAAAGTCACCATGACTCTAAACATTCTAGAAGAGGATAATCCTTCAGGCTAAGCTTTTACATGTCACCCCCATCACAGGAAAACCTTTGTTTTGGTCAAATTGGTAAGTATACACAATCACACACTAAATGTATTACCTTCCCTTCTTGTCCCAGTAGGCACACCATGTAGTTTAAACGTAGACCACAGGAAGATGATGCCTGCTTTGTATCAAATATGTATAAGACATAGCTATACATAGTCTTTTGTTGGTATGCATTTGCATGATTTCTTATCTCAAACCAGGAAATTTAGAATTAATTCTAATTCAAGATTTTTTCATCAGGACTCAGTTTTGGACCGTGAGTTTTGCATGTCTAATAGGTGTACAGACACAAAACAGTCTGTCAGCCAGGTGTTACACACTGGTTTCATCATACTTTGCTTGTACTTGGCATTCGTTTAGGCATTGGGCAGTGGTAAGTGGGAGTAGCCAGACTGGTGTGACTGATTGGATTGGGAGGGAGGTTAAAGGGGCATTCTCACCATTCACACTTAGCACATAGAAGACTAGAACAGTACTAGAATTGTGAGTAGGAAACGCTCAGTGAGAATGCCACTTTGAGACAGGGGCAGGTGAGCATGTAGATGGGTATAACATGAAGAGCAGAGGCAAACAACAGTCATAGTTCACCCCCGGTACGATACCGGCTTGATCATTGCAATACAGAAGGCAGAATCTAAAACCCCTAACGATGATTCCGTTTTTCAATAAAAGTAATCTATGAGCATTTTTATGTCACATTTGTTGCAGAAATACATATTTTGGATCAATACATGTTTAGATTCACGTCTAAACTACCTATTTGTGTTAACTATGAAGGACCCAGCAGCCAAGCATTTAAACCTAATCATAGAGTACCTTTGTGATGGTGAATGCATCAAAGTAACTTGCTGGATTAATAAGTCATTAATACCTTTTGTGGTTGATACACCCCCTTATAACTGACATGATGCACTAGTGGAGGTAAATTCACCTGCATTATGATTGCCCATCACAATAATAAAGTAATACATATGTCAGGCGCAGAATTAGAACCAGCTCAATTCCGGAATTGCTCTGGCACAATTTCGGAACTGCGCAGGGTAATTCCGGAATTGCTCCTATTTAAATTGGGCAGTTTCAGAATTCCTAACTATTCTACACATAAAACATTTAGATATATTTGTCAATGTTGTTTGAGTAAGATGCCCATCCCCTTGGAGGTGTAATAACATTCAGTAGAAAGTCCCTATGCATCCCACACCTCACATTAGGTGTGTACTAGGTGTGACAGTAATGTCTCTTGTGTGATAAAACAATGGGAGTTCAGTTTCCTTTAACCCAACAAAGAGCTAACTAATACAGTAAACTGTCTTTGCAAATACTTTTTTAATCCTGCCCTTCTGTTTGTTTAGCACACTAACTTACTTCAAAAGACTTGTTATTGAGATGTAAAAGTTCCGATATTGCGCAAATTCCGATATCGCGCGTGACATATATACTCTCATGCCTAGTGTGATCCTTAAAGTGTTAAGGTTTGATAATAACGCTGGTGGCAGGAGTCATTGCCTCATTTATTCCTGATATTGCAGGCCAGTAGTTGTGCTCTTTGTGTATGCCAGACTCGGGATCAGATATACGCAAAAGACGTATTACCTATATGGAGTATGTGTCAGTAGAACCATGTCATTAGGTTTTATGTAGTAGTTTTGTGCCTTTATGTACGTGGGACTGAAGATAGATTACCCAGTGCAGCTGGAGGCTATCATTTAATGTTGGTCGCTACTGGATGAATAAACCCACTGCGCATATAGATTAAAACATCAGAATAGACCCATGTTGTAAAAGTACATGCAGATATGTTATATACTTTACATTTAATCTCCTCAATCGGACAAGTTCAAACAAATCCAGTGTTTTAGAACACTTTGAAAATAGGATCTAATTATAAGAGGTGTTATTTTTAGATAAAGGAATCATGAAATTTTATACTTTCCTCCAGGGAAATAGAAATAATTGTTTCCGTCAAAAAATCAGAACCTACAATTTAGGTTGAAAGAACTATGGCTTTTAACATTGTTTTACGTAGGTTTATTACGTTTATTTACATTTGAAGGAGGTAGAAAAACGTAAATCAGACATAAAAGTCCATGGAATGTCAATAAACCTTCAAGTTTTGACGTTCACAAACCTTCTAAAACATCAAAAACCAAACCTTTGGCGGAGGGTAAACCTAGACAGACTTCTAAACCACGTTGGATTTACGTAGTGTGTTTACATGGTAGTTGTGCCTGCTGTTGTGTTAAGGCTACAGGATCAGATAAGAGGCATATATTCATCACCCTCTTTAGAGCTCCTGACCTGAGGCATCTATTTAGGGTGACCTGGCATGTCATTATACAGCCATGCACAGAGAAAAGTAGAGGTGTCGCTATGACTCTGGCAGTCAGGGTCACAGTTTCTCTCCCATGTAAGTCTGATGAAGGATAGTCAAGTGAGTTTGAATCTCTGTTCCTAAAGAGTCAACTGCAGTTGAGCCATTAAAAGAAACGGAGACAAAATTGACAATTGCATTCATAAGTTTCGTGCAGGTAGAGTTTATTGTATAATTAGGCTGAAGTGGGTGCAACTTAACCCCTTCACCACTGGGTTTCTTGTAACTCAATGCAATTTTGTGCATTTTATTGGCTTACCGCGTGGAAGGGGTTAAAGGGGCATAGTCCAATGAATAGGGCTCAAAGATAGATATAGCTAAAAATGAACCAAATTATTCAATATGGCCATGCTTCATGTCCTACCAACTTTATTCACTTTAGTCAATTATGAGACAAGTTTGTCAATTCTCATTGTGTTAGATGACTAAGTTATACCTGCTTCACAAACCATTTTGCAGAACAATAATCCCATGCATCAAAGTAAATGCCAATCTTAAACCACAGAGTCAACTAGTGAAAGTGATACCTTTACTTTTCTCTGGGTGGTCTTGATTACTTTTCATGTACACACTTAGAGACACTCCTATGCTGGTCTCGAGAGGCTTGTAGGGACTAATCTCATAAAATTACCTTTATCCTAAGAAAGGTATGTGGAGCCTTTATCCCTCAAATTGTCCTGATCCCTCAAAATGGGACTCAAAAATGGTGTTAAAGCTCAAAATGTTTGCCTTTATCCCTCTAAAGCCTTTTTCCCTCAACCTGAGTCCCAGCTGAGTCCCAGCTGTAATTGCCTTGCCTTTACCCCTTAAAACCTATATACTGTTCTTAGAGACCAATCTGGTGTCGAGTATAAACTTGCCGTTATCCCTCAAAACCTAAACTTGCACTGAAATATCAAACAGCTTTATCTACCCTCAAATATTGACTTGCCTTTATCCCTCAAAATGTATATACTGGTCTCAAAGATGAGTCTACCCTCAAAATTTGACTAACATTTATCCCTCAAAACCTATATGAGTCTCAGCTGTATTTGCTATATACTGGTCTCAAAAACCAATCTGCACTGAAATATCAAATTGCCGTTATCCCTCAATATATACTGGTCTCATATAGGTTTTGAGGGATAAAGCAAGCTGATATTTCAATAAAGATTGGTTTCTGAGACCGGTATATAGAACAGTTTAAGACACCAATATATAACTCTAGAATTATAAAGGTTTCGGGGAATAAAGGCAAGCCGGATTTGTTTCTAAGACCATTATTTATGTTTTGAGGGATAAAAGGAAGTTAATATTCAAGGTTTGATTGGTTTCTAAGACCAGTATACAGGTTCTGAGGAATAAGGGCAAGTCAATATCTGAGTGCAGATCGGTTTCTGAGACCAATATATATACATGGTCTCAAAACCCAATTCAGCTTTGAATATTAGCTAGAGTGAGGTTTATTCAAGGCTGGATTGGGTTTTAAGACCAGTATATAGGTTTTGAGAGATAAAGGGAAGGTAATATTTAAGGCTGGATTGGTATCTCAGACCAGAATATATATATATATATATATATATATATATATAATATATATATATATATAGGTTTTGAGGGATAAAGGCACGTTGATATTCAAGTCTGTATTGGTTTCTAAGACCACTATATATGTTTTGAGAGATAAAGACAATTACAGCCAGGACTGATATAGCTTCTGAGGGATAAAGGCAAGCTGATATTCAAGGCTGGATTGGGTCTTAACACCAGTATATAGGTTTAGAGGATTAAAGGCAAGTCAATGTATGAGTGCAGATTGATAGAGAGACCAGTATATATATAGGTTTTGAGGGATAAAGTCAATTACAGCTGGGTCTCATATTGGTTTTGAGGGATAAAGGCTTTTGAGGAATAAAGGCACAAACTTTGAGGGATAAGGGCTTTTGAGCTTTAGTGCCATTTTTGAGGTAGAAAGGCCCGACAAAGCTGTTTCCCCTCAAAGGGTCCTATTTTGAGAGATAAGGACAATTCTAGGGATAAAGGCCTCTTAAGGTGGTACCACCCTAAATGCCTAGTCGGGCCTCGGAAAAATCAACGTCACACACCTTGGGTCTAATATTTGAAATACTTAAAATTCCCTGAGAGCTAAGCCAAATATACCATATTTTAGCTATTGAAATGGAGAAAATTACACAATAGGCCCAAAATAAAAAAGTCAGCCTAGATTTAGTATAAATCGCCATGGAAACCAGGACATTGATTTTGTGCCGTGAGACCTAAGCAGTGTATGAATACTATATATGGCCGTTTCACCCCCATAACCCTCCACTGTTTACATGGTACCAATAAAATATTTAGCCTGGACTATAAACAAACACCTCCAGATTACTATGATCCCAAATAAGCATACATTTAATACTTTTACCCCCACCCTGAGGTCCGAATTCCCAAAAATAATTAATTTTCTGAGGGACTATTTGGCCATTCTACCCGGAAGTGGCGGATTTAGGGTGGTACCACCTTAACAGTAAAAGTGATTTTTTGGTTGCCATGGTTACCAGATAATTCCTTCATAAATAGAAGCTATTTGATACCCTAAGTCATAAATAAACCCCAAAATATGCCTAATAACCCTACTTTCTTAGTAATTTGGGCTAAACTAGGCCATGGTCGGGCATGCAGCGACAAAAATCTGCTCAAAATGTCCGGGTTTCAGACACAATTTTTCAATCGGTCGTGGACAAAAATCGGGCCTGACTTTAATATGTCCAACATACCTCTAACTGCAGCAAATGACATCTATATTAAGCTTGCTAGGCCCACTAAGCTCTCAGGAAGTTAGGGAAACAACCAAAACCCATGAGAATGCCCAAAAATGGTCATTTTTGGGCCAAAATCGCTGTTTTGGGCCCAAAATAGGCCCTAAAGTAAGATAATATGTTGTTTGGTTGCCATGGCAACCCATAACAACCAATGGAATTGTCATATATTTGATGCTTAACCTGTTGCATGATACAATACCCCGACATTTGATACTAAAACTGCTATGTGGACTCTAAAAAATCCCATTTTTTGTCATATTTTGTGAGGACGTGGAAATATTTTCCGGGCGCCATTGATGGCGATCGAAGCAGACGCCTGCTTTTGAGGTCAATTTTTTGAGAAAATTGGAACATTCCTTGGTCAAATCCATGAAAATATGTAATTTTAGATGTTTATATTCAAATATGAGCAGTGTACTGCACCAACAATTAACAATTGTTGACAGAAAAAGGGGGAAACGGGTTAAAATTTGAGCTTCTTTCGCCTACTTTTGTCAGAATTTCTCTACTGTTAAGGTGGTACCACCCTAAATGCCTAGTCGGGCCTCGGAAAAATCAACGTCACACACCTTGGGTCTAATATTTGAAATACTTAAAATTCCCTGAGAGCTAAGCCAAATATACCATATTTTAGCTATTGAAATGGAGAAAATTACACAATAGGCCCAAAATAAAAAAGTCAGCCTAGATTTAGTATAAATCGCCATGGAAACCAGGACATTGATTTTGTGCCGTGAGACCTAAGCAGTGTATGAATACTATATATGGCCGTTTCACCCCCATAACCCTCCACTGTTTACATGGTACCAATAAAATATTTAGCCTGGACTATAAACAAACACCTCCAGATTACTATGATCCCAAATAAGCATACATTTAATACTTTTACCCCCACCCTGAGGTCCGAATTCCCAAAAATAATTAATTTTCTGAGGGACTATTTGGCCATTCTACCCGGAAGTGGCGGATTTAGGGTGGTACCACCTTAACAGTAAAAGTGATTTTTTGGTTGCCATGGTTACCAGATAATTCCTTCATAAATAGAAGCTATTTGATACCCTAAGTCATAAATAAACCCCAAAATATGCCTAATAACCCTACTTTCTTAGTAATTTGGGCTAAACTAGGCCATGGTCGGGCATGCAGCGACAAAAATCTGCTCAAAATGTCCGGGTTTCAGACACAATTTTTCAATCGGTCGTGGACAAAAATCGGGCCTGACTTTAATATGTCCAACATACCTCTAACTGCAGCAAATGACATCTATATTAAGCTTGCTAGGCCCACTAAGCTCTCAGGAAGTTAGGGAAACAACCAAAACCCATGAGAATGCCCAAAAATGGTCATTTTTGGGCCAAAATCGCTGTTTTGGGCCCAAAATAGGCCCTAAAGTAAGATAATATGTTGTTTGGTTGCCATGGCAACCCATAACAACCAATGGAATTGTCATATATTTGATGCTTAACCTGTTGCATGATACAATACCCCGACATTTGATACTAAAACTGCTATGTGGACTCTAAAAAATCCCATTTTTTGTCATATTTTGTGAGGACGTGGAAATATTTTCCGGGCGCCATTGATGGCGATCGAAGCAGACGCCTGCTTTTGAGGTCAATTTTTTGAGAAAATTGGAACATTCCTTGGTCAAATCCATGAAAATATGTAATTTTAGATGTTTATATTCAAATATGAGCAGTGTACTGCACCAACAATTAACAATTGTTGACAGAAAAAGGGGGAAACGGGTTAAAATTTGAGCTTCTTTCGCCTACTTTTGTCAGAATTTCTCTACTGTTAAGGTGGTACCACCCTAAATGCCTAGTCGGGCCTCGGAAAAATCAACGTCACACACCTTGGGTCTAATATTTGAAATACTTAAAATTCCCTGAGAGCTAAGCCAAATATACCATATTTTAGCTATTGAAATGGAGAAAATTACACAATAGGCCCAAAATAAAAAAGTCAGCCTAGATTTAGTATAAATCGCCATGGAAACCAGGACATTGATTTTGTGCCGTGAGACCTAAGCAGTGTATGAATACTATATATGGCCGTTTCACCCCCATAACCCTCCACTGTTTACATGGTACCAATAAAATATTTAGCCTGGACTATAAACAAACACCTCCAGATTACTATGATCCCAAATAAGCATACATTTAATACTTTTACCCCCACCCTGAGGTCCGAATTCCCAAAAATAATTAATTTTCTGAGGGACTATTTGGCCATTCTACCCGGAAGTGGCGGATTTAGGGTGGTACCACCACAAGGTACAGAATACCTCATCTCACAAAGCCTCAAACATGCAAAATACTACATCGCTTTGAAACATTGAATCAAATATCAAATATCAATTGGCCTTCAAGCAATAAAATCAATATCCTGGGCCTATATTACTTACTCTATGAGTATGCTTGGACGGCTTATGTTAAAACTGTTATATTTGAATAATTGCCTGTTATGCACAGTATCATACTATAGAATGTTGTGGCACCTTTGGTGCCCTCTAGTGGAAGATCTGTGAACTACCAATAGTACTTTGTTATCTCTATAGGTGGCATTAAAGATGTCGTTCCACATCAATAGTAATGACCATGAAACCTCTCTGCAGTTTGAATCCCAAGCAGAGGTGTCGCTCCTATTTCATAAGGTGTGGGTGGGTGGGAAAATCTACCCCCCTGGGAAGGCTGGTGCTGGTGGAGTGAGGTAACTAGTACACCTGCAGGTGAGTGGTTTAGTGTATGTGGGACTTACATAAGGTGGGTCACAATAACATGTGTGGGTTTTACAGTAGGCAGGGTAGTGTGGTGTAGAAGTTATGTAGTAGGTAGGATAATGTAGTCTGCCCAGGGAGGGCCATGAATGACAAACCATGCGCCCATGGTCACCCAATTCTCACTATTCTACAATCAGTTGTTTATATGATTTATCTGTGTAACCTACCTACACTATTATTTGATCCCTTTTATGGCCAAAATCAACAATACTCAATTCTCAGATTTCTGCTTAATTCACATCCTTACACAGATTACAATGCCCAAAATACATATGCTTATGCAAATTCATACAATTCTACCCATGCTTATTGTATGCTTTGAATGTCTGAGTTCCCAGGATCATATAATTAATTAAAATAGAAACATTTTGGATGAACTCATAACTTTTTTCATTTAACTGTGACCCATAATTTTCTCTCATAAAATGCTTACAAGGAACTTACCCAGAGTTATTTGCAATAATCAATAGTGGCCAGGTAGTCTTCAAAGATGATAGTGGTCATTCTGTAACTTGCATATATAATATACAGACCCTGGGATAGAGCAGTCATCCATGCCACTTAGTTAAAGCCTGTGGGTAGTGTGTAGGTGGTGGTGTTGGTGGGAGCTGTCCAGTATATCCCTGTGGTCTGACACATAGCTATCCCAGTTATCCATGTACACAGAGGTATGTGAATGGCTGACTTCTGATAACTGTGTCAGGTTGGCCATATTTACTAACTGGATAGCCCTTTAAGTATGACATAATGCAATAATACCTCATGCCATTGGTCTTCATGATGCATGAACCCAAACCCCTGTGAGTTATTTGCCAGTGCTATATTTAAGCATCCTGCCAATCTTGAGAAAAACTGATTGGGGCCGCATGTATGCACCATGACAACAAATGTCATTATTAGTGACATCCTTGAAGGGTTAACACTAGGGGCATTTACACCTGTGGGACCAAAATCAAAGGGGGCCGGCTATGACCTTTTGGGGTTAACCAGACAGAGGGCACTGCTAATGACACCAGTTGGTTTTACAGTCCCAGGTGGTCGCACCTGGGGAGGTGATAAGATTTGTCTCATTAAAGATAATTAGCCACAGTCTCATTGACAGAGTCATCTAATTACATATCGTGCATGCAGATATATAGTAAAGGTCATGACATATGATAACACATAATGATCTATAACTGCCCCAAAGCGATATATAATTACATAGAATATAGCTGGTGTGGGCAATTTAGTAATTAGTTAGCCCTTTAAGGATGACATAATGTTTTGATGCCTTTTGGCATTGGTCATCATGATGCATGAACCCAAACCTGGTGAATTCAAGCATCATGTCAGCCCTACAAGGTTGAGAAACTTCTGAAGACCTGGCTCCAATGCAACATCTAGGATTTACTGCATTGAAGAAACATGACAATACATTTCATCTGTCAGTGACATGCCATCCTTAAAGGGTTTACGCAAAGCAGCATGTACACCTGTGGGGCTGTGCTCAAAGGGGGCAGGCTATGACCTTTAGGGGTGACAGAGGGCACTACTGATCACATCAGTCCGTAATCATGATAGCTGTCTCATTTAGGATGATTACCCACAATCATATTGACAGAGTGGGCTAGTTACATATAATACATGCAGATGCATGAAGGTCATGACATATGATAACACATAATGATTTATAACTTCACCATTGACATATAATTACATAGACATATAACTGGTATGGGCAATTTGAATACTTTTGGATTGTTATCAATGAGATGTAATTGCCGAGGTATGGGTGATCCTTTTCATTAATGTATTAGTAACCACTTGAGGGGGACATAATGTTTAATTTAATTGCACTTTAGGGAATATGATCTTCAATATTCAGGGACCTTCTTTTAAGTTGCATCTTTCCCAGGCCATGTAATATATGCACACTCCAGAATACCTGTAGGTATTGGCGAGACAAATATGTTAATTAATAATGAATTCTTATTCTTCATGATCATACCTAATACATGACAGGCAGTTATGTATTCAGAATAATACTATAATAATTCAATAATGTTGTCATCCCTACACCACCCGTCAAGTATTTTTGGGGAGTTGTGCAACTGTTATCTACTCCAATAGTGTTATGGTCAGTAGATTATTCTGGTTGGCTATTTTTATGAGGAAGGATCTATTAGGTCCTCGGTGAATCTCAGAACTGAAAATCTGAAGGTAAAAGAAAATCAAAACATGTTGCATGGATTAACATCAGCGGACAATAATGGCTGTGTCCATACAGATAGGTCATAGACCTTAAAGGATGTTGTCATCTCTAACCATAGAATGGGCTGGCATTTCTGGTGCCACCCAGTGGAGTATCCCTGAACTAATACTAGTATCATGCCCTCTCTCTAGATGGAGCCCCAGATGACATTCTGCAGAAAAGGGAGTGATCAGAAGTTCTCTCTGTGTTGTTCTAATCTAAAGCAAAGGTGTGACCCTCAGCAGATTATTGTTTGTGACTCAAATCAAGTAGCATTGATCAATATGCGTATATACATTGTATTGAAATTGATAAAGTCGGGTGTTTCTGTACAAGTTGGTCATTGATTTGTATGAATGGTACCACCTGTCACCACAGAACGGGCTTGCACATCTAGTGCCCCCTTCCGGAGGATCCTTGAACTAACACTGGTACTCGGATGTGCCTCTAGGTGGCACCAACAACATGACATTCTGCAACAGAGAAAGTGATCAGATTGCCTCCCTGTAGGACTCAAAAATTAAGAGGCGGTATCTCTCCTAACATATTCTTGGTCAAAACGAAATTGAAGATGACTAACATGTACTATCTGCCATTTGAAAATTAGGGCACTACAGCGTTAATTAACCTCGACAGGTTTTATTCTACATGAAGTAGTAGAGAGTATCAGATAAAATAATTGTCTAGCTATCCCTTTTGCAATGTGTCAAACATACTCTAACAACCACAGCATATTTTCCATGATTTCTTGTTTTAAAGCATAAGCGTAAGTCTGATGGTATGGTGAGATATTAAACAGGTGCGTGAATGATACTGTACATAACCTAATAAAGCAACATCTGTACAACCTACACAACTATATTTCATTGATGGATGTGTGTTATATTGTGGAAACTGATATTGAAATAGTGTGGCTTCAGGTTTATTTGTTGTGTGTCTGATCGGTAAACTGAAGATCACACTTAACAAGAACTGACAGAAGGTTATTCTGCACGATTGTATGTAGGGGCCAAAACATGTCATATGAAAATAGTTCTCATCTAATTTTTTAAACTACAATTTGAGGTCATTGATACTGTTGATAGATCCATGAATACCATAAATTATAGATGACTTTAACATGTCTCAGTGGAGCCTTGCCATTTTGTGATTAACGCATATGTGATATTCAAAGTTGTTATATACTACAGTTGATGCCATGGGTGACCAAGTATCATTTAAAGTCACCATGACTCTAAATATTCTAGAAGAGGATAATCCTTCAGGGGAAGCTTTTACATGTCACCCCCATCACAGGAAAACCTTTATAATGGTCGTCATCAAATTGGTAAGTATACACAATCACACACTAAATGTATTACCTTCCCTTCTTGTCCCAGTAGGCACACCATGTAGTTTAAACATAGACCACAGAAAGATGATGCCTGCTTTGTATCAAATATGTATAAGACATAGCTATAAATAGTCTTTGGTTGGTATGCATTTGCATGATTTTTTTATCTCAAACCAGGAAATTTAGAATTAATTCTAATTCAACATTTTTTCATCAGGACTCAGTTTTGGACCGTGAGTTTTGCATGACTAGTAGGTGTACAGACACAAAACAGTCTGTCAGCCAGGTGTTACACAATGGTTGCATCATACTTTGCCTGTATTTGGCATTCGTTTAGGCATTGGGCAGTGGTAAGTGGGAGTAGCCAGACTGGTGTGACTGATTGGATTGGGAGGGAGGTTAAAGGGGCATTCTCAGCATTCACACTTAGCACATAGAAGACTAGAACAGTACTAGAATTGTGAGTAGGAAACTCTCAGTGAGAATGCCACTTTGAGACAGGGGCAGGTGAGCATGTAGATAGGTATAACATGAAGAGCAGAGGCAAACAACAGTCATAGTTCACCCCAGGTACGGTACCGGCTTGATTATTGCAATACAGAAGACAGAATCTAAAACCCTTAACGATGATTCCCTTTTTCAATAAAAGTAATGTATGAGTATTTTTATGTCACATTTGTTCAATGCATGATATTTAAATGAAGATAAATGATTAAAGTTTGTAAATCCGCTACTATATAGATAGAGATGTCCTCTTTCCAATGATACCATACATGATATATAATACATTAGGACTACAAGAGAAATCTTATGTATGTGCTTATATACACTGGTGCTACTTGGTAGGCCATTATACTAGTACACCCTAGATGGTGAGTACAATCACAGCTCATTTAGGGCGTACTAGGGGGCTGGTTACAAGATTCCCTAAGTTTATGTAGATAAACTAGTATAGTGGGTTGTGCAAAAAAATGAAATCTTAAGATGTCTTTTAAACCACTATTGAATCACTGCCACTCGTCCTACCAGCCGCATAGCTAATTAGTTGTATTGTGCCCTCTTTTCACTCTACTTTTATCACTACCTTATTACATTGACATATATCATAACCTCATTGGTTATCATTGTACTATCTTATCAACAGAAAAGATCACTTATAAATGTTAAGCGATGCATGACAACAGTTATGATGTTTGTGAGGTATCTGCCTCCTAGCCAAACAAGTTCTATCCCCAAGCATTGTGTGCATATATAAAATCAATTAATCAAAACTTTCCTACATTGTTTAAATCATGTAGGGTGCAACTGTCTCTACATAGAAAGATCGAATAGACCAAAATAAACTCTTTGATAAATGTTTTGACATGAACATATATTGTAGAAGTATGTAGGATAAACATACATGTAGATCTACGTCTAAACTACGTATTAGTATTGACAGGTGACTATTAACCAGGTGAAGCACTTAAGTCTCATAGAGTGCTTTTAAAACCTTTGTAGCCATTATGCATGCATAAAAGTTTTTTGCCAGTACTGAATTCATACATTATGCTAATCCTATGTGGTTCATATACTTTCTTAAAGCTAGCATGATACACTGTTAAAATTCAAGATATTTAATCACCTGCATTATGGTTGTTTATGATATTGATAAACAACATGAACCTTTATACCCCGCTCAATCGTTTAAGTGTTACCACTTACACCAATGACACATCAGGAGTTATGGCCTCATTCATCCCCGCTAGTGCAGACCAGTAGTTTGCCTCTTTGTGTACGCCGCACCCAGGATCAGATAAAACCCCAGGATGTATTACCCCATGAGGAATATGTCACAAGGACCCTGTCATTAAGTTTCAGCTAGTAGTACTGTGTCATTATGTGTACAGGACACAGGATAAGAGAGCCGAGGATACTGAAGATATAGTGCATCTGGGGCTATCATTCATTTGTTTATCTTGATTTTAGATACCTAAGAATAGAACCTGTAGCCATCTGTGTCAGGCCTTTATCCCTCAAATTGCCGTATCCCTCAAAATTGTACTCGTTTGAGGGATAAAGACTCTGTCGGGCAATAATCTCTCAAAAACTGGCGTTAAAGCTCAAAAGCCCTTATCCCTCAAAAGATTTGCTCTTATCAAAAAAATCCTTTATCCCTCAAAGCCTATATATATATATATGTATAGGTTTTGGAGTATATGTTTTGAGGAATAAAGGTAGGTTGTTATCTGAGTGCAGATAAGTTTCTGTGACCAGTATAGGTTTTGAGGGATAAAGTCAAGTTACTATAGATCTGAGTGCAGATTAGTTTCTGAGATCAGTTTTTATATAGGTTTTGAGGGATAAAGGCTTTTTCAGCCTTAATGCCGTTTTTGAGGGACAAAGGCCCCACAGAGCTGTTATCCCTCAAAAAGGTCCCATTTTGAGGGATAAGCACAATTTGAGGGAAAATTCAGTCCTTTTGTTTGAATGATAGAGTATCAGATAAGAGAGAGACGGACATTACCCACTCTAGAACACCTGACCCAAGAAGCCATTTGTTTAGAGGGACCAATGATAATACAGCCCTCCCAGTAAAAAAAAAATGATATAATAAGTGCCGTAACATTTTCTGTATGTGTGGAAATCGTTTGAAAAAACGTAAATATAACGTTATATAACACAAAATTGTTGACTCTAATTTTGTACCAGTGCTTAGACCACACAGCCATGATGTCTCTACATGGTGAAGTTCAGTTTAAGTGTGTGTGTCGGGGGAAGGGGACAGGGCGACAGAGATAGAGATAGACAGACGGACAGACTAAAGGGACCTTTAGCAAACCTGACATAGTCTAGCCCATTAAAAGTAGACGTACCCTATACTGTTAACACGGATACGTCTGCTGTTAATGGACTACGGTAGGCAGACAGAGGAACAGACAGGGAAACGTCTCAAAAGTACAAAAGTGATGGAGTGGCGTGTATAAAGAGAATTCGAATAGAATAAACTATTAACAGCATGTTAATTGGGCACATACCGATCGAATCCGACTGAGGTACAATAAAAAAAGCGTAAAATATGCTTCTGTCTTTGACTTGTCTGTCCAGTGTATAACAGAAAGGTAGCGTAAGGTATTTCAAGAACAATGCATCACCAGCTCCATAATGTCCCACCAGACTCAGTAGTATAGTGGTTATCATCGCTGCCTTCTAATCAGAGGGTCCAGGGTTCTAGCACTGCAAGTGCAATGACATTTTTTATAGATTCTTTTTAAAATTTAAAATTGAATTGGACAACCGCAACATGGTCATCTGACCATAATGAGAATTCTTTTATAGACATCCATAGTTAAGAACCTGAATATGAAGTGCCACCCCCCCACCCCAATGGTCGACAAAGTTATTGTTTTAAATGTTATATTACGTTAAATAGCGTTGTGAAAACAAATGTAACGTTTCAGAACTTTTAAAAACATTCTTTGTTCACCGGGCTGGCCTCATTTTCTATTCATGATACATATTTATAGAATCCTTGCGAGGTCTGCCAGGCCTTTATTTCACAAAACTGTCGTTTTCCCACATAAGAATAAGCCAATAGATAAAATTGATGTTAACAATGTAAACATTTCAAAAGGTTCCTCAACCCCCGAGTTGTGGCCGAACAATATTTTAAGTTAAAGTAAGATATTTTTGTTAGCTGGGAAAGCATAAAAGTCTTTATCCTGCAAAGCTTCCGTTTAAGTAACCATCTGCATATATAATTGCAAAATGCATTCAAACATAAAATATCAATTTCCTCACAATGTACCGATATCATATCAAAAGTACCTGAAATGTCAGTGGGCCCATCTCTGATAAAATCGATTTACTGGTCTCATATTTCTTTGCTATATAATGCTAACAAATTTAGCCCCTGAGGTTACACTGGATAAGCAAATGGATGTAAATAATTAAAGACATTTAATTGAAAAAACTTAATTTTTATTTTGACTTCAATTATAATATAAAATGACCAACCACCCAAGCTAACAGACTTATAATAAACGTACCTATAGGTTGGTCCCATCCCTTTTTCCAGAATGATGTTGCACCTGTGGTGCCCCCTGGTGGAGGATCTCTCAACTAGCACTAGTACTTAGGTCTATCTCTAGGTGGCACCCCAGATGACATTCTATACACAGAGAATGATCAAATATCCTCTCTGCAATTCAAATCAAACCAGAGGTGTCACTCCTAGCAGATTCTTGGTCATTCTTGGACACATCTGAATGCATGGATTAACGTTTAAGGTTTACACTAGATAAATATATCTCTAGCCATATGGAGAAGTAATTGACATTGATGGGCTGCACCTCCTATCACTACAGAATGAAGTGGAGCTACTGTTGCCCCCCAGTGGAGGATCCCCCAACTAGGACTAGTAATTAGCTTTCTCACTAGGTGGTGCCCCAGATGACATTCTGTAGCAAAAGGAGTGATCAGAAAGTCTCTCTGTAGGATGATATATATAGTCCATCATTTTAAATTCAGTTACTGCACTTAAGGTTCTGTCTGTTGTATTAGCAATTATAACAGGTAATTTCTTACCAGATCAGAAAGAAGAGGCATACAATTTTGCTAACGTATGGAAGACATACAGGATACCGTATTGGGAAGGACCAAAAGCGTTTTTGTTCATCCTCCATATCATGTCCGTATATGAATACAGAAATCCGTATTGGGTTGCTGCATATGGGGTACAAATGCGGGACTCACCTGTCCTAATTGTAATATTGTGCAGAAACCAGTCTACATTCCAGGGAACCCCCAGGGAATTCCCTCTGTGACTTCATAATATAGAGAGACATACGGAAGTAGGCTGGAGAGGGTCCGCATTCTGTTTTGGATGTCAGGGAATGGAGAGGGGAGGTCGGGGAATAGTGAGGGGAGGTCCGGGAATGGAAAGGGGAGGTCGGGGAATGGAGAGGTGAGGCCGGGGAACGGAGAAGGGAGGTTTTGGAATGGAGAGGGGAGGTCAGGAAATGGAGAGTTCTTTCTGTACACCAGGATAAAATAAACGGGATAGATATATTTACATTACTATGATAAGTTGTAAGGTTTGTAACACAAGAGAGGTTTCAGGGTGTGTGTATGTTTAGTCGAAGTCATGGGTACATATTCATGTTGTATAGGCTTACCACTGGCAAGGTAGTAACATTTCTACCCATTGGACACAATATTCAGTTCAACGTTGAACCAGTGTTGAACCAGTTATCAGTGTTGATTCAATGTTCTGTGCTCACTGGGTACGATGGCCAGTCCCTGCATCTAGAAAGGCAAAAGATATCGACCAAACAGCCATAGGTATAGGTGTTGGTGCAGCCACCTAGATGCTAAGCCATGCACTAGACATCTGATGCAGCATGCTGGCCTCAACTCCTCCCCTATAGGAATGGAGATTGAAAGAAAAAGGGTCGCACAGAATACACATGGGAGAAATATATGTATGTGTGCTGCAAAACAAGCACTCTTTTAAAATTTATGCTACCCCCGAAGGTCAAGAATTGAGAAGACTTATACAGACAATATGTGGAAATTAATTCCCGTATCCAATGAGGAAAAGCACTTTTTCTCACTATGCACATACAGGATTACATATTGGCCGTAGGGGTTGCACGTACCCCAGTATGACACATACGGACCCCAAAACCAATGGTGAAAAACGGCCTCCTGTGCAGTTCTTAATCTACTATGTGCCCCTTTGTGTGTATGTATACATAATTAGGAAGGCGTTTTTTCCTAATTAGTATTTGGCCAGCAATACCACCACCCCCCCCCCCCCCCCCGGAGGACCTTGACACCAGCTCTAAGGCTGCAGCTAATACAGAAGGCCTCTGCAGCCTCTAAGTTACGGGTGGGTTATGTGCAAGTTATGATTATATATGCAAGGTTTCATGATATCCCTCAGATTTCTGGGAAAGTTTTTAACAACTCAAAATACTTTTCTTTGAAGGGAATGCAAAAGAAGCAATGATGCAATATTTAATATAAACATAATGATCACAGGCAATAATTCGTTATTAGTCAACCCAATCTAATGTTGGGAGAGGGCTGAGCCTATAATCTTCAGAGAAAGGGGGCACTGAGGGGAGGGGGTCAGGTCAGCAAGTAAGTGTGTAATTAAGGGGGAAGGGGGGGTACCCCAATGCATACATAATGCACCATGGGGATTGGGGGAGTCTATTTTCTGGAAGAAAATGCTTACATTCTGTATGGAAGCCCCCTTAACACTTGATAGTACTTAATAGGACATATGATATTACGATAAAACCTAAAATAATGCAATTATCATTGAATAAAGATAACAAATTAATTCACCCTAGGTTTGGCTTCTAATGTAAAGGTAAATTCAGACTAAATATAATAACGATTATTAAGTCTTTTGTTTAGATTGTTATGTCAATTGTTCTAAACACCCATTGCATAGAATAAAGAGATAGGTATAGCATCTGTACCAAGTAGCGCTATGTATCTAGACTGGTTTCCATTAATGAGACCTTAACAGGTTGGAGACTGACCAGTTTCTTAGTACGCCCTAAGATTGAATGACAGTCCCCAGAACACAGGGTGTACCAAGAACTTGGTACGCTCATTTTTTGTCACTTTTCTCATATTTCCATGCCAAAATGCATAATTCTGATGCCACTATAGGAGGCAGAGGTCTATAATTTATGTATGCACCCTTTTTCATAACTAAAATCGGAATATTATCTAAGAAATGGCTTTATTTACATATTTTCCTTCATAAATTGTTTAGTAAAATCAGTTTGCTAATTTTTTGTTAAATCTGCTAATAAAAATGAACCCATAGGATGAAATCATTGATTAAGGCCCACAAAATGATGTTTTTGTTTTCACTTAGTGATGTTTGATAATGTAGTAAATAAGCCATATAATGTAAATATAAGTATGGAATAGTAGAGTGGTTTCCCTAGTCCCACCTATAACCCCAGTGACCCCACTAATTACATGCACAGATAAGGGTCACAGTCCAGTGACCACAGGTAAGGTACATGAGTACTGGGCTGTGATTGGTCCATTTCCCTGCATGAGCAGGGGTCATGGTCCAGTGAACACACCAGGTGTACCAAGATTATGGTACAGCCCAAGATGGTGCACAGTACCATAATCTTGGTACAGACCCAATGGAAAGGGTGTACTATGTATTTAGTATGTTCTAATAACATGGTCCTGGCCCCAACCTGCTTAAGTCTGAATGTCTGTGTACAAAGTAATGCCGAATGACCTATATTTTTAGGTAAGTATACATACATTAGCCATAAACTTCTGAGAGGCATAAATACACAATAACCTTTGAATATAATTTACATCACAGAATTACCTGATCAGATGAATAAAATATGTAGATATATTATGTCTTAACTATATGTTTGAGTCTATATCAGGTATTTACCAGTAATGGTTGACCTGGCTAACCACAAAGATGGGTTTAGGACGGTGGTAAATGGAATGTGACAGGATTCAACCTGAATTCACTAAGAGAAATATCATTTATTGCTGTGATGGGGTTTTGTATTGTTTCTCATGACAGCAGAATCAATTTGAATTACCCGAGCCTAGCTCACACAATGCCAAACAAATCTTAGATTTTCAAAATTGTGACAACAGAATATAGTGTGAAGATACAATGTTGAATTAAAATTATCCCCCCTTCCACCAACACCATGGGAATAGCTACCAGGCCCACCCCCCCTTTCCATCTAGCAATAAATGATGTGTCCCTTTTTTGTGTATGGTACTGCATGGCACTAGTCAGGAATAGCAATTTTGTACATTTCTCATATATCAATAAGATTAATCAACAACGTTCTGAGGGTTGATCATAATCATTTCCATGGTCCTGAGGTTGATTATAACCATACCTACATAAGCTGTCCAAGCATACTCATAGAGTAAGTGGAAACTCCTGGAAAAAATCATTTGCTCGAGATTACAATGTTATATGTCTATATGTTCTCTTTTATCACCTTGCCAACACGGATACAGACAGAACCACTCGACGCAAACTGCAATCAGGGAACACCTTCAAAATATAATTGAAAACATTATAAATAATAAATCAACAAAATCTCTATATCTAGATTATAAGAAGGCTTTCGACACGGTTTCACATTCTAAATTAATTAAAAAAATTATCCCTCTTTGGACTTAGTGAAAACTGCCTAAATTGGTTCAAAAGTTACCTCCACCGCAGAGCTCAAAAAACAATAGCTAATAACCATCTATCAACTGAGAAAATAATTACATATGGTGTTCCCCAGGGTTCCATCCTTGGTCCTGTTCTTTTCTCTATTTATATAAATTCTTTACCAAAAATAAATAATTTTAACATAACTTTATATGCTGACGATGCAGTTGTCTCCATAGAGTGTCCGGTTAAAATGCAGCATGCTATTGATCTTATTTATGAATGGTGCGTTAGAAATAGCCTCACTATAAATGTACAAAATACAAAATGGATGTTTTTCAACAATTTAAGAAGAATTAATCCTGTCTTAACATTAAATGGAACTGTTATAGAAAGGGTATATAATTTCACGTATTTGGGACTGACTCTAGACCCAGATTTGAAATTTGTCCTACACAGGCAAAACACCGTAAGGAACATAAGAAACAAAATAATTCAATCTGCTAGGGCACGTGTTTTTATTGACCTTCCTACAGCACTGTCTATATATAAGACCATGACTCTGCCCACATTTGATTATGTTGACTATGTCTGGGACAGAGGCAACATAGGAGAATCGCAAGAACTGCAATACTTGCAAAACAAGGCATTACGATTGATATATAAAGTCAGGCTTGAAGCCAACCCTTTACATAACACTGTACAAGTACATAACAAAAGTGAGTGTATGTACCTTAATATTAGAAGAGACATACATCTACTGTTCTATGCCTTTACATTTAAAGAGCAGAAAAAATTGATTGACACCAGAAATTTACCCATGCGTCTCAATCAGGGCATTAGACTTATGGTACCACGTTCATTGAAACCAATTGTACTCAGAAGCTGTTTTTATAGAGCAATAATTCGTTGGAATCAATTGAAACCTTACTATACCACTATAGAGAGCCTGCCTGATTTTAAAACTGCAATCAAAACTGATTATACCACTTGTTTTATATGAGCATGTAGTTTTATAGAGGATGTTTCCTAATGTAATAATGCCACACAAACCCCTCATCTCATCTCATCTCTCATCATTGTTGTTATACGAATATATGTGAATCAAAAATATTTTGTCTGTTTCAACTTTTATTTATTTCCAACATATACGCCATATACCATCTTTTGTGCATGTTACAATGATAATCTAGTCTAATGATAGGGGGCCTAGCGGAAGAAAGGCAATACGCCTAAGCTAGGATGATGCATCTACTATTGTATTTGTTATCTTTTACCCAATAAAACACTTTAAAAAAGTAATATAGGCCCAGGATATTGGTTTGTTTGATTGAAGGCCAGTTGATATTTAATATTTGATTTAATGTTTCAAAGTGATGTAGTATTATGCATGTTCGAGGCTTTGTGAGATGAAGTATTCTGTACATTGTGGGGCCTTTATCCCTAAAATTGCCCTTATCTCTCAAAATAGGACCCTTTTGAAGGGAAAAGGCTTTGTCGGGCCTTTCTACCTCAAAAATGGCATTAAAGCTCAAAAGCCCTTATCCCTCAATTCTTTTGCCTTTATCCGATTATATATTGAGGGATAACGGCAATTTGATATTTCAGTGCAGATTGGTTTTTGAGACCAGTATATAGCAAATACAGCTGAGACTCATGTAGGTTTTGAGGGATAAAGGTAAGTCAATTTTTGAGGGTAGACTGTTCTTTGAGACCAGTATATACATTTTGAGGGATAAAGGCAAGTCAATATTTGAGGGTAGATAAGTACATAAAGGCTGTTTGATATTTCAGTGCAAGTTTAGGTTTTGAGGGATAAAGGCAAGTTTATACTCGATACCAGATTGGTCTCTAAGACCAGTTTATAGGTTTTGAGGGATAAAGGCATGTTGATGTCTGAGTGAAGGTTGGTTTCTGAGACCAGTATATAGGCTTTGAGGGATAAAGGCAAGGCAATTACAGCTGGGACTCAGCTGGGACTCAGGTTGAGGGATAAAGGCTTTTGAGGGATAAAGGCAAACATTTTGAGGGATAAGGGCTTTTGAGCTTTAGCACCATTTTTGAGTCCCATTTTGAGGGATAAGGGCAATTTGAGGGATAAAGGCCCCACATATCTTTAGTAGGATAAAGGTAATTTTATGAGATTAGGCCCTACAAGCCTCTTGAGACCGGCATAGGAGTGTCTCTAAGTGTGTACATGAAAAGTAATCAAGACCACCCAGAGAAAAGTAAAGGTATCACTTTCACTAGTTGACTCTGGTTACAGAGACATGATTGGCATTTACTTTGATTAATGGGGTTATTGTTCTGCAAAATGGTTTTTGAAACAGGTATAACTTAGCCCTCTCACACAATGAGAATTGACAAACTTGTCTCATTATTGACCCTTTTACAGCAATAACCCACCTCCTCACTACCCTCACAGGCTGCACCATGCCTGTCTATTGATATTTAAAGTGCATGGTCCGATTTTGAGTATATTTTAAATTCTGCTTAAATCTGTTTAAAATGTCATTACAATATCATATTTGGAGGATTGGGCACAGTAAAATTTCATTGATGGGCAATAAGAGGCAATTAAGCGGGTCCCGTGGACACAGGTATAGGTACAATGGTGAAAAACGTAGGTAGGACATGAAGCATGGAAATATTAAATAATTTGGTTCATTTTTAGCTATATCTATCTTTGAGCCCTATTCATAGGACTATGTCCCGTTAAGTTGCACCCACTTCAGCCTAATTATACAATAAACTCTACCTGCATGGAACCTATGAATGCAATTGTCAATTTTGACTCTGTTTCTTTTAATGGCTCAACTGCAGTTGACTCTTCTGGAACAGAGATTCAAACTCACTTGACTCTCCTTCATCAGACTTGCATGGGAGAGAAACTGTGACCTGACTGCCAGAGTCATAGCGACACCTCTACTTTTCTCTGTGCATGGCTGTATAATAACATGCCAGGTCACCCTAAATAGATGCCACAGGTCAGGAGCTCTAAAGAGGGTGATGACTATATGCCTTTTATCTGATCCTGTAGCCTTAACACAACAGCAGGCACAACTACCATGTAAACACACTACGTAAATCCAACGTAGTTTAGAAGTCTGTCTAGGTTTACCCTGAGCCAAAGGTTTGGTTTATGATGTTTTAGAAGGCTTGTGAACGTCAAAACCTGAAGGTTTATTGACGTTCCATGGACTTTTATGTCTGATTAACGTTTTTCTACCTCCTTCAAATGTAAATAAACGTAATAAACCTAGGTAGAACAATGTTAAAAGCCATAGTTTTTTCAACCTAAATTGTAGGTTCTGAAATGGAGGAAAGTGTAAAATGTCATGATTCCTTTATCTAAAAAAAACACCTCTTATAATTAGATCATATTTTCAAAGTGTTCTAAAACGTTGGTTTTTGTTTGAACTTGTCCAATTGAGGAGATTAAATGTAAAGTATATAATATATATGCATCTGCTTTTACAACATGGGTCTATTCTGAGGTTTTAATCTATATGCACAGTGGGTTTATTCATCCAGTAGCAACCAACATTAAATGATAGCCTCCAGCTGCACTGGGTAATCTATCTTCAGTCCCACGTACATAAAGACACAAAACTACTACATAAAACCTAATGACACTGTTCTAATGACACATACTCCATATAGGTAATACGTCTTGTGAGTTTATCTGATCCCGAGTCTGGCATACACAAAGAGCACAACTACTGGCCTGCAATATCAGGAATAAATGAGGCAATGACTCCTGCCACCAGCGTTATTATCAAACCTTAACACTTTAAGGATCACACTAGGCATGAGAGTATATATATTACTTTATCATTGTGAAGGACAATCATAATGCAGGTGAATTTACCTTCACTAGTGCATCATGTCAGTTATAAGGGGGTGTATCAACCACAAAAGGTATTAATGACTTATTAATCATAAGTTACCTTTGATGCATTCTCCATGACAAAGGTACTCTATGATTTGGTTTAAATGCTTGGCTGCTGGGTCCTTCATAGTTAACACAAATAGGTAGTTTAGACATAAATCTAAACATGTGCCTCTACATGGGTGAAATTCAACATGTGCGACAAGGCGAAACGGCCCTTTTAAAATCTGACACGGGCGACACGGCACTTTTAAAATTCGAGGGACACAGGTATGCATAGAGGGTCATAGTATATTGTATGTACAAAAAATTCGACACGAAGACACGTCACCTTTGCTAAAATTAGACACGGCGACACGGTCAAAACAGTGGGTACCCATGTACAGTCACGAACATGTATTGATCCAAAATATGTATTTCTGCTACAAATGAGACATAAAAATGCTCATAGATTACTTTTATTGTAAAACGGAATCATCGTTAAGGGTTTTAGATTCTGCCTTCTGTATTGCAATGATCAAGCCGGTATCGTACCGGAGGTGAACTATGACTGTTGTTTGCCTCTGCTCTTCATGTAATACCAATCGATATGCTCACCTGCCCCTGTCTCAAAGTGGCATTCTCACCGAGCATTTCCTACTCACAATTCTAGTACTGTTCTAGTCTTCTATGTGCTAAGTGTGAATGGTGAGAATGCCCCTTTAACCTCCCTCCCAATCCAATCAGTCACACCAGTCTGGCTACTCCTACTTACCACTGCCCAATGCCTAAACGAAAGCCAAGTACAAGCAAAATATGATGCAACCATCGTGTAACACGTGGCTGACAGACTGTTTTGTGTCTGTACACCTACTAGTCATGCAAAAGTCACGGTCCAAAACTGAGTCCTGATGAAAAAATGTTGAATTAGAATTAATTTTAAATTTCCTGGTTTGAGATAAAAAATCATGCAAATGCATACCAACCAAAGTCTATGTATAGCTATGTCTTATACATATTTGATACAAAGCAGGCATCATCTTCCTATGGTCTACGTTTAAACTATGTGGTGTGCCTACTGGGACAAGGAGGGAAGGTAATACATTAAGTGTGTGATTGTGTATACTTACCAATTTGACGACGACCAAAACAAAGGTTTTCTTGCATGTAATGGGGGTGACATGTAAAAGCTTCCCCTGAAGGATTAGGCAAGGCTCAACTGAGACATGTTAAAGTCATCTATAATTTATGGTATTCATTGAGCTATCAACAGTATCAATGACCTCCAATTGTAGTTTAAATAATTAGATAAGAACTATTTTCATATGACATGTTTTGGCCCCAATATACAATCGTGCAGAATGACCTTCTGTCAGTGTGATCTTCAGTTTACTGATCGGACACACAACAAATAAACCTGAAGCCACACTATTTCAATATCAGTTTCCACAATATAACACACATCCATCAATGAAATATAGTTGTGTAGGTTGTACAGATGTTGCTGTATTAGGTTATGTACAGTTTCATTAACGCACCTGTTCAATATCTCACCATACCATCAGACTTACGCTTATGTTTTAAAACAAGAAATCATGGAAAATATGCTGTCGTTGTTATAGTATGTTTGACACGTTGTAAAAGGGATAACTAGACAATTATTTTATCTGATACTCTCTACTACTTCATATAGAATGAAACCTGTCGAGGTTAATTAACTCTGTAGTGCCCTATTTTTCAAATGACAGATGGTATATGTTAGTCATCTTCAATTTCGTTTTGACCAAGAATATGTTAGGAGAGATACCGCCTCTTAATTTTTGAGTCCTACAGGGAGGCAATCTGATCACTTTCTCTGTTGCAGAGTGTCATGTTGTTGGTGCCACCTAGAGACACATCCGAGTACCAGTGCTAGTTCAAGGATCCTCCGGAAGGGGGCACTAGATGAGCAAGCCCGTTCTGTGGTGACAGGTGGTGCCATTCATACAAATAAATGACCAACTTGTACAGAAACATCTGACTTTATCAATTCCAATACAATGTATATACGCATATTGATCAATGCTACTTGATTTGAGTCACAAACAATAATCTGCTAAGGGTGACACCTTTGCTTTAGATTAGAACAACACAGAGAGGACTTCTGATCACTCCCTTTTCTTCAGAATGCCATCTGGGGCTCCATCTAGAGGGAGGGCTTGATACTAGTATTAGTTCAGGGATACTCCACTGGGTGGCACCAGAAATGCCAGCCCATTCTATGGTTAGAGATGACAACATCCATTAAGGTCTATGACCTATATGTATGGACACAGCCATTATTGTCCGCTGATGTTAATCCATGCAACATGTTTTGATTTTCTTTCACCTTCAGATCTTCAGTTCTGAGATTCACCCTGGACCTAATAGATCCTTCCTCCAAAAAATAGCCAACCAAAATAATCAACTGACCATAACACTATTGGAGTAGATAACAGTTGCACAACTCCCCCAAGATACTTGAAGGGTGGTGTAGGGATGACAACATTATTGAATTATTATAGTATTATTCTGAATACATAACTGCCTGTCATGTATTAGTTATGATCATGAAGAATAAAATTTCATTATTGATTAACGGAATTGTCTCGCCAATACCTACAAGTTTTCTGGAGGGTGCATATATTGCATGGCCTGGGAAAGCCTAATGCAACTTAAAAGAAGGTCCCTGAATATCGAAGATCATATTCCATAAAGTGCAATTAAGTTAAACATTATGTTGCCCTCAAAAGGTTATTAATACATTAATGAAAAGGACCACCCATACCTCGGCAATTACATCTCATTGATAACAATCCAAAAGTATTCAAATTGCCCATACCAGCTATATGTCTATGTAATTATATGTCAATGGTGAAGTTATGGATCATTATGTGTTATCATATGTCATGACCTTCACTACATCTGCATGTATTATATGTAACTATTCTACTCTGTCAATGTGGTTGTGGGTAATCATCCTAAATGAGACAGCTATTATGATTCAGGGCTGCTGCCGGCTATCATGATTAAAAACTGATGTGATTAGTTGTGCCCTTTGTCACCCCTGAAAGTCGTAGTCTGCCCCCTTTGATCATTGCCCCATAGGTGTACATGCTGCTTTGCATTAACCCTTTAAGGATGGCATGTCACTCACAGATGAAATGTGATGTCATGATTCTTCAATGCAGTAAATCCTAGATGCTGCATCGGAGCCAGGACTTCAGGTGTTTCTTAACCTAGTAGGGCTGGCATGATGCTTGAACTCACCAGGTCTGGGTTCATGCATCATGATGACGAATGCCACGAGGCATCAAAACATTATGTCATCCTTAAAGGGCTAACCAATTAGTGAATATGGCCGACCTGAGACAGTAATCAGATGTCACTGATCACATCTCCTTGATAATAGCCCAACAGTATGCAAATTGCCCACACCAGCTATATTCTATGTAATTATATAGATATGGTGAAGTTATAGATCATTATGTGTTATCATATGTCATGACCTTCACTACATCTGCATGTATTATATGTAACTAGTCCACTCTGTCAATGTAATTGTGGGTAATCATCCTAAATGAGACAGCTATCATGATTACAGCCTGAGGTGATAAGTAGTGCCCTCCCCTTGTTAACCCTAAAGGTCATAGCCTGCCCCCTTTGAGCACGGCCCCACTGGTGTACATGCTGCTTTGCATTAACTCTTTAAGGATGGCATGTCACTGACAGATGAAATGTATTTTCATGCTTCTTCAATGCAGTAATCCTAGATGCTGCATTGGAGCCAGGTCTTCAGCTGTTTCTTAACCTAGTAGGGCTGGCATGATGCTTGAACTCACCAGGTCTTGGGTTATGCATCATGATGACCAATGCCACAAGGCATCAAAACATTATGTCATCCTAAAAGGGCTAACCAATTAGTGAATATGGCCGACCTGAGACAGTAATCAGATGTCACTGATCACATCTCCTTGATAATAGCTCAACAGTATGCAAATCGCCCACACCAGCTACATTCTATGTAATTATATATAGCTATGGGGCAGTTATAGATCATTATGTGTTACTATATGTCATGACCTTTACTATATATCTACATGCATGATATGTAATTAGCTCACTCACTCAATGTGATTGTGGCTAATTATCTTTAATGAGACATATCTTACGACCTGCCCCAGGTGCGACCACATGCGACTGTAATACTGACTGGTGTGATCAGTAGTGCCCTCTGTCTGGTGAACCCCAAAGGTCATAGCCTGCCCCCTTTGATCAAGGCCCCACAGGTGTAAATGCCCCTAGTGTTAACCCTTTAAGGATGTCACTAATGATGACATGGTGCATCCATGCAGCCCCGATCAGTAACTCTTAGATTCTACATTGGTGCAAAAGCTTTTGGTATTTCTCAACCTAGTAAGATGCTTGAATACAGCACTGGCAAATAACTCACAGGGGTTTGGGTTCATGCATCATGATGACCAATGGCATGAGGTATTATCGCATTATGTCAACCTTAAAGGGCTATCTAATTTGTGAATATGGTCGACCTGACACAGTTATCAGATGTCAGCCATTCAAATACCTGTGTGTACATGGATGACCGTGATAGCTACGTGTCAGACCACAGGGATATACTGGACATCATAATGTATGTGTTCTATTTGGTTGCCAAGGCAACCGCAGTTGCCAAACATGGTCATTTTTAGTGTATATGTTGCTATGGCAACCAGTATTTTTGTCAATATTGCATCAAAATATAGCCAAATTCCCGGTTATATATTTTATTGCATGAAAAACTGCTCAATGTGAATTTTCATCACAAAAATCATAATGAATGACATTTATTATGATTTTTACCTTAAAAATCCATTAAATCGCGGGAAAATCGAATTAGTTTTCTCTCAGGTTAGGAAGGCTGCCAAATGAAGGAAATCCAAGGCAGAGGCAAATGGTTTGGGTTCCTCAGAGACAATATAGCAAATAGTGAGAATCAAGAAAATTGTAGGTGTAAACCTATTATCGAGAAAAGTATTGCATGCTAAAATTCTTCCAAAAACCTATCATACAATAATGTGTAATTAATAAAAGAAGAGTTAACCTCAGAATTAAAAAATTATGAAAATGGGTCGTCAAAAGTCCAAATTTCCCTATGTACTTGAGCCAGCGGTAAAAAAAATTGAAATAAAAAACGCCCTCGTCATATGTGACCCGTTTTAACGAAATGGGTCCGAAGTCACACTTTAAAGAGTCTAGATATGGGCCTTTAAAGTAGTATAGGTTGGAAAAAATATGATTTTTGAAAAATGAGTTTTTGACATTTTTCTTTCATATGAATAGTTCTCTTCTGAAAAACCAAGCTACAAACCAGATTTCAACTCCCATTATTCCAAAAATTATGCCCATAGGATTTATAATTGTATTGTATAATATAGTTAATATCTTATTTAAATGTTATTTATCTCATTTTAATTAAATTCCATTTAATTCAACAAAAAAGTATAAAAGATATCACGAAATGGTCAAAATTGGCCAATATAGTACATGTCTCATACCAAATGAAAGCTCTTGATGAGCTGTAAACGAATATATGGCTATATTACAACATTTTTAATATGTGACTTCCGACCCATTTCGTTAAAACGGGTCACATATGTTTTGGTTTTTTAGTGGCCTTATGTTTGGTCATTTTGATTTTGAGTAGATGTACTGATAACTCATTTGGGATTTCAAATGATAGTCTGCTTTCAAAACCTTACTTCCCCACTCTATTGGTAAGTGACATGTCCCATGTCTGCTCTGCCGCTTGTTTTCCAATAATAGGCAAAAAGATAGCTATCTAGGGTAAATTGTCCCCTCGTGAATTGCACAGAAATCGAATTTCATGCATGTGAGGTCTAAAATGTTTTAAGTGAATATTTATAGACATTTCTAAAGGGTCCCTATGCACTGCTTTACAAAACTATGTGTGAGGAAACGTAGTCTATGTATACATAGCCTAACCTTTAGACTGGCGTTGCCATGGCTTTCAAATGGAATGCAAATATTAATATATTTGGCATATACAATCAAACTATTGCATGTAGTCTACAATTTTAAGTTCTACAAAATAAAGGTGCCACACATGTATCTTGGAAACACATGTTAGGGATAAAATCACCTGCTTTGACTAGAAGAGGTCATTGAAGTTTCAAAGTGTTGGATCCTGCAATGTGCTAGGATAGACACCCTGATACAGACTGATGTTGCTTTTGGTACCACAATTGTACATTTGTGGATGGTCTCACAAGTTCACGGAACAAAAGTTGGTGTGGACATTAGTATGAACACGCATCTAAAGACGGTCAAGATGACTCTGAAGAACAAGATAATGTATTGGAATAACTACCTAATTGCAAAAAGTCCAACAAGTACTAATGAAAAGGAAATTGCATATTAACTATGATTTCCAGATTTTAGCTACTGTTTAGGGGGAAAAATTGCAAGAGAGTCTCGAAATACTATAGTTTTGTTATTTTCTCGCAACCCTAGATAGTCTCAAAACTATGGTTTTTAAAACTATATTGCAGTTTTTTAGACTATCTGCCTAGCCTCTGTGAGGGTCCCCAGAGCTGCTTGGAGGGTCTACAGAGGCACTGAAGGGGTGCCCATAGTCGCACAGAGTCACTGGAGGGGTCCCTAGAGCTACTAGAAGGGATTCCAAAGCCTCTGGTAAGTGCTGATAAGTCCCAAGAGCTGCTTGGAGGGTCAACACAGAGTCACTGATGGGGTCCTGAGTGTTACTAAAGGGGTCAACAGAACAGCTGGAAGGATCCACAGAGCTGCAGGAAGGGTCCACAGAGCTGATTGGAGGGTCTCCAGAGCAGCTGAGGGTCCGCAGAGTCACTAAAGGGGTCCCAGAGCAACTGAAAGGTCCCATATAGCCTCGGGGAGGATCCCCAGAACTGCTTGCAGGGTCCCAAGAGCTACTTGAATGGTTGACAGAGCTTGTGTCTTTATCCATCTCACACCACAGAATGACCTGGATCCAAGGCTGTTTAGCCTTTGCTATGCTTGTTGATAATGAACCTCAGGACCATGGAAATATGGGAGAAAAAAAATAATAACAGTCATTGGTAGGCAACCAGCTGTGTTAGCAACAAACCACTTGAACCATTGAATTCCTTGGGTCCAGTTTAAAGTGGTAGGTATGATCATAAACAACCTTAGGACCATGGAAATATGTGTTGCTAGGCAGATAAACAGTTAGAATAGCTGTTGCTAAGCAACCAGCTGTCTTAGAAACAAACCAATAGAACCATTGAATTCCTTGGGTCCAATTTAGGGGGGGGGGGGGTTAGGCATGGTTATAATCAACCTCAGGACCATGAAAAACTGTGTTGCTAGGCAGATAAACAATTAGAACAGTTGTTGCTAAGCAACCAGCTATATTAGCAACAAACCAATAGAATCATTGAATTCCTTGGGTGCAAATTAGGGGGGGGGGTAGGCAGTGTTCTAAGCCATATTTAGGTCATGGGAGTTAGAATTCTGATATTTTGGTGGCCATCTTGGATTTTGCCGGCCATCTTGGATTCCTCGCAACGTTTTCTTTCACAGTCACCATATCTGAAAAGCCCATGATCAGAGCTTTCCAGTAATATATAGTGACCTTTAGTCTTGTTTGGTGATGGGTATTTGGCTAATCAGCCTTAAATGCTGCAGCACTAACTGCACATTGTCAGTGAAAACAAACCATCCTATTGATCACATGGCAGTGTCACAGGTTAGAGTGGTGCATACAGTCCCAAGCCAGGTGTGACAACCGATATATATATAGTAAAAACGGGGTGGTCAACTATTACCAAAAGTGAGAAGCTAGTGGGTCAGGGGCAGGAGGGGCATAACATTTTGCTAACCCTCCAGAGGGGAGACAGACATACAAAGAACCCACACGTCTTGATGAGGGACAAGAGGGAAAAGCCTTTATATTACTACAGTTGCAATATTAGTTGCTTAACAATTTGTCTTGTTAAAAATGTAGAGTTGTACAAAATTGTATCTGCGATAGATGGTCACTTTATCTCCCCCCCCCATTGATAAATAATGAACGTTCCCTAATTGTTCACTTGTCTGCAGAAGTAGGCCACCACCAATCATTTGTGCTGCAGCCTCAGTTCATGTCAGACCGACCTTACAACTGGGATAGAGGTAAGTTTTTGTGATTTTGATATAACAATGACAAAGGTATCTACCACAATAAGCATACAACTTATCATAATGTATAACAGGTGAGACAGTTGTGGCTATCTAAGATTAGTCATAAAGGTGTTTATCCTTGATTCTTCAACATGACAATCTGATATTCAAAAAATGATGAAGGCCGAACAAAATATAACTATTTCTTGTCAAAAATAATTACCCTAATCATCTTAGAAATTAACATTACTGTGGGTCAGTCAGTATTGACTAACCTGACAGTATGTACTGCATTCAATGCTATAGGCTTCACATTTAATTTAATATGAGCCCTTTATGGCTGTCTCATACTGACTACTGACCCACTTCAATGGCTACAAGGCTTTTACTTTTCCAGTCTATACGAAATCCTGCCGGACACCGGCTTTAGCCGGCAAAAAGCCTGCCCGGCCGGCAAAAATGTGGCTACTGCCGGCCCAAATAGCTGGCTGTCATCTGCAGGTTTTTGCCCACATGCCAGCTTTTACGGCTTGTAAATCGGACCAGTATCAAGGTTTCTACAGCATGAAATAGAAAGCATGATATCCGGACCTGCAAAAAATAAGCCAGGCCTGCAGAGTGAAATATCTGCAGGACCGAATGTCCTGCATGTTGAAAATATTTTCGTATAGACTGCTTTTCCCAATGCCTTAAAATTTCGATTGGCCTTAACAACTGCAGAAGTGTGAAGTCTCCCATGTCACATAAAGGTGTGAAAACAGTTACAAAATCTGAGGACACTTCTGAGGTGGGGTGCTTATTGGGGGAGGGGCACTTATTAGGTCAAATAGGGTATATGTATGTGTATATATATATGTTGTTTCTTTCTGATTACCAGAGACTGTGTGATAAAGAATCAAAAATAAATTATTGTTTGCTTTATTTCAAGGATGACAGAAGAATATCCAATGAGCACATGTCATAGCTGACATAGCCGAAAATGATTACTCTACCTATCCCACCTCTAAAAATCTTCTGAAGCAGAGCAACCATGTATGATATTTTGTTCATGAAGCAAGTTAGTTGTAATTTATCCTATAGTATAATTTTAACTAGTTTGTTTGATTCTCTCCTAGTTCAGCCAATCATAACCCTACATACATTGATTGTGTCTAGACATGGTAAAATAGACTTTTTTTTAAAATAAACTGATATATGAAAACCTATCTTGACTGATCCCAATAAAGTTCTGACATGTGTAACAAGTTCATTGTGTTTCTTGGTTATTTCAAAATTATTTCTAACAGTGCTGGCATATCAACTGGGTTCTAGGATCCAATAAAGTCACTTGTATCTATAATACATACTGATTATGAAGTTTACATATAAAGCTGGTCCATGTTACAAGGTAAAAATAATATACCTTGCCAAATAAAAATTTGCATATATTACCACATTGTTACCCATTTTACCAATAAACATTGTTATAACTGAGGTATTTGTTCCCTCTGTACACCCAAACAATGTTCCCAATATGAGATTTTTAAAGAGTCTTATCAATAACACTTTTGTCTGAACAGGTGAAGCAATTTCAGAAACTTGGGGATCGCTGAAGGGCATTCACCATAATGATAAGACAAATTTGATGGATACATTTGGTGTAGTACTTTATGTCTGTCAAATACAAAAGATTGTCTGTGAAGAAAATTGCTGCAAATAGTTCTTTTCCCTGGGCCATGACCTTAACTTTGGTTTCCTAAATATTAGAGTTTCAACATCTTGCTACATAATGTAGAACTTGTCTAAATTTTCCTGTATATCATCCTCTGATAGGGAATTCATCTTAATCAAAAAGGGTCACACCTAACATGGATATCATGTTAAAAAATATCACTGAGCATTTATTTTGCCCCGTATTGCCCACATTCTACCAACTATGCACATCACATTTTATCAACAGCCTTTCATTATAAAATAGGTACAAAATGCAGTTTGTCGACATCCTATCCTTGCAAAGGGTAGACAATAATATGGTTTGTCCATACTCAACATCACAAAATGTCCGCAAAATACAGCTTGTCCAGACCCAGCCATCACAAGGTGTCCATAAATACAGTTTGTCCACACTCTACCATCCCAAATGTCCATAGCATTCTGTGCCACCATGTCCCTGAAAAACACTTTGTGCACACAAAACCATTACAGTGCATCCACAAAAGTTATCACATAATGTCCTCAGAAAATACTTTCTTCACACAGAATCAACACCAAATGTCCACAGAACATGATTTCTATAGAACAATATACTCATAAGCAGCATCTCTTGGTTTAATACAGAACGAAAACATGATATACAATAACAGCAATATATTTAGATATGTGTTATAATCATTTTCCATATAACTGGTTTCAAAGACTTTTAACTTTATGCAGCTAAGAAAAATTCCTTACATAACCTGGTCAGTATGTAGCGGAAACCATGCCACCATAAGAAATGATAAGCTTATTCAATCAGATTATAACACTATGGATGCCTTACCACAGTATATGTTATAGTGTATTGACCAATTTGTGGCATGGTGTAGTAAAGATAAGCTTGCTGTAAACAATGGGAAAACTAAATACATGGGCTTTGGTAGTAAAAAATGTTTCGAAAATTCTGATTTATACATTCGAGGGGAGAAATTAAAAAGAGTTTTTACTTACAAATACTTAGGTATAATATTAGATCCAAGGTTGAATTATGACATCTTCATGAAAACCAAATGAAGACTGTAGCTTTCAGGACATATCAATTAACAAAAATATCTAGATTTTTGAGTACAGAAAGGTTATTGACAATCTACAAAGTATACATTATGCCAATTTATGATTATGGTGACATCCTTTATGCCAAGTCAAGTACCAATACGCTCTGAAAAATGCAAAGAACTCAAAATAGAGTTTTGAAGGTCTGCTTAAAGCTTCCGATGCATAACTCTACTGAGTTGATACATGCTAAAGCTAAGGTAAACTACTTATTTGAAAGAAGGCTGCCATATATTCATTTAGAAGGTCACAAAAGGTCATGCAAGGATACATACATCAAAAAAACAATTGTTAATACTCGAAGTGCTGATGGTATTTTACTCAAAAACAAACTGCCTCATTGTGAATCATACAAAAGAAGTATTGAATACACTGTCTCTACCCTATGGAACAGTTTACACCCTAGCAAAAGAAAAGTTAGGGATAGGAATTCCTTCAAATTTTTTCTGAAAAAGGAATTAAAGGACTTAATTCCTAAAGAAGGTGATATAACGTGAGATAAAAGCATTTGCATTTTATTTTATTTATCACTATCCAGGGAGGTTTTTATTATTCATATCTTGCTGTAGAGTCTTGCTAGTGCTTATTTCATTGTAAATCTGATTACTTATTATTACAACCTTAAGTGGTTAATATTGATCATATACATACTCATGATAAATTGTACCTATTTAAGAGCCATTTATTTTACCCTATTCTGTATTTTACCGTGTAATAATGAGTAATTTTAACATTTGTGTTGAGGGTATACACCTACATGATATAATATAACATTGTGAATAACCAGACAACTCCTAACTTACATGTTCATTCCTGAGGTCCTCCAATATCAATTTAAATACTTGTACATAATTCTATATTAGAAAATTATATTGTATAATGTAATAATTTTGAATTACTATGGTACATATTGTATATATAACATTATAGTGATACACAGAAACAAATAATAATGACATAATAAGGTGGCTAACGAAAACAGAAAGTATATTTCTAGCAGCAGCCTATTCTCTGTCTAGTTCCAACAAATGGTGACATCACGTGTCAAGGGAAATATCTAGTATGGATTGATGCATTTATTTTACAAACATTTCATATATGGCTCACTCTCACCAGATAGATGCAACATTTATTTGGCCGGACATGATCGGCGGCCGTACATGAGCGGCGGCCGTACATGATCGGTGACGTACATGATCGGTGACGTACATGATCGGTGACGTACATGATAGGTGACGTACATGATCGGGGATTATTGACTGCCCTGACCAGGATAAACCATAGATAAACCTTACCAAGGTGTTGATATAATGTCTGTATTGGTATTTAAAATGGTTTAAATGTGTAAATGATTCTAGTAAGAGTATTTTACATGACATTTCAATGCCGATCATGTACGTCATGTGACGTACATGATCGGTGACGTACATGATCGATGATTATTGACTGCCCTACTCTTTCTGACCATAATAAAACATTTATAAACCTTACCAAGGTGTACATATAATGTCTGTCTTGGTATTTCAAATGGTTTAAATGTGTAGATGAGTCTAGTAAGAGTATTTTACATGACATTTCAATACCGATCATGTACGTCATGTGACATACATGATCGGCCATTATTTATTGACAGCTTTAATTACCTTTTCTGACCATATTTAAAACATAAATCCATCATAGTGAGGTGTACATATGATGTAGGTCTAAATATGTGTAATCATAGGTCAAGCAGTGGGTAAATAGGAAATTTTACATGACATTCCAAGCCGATCATGTACGTCATGTGACGTACATGATCGGTTACACATTGAGCCCCCCCCCTCCGGCCCCTATAAATATTTTGGGAGTTGTTTTTTTCTAATAAACTCCCCAAAGATACATTACAGCCTGTAGGTATGGTTGGGAGAGTTAAACATTGTAGTGCAGGGGGTAAAAGATGGATTTTGTACTCTGCCGATCATGTACGTCCACCGATTATGTACGTCCACCGATCATGTACGTCCACTTTTTAGTTGCACTGATTTGGTGAGAGTGAGCCATATAGGTATATATTATTACAGATTGGTAGAATCCTTGCTATTGTACTCACTATTTGTACTTTATTGAACTGTTACATGAGAATAAATTTCTAAAACTTGAAACTTGAAACTTATAAGTATAATAATGTCTCTTTTCTGTACAAAGGAACTTGATTTACTCCAGGCCATTTCGATGATTCTAGCACAAAGAAATCGTGGCTAAAAAAATCACAAATCTTGGGCCATTTTTTTGTACCTCCAGAATCAGTTGGCCTACATCTACATATGTGGACCCAGGGTCACTAATATGCTTACTTAAAAGGGGAAAAGACCTTAAAGTTTATTTAGTAGTCTATGATAGGACATAACTGAAATGAGCATTTTGGTCAGATTTTTCTTTTCATGTACTTGTATGTCACCTAACCACCCAGCCAACATTGCTTGTTGGGACCAATGTATGTGATTTTAAGTGGACAAGCTGCTTTGCCCATATTGGGGTTATGGTTGTTTTTGTCCAGGGCCACCAGATTGAACGTGCCCAGCTTGAGGCTAAACTATAAAATGTGCAATAAATGTTGATTTCTAGAGGAAAATCTGATGTCAGCATGTTTTGAAATCTTAACAATGTATTCATGGTAAAAATGATTTTCCTGGGCTGGCCCATCTGGGCTTCCAATGGTGGCCCTGCACAAAAAGGATAATAACCCAGATGTGTGCAATCCCAGCTGGCCTAAGAAAAACACAGATTGACCCCAGGGACCAATGCTGGATGTTCTTTCATTTTTAAGTTTTATATTTGACTTCCAGCTCCCTCATCTGTACTCATCAGATAGGCATAGCCTTGGTTGAAACGCCATGGTTCATCATCAGGTGTCTGACCAGAATATATCTAATAACTTCATCAGGAGTGGTAGGTGTAGTTGCTTTGGTGATCGATTTGAATATCTTGAATTTCTAACTCTCTTGAGCAAGAATAGGGGCAGCATAATGAAATTACCCCTATTAGTAAAAGAATCCCTGGGTTTCAATAACAAAATTTCATAAACACACCTGCTTCTTCCATTGTGAAATCGGGACCATTCCCTCATATATATATAATCATACAAACGTAAGCCAAGTAAAGGAAGTACTATTGCCCTATTTATCACTTACATTTATAATATGGGTCAAGAGTTTCATTGTAAAGATTCTCTCTGTTCAGTGTGGGAGGAATGTTCTTTTTATCAAAAGTGACTTTTTGACATCATTTTTGAGAAAACAGGTCTGTGCTCATCAACCCACAAAATATAATAGGTTGTGATTTTGTAGTGTAGGCCTAGTCATTATCTCATTCAAATCTCAATCATATTCATAATTTCCCTAACAATCTAACAAAATGCATTACAATATACCAAATGAGTGCCATTTTTGGCCAATACTGTAAATGCAGATCTATATTGTCACATGTATAAATTTCCGTGAGTTTGCTAAAAAATGCATTTTTGCGTGTATTTAAATTCACAGTTTTTGTAAGATTGTAATAGTATGTCTTTACTGTATGAATTTGCACTCTGTACATATTTTCGCGATTTTCAAATTCACGAAAATTGTGAAAATATGAGTCTTTGATGTTTTGTGCTGATTTAATCATTCAATTTCACATTCATCCTTCCTTATGAAGTATTTACCTCATTAGATAGGGATTATATCCCGGCATATGATTATATGTGGATTAGAATAGAAAATTATCTGTGGAGATGTAGACTGCAGTACTTTTCTGACTAAGGTTGTTAATATTTAATATTTACTGATCTAACTAACCAAAGAATTTCTAGCTAGACAAGTCATAACTAGGTTCTTCATCACCATGTAAGTCATTGGTGAGGGTTTTAGCATAACAGGAATGACAAGCTAATCCTAATGCTCAGGAAACACCCTGAGTCAATGATTTAATCCTCAAACATTATTCGCAAAAAATTCCCTCACTTCTCAACTATCATAGGGGAATTCTCATTACTTAACCATGTGCTGCTGCAAAACCCTACTCAAAATTGGTGTAGTTTCCAACTATAGGCTTATTGGTAATAAAGGGTATAACATTTTTTATACACAACTCAAAATAGTCGGAAATTATTTCATGCATCTCCTCAGTTAAAAAAAAACAAAACACTCCCTTCACTCCTGGCTCACCTGAACTAGGCCTGAAGGTACAGTCTTCACCTTTTCATGGCCACGCATATTTCAATATTTGTAAACAGAAATGAAATAAATATATGAAGAAATATTACAGTATTTGCTTTTTCTGGGACTAGAGGTTCATAACCCTTACAAGGATAACCCATTTTACAAGTACATGTTTACAGTTGCAACTGAGTTAAGTCAGATTAAGATTACTAATTACAAGTATGAGAATAGTAGGAGCTTAAATTTTTAAAATTCAGTCACTGTTAATTACAATTTTGTTCTGAACTAGTTCATGATAGTTCGCTAAATGGATGTTTGAGAGAATGTTACGGGACGTGATATTCTAATTTCAATTACTATACATGTTCAAAGAAAAATAACCTTAAAAAAAAGCTTTTGTTCCATTCACATTTTAACCCTTGCAACGGTCAGTCCATTCCAAAGAATTTGAAAGGAACATGATATGTAATATATAGACTATGGTTATATGAGAGGCTATCTCTATAGTAGTTATATTTTGAGTTAACGTCACATAACCATTGTTTATCTGTTTTAAACCACAGCTGTAAGGGTGTGTGAGTGTACATGTGGAAATAACCAAGTTGTGAACCTCCTCCTCTTGGCCCTCCGCTGTGATTTAAACAGTCATTACGAATTACAAATTTGTAATTAGTGTTGTAATATACTTTAAAGTGACATGGTCCGATTTTTTCCATATTCTAAATTCTGCTTAGGGTAGGTTCACCCTGAGTCAAACTTATACCTTGAGTCAACCACTTTTGACATGAAATTACAAGTTCAATATGCATCTGGTGACGATAAACTCCCACTGATTTAAGAATTAAAGTGTTTTCCAAATATATACTGCACATTGCATCCGCATCATCACTCTTTTTTATACTGTAAAATCAGTCAGAAGTACTCCTGTTTGACCTGCTTTGGCAAACAGAGAATGAAAATCTCCCCACTGTTCATACTCTTTGGTAGTTGATTTGAAGTGTTTGTCCCTTTCATACACAGTGTCCATCAGTTTTGTGAGCTGCATATGTATCTAAATCACACAAATCATGTCTTTATTGAGCAAAATTAATTTCCTAAATTATATTTAGGACTGATTTCGTAAGGTTAACCCATTTCACCTTAAGTCAGCCATGAATTCACCCTAAGTCAGCCACATCATACCCTGAGTCAACCATGCGGTTTTCTTCTTGGGAATCTCCCCTGGCATTCTCTCACCTTGAATTTCTGCCCAAGAACATTCCCCCTACCCTTGTGAATACCTCCTCCTTCCAGAATACCCTCTTCTACTACAGGGTTAAGGATAGCAGGCCTACTTGTGTATTGTATAGAGGGCAAGGGTGAAACGCAAAAAGAGGGGGGAAAAGGGGGTGAGATGGCAGAGCCCCCGATATATTCAATAGAATTCCATACTGCATGTCTATAATGTTATATTTAGTCCGCATTGCTCATACAAGTAATATTTACTTGTATTGATAGCTCATAATGCAACTGTATTCACCTGAGGTACATTTACTGACTTTGTCTTGATTATTCCATATTCAATAAATCATTTTCTTCTCTATTGTTAGTTGTAACATATTGATATATGATGCATGCATTCATCCATTTATGAAAATCAGAAAATTACTGGTTTATTCCACATATTTCTGGTGGTTGAAATATGGCTGACTCAAGGTGTATTTTGGCTGACTTAGGGTGAAAAGGGGCAATACTGCATACTCTGATAAATCATGGAATTAAATACTGTAAACTGATATATGGCATTGTAAGACATCATGAAAGTTACTCTCCAGAGCAATACCTAAAGTTTGGTTCAATTCTGAAGGATATGCACAAAAAACTCTAGGAGCAGTTAGACCTGAAAGGTAGCTCATGAAAAAACATGAATCGGACTGATTGAAATTGGTGAACCTACCCTAAATGTGTTCAAAATGTCATTACAATATCATATTTGGAGGATGGGGTACAATAAAATATCATTGATGGGCAATAAGAGGCAATTAAGAGGGTCCCATGAACACGCCTATAGCCTTTTATAATCTATTTTCAACAAGCGGACTTATAGCGTGCACTCCAAAAGCCTTAAATTGAGCATAAAACTGATAATTAGCTGAAATATAAGCTAAATTCTGGGGCATAAGATGTTCTGAAGTATGGACAAATTGAACATTCTGGTTCATTTTTAGCAAAATCTATTTTTGAACCCTAATCATCGGACCATGTCACTTTAACACTTTCCAACTTTTTCTGTCCTAGAATCATGCTACTCTGGAACACTCTGGTTGCATCACTTTCGTGAGACTGAGTCATTTACTCTTGAATGGATATATATTCTATTTGTTATGAGTTTAATCATAGAGACGGGGGATCGCAGTTCAAAGAATTCTTATTGAAATCAGATGGTTCCAACTGAGGAAAAATGCCCTCTCCAAATATCTAGATGTTAAATGACCCAGACTGCACTTAAAACTGTGGTAGAGTAGAGTTCAGCAGGTCAGAGGTCACACCTTTTTGGCCAATTTGTGTCTTGTTTGGCTATAATGAGTTGGCACACATGCTGAAGAGGCAACAGGGTCACAGAATGTTAGTTAATCATTAGTTTCAACATATATGCTTAGCCCTTCATTGGAAACTCAGTGTTTCAATGCACTATGCCTATTTATCAAAGGAGATATATAAATACCCCCCCCCCCCTGACAAAAAGACTCACCATTCTGGCTTGCTTGTACAAGGAGGATAGCACATACATTCTTTATGTCACTCCTAAGGGGTAAAATGTATGTAACACATGAATTAGTTTCTGGTATCTGGTATATTCCAAATCACTGTGTGTTGTATATCATGAGAGAGGTCAGCAGGTCTGATTAAAATCCATCAACAACCATCATCCATGACAGTTAAATTATCAAATTGACCACAATGAACTGTAATGGTAAAACAAAGTCAGATAGAGGCATACTTACCTTAATTGTCCATGCTTACCTATCATTAGCAGAGCAAATATGGCTGTGGTGATTTTATTGGTTTTGATGCCCATTATTTGAATTTTTAGGAGGCATATATGATATGGCCTGGGAAAGCCTACTGAACCTTAAAAGAAGGTCCCTTAATATCAAAGATGATATTCCATAAAGTGCCATTAAATTAAACATCATGTTGCCCTCAAAAGGTTATGAATACATTAATGATAAGAACCACCCATACTTCAGTGGTTGAGTAGCCTCGGCAATTACACTTCCTTGATAACAATCCAAAAGTATACAAGTTGCCCATACCAGCTATATGTCTATGTAATCATATGGTTATGGTGAAGTTGTAGAACATTATGTGCTATCATATGTCTTGACCTTCACTACATCTGGATGTATTATATGTAACTAGCCCACTCTGTCAATATGATTGTGCGTAATCATCTTAAATGAGACAGCTATTATCATTCAGGGCTGCTGCAGGTATATTACAGACTGAGGTGATAAGTAGTGCCCTCCCCCTTGTTAACCCTAAAGGTCATAGGCTGCCCCCTTTGAGCACGGCCCCACAGGTGTACATGCTGCTTTGCGTTAACCCTTTAAGGATGGCATGTCACTGACAGATGAAATGTCATGATTCTTCAATGCAGTAAATCCCAGATGCTGTATTGGAGCCAGGTCTTCAGCTGTTTCTTAACTTAGTAGGGCTGGCATGATGCTTGAACTCACCAGGTCTGGGTTCATGCATCATGATGGCCACTGCCACAAGGCATCAAAACATTATGTCACCCTTAAAGGGCTAACCTATTAGTGAATATGGCCAACCTGAGACAGTAATCAGATGTCAGCGATCACATCTCCTTGATAACAGCCCAACAGTATGCAAATTGCCCACACAAGCTATAGTCTATGTAATTATATGGCTATGGGACAGTTAAAGATCATTATGTGTTATCATATGTCATGACCTTTACTATATATCTGCATGCATGATATGTAATTAGCTCACTCACGCAATATCATTGTGGCTAATTATCTTTAATGAGACAGATCTTATGACCTCCCCAGGTGTGACCACCTCGGACTGTAATACCGACTGGTGTGCTGAGTAGTGCCCTCTGTCTGGTTAACCCCAAAGGTCATAGCCTGCCCCCTTTGATCAAGGGCCCACAGGTGTAAATGGCCACTTGTGTTAAACCTTTAAGGATGTCACTAATGATGACATTTGTTGTCATGGTACATCCATGCAGCCCTGATCAGTAACTCTCAGATTCTGCATTAGTGCAAGCACTTTAGGTATTTCTCTAACTAGTGAGATGGACGTCATGCCTGAATGCAGCACTGGCCAATAACTCACAAGGGTTGGGTTCATGCATCATGATGACCAATGGCATGAAGTATTATTGTATTATGTCAACCTTAAAGGGCTATCTAATTAGGAAATATGGCCGACCTGAGACAGTAATCAGATGTCAGCCATTCATATACCTCTGTGTACATGGATGACCGTGATAGCTATGTGTCAGACCACAGGGATAAACTGGACAGCTCCCACCAGCACCACCACCTACACACTACACACAGGCTTTAACTAAGTGGCATGGATGACTGCTCTATTCTAGGGTCTGTTAATTACATATGCAAGTTACTGAATTACCACTATCATCTTTGAAGACTAGCTGGCCACTATTGATTATTGCAAATAACTCTGGGTCATATAAGTTACATAATATTTATATAAAGGAAATTCCAAAAAATCCCATGCTAGAGTGCTTATTTTACAGTATTGCTACCAACACAAAAAGGGGTCGAAGTTGAATGAATTCATCCAAAATGTTTCTATTTTATCTAGTATAGGAACCTATGGGAACTCGGACATCCAAATAATATAATAAGCATGAGTAGAATCGTAAGAATTTGCACAAACATGTGTATTTTTGGCATTGTAATCTGTGCGGGGTTGTGAATTAAGTGGAAATCTGAGAATTGAGTATTGTTTATTTTGTCCATAAAAGGGATCAAATAATAGCATAGGCAGGTCACAGAGATAAATCATATAAACAACTGATTGTAGAATATTAAGAATTTGGTGACCATGGACGCATGGTTTGACATCCATGGCCCTCCCTGGGCAGACTACATTATCCTACCTACTATATAACTCCTACACCACACTACCCTGCCAATTGTAACTCCCTCACCTGTGACCCACCTTATGTAAGTCCCACTTACACTAAACCACTCACCTGCAGGTGACCTAGTTACCTCACTCAACCAACACCAGCCCTCCGGGGGGCGGGGTCAGGTTTTCGCACCCACCCACACCTTATAAAATAGGTAATATCACAAGCAGTATTTATCATCTATATACTATGTAATTCATCCTAAAGTATTCTTTTAACTAGTTTATTTGATGCTCTCCTAGTTCAGCCAATCATAACTCTACACACATAGCTTGTATCTAGACATGGTAAAGTAGGCATTTAAAAAACAGATGAACTGATATAAGAATACCTATCTTGACTGATCGAAATAAAGTTCCGACATGTGTACCAAGTTAATTGTGTTTCGTGGTTATTTCATAATTATTTCTAACAGTGCTGACATATAAACTGTGGTCTAGGATCCAATAAAGTCACTTGTATCTATAATACATACTGATTATGAAGTTTACATAAAGCTGGTCCATGCTACAATGTAAAAATAATATACCTTGCCAAATAAAATTTTGAAACCAACTGTGTGGTGGGTTACCGCGTCCTTAGTGACGACCCTACTGCCCCAGCGACCCCTGCGCCAGCGCGTCCTATATAAGGGGGCGTGGCACCTATACTAGACAATATACTCATATAACCGCCAGGGCTCTTATACATACAAAAAATAATATACATTGCCAAATAAAAATTTGCACATATTACTTCATCGATACTCATTTTACCAATAAACATAGTTATAACTAAGGTATTTGTTTCCTCTGTAGACCCAAACAATGTTCCCAAGATGATATCTTTAGGTAGTCTTATCAATAACACTTTTGACTCAACATGTGTAGCAATTTTAGAAACTGGGTGATTGCTGGAGGGCATTCCCCATGATGACATTACTAATTTGATGGATACATTTGGTGTAGTACTTAATGTCTGTCAAATACATATATATGATTGTCTTGGAAGAAAACTGCACCAACTAGTTCTTTTCCCTGGGTCATGACCTTAAATTTGGTTTCCTTAATATTAATTCCGAGTTTCCACATGTTGTTATATCATCTTGAACCAGGCCAAATTTTCCTGTATATCTTTCTATGATAGGGAATTCATTGTGATATCACCAAAATCAAAACGGTCACATCTATCTTGGATATTATTTTGAAAAATATTACGGAGCGTTTGTTGTGCCCTTATTCCTCACATGCTACAAACTATTCAATTCATATTTTGTCCATATCCTTTAATCACAAAATATCTGCAAAATACAGTTTGTCAACTTCCTACCATTGCAAAGTGTCGACAATATGCTTTGTCCATTCTCCACATCACAAAATGTCCACAAAATACAGCTTGTCCACAGCCTACCATCACAAAATATCCAAAACGTTCTAGGCCACCGTGTCCACAAAACACACTTTGTCCACACAAAAACCATTATAGTGCATGCAAAAAGCATTTGATGTCAAATATCATCACATAATGTCCTCAGAAAACACTTTGTCAACGCAGAATAACCACAAAGTGTCCACAGGACATAATTTCTGTATGAAGATATACAGCACCATGTTTTCATACCTTCTCTTCTCCATTCTTCTCCCTCCTCACCTGAATTACAGTTTCTTTTCTTTACGGGAGCAAACAGTTAATAACAGTAAAAGCGGATAGGCAAAACAAAAGCTATCTATGGTAAATTGCATAGTGTGACTCGCCCACCTGCACTAACTAAACCTATGAGACCTAATTGTATTGAATGGATTCTCTGGAATTGTTACATTTCAAAAGGGTCACTATGCATTGCTGTACAATACCCAACTATGTATTCGACAGTAAGATAATGTTGAAACTTAGTTAGCTGTCCATCTCTGTATATATCAGGTGGAGGACTACACCATTGATACAGCCTGGCCCATTCTTCTAGGCAGCCTGTTAATGCAGCCTGCCCAGGCTGGTTTAACAGGCCGGGAGTCTTTACAGGCAGGGTGTTTGGTCAGGTTGTTCACACTCTCCCAGCACATGACCCTGGTAAAGCAGGCTGGGGGTCAGGCTTTCACACCTTTTATGCCTGCTCTTATGCTTGTCCCATCGGATAAAATAGCAATTTAAACATGTAATTATTCAAAAATGCAGTGGACCAGGCACATACTGCATCCATAAGTTGGATGGTGATGTACTGATCTACATCCTCTATATAAGTTTGTTCTTAGCAAATATCAAAGAAAAATTGCAAATATGATTATATAACCAGGCAGTCTTCCACCTGTATATGGCTGATTGTCACAAAACTGCTTTTTTATGTGCTAAGGGGTCCGAAATTAATACAGGAGTATAGTTAAAACCTTTTGTATACATGTACCTTAGGGGATGGGTCATATATCAGATAACGTTATAAAACATTTGATTTTGGTTTGTAAAAGTTTGCATATGGTTTGGAAAAAAACGTTTGCAAAAAGTCTGCATACAACCATTTGCAAGTCACCACCATTGTTACATAAAAAGCTGCACAGAGGACTGAACCCTGGATCTTTAGAATCATAATTCCAGGCTCTGTGATAGGCCTTGGTAGACGTATACAATAGGACGTGTATACAGAGTAGAGCCGATGTTGGTTCTAGAGACATGTACCAGGCAATAGCGAAACCCTAGTTGATCATTACACACATAAGTAGCAGTGCTAAAAGTATAGGGTACATCAGGCTTGCTAAAGGTCCCTAGTATCCATTCTCCGGCCCCGACTGTACGTTTATAGTCTGGGAGTTTGCCCATAGACCTGTACCTACACTGGGCCTTACAATAGGGACCTTTAGCAACCACATAAACCATGGGACTTATTTACACCTCTTACCCACCACTGCCTGTATTATATTTAAAAAAGTGATATTGTCTACCTATTAGTATGTAAACAAACCTTTCCAAACGTGTTCTAAACGTCTCTTTTTAGCAAATGTTTATTTTGTGTCCACTTTGTAACGTTTTCCTCCCTATACACTATCATATCAAATTTCACCAGTTTCCAATGGATGAATATAGGTTCCTATAAATCTGTTTTGCCTTATATGCATATTTATAGCATAGTTAACAGTCTTTGTGAAAGAAAATCATCTCACAGGACAATCGATCCTGCAAATTTTTAATGTTGAGGGACCAGCCACATATTTGGAGGACTGGATAGCCACATATGTGATCATTTTTGTATTTTTAGTATAAAAGAGTTTTGTCCTTGAAAAATAAAATTTATTTGTAAACACTTATTGCCAAATCAGGATAGATATACAGTTTTACACAATATATTGCTTTCTTTCTAGTGTAAATGGTTGCCTAGCAACATCAATTAGAAATGGGTATTTCACTAGCAACACACATTAAGAAGGTCCCAAGCTCCATTACAATGAAACCCATCCTCACTAAATTGGTTATGAGAGGTTTCATGGTGTCATTATGATACTTCTGCTTAGGGAATTTAGTTACAGATGATTCAGGTATTCCTTTTATTCCCTCTCAGGAAGGCGTTTCACCGTATGTTGATACAAAAAACAACATGCGGCCTTAAGATGCGGACAAGATGCGGACAAAATACATCCAAACTACTTTTTTTGTTTCAGTTGGTCCTCCGTATACCCTCCATATGTTTTATTTAAAAAATACAACATACGGCATCCAACATACGGCCCTCTCAACATACGGACATTGTCACCTGTCTCTTTTGAAAAAATGTGCAAAAACCAGTCTACATTCCGGGGAACCCCTAGGGAATTCCCTCTGTGACGTCATAATATTGATACACATACGGAGGTAGGCTGGGGAGGGTATAAATAGGGTCCGTATGTTTGGTTATGTCAGAGAAGAGAGGTGGTAGTACACGTGAGGAGGTGGAAGTACACGTGAGGAGGTGGTAGTACACGTGAGGTGATGGTAGTACACGTGAGGAGGTGGATGTACACATGAGGAGGTGGTAGTACACGTGAGGAGGTGGATGTACACATGAGGAGGTGGTAGTACACGTGAGGAGGTGGTAGTACACGTGAGGAGGTGGTAGTACATGTGAGGAGGTGGTAGTACATGTGAGGAGGTGGTAGTACATGTGAGGAGGTGGTAGTACATGTGATGAGGTGGTAGTACACGTGAGGAGGTGGTAATACACATAAAGAGGTGGATGTACACATGAGGAGGTGGTAGTACACATAAAGAGGTGGATGTACACATGAGGAGGTGGTAGTACACATAAAGAGGTGGATGTACACATGAGGGAAGAGACAGGGGAGGGACAGGAGAGGTTTGGGAAGGGACAGGATAGGTCGGGGAAGAGACAGGATAGGTCGTGGAAGAGATAGGAAAGGTCGGGAAAGGCACCTCTGTACTCTGATAGCTATTGTCTACCACTGTTTAAACACAAGGAGTCTATAGGCAGATTTTCAGCTCTGAAGGGCCATTATTTACCGAGTTATGGAAGAAAAGACTCTTTTTCATGTAATTTCTCTGAAAATCCATATAATTTTTTATTTATTTTTTTATCATAAAGGTAGAAGTTGGACTTAACTTAATTACTCGTTAAAATAATTCTAGGGCCATTTTATTACATATATATAGCACTTTAAAAAGGGGGACTTTACAGACATGGTAGGCAACACAAGAGAGGTTTCTCCCCTGTGTGGATCCATGTTTTACTGACCAAACAGGCCATCGTACATCACAGGGGCGTGGCAAGCAGTTTCAAAGTAGGGGGGACTGAGGGGTATTTTGACCCTTTTTGACCCCTTTTTACTAGACATTTTTGGTTTGACCTTTTAGGGGGGGGGGGGGGTCAAAAGTGGGGGGACATGTCCCCCCGCCCCCCCCCCCGTTGCCACGTCCCTGTTTACACCGGTATGTGCAGCATTAGTATAGCCACTGACTGCTGTGTTGGTGCTGCCACCTAGAGGCTAAGTCATGCTGGCCTCAACTCCTCTCATATATATATAAGGGAATGGAGATCGCAAGCCAAATGGGGGAGGTCATGTGGTCTAAACCATTCTTCTTCACCTCTGGCGCCCAGCCAGCTCTGTACTGTGATGGCTATTGTCTACCAGCGTTTATACACAAGGAGTCTCTACGCAGAGTTTTAGCTCTGTAGGGCCATTATTAACAGAGTTATGGAAGAAAAGACTCCTTTTCATGTAATTTCTCTGAAAATCCATATAATCTTTTATTTATTTTTTCATCATGAAGGTAGAAGTTGGACTTAACTTATTTACTCGTTAAAATAATTCTAGTTTCTATTTTAACATTATATAAACGCATATTAAAAAAGTGACACAAGAGAGGTTTCTCCCCTGTGTGGATCCATGTTTTACTGACCAAACAGGCCATCGTACACCGTATACCACTTGCTCACGTGTACTACCACCTCCTCACGTGTACTACCACCTGCTCACGTGTACTACCACCTCTTCACGTGTACTACCACCACCTCACGTCCACTACTACATCCTCACTCCACTACTACATCCTCACGTCCACTACTACATCCTCACGTCCACTATTACTTCCTCACTTCCACTACTACATCCTCATTGCTACTTCTCCTCACGTTCACCAGTATACCTCCTCATATCCACTACTACCAACATGCGGACCCCATTATCAACATAAGACCCTACATATAACCCCTTTTAATGCAATTTTTGACATACCACCACCCCCCCTACCCCTCCGCATTCTGGGCTCCAAATACGCCAAACATACGGATTTTATGTGCTCCGTATGTTGAGCTGAAACGCAATTATGGCCTTATGTACATACGGCCGGCCGTATGTACATACGGCGGCCGTATCTTTCTCCGTAAGATGCGGACATGTTGAGCTGAAACGCAAAAATGAACTGAAATGCAAAAAAGGGACATACGGACCCTCCGTATGATACGGTGAAACGCCTTCCTGGGGCACTTTCTATGCTTGATATTATTTATAATTGTGTTTAGGAAATAAAACAAACTAAAAACAATGATAGCAAATTATACTTTATTTGTAATTATCCGCTCCATGTTTGGTCAACAATCGATTTGACATTATCAATTATATTTCAAGCAATATGTTGGTTGCAGTGGGAGGTGATCCCTTGTCTTCTGAGGCTGTTGATTGCTACCAAATCACATCCTTTCCCTAGCTGGAATGTAAGATAAATCACCAATGAGGTTACAGAATAATAGTATATCACAATGGTATGTATGCCTGTGTTTTGATATTTATATACACCCCTAGGAGGTGGTTATATTTCAGAGCTCTTTTTTTCTTTGAGAGCCAGGGTATCTAACACGATTCATACCGGTAATCTCAGAACTATTGAGCCCATAAGCTAACCAACTGGACCATTGGGACTCATGCAATGATACTCATCACCCAATAGTATATGAACTGCTTCTGCCTTTTGATCCCAATGAGTAACCCTATTTTAAAATGTTGATGGGTTTGAACAGCATTCAATCCAATCCCAACAAGAAGTATCTTGTACACTAGCAGCAGGACAACACAGCCACATGTGTTTGATCCTAAGGCCTAGAGTGGTCAGGCATTGTCCCATTAGACAAAATTAAGAGTACTGTTTAGCAAGTGCTGCTGTTATGTAATACGGGGGCTCCACCCCGCACCCCTAATTTCTTTCCTCTTTTCTTCTTTTTTCTTGACATATCAGAATAAAGAAAAGCAAATGTATATCACGCATATCAAAAGTCCTGCTCGACATTGGATTCAAAGCCAGCTTCTGGATTTCCAAACCAGATATACCATGTACTAAAGGAATACAACCACTGGGTGGTTGTAGGGAGTAGGAGTCACCTGTAAAAACACATAGATGAATGAGGCATATATAATCTGTATATATGAGATCTCCAAAACACAATTTGGATTTTGATATGATTAAGCCGCATTTATCGGGTGGTTGCACCAATGCCTGTCATTCCAATCTACTGCTTGATGTTCTACTGATTTAGAAAAAAAGAGGAGGAGAAAGACATGACGATACATTTGTAATCTTAAGATTAGACATAGTTTTTCCTTTTCTCATAATGTGGCATTTTTAATGTTAAGCATTCGGACAGATATAGGAACAGGAGCCCGGCCTCTGGTTGCTCTACCTACAACTATGAAAGATAGCATTCTCTGAATCGAATCAATGGCATACACCTCTGTCCCCAATCATTTGATTACTATGACTCAACATATCAATCCTAAGATTTTAAGATTAGATTCTGCTCAGAGAATGCCTCCTAAAAAGGGAATTTCTCAGCGTTCAAATAATGGGCATCAAAACCAATATAACTATATGGTAATCTTTGACGTCAGGTTGGATCTAAGTGTAAATGACAAGGATCTAGAATGTTATGTTCTAGATGAAACTCTGAAGAATGAGAAACTCCAACTTGTTACATTATACAGGCCTGTCAGGCCCTTATCTCACAAAACGGCCCTTACCCCCCAAAAGACTATCGTTTTGGGACATATAACTGATATATACTGGTCTCATCCGCCAACCTGTCCTTAATTTGACTTTGATAAGAGCATGTAGGAATATGACACCAGTATATTGATTTTGGGGGATACGGGCTTTTGTGGGATAAGGGTGTTTCTTATGTGGGATAAGGGCTTTTGTGCTTTAAGGCCACTTTTGTGGGTGAAGGGCCTGACTTCAGCCCTTATGTCCCAAAACGATAGTCTTTTGGGGGATAAGGGCCGTTTTGTGGGATAAGGGCATGACACAGGTCACCCAGTGGGAAATTGGATAATTTCTCTCGTCATGTTAAAGAAGTTAATGAAGTTAGCCTTGAAAGATAATCTGGAGCAATGGTAACTAGGTAATATAAATATCAACACTTTAAAAGAAGGTATCCGTTCAAGTGTAGCACTTAGTGATCTTTGTCAATTCAAGGGACTTATAAACTGATACATTAGTGTACCCGTCCTTCAGGTAAGACAGTGGCCTGCCTGGACAACGTCTTAACTTTTCAATGGTGATATGACTGCTGGTGTGCTAAATTTCTTGGTAAGTGATCACCTCCCAGTGTATTGTGTCAAAACTAAGTTGAAAATTGAATATTTGAAAAAAACTGTGCGCATTCGCAATTACAAATACTTTGATGCTGAGCTATTCAAGGATTGGCTTAGTGAAGAAGACTTGGATGATTTTTATGTCTATGTCGACCCTGATGTTGCTTGGTTGTTTATCCTAAATCACATTTTTGAATACTTGGATGTCAACTGACCATGGGAAACCATATAATGTGGTTTATAAGAGAAATAAATGGATGACAGGCGACATACTGGGACTGATAAGGGAAAGAGAGAATGCAGTGGACAGCTTTCTTAAGACTAAGAAGGAGAGGTTCTTTACATTGGCAAAGAGGTTGAGATGCAGGATAGACAGGGCCATAACACACGCGAAATCTGAGTACATTAAAACTACTTTAGAAGAAAATATGGAGGGTAATTAATAGTGTCTTTAAGCTGGAAACAACAGTGGAACCCCCAACGTTAATTGGCGAAGATGGTTTTGTTAAGATTAATCTTGAGTCAGTACAGTATTTAAATGACTTTTTCTCAGGAATTGGAAAAAGGTGGCAGATAATATGGCTGAAAAGGATAATCCTGAAAAGCAAGCTTTTTCAGAACCAGTTGACTCTGTATATTGCCTAATCAAAGTTGAAAAGGGTTTGGTTGATATCTTGATTGATGATATTAATGTTAATAAAACCTTTGGTATAGAAGGTTTGCGCTGTCATGTATTAAAATGTGCTATGAAATATTTATTGGATCAAATGACGTGGTTATACCAAATTAGCTTTGATCAAGGTATATTCCCAGATGAGTGGAAATGTGCAAGAGTAAGCCCCATCCCCAAAGTTGGAAACCAAAAATTAATAACTAATCGGAGACCTATTTCATTGCTACTGGTACACTCAAAATCAGAGGAGAAATTAATGCATGTTCACCTTTCGGAAGTTTTGGAAAAACAAGAATTTTTGACTGAACAACAAAATGGATATAGACAAGGTAGAGGCACAGGTGATGCCATCTTTAGGTTCTTGAACAACTTATATGAGAATAAGGATAGGGGACATTTAACAGCAGCCTGCTATCTAGACTTAAAAAAGGCGTTTGATAGTGTACGCCATGGTTAACTTATAGAAATCTTAGGCACTTTAGGTTTGCATGAAAATTTTACTGACATGGATGACAGTTATTGATGGATATTCATCTGACCTGCTGAACTCTCTCATGATATACAGCACTTGGAAATGTACAGATACCAGAAACCAATTCATATGCTATCCCATGTTGACTTGGAGTCTGGTCATTTTCACGGTAGAGGGACATTGGGAAAATTACTGTTTTGAATGGAAACTATGCAGAGCAGCAAAAAAAAAGCACAGTCTCCAATACCTATAGAAGGCATTTCAAGAGAATCAATGGTATATCTGACATAATGAGGAATTTAGACACTATTATTCTGCAAAATCTATCACTCACATGTAATATGTCACAATTTTGAGAGTCTATGAAATAAACTTGAAGTCTGAACCAGGGATTCAATGCATTGTCGCTATCCTTAGAGCATAGTGTCACTTTTCGAATAGACTGTGGAATAAACATTTCACAAAATGTATATTTCTGGCTGCTGTATACAAACTGGGCCTTGCCTTGTATATGGCATGAATTGAAAATGAATAGCAAACTAAATCCTTACCTAATATATATTATGCTTATACATTTCACCACAATATGTGTGGTTTGTCTATTCACCACTAGGGGGAAGATCACCTTTGACTTGTTTCTATCTCTAGACCCCAGTTGGCCTCCAACTCATCTGCATGTAAAGGCTTACTAGAGTTCCTCTTTATTCACAACAGGATAACCACAGCTACAGGCAAAACTTCTGACATTCTGCATCTCCATTTTAGAAACATGAGGACTATACAGGTACATAAGTATCATCTGGTATTTCCCATCCTTATGACTATCGTACTTGGTATACTCTGGCTAAATATGACATTAAAAGACATAAACAGATGTAATAGTAATTGTTTTAGCAACCATGAAGATGATACATGTGAAGAGGCTAAAAACTTCATTAAAATACATAATCTAGGATCAAAGGTTAATATAACATTTCATTGTACTCAAACCAAAAATATAGTACCAACAACTGCTATATGCCAACATAAAAAAAAAGATAATAAAAAGGAATACCAACCTTTTTATGGTAATACCAGAAGTATAAGCCTAGTTAGAGATTTCATGAAGGAGCTTAAAGTGGATGAATCCCTAGGTGTTATAGATTTGGGAGCTAATGTGGGCATTTATTCACTGAGTGCAGCAACTATGGGACGCAATGTCATAGCAGTTGAACCATTGGAAAGTAATATTGTCCGACTGCAGCATGCTTCCCAATTAGCTGGAACTAGTGGTAGAATAACTTTGCTTCAAAATGCTGTCTCAGATGAACGGGCACTTAAAATAGTGAAGTCAGTAAATAATAATCCAGCTGACACAAGGATTTTCATGAATCAAAAATCATGTATTTCCAACTGCCCATCAACTATAAAAACTATCCTATTGAGTGATCTTCGCTGTGTGTTGAACTTCAAGAAAGCTATCATGAAAGTGGATATACAAGGCTATGAACACAAAGCACTCTCAACATTGATACCTCTACTCCATACAATATCAATACCTATCATCTACATGGAATGGGAAATGATGAAAAGAGTAAAACCTTATTCAAGTCAGGAGATTCAAATTGAAAATATGATTAACACAATGCAGAACCAAAGCTACATTGCTCATTGGCCACTTTTCCAAATGGGAAAAGCCATTAGAAATGTGACCTGGAGACACTGGCCCCATGACATCATTTGGAGATATAAACCTGAAATGAATGTGCTATAATGTGGCACTGGAATGTACTAGAATAGACATCAAAATCTGAGAGTATAAATTGTATCTACCAAACTCCATGTAAATTATATTGTACAATGGACTACGTCATTGACATGATGGATATATGAACCAACATGTGAATAAACTGCACGTGTTATCTAATACGTAAGTCAATGGACACCAAAATAGGGAATGACCATGTTTACACAACAGGGTCATTTCAAAGGTAAAACCACAAATATTTAACTCATATTTGCATTAGTCATTATGGTTATGACTGTAGAATATTTGAGAGTTTTAGCTAGGATATTATTGGTCAATGGTCATTTTGATCAACAAAACTGAGTGCAGAGAGGAATGAATTGCTGCAGTCTAGAGTAAAGTATCACTGTCTTAAGAAATACCAATGCTTAAACCTATTGCGTATCAACTATAGTGCTCCGGTTTTTGACACAATACAGTTTGCAACATCATTGGTCTTGATTAAAACATTATAATTGCATGTTTTGTTCAGTATACAATGTACTCATCACATGTATTCATACACCATCATCATATGTGGATGGAAGATAAATAGGTCCATATTCTTCTTCAAAAAAAAAAGAGGTCCTTAGGATCCATGTTTATGATATAGTTTTACTCAGAGTCACACATAACTGTTAGTATGGCTAATATGCTGAAATGCAACAAGTTTTGAATTATTTAACAGATTCCTATTCTTTTCGTCCTGAACTTTTCACTAAATTGAAATTTGTGTATTTTTTTACGACAACCGCAAAAAATCACGATCGAGTTTTTAATTTTTATAATTACTAAAAAAACATCTAAAAACATCTATTACATCATTGCCTACCATACAGCATAACGATGACATCCATATTTAATCGTATTATGCCATAATGAAGCATTTCCTATCGTTCGACACGACGACAACGTAAAGTAAACAAAATGGCCATCTCGCGGGTTCACGGGATGTCATGAGAGTGCGACTCGGAAATGCTCGGGGGGTCGGTACGGACATTTTATCTTCCGAAATAGAGCAAATTGCGGACTTTGTAGGTAATATTATTACTCCTACAGGTAATATAGAGGCAGTTCCGGACATTTCGGACAGTATTACCATCCTGATAAAAAAATAATTTGTTTATCGAGCGCTTCGGCAATCTCAGGTAGCAAAATCCAACATGGCGGAAAGTGGGACGCCGAGGGACGATGACTCGGTACCGATTTGGTCATTTTCATCGATTACAGCTGAAATATGAAGGGTAAGTCCGCAAATTATGTTTATATTGATAGATTAGGCTCCTCTCTTATGGGGATTGAAATTGCGGACAGGTCAGTAGCCGGATTATTCCGCAAAATGACATCCCAAAGTGACTAAACCAATGTGGGTCAACGATCAGCTGATCGGCGCCAAGCAGTTTCGGGATACCCCCCTGCCCGATATCCCTTGAGCCTTATGTGGTTGGGGGTGACTTGAAACCGACGCAGACCGGACTGTCATTTCTCAACTTGAATCAAATTTCTTGAAAATGGCTCATATCAAAGGTAATTCTCAACCAATATTCACCTTATTAGGCTCGTTAGATGCAGAAATGTCATCTTTATTAGGCCCTGGTGTGTCAGCTCTCCACCCCCCCTACTTTTTGTGAAATTTGACTTTGTTTGGGAATTTCGGCGAGAAGACCAAAAAACAGAGCCAATAATTAAATGACAGAACTTAAACTTGACCTATATGACGGTCTGTGTTAAATCTCCAAGCTGATCCTACCCATACCTACAATACTAAACCTCTGCCTGGAGATTTAACACAGACCGTCATATAGGTCAAGTTGACCCCCCCCCCCCACCAGATGACATGGCAGTCACATTGCCACAACAACAACTCAACTTATGGCCCAAGGTAGGCCCATTTAATGTTATCTGACAGTGAATTCATATGCCCTATGTCTTACATAAATGTCTTTAGTATGAGAGGACGAGATATTGTGGTTATATTCCAAAAATTGAGGATTCTGGGGCTGACTTCCCGAAACCCCGAGAAGAATGCTTCGACTTAAACTCTTTTGCATAGTGCCAAACAAAGCGTCTCGGCGAGAGGATTTCAGAAATGTAAAATTTGTCTCTCTATCATGTTTAGTTCCATAGGCTAGAGGTATTTGGGGCAGGGCACCCCCTTGAAGAAAAAAAAAAAAAAAGACCCCCCCCCCTATCAGGTTTCAGGGTTGACTTTGTCACGTGAGACGCTACCCGGTAGTGCTTAAACATAGCGATGTAAACATGAAAACTGCTCTAAAATATTGTACAAGGGGGGGGGAGCCCCAAAATATTTTTTTCTCAAAATTTAAAAGAGCAGAATGAAGAATATTGTGAAAATCGAGACTAAAATATGGCATGGTTGGTCTGTGGTTTAATACATGTAAATACCCGGTAGTGACTTTAAATAAAAGGCCATGGTTCTTCAGAAGTTAAAGTTCCATTTTATATGTCTATATCTGTAGTTATACCTTACAATTCTGGCTGTATTTATAAGTTTGACATCTGACCGCGAGTCATTCTTGCAGAAACCGTGACTAGAACGCTTTGACTAAGATCTGTTTAGTTCCAGAGCTAGGTGAATATTAGTAACCTTTTGTCCCCCCCCTGGAGCTGTCTGTCGTTTAATACATGTAAATACCCGGTATTTAACACTCAGAAAGGTTGTTAGAGTTGCCTGTGCTATAATAGATGCACATACCGGGTATTTAACACTCAGAAAGGTTAATAGAGCTGTCTGTGGTTTGATACATGTAAATACCCGGTAGTGACTTTAAATAAAAGGCCATGGTTCTTCAGAAGTTTAAAGTTCTTTTTCTGCCATTTTATATGTAAATTTTTATATTTTCCAGTGAACGTGAGCTGTACGAGCAGGAGTCGCACAGATGGGAGCCACGGGAGCGGGAGTCGCCGCAGTCGCAGGAGCGGGAGCCTTGGCCACGCGGACACAGCACTCAGAACCTTGATCAGGGGCTCTTCAACACGTCTAGGGGCTCCAACCACTCCTCCTCGGGTCAGCATTATGCATGAATGCTGATTAGGACCCAAATTGTGAGTAGCACAGCTCATGCCGTTTAACCAAGTTAGGCTCAATCCCTCGACCTGAAATTTTCTAACCCGCAAATATACATCCCTGACTCATTGCAGCTCCGTTTTTGGAAAGATTAACGAAGATTTCATCCCCTGGGAACACTTTTAGTTCTTCTAAATGCTTCTATCGGTAGTGACTTTGAATGAGCAAATTTGTTGATCTTTCAAATCAAAACATAATCCTACCACTGATGCATACATGTCTATATCTGTAGTTATACCTTAAAATTCTGGCTGTATTTATAAGTTTGACATCTGACCGCGAGTCATTCTTGCAGAAACCGTGAGTAGAACGCTTTGACTAAGAGTCTTTTGGATAGTGCCAAACGAAGCGTCTCGGCGAGAGGAGTTCAGAAATGTTCAATTTATCTCTCTATCATGTTTAGTTCCAGAGCTAGGTGAATATTAGTAACCTTTTGTCCCCCCCCCCCCGGGAGCTGTCTGTCGTTTAATACATGTAAATACCCGGTATTTAACACTCAGAAAGGTTGTTAGAGTTGCCTGTGCTATAATAGATGCACATACCGGGTATTTAACACTCAGAAAGGTTAATAGAGCTGTCTGTGGTTTAATACATGTAAATACCAGGCAGTGACTTTAAATAAAAGGCCATGGTTTTTCAGAAGTTAAAGTTCTTTTTTCTGCCATTTTATATGTAAACTCTTATATTTTCCAGTGAACGTGAGCGGTACAAGCGGGAGTCGCACAAACAGGAGCCACGGGAGCCGGAGTCGCAGGAGTCGCAGGAGCAGGAGTCTTGGCCATGTGGACACAGCACTCAGAACCTTTCTAAGGGGCTCTTCAACACGTCTAGGGGCTCCAAGCACAACTTAAACTACACAGTACCGGTATGGACTCACAGACCAATGTGACCAAAACTAAAGTGCCCATTTCAGGGGGTTAGGCCTATATCTCCAAAATGACACCTGCACACAATCTAATATAGACCTTGAAATTATAGAAAAAAATATTTCCAGGAAAATGGGTCAATCTTTTACTTCAGGGGGGGGGTTGGGGAATTTTGAAATCTGAGCACAACTTAAACTACACAGTACCGGTATGGACTCACAGACCAATGTGACCAAAACTAAAGTGCCCATTTCGGGGGGTTAGGCCTATATCTCCAGAATGACACCTGCACACAATCTAATATAGACCTTGAAATTATAGAAAAAAATATTTCCAGGAAAATGGGTCAATTTTTTACTTCAGTGGGGGGGTTGGGGAATTTTGAAATCTGAGCACAACTTAAACTACTCAGTACTGGTATGGACTCACAGACCAATGTGACCAAAACTAAAGTGCCCATTTTGGGGGGTTAGGCCTATATCTCCAAAATGACACCTGCACACAATCTAATATAGACCTTGAAATTATAGAAAAACATGTTTTCAGGAAAATGGGTCAATTTTTTACTTCAGTGGGGGGGTTGGGGAATTTTGAAATCTGAGCACAACTTAAACTACACAGTACCGGTATGGACTCACAGACCAATGTGACCAAAACTAAAGTGCCCATTTCGGGGGGTTAGGCCTATATCTCCAGAATGACACCTGCACACAATCTAATATAGACCTTGAAATTATAGAAAAAAATATTTCCAGGAAAATGGGTCAATTTTTTACTTCAGTGGGGGGGTTGGGGAATTTTGAAATCTGAGCACAACTTAAACTACACAGTACCGGTATGGACTCACAGACCAATGTGACCAAAACTTAATTATTAATAAAATCAGTTTCCATTATAACAGAAGGAATTCCTCTGTTGTCATTTATAACCTCTATGTCATCAAGTAAACAAATTTCCTCACCAGCATTGAAATAAATCCCAAACGCACCTCCAAATGCCTAATGCGTTTCCAAACTCAACCCCTTCCAAAATAGTAAATCCAGTATCTTCTCAAACAAGTGAGGGCTAGCAAACAGATGGAATCTGTTTGCGCCCTCACTTGTTTCTTCTTTACATAAATATCCTATCATTTTACTTGTCTACAGCCAAAAATGGACACTATCGCATACTTTCAACTAGAGGGCCATATCATTCCTGCCGATCCCCAGTAATGTAATGATGAGAATTGTGTTTAAGCTAATATATTATCATCTTGAATCCAGTAATCATCTAACAAGGCATCAGTTTGGCTATTGCAGATATTGGGAAACAGACTGTTGTTGCCTTTGCTTTTGTAAAATACCATTTGTAATCATTTTGTGCATCTTCTTGCATTTTACCTTCATTGATTGCCAGACTAGTAGAAGTAGTGTAGAACACTACATCGTCTGCATACACTATAGTGAGATAGGGTATTTATGAAACAAATAAACAAAAGGGGCCCAATATTAGGGATGTCATTGACATCCAATATATTTTGATGATGATTATTGATGTGTAGTTGTCGATATATCAATGTTTTGCAGTATGATATTTAAATTATAATCAACACAAGGTTAATTGCCTTGATAGCTGAGAAAAATGACAAAAGCAATGGTTAATGATGGTGTTCAATTATTTTTACTGGGAATGTTCACATGATAACCGATATGAAAAGCAAAACTTCAAACCTCAAATACTGCGAGGTAGGAATATGACCTAAGGCCAGCCTAAAAGATAATACCCCAAAGTAAGCTTAACTGTTAGATATTGACTTAGAATATAATGTCTATTCTCCCCCCCCCCCCCGCCTCTACTAAACATATTGGAGAACAACCATTCTGAGGGTGCACTGGATGCAAGCACATTCAGATACCATAATTCAAGTGCATACCTTGTTTTCCCTACTGGCAGAGAACAATTTTTCATAAAACATATTGCCATGATTATACTGATATATCAAAATTGTCAATATAATATATTGCAATATTGACATAATTGTGATATGTCAATATAGCGAATGTCAATGACAACCCTACCCAATATACTGTGTACTGTGTATACTATCAAAAGCTTTATGTACATCAAGGAAACAGGCCAGGAGATGCTCACCTTTGTCTTTGGCTTCAAACATATAAATTATAAATTTAAATACAGCATAATTTGTTCCCCTGGATGCACGGAAGCTGTATATACAATTACCTGGCACAAGCCCTCATCAGGTGATTAGATAGATAATAATGTTGAGGTTTACAGTATAATGGCAGATAGGACATAGCATTTAAATTTGTTGATCTTATCCCATACATGAGCCAGTTCTTTATATGATTATATCGATTATGAAAACAGGGAACATTATGATAGTCAACAATGAGATTTTAGACTCATATTTAAGACGTAAAAGACAATTACATTTTTCTATTGGATATAGCACTGATTGGGAAACATCTACCTTTTACAAAGTGTTTAGACGTTGATGGATATTAGTTTGTCAGGAATCTGAAAATAATTATGATGTGCAGTGACCAATATGGTAACTTGCTATCACTCATCATCACCCAAAGTGACACACTGTGTAGGTTCCTTGGTTTCCTTTGTTCTCAGTGCATAGCATCTAACATTCACAACAGTCAGGTACAGACAGCCAAGGAGAACAGATGTAAGGTAGGTTGTCCTATGTACAGTACTTCTAGTATAAAGTTTACTTACAGATGATTGTGAAATCTGCAGTAGCATAAACTACTATTGTCTACTATGTCTTAATTTATCTCTGATGTATTCTAATTAATTCATACCGGGAGGAGAGGATTTCAAGGAATCTTTTATATATATTTACAACAGACACAAGAATAGAGGATGACAGCAGAGCCAGCAATGGATATATAACCAAACATGAAAGCTGACATGGAAACAGGACAAACAACTTAATTGATGTTATCAATAAAGTAAAAGCTTCAATAAACAATGTGTGAGTGCTGGTGAGGCTGCATTATGACACATGTGTGAGTGTGGGTGAGTCTGGATGATGACACATGTGTGAGTGTGGGTGAGTCCAGGTGATGACACATGGGTGAGTGTGGGTGAGTCCAGGTGATGACACATGGGTGAGTGTGGGTGAGTCCAGGTGATGACACATGGGTGAGTGTGGGTGAGTCCAGGTGATGACACATGGGTGAGTGTGGGTGAGTCCAGGTGATGACACATGGGCGGATGTGAGTGAAGCTGGGTCATCACTCAGACTATGTGACTCATTTTTTATTCAAACAACACATGGGTGAGGGGCTGGCAATCTATCACCCACAGTGGCTCATATTTGCTGGGGAGGTGTTATACACTGAGTAGATGACCAGTGTGCAGTGGGTATATGGAAGGACCCTGGCCTGGTGTCGTCTATCTGACTGAACCCTCGGGTATGCAATGTAACCAATGTGTGAATCCTTTGTCTAAGCCCTCCACCGTGGGTTAAATTGTGATAGCTCATTGTTGACAAAGCAAGATCTGTGTGCACTCTGTGATGTTTGGTTTCGGACAGATTGAATTGAAGCCATTAAATTTTATGGACACTGTGTTGCAGTTTGATATGAACAAAAAGTATTTGCAGACACTTTGTGATGGTTGATTGCGGACAGCTTGTATTCTGTGGACATTTTGTGATGTTCAGTGGGGGTAAGGTGGAAGACTGCTGGAAAACTGTATTTTGTGATGGAAGGCTGTTGACATAATGTGATGTAGACATTTTGTAACACGTAGACAGTACTAGGCACAACACCTCCTCATTCTTCTCCTGAAATCTCCTTACCACATAGATCTAGTTAACCCTTTAGTTAAGGATGTCCCTACAGAATAACAATTGTCGTCATAATGTAACCAGTGCTGCATTGGTGCATTATGCTGACCCTTTGGAGTGTCTCCATCCCATAGGGTAGGCACTTACTCACCAGGGCTGCGTTCATGCAACAAGATGGCCAAGGGCATTTTGCCATTATTAAATGGTTAAGGAAGATGACTCACATACCAAGGTGTACAGGTATACAGATGATAGATGATAATAGTACACACTTGGTCAATGATAAGATACAATTTCTGCAATTAGCAAGTTGCAACCACTTGTGCTCACCTGCTAAGGTTGACAGTAATAGCCCATTACAATGTTATTACAGGCTATTATGGGTAATGAGACAAGCACCACCACATAGGGCACATTGCTCTTAAATAGCGGTCCTATGTTAATTATCAATACAGAGATTCTTATGGCATAATGACTTGTAATTATTGCATGACACTATCTGTAATTACCTATAGCAATGGTGTCTCGCTAAGATACCAGGGGTCTTACTGACATCTTCAGGAGTTCTTGTGGGGCCCTTAGCCTACAAACGTTCCCGTGGTCTACAAACAGGTGCCAGTTTGTAGCCTAAGGGCAAATACCAGGACCTTAGCTTAACCTTATAGCGGGGTCTAACAACAATTTGAGACAAGGAGCGCAAAACAGAGCCCATGCTAAAGACAGCCATGAAAGAAAAGCACCCAGCACATACTGATATTCATTCCCTTGCCAAAACTAACCTGAATGAAACCCAGAATACTAGCACATCAATGTCTAGCTGCCCTCAAAAGACCAGCAACCCAAAATTTAGAGAATGTAGAAAACTAAATACCAGGACTTGGGATGGACTCATTTTCTTAAGTGGACCTTACATAAAGTCATGTACACAAAGTCTCAAATGAGTTTAGTTTTGAGATATATCATGTTATAATCAGTAACAAAAGCTATTAGAATTAAAAATCAGTGTATTACATTTCTATTGTTCAATGGCATGCCAATCAGTATTAAAAGTCCAATAACTATAACTGTACTGGTCCCCGACTCAAATCTTATTAGCCTTAGAATAGGCTAAGATGCAAACCATCTTATGTTAAAGCCATTATAATATCCATACTGCTTCCTTCAAGATCTGCATTATGATCAATAAAGAGAATTTCAACCTCAAAAGTGGCATTAAAGAACAAATGTCCTAAAGCTACAAATGCCCTTAGTCTATAGATGATATAAGGCTACAAATGCCATTAGACTACAAATGCCCTTAGGCTACAACACCTTTAGGCTAAAAACATCATCTGGCTACAAATATCATTAGGCTAAAACTACACTATTCAAGAGGAGGTAAAAAAAAAAGCCTCAGTCCACAATTCTTTGGTTATGGTAAAATTGTTTTAGTACAGTAAACAAGTCACAGGAGGGGTTCAAAAATTGCCAACTTAGTACTTTATACGTTTATGTTCCTGAATAGCAAATTAATCGATAATTTGTGTGTAGCTAGCATTTCTGAGCAGTAGTACATTGTGATTCGCTGCACCTGGCTCACCACCATCAACACTCCAGCAGGGAGAGGCTATTTCTGGACCAATCCACTGCATGGTTAAATAGAGCCCTCTTGTCCCCCAAAAACACCCTTACCTTTTGCAAAGGAAAATCAGTTATAAAAAGTCTTTGTAGCTTTGAACTACAATTCTCTCAGCATTCTGTAAGTTAGGATTTTCCCATGTCTATTATGCATCATTTCCATACTTTATATAAATCACCTGAACAACCTACAGTACTGGGATAATCAAGTAACCCTGTGAAGTTACAGCAACTTTAAGACATCATTCTGTATAATTCCATAGTATTCAGAATGTTTATAAAATACCAGAAGTAAATGCACGAAGCATAATGTTACCTAACTTCAAAGCATTGGCAGTGGTATTTAGCATCATGATACAGCTATCTTGATGCATCAGGGTGATGCAGAAACATTAGAGCATTCATTATCACACTTTAGATAGATGACAACCCAAATAGTTTGGAAGGGACAGCATTTTTCAAAGTATGTGTTTTGGTGAGTTCTTACGCGAGGACACGGCCAGCGGCTGCCTACTGGGATACCTACTGGGATGTTTTTCTGATTGGTGACTTTACTAAACAATAATGAGAAAACATTACTCTGTGGCCTTGTTTAATTTAACCCAACTTATACATGAGATAACGACTACCTCTGGTACAAATACATGCATAGATTTGCTTTTTACAAATTGTGATGAAATAGTATCTTCAGGTCCATTAAACATTCACCTAAGTGATCACTTACCTATTCATGTGATTGGAAAGCACCAACATGTGAAATCAGGTACAAGGTTATTTTACTGGGCGCTCATACAAAAATGTTAATAAAGTTATGTATCATGAAAGTTTGGAAAACTGTGCTTGAAGATATATTGATGCTTGTTAAAATCCTGATGATGCTTGGGAATTGTACGAGAATATGCTTAAACGCATGTTAATGTACAATGCCCGGTCAAAACACTTAAGGGCAAAGACAAATCTGACCCTTGGATAACTCATTATTTGATTGAGCGCATCACTGATAAGAACAACTTACTGTTAGAGGCTAGAAATTCCTCATCTGTGTTGGATTGGCACAGGGCACATGACTTGAAAAATATTGTTAACAATGAGATTGAATCTGCCAGAGATAAGTTCTACAACAAAGTAAGTGCTGAATTCATAAACGACTCAAAAAGAAATTGGGCTACTTTGATAGAAATTTTACCTACTAACAAAAACTGCACTAAAGCTATAAATCTGGTTGATGACAATGATACAAAACTTATTAGACAAAACTGCCACTTTTGTAAATGATTTCTTTGCGGGTATTGGCCCAAAACTGGCTAAAAAAAATAATTCTGAGTGGAATTTTCAAGGCGCACCGTGTGAAAATACTTTAGCTGACTTTACATTCTCTGATGAATAAATTGTTGATTGTGTAAAAAATGTAGATGTTAGCAAACCCTCTGCTATTCCCTATCAAGCAACTACAGTGTTTAAAAACGTCGTGTTAGCAAACCCAACTAGATTCATAAAAATAATAAGGTTGTGTCTATCAACAGGAAAAATACCTGACTCATGGAAGGTAGCTATTGTTACACCTCTACCAAAGGGCGGTAATCAAACCAAGGTCACCAACTACCAACCCATAAGCCAGCTACCTGTGCCAGGGAAATTGCTGGAAAGATAGTTACATAATCATTTATCACTACATTTAAGTACAAATAATATTTGACTTCACGACAAGGCGGTTACCAAAAAAACAAATCAACTTTAGACTCAGTCAGTACTTTTGTAGATGATGTCTTAATTAATAGAAATAAAGGTAATTTCTCTATAGCAGCCTTCATAGATATTAAAAAGCCTTTGATTCAGTAAATCACTCAATTCTCCTAAAACATTTTTAGAAAAATACGGTATTAAAAATAAAAATTCAAAATCATTAGAAAATCACTAACCTACAGGTTTCAAAGCACAGTGTCCAATAATGTCACATCTCCTAAAGCAGCCTTGTCATATGGGGTCCAACAAGGGTCTATTTTGGGCCCCTTATTTTTCTTGTTGTTTATGAATGATTGCATTGTGCCCGATGATGTGCATAAAACCCTTTTATACGCTGATGACTCTGTTCTATATGCCTCAGGGAAAAACATGGCGCAACTAGTTGATATTATTAATCAAGCCCTAGGTAAATTCAGCAGGTGGTCCTCTGCCAACAAACTTACCATCAACGAGTCCAAAACAAAAATTATGACCATAGCCTCTAAAAAAATGTTAAAAAAACTACAGAAGCTGCGCATTCATCTGGGTGGAACACTGTTAAAAAATGTCAATCCGTACAAATATTTAGGAGTGCCATTAGATGACGAAATGGATTTTAAACTTCACCTAAAGAATTTAATTAAAAATACACGTTTTAAATCATTATTGTTACACAAAGTCAAAAAGTGTATGACTAAAAATGCCAGCTTAAGAGTATTCAAAGCCAATGTGACACCTGTAATTGACTATGCTAATATACTGTACAATAAATCGAATGTGGATTTATTGAGTGAGCACCAACGTGTACAAAATAAGGGTTTAAAAACCTGCCTAGACATGCACATTTTAACAGCCACTGAGAAGGCTCATGCTCTTGCACAGTTTACCTCACGTAGTATGTGCCCGAGCCTGGAATACCCTTGAAAGTGATGAAAGAAAATTGGATAACTTTAATGAGCTAGCACAAGCTAAACACCAAAACACTTATATGACCACTAAATACTTTTTTTTAATGAATTATAACTCTGTATTAAAATGTACTTCAAAGTGTAACGCCTATTGCCTCATACAAGAATATTTATTGAAGATGTTTGATCGCAGTGTATACTTGGTAGAGACGTAATAACAGCTTGCTGATGTTTCTGCCATTCTTTTTTCACTTGTATAGCATATTATTCCTGGTACAAATGTACATGTAATTGCATACTGTGTATACAATACCTCAGAAATCAAAAGGAAATGATTGTAAACAAGACAACAAAATCATTTATGTGAAATAAAGATAATTTGTTCTAAAAAGTTGTTTTGAACCCACTCATATACTCAGCAACTTTGGCCAAAGAGCCAGCTATTGTTTGGCCCTCAATCAAGCCAGAAATTCATCAATTTCCGCTACTTACTCCCTTGGGTTTTTTATTTACATGAATAATATATAAGTAATTGTAGCCTAAGGGTATTTGTATTCTAAGGGCGTTTGTGCTTCAATGCTACTTTTGTGGCCTAAGGTCCGGGTATCTACAAACAAGCATCCATTTCTAGCCTAAAGGCATGTATAGAATCCTGGTGAACTGTACAAATGTGTTTCTTTCTTTACCTCACAATCAACACCAAACCTCAGTTCACACAATTAGTATTGCAGCCATACTACAAAGACCACATTTTCATGGTGGAGTTTCTCATTTTGCAGAAATACACGTAGGTAAAGATACAAGGCTCTCACTAAGTTCAAACTACTCATATCCTTTCGAAACGTGCTCTTCATGTAGATAACACCTGTGGCAACTGTAATAACTGTTTAATATGAGACATCTCACCCTTTTAGGGTATGTATCATATAATTGTCTTCATCCATGTCATTTAGCCAGGTTTCAAAAATAAAAATATATCCGTTTCTAAATTCATAAATTCAGTTTGAATATTAACAGTTTTACTTCCTATACTTTTGTATAAAGTGGACCAGAGAAAAGCACTTTTAAAGGTTGGTGTATCACTCATCAGTTCAAAATCTGCCTTACACCAGTATAATCTAGTATTTGTTATACCAAGAAAAATACAAATAATGACTCCTCGTGATAAATACAGAATAAGAAAAGGCATCAGGCTATGTTGGCCACCTGCCCATTGGGCACAGAACATTGAATCAACATTGATAACTGGTTGTCAATGCTGATTCAATATTGATTCAACATTGATTCAACGTTGAACTGAATTTTGTGCCCACTGGGTGGGGCGCACCATGATGCTTGAGGTATTAGTGAATGCTTTCTCGTTCCAATCTATCTTACCTTAGATTTAAATAGGCTTACCTTACATGTAGGGTTTTGGAAAGAATGCCTAACAGACGAAATACAATTTGAGGTATGACTAGTTTACAATCAAACAGATTACCACACAATATTATCTTAAACATACAAGCAGTTATTTCAATACACACCTTTAGTGTGCCATTCCTGCTGTAGTTCGAGTACACCTTTCACCCCACTGACACATTATGCTAGATCACATTCCATTCACTGATCGTTCATAATACGGTATGTGTTAGACATAATAGTTTAAATTTCAAAAGCCACCAAAGAACAGTTCCCAGTACAATTTCTTTTAACTTGATAAACTACATAGTATCACATGACTGGCTGTGGGTAATGATATTTGTATTTGAGGCTCTTTGGTACAAATGTAAAAAAACATCATTTAACTGGTACCAGTACACTTCCCATTCTTATAAGCCCAACTGTTGCATAATACATACACATACATGTGAAAACACCACCAATTTTAGAACCATTATTAAACTGGTACCGGTACCATTTACAGTTTTATAAGCTTAACAGTTCTTTAAATAATACATATAGACCTGAAAACACCACTATTTAAAAGAAAACACTTTATTAACCAGTTACTTGTACAATTCACAATCTCACAAACTCAACAGTTACATAATAGATATACGCCTTAGTTAGGAGTTCTCATGGTAGACAGTCTCATCCAGTGCCCTGCTGTTGGTTGTTGGTTGTCTCCACCTTCCGTTTCTTCCAGGGTTTCTGAGTGTAAGCTTGCAGTGTCTTTCTATGTTTTCCGGGTTATCGTCTAAGTTACAGACAGGGTTGTCATAATCAGGGTTGTCATCAGGGAAGGCAGCGTTTTCAAGACTGATCTCTTCTAGGATTAGTCTATGTAGGTTATCAGATATAAAGCATAAATTGCAGATCTATTAATATATTTTATAGTACAGGTAAGTACATGTGTCCAACATTATAATAGCATAACCAAGATTATAGAGATTATTCTTTTCTCTATAATATGTATATGCATTTGTACAGAAGGCTTAAATCATCAACATTTTCTTGTTTAAGTCATTTATTTTACCTCCAGTGGATCAGACACCTGACTGGAAAACGATGTACAGCTGGTAAGTGTATCAATCCTGCTAACTATACTAACTACAGTTAGCAGTCAACCATCCAACTGCTAACTGTTTAAGTGCATGTTAGATTAAATACTTTACATATGGCAAGGTCCAAAAATGTCATGGCTTCCTAAGAAACTTCCACTGATAAAGTTAAAGACATTGATACACTTAGCAGTATATTTTGCGAGTTTATGACTCTGTCTTTAGATTTTGTAGAAGATGTTACTTTAAATCTAAAAACGGAATTTTACTTCCAGTATATACTGTGATGGTCAATATATATATATATATATATATATATATATATATATATATATATATATATATATATATAATCCAGTGATATGATATTATAAAATACATATAATGATATGAGATAATAGCACAATATGATAATGGGTGCATTATGCGTGCGGCTAGATATACCTGCCCTTTTCTTCAATAACAACACAGTACATTTTGAAATCCAACTGTGGTGGGAACAGTTGCATCCTTAGCGACAGCCTAACTGCGCCCTAGATGGTGAAAGAAGAACTACCAAGACCCTGTACGCAGCAGTGTTACATATAATACTAACCAATACTAACCAGTATACACATATAATCACCAAGGCTCTTATATAGAAAATTAAGTGTAGTTCATACAGTTAGCAGGATTGATACACTTAGCAGTTGTACACCAGGGCACTTTTATGTAATTATTTACTTACACTATTCATATTGAACGATTCATCAGTTTTCACAAAACAATGTTTTGGGCCATGTTAATAGAAATTCAACATAACAATGACATTTCTCCATCTCTAATCTGTAAGGCAAACCTTCTTACAGTCATTTAAAACAATAATACTGACTATACGAGACCTCAGAGGTGAATACCAGCTGTCTGTGTGAGAGCTATGCGAGAATTCATTAACGTCACAGACGCCTAAGGTAGATATCCTACATCATTAAGCAGTTCAAACATGAAGTTTCTACTATGGCCAAAACACCTTACTCATACTTTAGATATATGGTAGGGGCATGCTGTATTAAGATATTAGGAGGCTGGGTGCAGGAGTACTAGTTAATTCCTTAAATCATAGAATAAGGAGGCGTCTGTGACGGAAATTAAATGGCCTCAAAATTTAGATAAACTTAGAAAAATAAAAGGGTTTCTTGTATCATTTGGGTTCATATAATATGATTAGATGCCCCTGAAGCATGTGGTAAACTTATATGCGTTTTTGCAAAACTGGGTTTCACCTAGGTTGGAAATGGGCAAGCTAGGCAAAGGTGTCCTTGGTGTCCCATGGGCTCAGCATGGGCAGCCAGGTGGGGCCTGGATGGACTGAGCCATTGTGTTGACCTAAGTTAGTTTTTTAATGGATTTCTTGCATTGCAGATATTTTTATTTATCCTCACTTGTCCCTTTTTTCTAGAAAATGCAAGTTCAAATTATTTCTCTTATGCTATGTTGTCTGTCTGGTTTTCATCTGGGTTAAAGCTCCGCTAAGTGGGCTGAGATCTCCATAGGTTTTCCATGGGTTTGGTGTGGGCCCCATGTGGGCCAGTCCACTGACTTCACTTTCTTGGTTAATTCTACCAACACAAGGTCATGATAATGTTTCAAAGACCTTTCCCCAAAGCAGTGGGGTTCATTTGGGCTAGCACTGAGCTAGGCGGGCAAGTATTATTCTTGAGCTTACCACTAAATGTCATCTTGGAGAGTGCATGGGATTCAACATCCTATTTTCATTACAATGAGGCATAAATTCACAATTTATTTTAAAAAAAATAGACACAAGGAGCACTCTGATGCCAACACCTGTCCCCTGGGTATGATAATAGTATGTAATCCCAGGACTCCCTCAGGTGTCACTTTCAAAATTATAGGAACTCTGACTGGGTCACCCAATGTCATCGGGGATGTAGTTAGTCAAAGGATGCATTTGGTTCTCTTCCTTAAACAAAGGGAAAATATGGCATTAAATGCAGATAAATTAATTAACAACTGGAAAAATTGTTGGTAACTACTGTTAACATATGGTCAATGACTAAGCTTTATAGCAAAAAAAAGCTACTAATTACTAATATAAAGTGTTATAGCATCCATTTATCTTTTCAGCCCATTTACAGCTTCATCTGCAGTAGATAAACCATCTTTTATCAAGCTGGTCAAAACAGGCACCCAGTCAAAGCTGGCACCCAGTCAAAGACGTTCATGTTGGCCAGAAATTGTGAGACAGAGCCTTTTATCACTGAGATACACTTCAATCTCGTGTGTGCAAATTTCAGAATGGATGCACGACAACTGATGTGGTTTATCATTTGTGCAGGAGCAATCAGCGTGATACTCTGGAACATAAACAGCCAGAAACAGTCAATCGGTGGCTCAAAAGTGAAGAAGCATTTTAACCTTACTCCCCGATACTTATATAACTCTGCTTGTAATGGGCACTTTTACCTCTGTCGTTTCAGAGATGTTCTGACCAAATCTGACTTGTATGATAGACAGCTCTACATTGGTGATGACATATATGACTTCTCAAATGTAACATATTTTAAGATTAATGTCACCGAGCAATCACATCTATTTTCTAAAAGGAAGAATCGCAAAGAGATCATGAGGCTTGTCATAAAATCTCTTCGTAAAGGCTTTCGCCAAAATTGGTTTACTAAGAATATATTACCGAGTATAGGGGATGAAACAAAAGATAATATACTATGCACACACAATAGTTTAGATTATCTAAAATATAATACAGCTTTTAAACATAGCAATGGCTCTGACTGGCCATTAAATATTACGTTTGAAGTTAATGAAACTGTATTTTCTACATTACCCTTTCCTATACCATATTCTGACATTTATGCCACTGTGCATGGGTCTAATACCATTCTAGCCTGTAGAACTGAATCTTACCTAACAGTTGGTAATATGACACAGTACGCAATAACATGCCCTATTGTGGAATCGCGGTTTACTCTTAAAATTAAATCTTCTTTCCAAACTGGTTCAGCTTTTCGGTTAAAATGCAGACAGAACCTTTTGAATCATGTCTTACAGACCTATACATCAGCCAGCCTATCTAGACTAAAAATAACTTCTACGAAAAATATCTCCAATTTACCTCTCTGTCCAACTGGCACAAGCAAACATGTTCCAGGCTTTTGGCTAAATAGGAGAGATGTTTGGTACTGGTCAACATACACATGTTATTTCCCATTAACCTTGGACTACAAAATGCAGAAGTGTCTTAATGGGACAAGGGTAATTATGCTAGGAGACTCACACACAAAATTCCGGATTCAGTATTTTAGGAACTACTTTTTTTGGAATGCTACGTTTATCTCTGTGACTGTTCCATCCCATTTGCTGTATGAGTTAAGAAAACTAGAGAAAGAGCTATTTCCTGTACATCAACCAGTAACAGTGATCCTAAATTGTGGACATTGGTCGTTTGCCTATGTTGAAACACTTTCTTACATTTCAGGCATGTACGAAGTAATTCACTTCTTGGAAGTCCTCAACAATAGATCAAATTTCTTAACGTTTATCTGGATTGAGACAACTCCTGTATCCTACCATAGACCATTACACAGAAAATTTAGAGAGAATTACATCATTGCAGCATTGAATGATCTGGTCAACCGAGAAATGGAGACAATTGGGGTGCCAGTAATAAGAGCATATGATATATCTGTGCCAGTGGAGTATGCTACAAAAGACTACAGTCACTATTACTATTTCTGGGGACAGGACGCTATAAAAACTAAGAGGAAATTAAGTGCTGGAGGGGCAATTCAATCGATTCTAGCAAACTTTATTTGCAGACACATTTAAAAAATAAGATTCTTATGAACGTGGTGCAACTCAGGATTTTTCCTTTATTAATGACTTCACCCTGTTGTTGTTGCTATTGTTGCATCATGACTATTTATGTATTAGAATCCGCGAGTACCTAAGTGACTGTATCTCACTTCAAGAAGATCTTGTCTGGTCAGACCAGAGAAATCATATTTTTTATACCATGCAGGAGAAAAATTGATTGTGGGCATTTTAGTCCTCTATTCTTAGCCTATATAAGTGTAATACTAGATTCAACTAAAAAATTCAATTTGCTAGTAGGGTAGATTCACCCAGAGACGGACACACACCTTAAGTCGGACACTTTTAGCATTAAAAAGCATAATATATCGTAAATGCTAAGCCCTATGTGTGGTTGTCACAGTAAAATTGAGCTAATCTTCATACCAACCAATGAAATTCCATACGTGTAAAAATGTGTTATCTATGTCTGATCATGCCCTGAAGATGGCCTGTATCATGGGGAGAAGCTCTTGCAGAGTGTGCGTTATTACTATGCACCTCATGTGGGACAGGGGTGCTGTCATGGTAAATTTAGCTATTTTATCTACACTTAGGTGATATATCCGGACATAAACAATAAGGTATATGTATTTCAAAGTTAATAACATTAAAAAAAGTCCGAATAATTGCTAGGAAGTTCTTTTTTGAGACCTTCTAAATATATGACATAATAAACACCGTGAGCCGGACAGCAGTGGGCACTGGTTCTTTCACATTGCTACATATACAGAAGAATTAATGCTGTAACTGTTCCAGTAAATATTATTAAATCTATGTAACTTGAACTACATTGTTAAATGCCATTTACCAGAATATGTAAATTTATGTGAGTATAAATGAATAATGTATAGTTTTTCTGGATGGGGCAGATTCGAGGTGAATAAAACTATATTTCAGATGTAAATATGCTTAATACTTCTAGTAATATCCATATCCTGGATAAATAATGTCATGCCTGCTGTACTTATTAAACAGATCAGTTAATATTACTTGTATAAAAATGAAGAAACCTAAAGTGTCCGACATCAGGTGAAATTGAGACAATTCCCTAACTTTGATGAGAAATATTTCATCTAAAATCCAAAAGAAATGTGCATATTATTGGCTGGCTATAATGTTTTAAACATTCCCCTTTCTATACATATCATCAGAATATTTCTGTGTAGCATATAAACATAGCTGTAGCTCAGAGAAAAGAGGTCACGTTTGCACTGCCAACGAGCGTCCGAAAGTGGTGAATCTACCCTATCTAACTTATGTATTTACAAGATTGGCGTCTATGAAAAAAAATTGTAATTTGACTATATTGTGCCAATGAAAATATTGAAACCAGAAAATTGCCTTGACATCTAGGGTAAAGTGACCTGGACTTAACGTACCTGGGGTCTCAAGGTGCAGATATCTGAATAGGAGACAGGCAGCCCTATGTAATTATGTAATTACACAATTCTAATTACAAGCTAAAAGGTGCAATTACTCCCTGATTGCCCTCAGCTATTTGATTATACCACGATGATTCTTATGCACCAATAAATGTTTATCAGAGCTAATTAGGGGGCTGTCTACTGTGGGCATTCTCATGAATTGATATTTATTAAGGCTGATGATGGCTGATAATTTCTGGTGGTACAGTAATTTTATTGTCTTATGGATGTGCATTTGATTTATTACATAATCAACAATAATTACCTGATCATGAACAGAGAGGGGCTGTGTGCATATGAGATGACCTCTATGCCCCACTTTCAGCACACAGCTCGTAGTCCTATGTTTGGCAGGGAGTGGTCATTATTTTCTAAACAGGGCGAGTTCTCCGGATATTTTTCTTATCCATACTGCATATCATAATATATTTTAAACTGGGAAATTATGCATGCAAGATTCTTGACTTTTGATTCAACACCATAATCATGGGGTAGTGGTATTTGGTGTCCCCCTTTCAAGATCTCAGACCCATCTAATTTACCAACTAACCCAACCCAATTTAAAATAAAATGATCAAATCAATAATCAATATCTGTCATGTGTTGGTGAAGTTAACAGTTTGATGCTACAACCTTTTTTTTGTCTTTTTGTTCACCTGTCACCTCTCCTTTTGATAAAAAAGGATCACTCCCAAAACCAATCTTTGCTACATGCATTTGCTGACATATCACTATGACATGAATATGGATCAGATGACAGTAAGCTATACGACGGTAAGTGAACCTCTTTAAAGCTTCCCTCTCACCACTAACATATCACCCGTTCTCCCATGAGACCAGTGCTAGACAGCTCTATGTAGACATGAGTTTGCTGCTTCAATAATTCAACAGTTCAAATTGACCACTATGGTACACAATTATTGACAGAAGAGCTCTACACAACAATGAGTGTGTGTTCTTGAGGATCTCAACCCTCGATGGCTGCACAGTGCATTACTGCAGCCAAAGACATGGTGCATTCAACCCATGAGTAGGTCCAGACTATTACAATTCAATAGCATCTCTTGAATTGTTCAAGCACAACTATCACTTATAAATATGAAAATACAAAATTAAAAGGTCATGAAAATACAAAATTAAAACTGACAAAATTGTAAAATGATGAAAATATAAAAAAAATGCTTTGTTAAGGTGTCACCACCCTAAAGCACTAGGCCGTGTTCGGAAATTTCAATATTGACCACCATCGACCTGCCATTTGAAACACTTAAAACTCTCACAGTGTTTAGCCACCTATACCATATTTTAGCTTATGACATGCAGAAAAATATATAATGGGTGTGACCCCAAAAAGTCAGGCTAGATTTTGCGTCAATCGCCATGGTAACCGGGTAGTGGTTTTGTACAGTGAGGCCTACGCAGCGTATAGATACACTATAGGGCCGTTTCACCCCCATAAACCTACACTGTTTATATGGAGTAGATAAATCCTTCTTTTAGGACTATAAATAAACACTTTCTGATCACCCTAATAACAAATAACCATGTATTTAACCCTTCTTTCCCTCCCCTATAGGCTAAATTCCGCAAAATAACAAAGTTCATAAGGGACTCTTTGGCCAGTAAACCCGGAAGTGACCCGATTTAGGGTGGTGACACCTTAAACGAAGACGGGTTGCCATGGTTACGAGTATACATTTTTTTAAATGACATATTAGAGCGTCCTTAACAATAAAAAAACACTATATAAGGTCTAACTAACAGATTTTAGCTTTATTTTGGCCAAAAAAATATCCCCGGGGATCCTGCAACTAGCCAAAATCGACAAAAATTGCGGCCGTTTAAGCGAGTCCTTTCTCGACGAACCTACCGAAAAATCTAGCCTGACTTAGTTTATACAAATACCACTCCAAATGAAGCTTAAGACATGGGGTTTAAGGAGGTATACCCCCCTAAGCCCTGTGAGAGTTACAGACATGGCTAGAGCGAGCCAGAGGGCAAGTATGTGGATGATTTTCATGTCAAAATCACCAGTTTTGGCCACAAATTAGGCCCCGGGGGCCTATCATTGTTGTTTATTTACCATAGCAACCCATAGCAACCAATGGAATGTGCAACCTAAGGCCAGAATAAGCAAGCACAGTGAATACACTTCACTCCTACTGCATAATATTCCAAAAAAATAAAGAAAATCAATGAAAAAAAAGAGTCCCTGCCTACTATTTCCACCAATGCAAGGCCCTCCCTTTAAGGTGTCACCACCCTAAAGCACTAGGCCGTGTTCGGAAATTTCAATATTGACCACCATCGACCTGCCATTTGAAACACTTAAAACTCTCACAGTGTTTAGCCACCTATACCATATTTTAGCTTATGACATGCAGAAAAATATATAACGGGTGTGACCCCAAAAAGTCAGGCTAGATTTTGCGTCAATCGCCATGGTAACCGGGTAGTGGTTTTGTACAGTGAGGCCTACGCAGCGTATAGATACACTATAGGGCCGTTTCACCCCCATAAACCTACACTGTTTATATGGAGTAGATAAATCCTTCTTTTAGGACTATAAATAAACACTTTCTGATCACCCTAATAACAAATAACCATGTATTTAACCCTTCTTTCCCTCCCCTATAGGCTAAATTCCGCAAAATAACAAAGTTCATAAGGGACTCTTTGGCCAGTAAACCCGGAAGTGACCCGATTTAGGGTGGTGACACCTTAAACGAAGACGGGTTGCCATGGTTACGAGTATACATTTTTTTAAATGACATATTAGAGCGTCCTTAACAATAAAAAAACACTATATAAGGTCTAACTAACAGATTTTAGCTTTATTTTGGCCAAAAAAATATCCCCGGGGATCCTGCAACTAGCCAAAATCGACAAAAATTGCGGCCGTTTAAGCGAGTCCTTTCTCGACGAACCTACCGAAAAATCTAGCCTGACTTAGTTTATACAAATACCACTCCAAATGAAGCTTAAGACATGGGGTTTAAGGAGGTATACCCCCCTAAGCCCTGTGAGAGTTACAGACATGGCTAGAGCGAGCCAGAGGGCAAGTATGTGGATGATTTTCATGTCAAAATCACCAGTTTTGGCCACAAATTAGGCCCCGGGGGCCTATCATTGTTGTTTATTTACCATAGCAACCCATAGCAACCAATGGAATGTGCAACCTAAGGCCAGAATAAGCAAGCACAGTGAATACACTTCACTCCTACTGCATAATATTCCAAAAAAATAAAGAAAATCAATGAAAAAAAAGAGTCCCTGCCTACTATTTCCACCAATGCAAGGCCCTCCCTTTAAGGTGTCACCACCCTAAAGCACTAGGCCGTGTTCGGAAATTTCAATATTGACCACCATCGACCTGCCATTTGAAACACTTAAAACTCTCACAGTGTTTAGCCACCTATACCATATTTTAGCTTATGACATGCAGAAAAATATATAACGGGTGTGACCCCAAAAAGTCAGGCTAGATTTTGCGTCAATCGCCATGGTAACCGGGTAGTGGTTTTGTACAGTGAGGCCTACGCAGCGTATAGATACACTATAGGGCCGTTTCACCCCCATAAACCTACACTGTTTATATGGAGTAGATAAATCCTTCTTTTAGGACTATAAATAAACACTTTCTGATCACCCTAATAACAAATAACCATGTATTTAACCCTTCTTTCCCTCCCCTATAGGCTAAATTCCGCAAAATAACAAAGTTCATAAGGGACTCTTTGGCCAGTAAACCCGGAAGTGACCCGATTTAGGGTGGTGACACCTTAAGGTCTTGACGCTAGACTTCCCCTCTTTTTCCAATGCAGAAACCATACATTTACTAGTCAATATTTGATGACTTTTCGTCAGAGCATCATATAATATATATATATATATATATATATATATATATATATATATATATATATATATATATATATATATATATATACCATTATGACTCTATATATATCATTCTCTTTCTAAACTTTTGATTAGAAGGCCTGTTTGGAATGTTGATGGAACAATACTTTTTTTCAACAGGTTCTTATTCATCAAACAGCCTTATGAGATTATGATTATATATATTAATTAACAGTTCTAAAGGTTTGGAAGATAAAACAAAAATTCCTCAAATTACACTTAATATTTACCATGTGGATTATGTATAGAAAGAGGAGGGGAATGCCTTTCCCTTAAGAGAATCAACATAACCATCCCAATAAACGTTATACAAAATTCTGGAACGATATATAACGTTATTTAACGTTTCTCTAAGGCATCACAAAGTGTCCATGATAAACAGTTTGTCCGCACTTGACATCACAGATTATCTACAGAATACAATAAGGCAATAAATTAGGAACCTCCACAACATACTAATACATTGAGTACACGATCCCTCATGCTATATAGTGGTCATGATTCAGGATTCTCCACCTAAGGGAAGTGGGATTGAATGACCAAACTGTCTTGAACGCTTTTAGTTCTTTTTTTTACTAATATATTATCTTAATCCCTCTTTCTACAAGAGCGACTTGTTTCACTATTTTCCAATTTGAATATTATTCCCTTGCATCAGGAGGAATTGAAAAATATAATGTCATTAAATATAACATGTAATTCACAAAACAGTATGTTTTCTACCTTCCATCACAAAGGACTGCCCCTGTGGCCCATCAGTTAAGGCGTAGGGCTCTAGGTTGGAGCATCTACCAATCTGGGTTCGCATCTCCCAAAAAACAGGGTTTTAAGGAGACCTCCTCAGGAGATTATCTGGTAAAACCTTCCAACAGCACTCACAAAACCTCCGGACAGCACTTCCAAAATCTACGCTTATGGTACCAGAAATGATATATGGAAATAAACCTACAGTAGAGACAATAGGCCCAACATCTGAGCGGAGTATAAGTACAGAACTACCCTGGTATTTTTAACTTCTGTCAGTGTATCATATTTCTTTGCCAATAAAGATTTTTTAAACATTTCCAGGAACAATTCACATGATGTCACAATTGTATATATAGAATATTAGTTCATGTACATATGAATAAAAGAAATATACCAAAAAATGTTACAGTATTTGCTTTTTTTGGACTAGAGATTAATTACTTTTATTCAGATTGCCCATTTTACAAGTATAAGTTCACAGATGCAAATGACTTAAGTCAGTTAAAGATTGCCAGTACGAATATGAGAATAGTAGGGTTTGTATAGTAGGGTTTGTAAATTTAGAAAATAACATCACTGTTATTTATCTTTTTTTCTGAACTACCCTGCTCTCAAAAAGATGTTTGAGAGGAGGTTACAGGACATGAATATCTAATTTCACTTACACAAACTAACACTTAGGTACTACTTTATTATCTCTAAACTGGTAGGACAATTTTTGTTATGTAGCTTGAAATATTCTAGAATTCAAGTTATTCCAACTTAAAGTTCCCCTATACAACATGTTAGATGTGTACTCTTCATTTCTGGGTATCACAGATGTATACAGTAAAGAATCTTGTTTGTACATTTCTGCCATTACAATGTCTTCATTTTCTTTTTGTTTAAACATACAATTTCTTAAATGAGATTGTCTCCTTACAAATAAGTTACTTGTCTGTTGTTATTAAATTATCGGCTATCACATGGGTGGGTGCGAGTGAAGCTGGGTCATCACTCAGACTATGTGACTCATTTTTTATTCAAACAACACATGGGTGAGGGGCTGGCAACCTATCACCCACAGTGGCTCATATTTGCTGGGGAGGTGTTATACACTGAGTAGATGACCAGTGTGCAGTGGGTATATGGAAGGACCCTGGCCTGGTGTCGTCTATCTGACTTAACCCTCAATGTGCGAATCCTTTGTCTTAGGCATCCACCGTGGGTTAAATTGTGATGCTTCATTGTAGACAAAGCAAGATCTGTGTGCACTCTTTTCTGTGGACAAAGTGTGGCGGTAGGACACTTAATTATAACAGGTTGCAGACTGAATCTTTTTCATAGATATGTGTTTGATAGACTACACCTGGACACAGTTCTTCCATAATTATACACTGAGTCGATGACCAGTAGGCAGTGGGTATATGGAAGGACCCTGGCCAGGTGTAGTCTATCTGACTTAACCCTCAGGTATGCAAAATAACCAATGTGTGAATCCTTTGCAAGATCTGCGTGCACTCTGTCTTGTATGGTTTTGGACAGATTGAATTGAAGCCATTGAATTTTATGGACGATATGTTACAGTTTGATGTGAACAAACTGTATTTGCAGACACTTTGTGATAGTTGATTGGGGACTGATTCTATTCTGTGGACATTTTGTGATGTTGAGTGTGGGTAAAGTGGAAGACTGTGGAAAAACTGTATTTTTGAGATAGAAGGCTGTAGACATGATATAGACATTTTGTTACATGTGGACAATACTATGCACAACACCTCCTCATTCTCCTCCTGAAATCTCCTTACCATATACATCTAATTAACCCTTTACAGAAGGATGTCCCTAAGAGATAACAATTGTCGTCATAATGTAACCAGTGTTGCACTTATTTAATGTTGACCCTTTGAAGTGTCTTAATCCGATAGGGTTGGCATGCTTGAATACTGCTCATATACTATATATATATATAAATATAGATCTGCTGTTATTCATTGACGAAGAAGTATGATCACATGTATGTCATACATTGTACACATCAACAAGATCTGGTCAATAAAGTTTAAATGTTGTATTTAAAAAAAAACGGTTCCAAGCTGTACTGTCCCAGATGGTCTATTGGTTAGCGCTCTCACTTCCCACTGCGGCGGCCTGAGTTTGAAACCCCGACCAGTCTGGTATGTTTAGTCGATGTAGGTCAAGTTTAAGTTTAAGACCAGCGGCCTGAACTGCTGGCAAGTTGATCATGGACGATATCTTTTTTTTTCATTGACTTCGTTTGGGGGTTAGAATACATTATTTTAAATGGAAACAAAGCCTAAGCACTACAAAACATCCTATATTTACATGTACAATAGATGAATAAGGCCCTATCCCCCAAAAAAATCTGGCTGAGGCTTTCTAACATGATGCAAAATTGAGACGCTAAAAAGTTGGCCACTTGGCTTGACTTCTTGACAGTGAGATTTTTTCATTGTAAATCGGACGGTGTCAACACGCAGACTTTTTTTTTTTTCATAAAGGGTCTCGACGAAATACAGGGCCTCTTGAGGTGAATCTGTCCGGGAAATACGGAACTTAAACAAATCCTTTATACTTATTCATTTTAAGTATAAATAGCTTTGTCCATTGCAATCATCTATGGCTAAATCAGGAAAATACATAGTTTTACACAATTTATTGACAAACATATTTGTGACATTTACTAGGAAAAGGGACCTTAGTGTACCCTGCACTAAGGTCCCTTTTCGCTTTTCATGTTTAGAAACTCAAATTATTTTAGTTTAGTGAACCCTAACATGTGACTGGACATTCGGTTCTGCTAGACTTGTAAATCTGCTGGACCGGTGGCGTTTTAGGAGGGAGTTGCCACTGTCCTGCGGGTTTTCGTAAAGACTGTATATACATATGCTAAAGTTCATACTAGGTATGGTACTATAATATCTCTTAAATCTGACCTTCTTGGTATGTGTTTGCAGAGATGAGAAGTGAATTATACCAAACCAAAGCCTGGGAATTACCAAATTTATCTGTATTTTTTAAGATGTATTCATGAAATAATTTTCTAAAATATATAGAGTATAACAACACACAAAATAAAGCTGATAATTATTTTCTTACAGGAATCCATGTGCCTGTTTAGCAATAAAAATACCCCTTCCTAGAGGGAGTTTGACTTTGCCTGTTTGTGTCCAATATCCATTGTCATGAAGGCATGCTAATGTTTTAAGAAGATTCCAAAAGTTTGAATGGACCCCGAATACAAGGGCATCTTGGGGGTTCTAGATATTAATTTTGGTGTGTGCCCATGTTTTAGGATCTAAATACATTGTTTGAGCCTGTCTCTAACGAAAATTGATTCAGGGGACCAAGTCATTCCGTCACGAATTCATTGTAAGTGGGGTAGGAATCATTTATATTGAGTTAAGTCCATGTTAATGTGCGTTGCTAGGCAAATAAATAGGAGCAATGGATGTTACCAGGTAACTAATTCTCTTAGAAACAAACGGAAGACACCATCATAATCCTTGGTGTCACTTTGGTGGGGGTAGGATTCATAAAAATACAATTAAGGACCCTGTAAATGTACTTTGCTAGGCAAATAACCAATAGGAATGACTATTGCTTGGCAGATGAACGGTAATAGTGGCTGTTTCTAGGTAACTCATTCTCTTAGAAATAACGAAAGAGACCACCAGAATCCTTGGTGTTCAACTAAGAGCCCTGTAAATGTGTGTTGCTAGGCAAATAAACAGTGAGAACGATTTTTGATAGGCAAATATTTGAATTAGCAACCAGAAAATAGGCTTATTAAAGTCAGAAAGGTGCATTTATTGGGAATGGGAAACAATGGGCTATACATTTAGGTTGCTAAGGAAAACTGCTGTTGCTAGGAAACCATTTATCCTGGCAAGAATTCATGGGCACTGATACATTCTTTAGGGTTAACATAGGGGGGATAGTTTTCTATGCAACTTCTCTAATACAAATATCTATACTAATTATTGAAGCTTTTGGTGATTTGTAGGGTTGCTAAGAAAGTAGAATTTCCAGTTAACAATACGGGTCAATTTTAAGAATAACCCATACCAACTTTCGGGTATCACAATTAACAGCAGGCAGTAGTGAATATTAGTTCTTCCTTCAACTACCAGGGGGCAGCACTGAGTCAGTAGCACACAATGAATTGTTCTGCACTGACTGTTCCGCTTGTGTATGGTGCCCATTCTCCTACCCACGGGTAGCAAGCACAAGAAACACTAAGTGGAATAAGTACATGTATAAGTGTAAGATTATAGCAGAACTGAGATGCTACATTGCACATCCTCTCCAATGTCTTAAAGGTGAACCAGCAGGCAGCAAACTCTACTCCTTTTAATTTCATTTTAGATAAACATGTTGAAGTTGGATGAATTGTACACAATATCAATAATGTAATGAAATATACTTATTTCTATAGTATAGCAGGAGTATAGTAGGCTCAAATCATCACTTTGGATTACTTAATATGAATGTTCATTTGACATATTTTTGGTGGAGTAATTTATTTATATAGTTTCCTGACCTAGGAGATGCACACTTCCATATAATAACGTAATTATACTATTTTAATTGATAGCTTGAAGGGAGCAGCTACTCCCTGATTGTCCTCAGCCCTGTGATCATAAGACAATGATGCATTTGCACTAATCAATTATCATCAGAGCTAATGAGGCAGCTGGCTACTGTGGGCATAAATACCTTCTCATGAATAAATATGTTGTTAATTTTACAATCAACCATAATTACATGGCGGTGTATTATGCCTTAAACTACTGAGGGGAGGGTATATTACGGCTGATGATTACAGTGAGTACAGTATTTCTATCTTCCTGTGGATGTGCATTTGATCTATTATATAATTAACTATAATAAGCTGATCATGAACAGATAGGGGCTGTGCGCATCTTTCACCATATAGCTGGTAGCCCTCTGTTTGGTAGGGAGTGGTCATTATTTGCTAAAGAGGTAGAGTTAAACATTTTGAAAAATGTGTTTAAATCGTCCTCCCTCACCCGACAGTGCAATAGTCTTAACTTGTGACTTAATACCATTGTAATGGAGCAGAGGTCATATTTTAGGAACAGTGCTAAGGATGTTTACGGATTTGCAAGTGAGTTTGTTTAATATCTTTTCAGTCCCGCTAAAATGGGGGTGAAATGCAATACTATTTGGTGCCCCCCTCTCAAGTTCTCAGCCTTTCCCAAGTCACCAATTGCCTCCATCCATGTTCGAATAAAATCATCAACTCAATAATCAACATCTAGCATGTGTTGGTAAGGTTAATAGTTTGATGGTAACACATTTTGAAGCTGACTACACCGAAACTTCATATCTGAGCCAACATTCACCTTGTTGACAAATACAATAGGGTCTTTTCCTGATAATATCTCTAGTAAACTATACTAACATACTAAAACAATCTTTGCTTGGTCCTTTGTCCCCCCCCCGTTCACCAACTGCCCCCCCCCCCTCTTCTATAGAAATTGATCACTCCCATAACCAAGATTTTCTACATCAATCTGCTGACATATCAGTACCATGTAAATCTGACTGTAAGCTATTTGACAGTAATTATACCTCTTTAAACCTACTTACTTACCTTGACCTACAGTAGTCTCATGGGGCAGGTATCTGACTAGGAGATCAGAAGATCTATATAATTATGTAATTACACTTTTCTATTAACGGCTAACAAGGAACAATTACTCCCTGATTGCCCTCAGCCCTGTGATTATACAACAATGACGCTTATTCACCAATCAATGTTAATCAGACCAAATTAGGCTGCCGGCTACCACGGGTAATTATACCTTCTCATGAATAAATATTTTGTTCATTTTGCAATCAACTGCAATTGGCAGTGTGTTATGGTGTAAACCACCATCTGGAGGTAACGTGTAGCTATATATCTGCTGATAATTACTGTACAGTAATTGTATCTTCTCATGGATCTGCATTTGATTAATTACAAAATCGACAATAATTAGGTGATCATGAACCAATAGGGCAGGTTGCAAATGAAATGACCTTTATGTCTAGCTCTAACCACAAAGCTGGTGGTCCTTTGTCTGTAGGGAGTGGTCATTATTTGTTTCAAGATGGAGTTGAAATTGATTGTTAAGACATCCTCCCTTCATTTACTCCCTCCATATATTTTGGTATTCCTTGTGTTTTTATATATACTGGGTAGTTATTGGTGCAATGTTCTTAACTTTTGATTTAAAACTATGACCCTGGGGAAGTGGTCATATCTTAGCAACAGGAGGATGTTTATGGTTTTGCATGTGAGTGTACAGATATCCTCTCAGTCCTGCTCAAACTGGGTGAAGTACAATATCATTTGATGCCCCCTCTTAAGATCTCATGAACCCCTTCCTATTCACCAAATGCCCTCACCCACAGTAGAAGGAAATGGTCTATTCAAGGTCAACAGTTTAATGGTAACATATCTTGAAGCTGGCTACTGATGTCCCTAGTAAACTATAATTTAAGATATGGAAAAATGTTTGGTGCTCCATCTTTTTGTTAAGTTGTCTGACCCCGAGTTTACCAACTGGCCTCCCCCCCCCCTCTTTATATTAAATGACCACTCCCATAACCAACATTTTCTACATCCATTTCTTAACATGTCACTACTACATAAATCTTGTTACAGATGACCCCGTAGCTATTCAGCAAGTGTAGGCTACCCCATTAAACCTTTCCTCTCATCACGAACATGCCCACCATTAGCTGATGAGAACAGTGTTAGACAGCTCACTGTAGACCTCGGTGAGTACGCTGCTTCAATGACGGCCAGCAAGGACTCTACAATGCCCATGATAATGCAAATAGAGAGAGACCAGCATATAGACAACAATGAGTTTGTGTTTCTCAGTATCTTAAAGTGGCATTCTCACCAAGCATTTCCCACTCACAAATCTAGTACTGTTCTAGTCTGCTATGTAGTAAGTGTGAGTGGTGAGAATGCCCCTTTAACTCTTTGATGTCTATACAGTGCATTACTGACATCAAAGACATGGTGCATTCAAGCGCTATGCAGGCCTCAAAGAGTTACGATTTAAGACAGTAGCAATTAGAGATCCATACATGTAGGAGACTGGCTAAGTGGTGGCATAGTCACACACGTATTCCCTTTGCATATAGGCCTACTCAACTGGTGCCAATCTTAAAGCTGCCCCTGTGCACGTCTACAGTAGGGAATCAACTGCAATTATATAGCAGTGTATTATGCCGTAGACCGCCGTGTGGTGGTGACATATAGGGTATTTTATGGCTGATTATCACTGTGGGTCCAGTAATTGTATCTTCTCATGGATGCGCATTTGGTTTATCACATAATCAACTATAATCAACTGATGATGAACACATACAACTAATTTGTGCAGTTACAAAGATGAGATCACAGGTACTCAAATGGCTCAGAGGGAGATTATTAGCATGCACTTGCAGTCAATTGAGTAAGCAGATACTTTAGTATGTGAGCAGGACCAATTATTGGCCACGGTGTTATCACAATTCCCCCTGATGAACATTGATTGACCACTTAATATCATAACCATATAATAAGGGCCAGCTGTGGGCAATAATGGACTATTTGCTGTCAGTGTCAGTTCAGATAGCGTCCTCTGTGATGGGAGAGTTTCCCATCATTTAAGCAATCAGTAAGATAAAATCACATAATGTCACAAGGCCTACAGGTATCACCATTTAATTGCATAATTACAATTATTACCCACAGTAATCAACTATACTCTACTGATCATGAACAGACACGGGCTGGGTGCATCTGAAATGTAGTCTGTGTCTCACATTCACCCCACAGTTGGTAGTCCTGTGTTTGCTAGGGAGTGGTCATTATTTGCTAAAGAGGTCAAGTCACACATTTAAAAAAAAAGTGTTTTAGACATCCTCTCTTACCTGTCAGTGTCAAACATTTTAGTATCTCCCTTTAGATACTTATTGTATCCCTACTGCATATTATTATATATCATATATTGGGAGGTTATGCATGCAATAGTTTTAACTTGTGATGTAACACCATAACCATGGTTCAGTGGTCCTATTTTAACAACAGGAGGGTGTTTATGGTTTGCCATGTGAGTGTGCATATATCTTTTCAGTCCTGCTAAAATAGGGAATACAATATTATTTGGTGCCCTGTTCTCAATATCTTAGCCTTTCCCAATTCACCAACTGTCCCCACCCATGTAAAATAAAAAGATCAATTCAGCAATTATGTTGGTGAGGTTAACAGTTTGAAGGTAACACAATTTGAAGCTGTCTACTCCATAACTTCATATCCGAGCCAGCAATCACCTTGTTGATAAAATATGATAGGGTAATTTCCCTGATAATATCCCTACAAAACTATACTAACATATTGAAACATGTTTGGTACCCACTTTTTCTTTGGTCATTTTTACCCCAGTTCATCGACTGCCCCCCCCGCCTTCTTTGATGGAAAATGATCACTTCCATAGCCAACATGTTCTACATCAATTTGCTGACATAGCACTACTACGTAAATTTCAATATAGCTGACCTAGTAAGCTATTTGACAGAAGGTGCACCTCCTTAAAGCCTCCCTATCACCACTAACATGCCACCAGTTATATGATGAAAAAAAAAACAGTGTTATAGAAAACTCCATATAGACCATGTGGAGTATTCAAAATTGCCCATAATGAGACACAATTTTGCAACAAGCTCTACATGGAAAACCATGAGTGTATGTTCTTTATCTTTTTTATCTAGAAATGCAGGAAGAGTTATACGGTTTGAAACTAGGGTGACTGTGCCCCTATTGTCCGTGCCATACTATTGCTGTCATAGGGCAGGGGCCTGTACCTCAAAACCTAATACTTAATGAACCGGATACCATTCAAAGGAATAATGTCAGTGTGTATTATCTTGATAGTTATTGCAATAAACTTCTGTTTTGAAAGGTTTGAGCAAGAAACTAAAAACTAACATTATCCAACAAGTTATTATCAAACATAATGATCACTCACCTTGATCATAATAATCATTATCATTATATTTATATGTGAAGCACCTGCACATATACTAGTGTTAGTTCTTCTGTGATGAGCAGTACGAGTTGACGCTTTAATGCAGCATATCTAGTCTGCTTTGCTAGATGCAGCCAGGTGTATGGAAATGTAGGCTAGGTCAAATCTAGGTCAAGTATCCTCTTTTCTGTATTTCTTCATGAGGCCTATAAGCTCAAAAATTAATCTTTTAGTATTCAGAAAATGACTATTTGGAATAAGGTTAGTACCATCGGGGCATCTTATGTTAAAATATTAGGACAATTGGCCAAGTGGAACTACTTTTTTTTTCAAAGCAAGAGTTCACGTTATAGACTTTCCTAAACACAAAATTTACCCTGACAAATTAAAAGAGACCAGAAATGAGGAAAATGAGGTGATAATTAACAATTCTACGAGTATTTTCCATTTCAACATTTTCCAAGTGAAGAGTTTAGTTCCAAAACGCAAAAAAAAATGCCAAAAAAACCCAGCAAAAAGCTGCCTACAAAACATTACCAAGCATTTAAAATTGTATAGTATTATATAGTTGATATCTAATTTAAATGTTAATTTTCTCAATTCATTTTATTTACATTTGATTCAACAACAAAATATGAAAAATATCATTAGAGTGAATATCGCTTTATATAATGTTTGTTATATATCAAATGAAAGCTCTTGATGAGCTGTACACAAATATGGCAATATCACAACATGTTATGTGCGACTTCCCACCCATTTTGTTAGAACGGGTCTCATATGGATGCAATGTGCAGTATAAGTATCTCCTCTATAACCCTTTGTGGGTGAGCATCAACTATAGTTGATGCCATGGCTGGGTGAGCATCGACCTTAGTTGATGCCATGGCAGGGCGAGCATTGACTATAGTCATCCTAAATCTATTGGATTTAGTAATGCATCATCCTTAGGGGAAATTTCTGCTAAATTCCTCGTCCTAACAGCAAGCCATAACACATTTTGGTCGTCCTCAAAGGGTTAACCGGTGATTTCATGACAAAAGTGGTTTACTGTGTGAAATATGATATATATGGACACAAAAATGTTTTGTTTTGTTTTTTTAAACAAATTAGGGACTTCACAAATATTTCATAGGTGTCAAATTTATGAGCTATTAGTTATTAGTAATTGAAAACATTTTACTTTTCACTTACCAATTCTTCAGAATGAGAAATACACTGATGTAATTATCTCAAAACTCAAGCATTTTTACTTAAATCATGCTCTCTGGTGACCCCTGGTGGCCAAAGCCAGTACTAAAGATCGCCCGCATGTGGGCCTTTTGGCTAGTTGGGTCACATAAGCCTACTTGCAGTTTACAAGAAAAAGACTCATTTTTCAAATTAACAGTGTTTCTGAGAAGACCAGTTCTGTGCGAGAATAATACATTTTGATCTACAAGCATCAGGTAATAGATTGTTTTTGTCACTTCATACATTCCAGCAAGTAGTTAGACATCCAGCGATCAGGTTTGTCTTTGATATATATATTCTCGTCAATGTGAGCATATAGGTGCCCTCCTCTGTAAATGCTAATTCTATCAGACCTGAACAAATTATACTTTGGGTACATACATGGGTCAAGTCACTGACTTGTGTAGGTATTGGATTGGGGGGGGGGGGGACTAATCTGAAAACGTTTAAAACAAGTTTATTATATTGAAACGTAGGGTAGGTTCAACCTAAGTCAAACTCATACCTTGAGTCAACCACTTTTGACATGAAGTTACAAGTTAAGAATGCATCTGGTGACAATAAACTCCCACTGATTTAAGAATTGAAGTATTTTGCAAATATAAACTGCACATTGCATCTGCGTCATCACTCTTTATACTGTAAAATCAGTCAGAAGTACCCCTGTTTGACCTGTTTTGACAAACAGATAATGAAAATCTCTCCACTGTTCATACTCTTTGGTAGTTGATTTTAAATATTTGTCCCTTCCATACACAGTGTTGATTGGTTTTGTGAGCTGGGTATATGTCTAAATTACACAAATCATGACTTTATTGAGCAAAATTAATTTTTCTAAATTATTTTTAGGACTGATTTCATAAGGTATACCCATCTCACCTTAAGTCAGCCATGAATTCACCCTAAGTCAGCCACCTCATACCCTTAGTCAACCATGGGGTTTTCTTCTCTGGAATCCCCACTGGAATTCTCTCACCCTAAATTTCTGTCTGAGAATTCTCCCCCTACCCTTGTGAAAAATTGCTCCTCCCAGAATACCCTCTTTTGCTACAGGGTTAAGGATAGTAGGCCGACTTGTGTAGCCCAGGTAGAAAAATATCATGATAAATATTATGATTTATCACGTTGAATCATGGTTTATCATGATCTATCATGATAAATCATATTCAAGCATGTTTTCTTCTACCAAGAATAACCATGATTAATCATACTTTATCATGATATTACCACTTGAGGGGCAAAATTGTGATAAACCATGTATTCTTGGATCATGATAAATCATACTTTATTGTGATATTACCTGTTGAGAAGGTAAATCATGTTTAATTATGTTTCCTCCTACCATGGTTAATCATGATTAATCATGCTACATTATGATCTTACCTCCTGAGAGGCGAAATCATGATATATTATGTTTTCCTATTTCATGATATGTCATGATAAACCATACTTTATCATAGTCTAACCTCTTGAGAGGGAAAATATGATTTATCATGATTTTTACCTAATCATATTTAATCATAATTTATCATGATTTATCATGATTTTATCCATTGGGAGAGTAAACATGATTTACCATGATTCTACCTGACAATGATTAATCATGATGAATTATGATTGGTCATAATCTCACCCAATGAGACAGAAACCTGTTTTATCATGATTTTACCTTAACATAATTAATCATAATATTTCATGATTTATCATGATTTTACACATTGAGAGATAAAACATAATTCATCACGATTTTATTTGATTATGATTAATCATGGTGTATCATGACTCATTATGATCTCACCCAATGAGAGGAAAACATGATTTATCAGGATTTTACCTTACCATAATTGATCATAATAGTATCATGATTTATCATGATTTTACGCATCGAGAGGAAGCATGATTTATCATGATTTTATTTGATCATGATCAATCATAATATATCAGGAATTATTATGATATCTCCCATTAGTGGGGAAAACATGCATTTATCTTACCATGATTAATCATGATATTTCATAATATATCATATCACACTTTGAGAGGAAATTTACAGAGATCTAGAGACCTAGTCAGGGGAGTTAGGGGACCCTTATCCTGTTATTATACATTATTTTGATGACAGCTATAGGGGTACAACCCGTCATACTAAATAGGGGAGTTAGGGGACTGTAGTATTTCCCGCACATGTGAACCCAGTAGTACACTGTAGTTTATTTTACTATAGTATACTATGGTATTTCCCGCACACCTTGACTCTATTAAACTGTAGTATATTATTCCACTATAGTATATTATAGTTCTTCCAGCACACCTTGATAATATAGTAGATGTAGCTGTAGTTTTACTTAAGTTTAATATAGTATTTTCCAGCTCCCTCCCCGGCCTACCCAGCTCCTTCCCGGCCTATCCAGCTCCTTCCCGGCCTGTCCAGCTCCTTCCCAGCCTACCCAGCTCCTTCCCAGCCTACCCAGCTCCTTTCAATTAAGATCAATCAGTGTCCACATGCATAGCGAATTTGAAGTGTTGGAGTGTAAACTATAGTGATTACTACTATAATTTACTATAGTATTTCCCGCATGTTCATACTCAAGTATACTATATAGCATTATAATTATCACAGGGAAAAAAGAAAAATATGACCATAATGCTGACAAGGTATCAGACTAGATTCTAAGGTCATTGACAACTATTTTGTAATAATTCATGTCTTTTTCATATTTTGTTTGGGTAACACTTCTTCCATCCCCCCCCACCCCTATGTTCGCACCTTCCCTCACCTGCCAGGTGCGACCCATGGAACAATAGGCCCCTAAGACAATAGCCATGCCCCCATACAACCAGAGGTGTTAGATGAGGGTTATTTTTTAACAGCTTGACCAGAACACCACAAGGCAGCAGACTGACAACATGTACATACCTACAAGGCTACATGATAAGATACCCAAGGTGAGTGTATAACAATAGTCGATTTAATATGCATGTACATGTACTAAGGATACCGCTCAAAATAAGAATGGTACTAATTAAAGCTAAACTATGTCGTCAATGGTGTAATAGTATGATTAGTTGGAATATACACATAACATATACATATATACAGTAGGTTATCAATATAACATTGCACCTGCGACTCATAATTGGTCAAATTGAACCTCATTAATGAAATATATGAGTATTTTTATATCTATACATATATGATTTGTTCTGATTGAGATATTTTTCAATATATTTATTTACAAGTTCACATGTGTTTTTTCAGGGCCGGGAGGAGCGTCCAGATAGCCGGGAGGAGCGTCCAGAGGGCCGGGAGGAGCCTCCAGGGGTCGGGAGGAGCCTCCAGGGGGCCGGGGAGCCTCCAGGGGGCCAGGGAGGAGCCTCCATAAGTTTGGAATCGCACACTTATAAAATGATGTTGAATAAAACTGAAAAAAAGTGATACCTGTCCCAGCCCAAACCCCTCATCTGTATACTGTAATATATTACAGTGTCAGTAATATGCCACAATCACTGTCGTTAACTATAGTAAACTTACTCTAGTACACTTTAGTAGGTGAAAACACTATAGCAAATCTACTGTAATATACTACAGAATACTGTAATATACCACAATAAATACTGCAATTTACTAGAGTAAATTTACTACAGTATACTATAGTGTGTGGAAACAATTTTATAGTGATTTTACTATAGTATACTACAGTCGTTACTATAGTAAACTACAGATTACTGTAATATACTACAGTAAAAAATGTAGTTCACTATAGTTACTTTATTACAGTAAACTGTAGTGTACTATAGTGGACGAAAACACTATAGTAAATTTACTACAGTGAACTATAGTGTCAACTATAGTTTTACAACATGAACAGTATTTTTCTACCTGGGTCGACCCTCACCCCGGTATTATACTTCATTTTGAAGATATATAGAGGGGTACAACCCGTGATACTAGTCAGGGGAGTTAGGGGACCCTCATCCCGGTATTATACATTATAGTGAAGACATCTAGAAGGGTACATCCCTTGAAACTAACCAAGGAGGTTATATTATTGCATTCTCATAGAAATGCTTTTTATGATAACAGGGAGAAAATAAAAATATGTCCATAATGATAATAATGTACACTGTATAATGAACATAACCATGTACTTTTATATTCTCCAGAGCAAGTCCTGCATACCAGCCGTGAAGTATACCAGTCAGGGGAGTTAGGGGACCCTTATCCCGGTATTATACATTATTTTAAAGACATCTAGAGATGTACAACCCGGGATAGTAGTCAGGGGAGTTAGGGGACCCTTATCCCGGTATTATACATTATTTTAAAGACATCTAGAGGTGTACAACCCGGGATAGTAGTCAGGGGAGTTAGGGGACCCTTATCCCGGTATTATACATTATTTTAAAGACATCTAGAGCTGTACAACCCGGGATAGTAGTCAGGGGAGTTAGGGGACCCTTATCCCGGTATTATACATTATTTTAAAGACATCTAGAGGTGTACAACCCGGGATAGTAGTCAGGGGAGTTAGGGGACCCTTATCCCGGTATTATACATTATTTTAAAGACATCTAGAGGTGTACAACCCGGGATAGTAGTCAGGGGAGTTAGGGGACCCTTATCCCGGTATTATACATTATTTTAAAGACATCTAGAGGTGTACAACCCAGGATAGTAGTCAGGGGAGTTATAACACTGCTAAAACTGCCTCTTATTGTCACAGAGAAAAATAAAAATATGTCCATAATGCTACCAATGTATAGAATCAGATAAAAATGTCCTTGACAATTAATTCATAATAATAAGGAGGTGTATAATTTCAGTTAGTTATCACCCCCCCCCCCACCACCCAACCACCCATTGTGGTAACAGGGCTTTCTGCAGCTAGCTGTGAATACACCACCATAAGACAATAGCCCATGCAGCCAGCCTCAATGTGGGTGTGAGGTAATGGTTATTTGTAAACAGGGTGACAGGGGATATACATACATGTGCATGTATATTACATGTGCAAGTATATTACATGGTCTACGTATGTGTATTAATGCAATCTGTTTAATAACTATTATCTATGTACTAAACGTAATGCTGAAACATGGCATATATATATATGTTTATAATATACACATACATAATATCATAATATAATATATTCATTATGTATGAAAAGCTTTTATATTCTAAAGGCTTTTTATCTTAAATCATTCAGTGCTTTTCTATTTCCCATAGGAGAAAGTTACAGCAGGAGCCGGCTCTGCCTTCCAGAGACCTGCCCTTCTTTCCACAGACCGGTCCTGCCTTCCACAGACTGGCCCTGCCTTCCACAGACCGGCCTTGCCTTCCAGAACCAGCTAACCATTAAATGATGGAATTGATGAATGAATGCATTGACCACTCTCCCCATCCCCACCCAACCCCCACAATAAACATAATTATTGTCTATCCACATTGAAAGAAGAAATCGTGATATTTAAAAATGTTTTATCATGATATATGATGATGTTGAGGCCATGATATATCATGATGACTATCATACTATACATCATGATATAGTAAAAAGATTTGTCATACTCATCATGTTAAATAAATCATTGTTCTTTCACGGAAATCATGATTTTTATACCATAACACATCACAATCATAAGATATGATAAATCATGCTAAATATCATATTAAATAAATCATAGTTTTCATGATTTTAGACCATGATATATCATGATAATAAGCATGATTATATCATTATAAACCATAATTATATCATGATATATAAACATAACGCATAATAAATCATGATATATCTTGGCAAATTTACTGTGGTAAATCACCTTTTAACATCAGAAATCATGCTTAAATAGTCATGTTGTTTTCACGGAAATCATACTTTCAAAAACATGAAATAATATTATACTTAATTTGATTACATCATAATACTTATCATGATGAAATATATTTCATCATGGTTAATATCATGATAAAGCATAATAAATCATGATAAATTACGATTCATCAACGGACATTTCATATGGTAAACCATATAATAGCATGGTTTATTATGGTCTTCATCATGATAGATCATAATATTACCATGATATATTATGCTTTACAAATCATGATATCCGTGAAAAACGATTTTTTCAATACAATAAAATCATAATATTTATTATGATATTTTTCTACCTGGGAGTGTATAGAGGGCAAGGGTGAAACACAAAATGAGGGGGGAAAAGGGGGTGAGTGGGCAGAGCCCCTAATATATTCAATAGAACTCAAAACTGCATGTCTATAAAGTTATATTTAGTCCTTATTGCTCATACAAATAATATTTACTTGTATTGATAGCTCATAATGCAGTTATATTCACCTGAGTTACAGTACTGACTTCGTCTTTATTATTTCATATTCAACAAATTGTTTTCTTCTCTATTGTTATTGTAACATATTGATATATGATGCATGCATTCATCCATTGAGGAAAATTGAAAAATTACTGGTTTTTACCACATATTTCTGGTGGTTGTAATATGGCTGACCCAAGTTGCATTTTGGCTGACTTAGGGTGAAAAGGGGCAATTCTGAATACTCTGATAAATCATGGAATCAAATACTGTAACTTGACATATTACATTGTAAGACATCATGAATGTTACTTTCCAGAGTAATACCTAAAGTTTGGTTCAATTCTGAAGTATATGCACAAACAACTTTAGGAGCAATTAGACCTGAAAGGTAGCTCATGAAAAAACATGGATTAGACCGGTTGAAAATGATGAACCTACCCTATATGTCTTCGCTTCTCAGAACAGCTTTCTATACATCCCAAACCCTAGCAGTTCAGTTTTAATCACGTCGTGAAGTCAATCGTCCGTGTTACGTGAAACTCCGCCACAATAATAATATAAATATGTGATAACTACTCTTAAATACATCACAGGCGCTCTTGATTTAGTTTACAATCTGCTGTCACATGTACAAAAATATTCACATCATTAGATCACTCTAATACCCTCAACGCATAAGGCAAACATGTTTCCTACATGGATAATACAGCATGACATATATCTGATATCTTTAACTGTTGACTAGTAGCCTCTCTCCAACACACTATTAAGACCACACTTTCATGGCAGAGTTTCATGTTTCGCAGAAATACACATAGGTAAAGATACAAGGCTCTTACTACCTTCAAACTACTCAGATCCTTTGGAAATGTGCTCTTCATGTAGATAACTACTGTGGCAACTGTTAAACATGTGTTTTTTTTAACAAATTTAAACTTAATTGCTTGAAAAATTTACATGAGTGTGACGAGTTTTCTCGGTAGTCCGTATGAGTGTATGTATCACAAGATATTATTTCCTGAAAAACCTTTACGGTAGTACGGTAAATATGGTACCTACAAGGATGCGTCAAGCAACAAAGTAGTGATAGGCTCGTCAGTAGAACTGTTGTATGAGCCATACCACAGGATAGATTACAGGAATTAAACATAGTTGACATAAACAAATGTATAGCAAGATGGACGGTATTACTGAATAACTTTAAGTTTCTTGCAGACATTTAAGTGTAAATGCTTAAAACCCTTATACATACAGAATTATTAGAATTCTTTCATTCTCAATCATCCAATTTAACAGGAATGGTGTCATTTAGGGCCTGACGGGCTGAGATTTTGAAGGATGAAAAGTCCTCAATACCTCTATCAGATACAGTTTGGGAGTTCCATCTATGTGCACAGGTGACCATTGGCGATTTTGCAAAAGCAGCGCAATGTATTATAGGGTAGTATAGTAATGTGCTCTGGTTGAGCCTAGTGGGTCGGGCAGTTTATTTTTACATATTTTTCTTGTGTGGATCTTTTAAATGCATACAGTTTAACATGATAATCCCTTCTCTCTGACAGAGTGGGCAGTTGGGCTGTCCTGTGCACTTCTATGGTCGGAGTTAACATATGCAATCTAAAACATGTTTTTAAACATCTGTTTTGGCATCTTTGCAACTCAGCTAGGAGGTCAGCATTAGTGTTAGTGTACAGGATATCTGCATAATCAATAATGGGTAATAAATATGTTAAAAAGACTTTTCTGAGAATCTTTTCAGACATATAGTCCTTGACCATATACAACAATAGAGACTTGAAATTAACGCTTTTAATTAACAGTCTGGTGTGCTGACAAAAGTTTAGCTCTTCATCAACGGTGACCCCAAGGTATTTGTAAGAAATTACTGATTTAAGGGTTTTATTATTTAAGGAAATTTTGGGTTTGGCCAATTTTGCTAGAGTTTTTGAAGAGGCAAACGTCATAACTTTTGTCTTAGTTTCATTCATAGTTAATTTATTTCGTGAAGACCAGTTATAAAATGATGTCAAAGCGATTGTTAAACTGTTAGAAAGTGCTTGGAAATTTTTTCCTGAGACATATAGAACTGAGTCGTCAGCATATAGCATAGTTTTATGGGTGTCTTGGGCCAAAATGCAGTCATAATAATATGAGACATTTAATATGAGACATCTCACCCTTTTAGAGTATGCACCAAATATAATTGTCTTCATCCATGTCATTTAGTCACATTTTAAAATTATAAATATATCCATTTCTAAATTCATAAATCCAGTTTTAATATTAACAGTTTTATTTCTTATACTTCTGGCATACAAGTGCACCAGAGAAAAGCCCTTTTCAAAGGTTGGTGTATCACCCATCAGTTCAAAATCTGCCTGACACCAGTATAATCTAGTATTTGTCATACCAAGAAAAAATACAAATAATGACTCACCGAGATGAATGTAGAGTAAGAAAGGAAAAGAAAAAAACACCTCCCCCTGCATAGGCATCCGGCTCTGTTGGCCACCTGGGGCGCACCAAGATGCTTGAGGTATTAGTGAATGGTTTCTCGTTCCAAACTATCTTACGTTAGATTTAAATAGGCTTACTTTTCATGTAGGGTTTTGGATAGAATGCCTAACAGACAAAATACAATTTGAGGTATGACTATTTTTCAATCAAACAGATTATCACACAATATTTTCTTAAACATGCAAGCAGTTATTTCAATATGCACCTTTAGTGTGCCATACCTGATGTAGTGCGAGTACACCTTTCACCCCACTGACGCATTATGCTCTTTGGTACAAATGTCAAAAACCTTCATGTAACTGGTACCAGTACCCTTCCCATTCTTATAAGCTCAACTGTTGTATAATACATACACGTACACGTGAAAACACCACAAATTGTAGAACCATCATTAAACTATTACTGGTACCATTTACAGTCTTATAAGCTAAACAGTTATAATATATAATACATATAGACCTGAAAACACCACCTTAAAAGAACACTTCATTAACCAGTTACTGGTTCAATTCACAATCTTATAAACTCAACAGTTATATAATACATATGCACCTTGTTTGTGAGTTCTCATGGTAGGCAGTCTCATCCAGTGCCCTGCTGTTGGTTGTCTCCACCTTTCGTTTCTTCCAGGGTTTCTGAGTGTGTGCTTGCAGTATCTTCACAAGCATTTTCTGTGTTTTCCAGGTTATCTTCTAAGTTACCAACATTGTCAGGGTTGTCATCAGAGTTGTCATAATCAGGGTTATCAGGGAGGGGAGCGTTTTCACGTCTGATCCATTCTACGATTAGTCCATGTAGATTAGCAGATATAAAGTATAAATTACAGATATATTACTATCTATTACAGTACAGGTAAGTACATGTGTCTAAGATTATAATGGCATAACCAGGATTATAGAGATTATAATTTTCTCTACAGTATAGCATATGTACAGAACGCTTAAATCATAAAATGATATTAATTGATATGAATGTTTATTTTACAATTTCTTGTTGAAGTCATTTATCTAGATACTAACCTTGCCCTGCTGTACCTCCAGTGGGTCAGACACCTGACTGGAAAACGGTGTACAACTGCTAAGTGTATCAATCCTGCTAGCTGTTGTAACTACACTTAGCAGTCAACCATCCAACTGCTAACTGTATCAAAATGATTGTATGTGTATCAAATTATGTGTATCAAAATGTGAGCTATCTGTATTAAGGAAAACTAGCAATTCTTTCCTTTAGTGTATCAATTGTTGCTCTTGCTTTCTTAAAGTGAAATTATTTTTGATTAAACTCGTACATGCAATGTGTGAAAGTGTTTAAGTGCATTTTAGATTGGAATATTTAAAATATTGCAAGGTCCAAAATGGCTTCCTAATAAACTTCCATTGATAAGTTAAAGACATTGCTACACATAGCAGTTGGTAAGGCAGCTGCTAAGTGTAGTAATGATTTCTATCAAGTAAAGATGCATAGCAGCAGTTTTGGCTTTAGCAAAAGTGCTATATTGGATTAGTAAAACCAATGATCTCATAGTTCACTGTTGCAAATCAATTCAAAACAAACCAACTCTATGACTCTATCTTTAGATTTTGTAAAAGATGTAACTTTAAGTCTGAAAATGGATTTCTACTATGATACAGATAAAATTTATTGATAGAGATAACACTTGTCCCTTTAGTGGACATCCCTGGTTAATACAAGTGTATATTATTCCAGGGTACACAATGATGGTTTATATATAGACCTCATCCGGCGATATAATATTATAATTTACATATAATGATATGAGAGATAACAGCACAATATGATCATGGGTGCATTATGCATGTGGCTGGATATGTACCTGCCCTTTTATTCAATAACAACACAGTACATTTTGAAATCCAAATGTGGTGGGAACAGTAGCATCCTTAGGGACCGCCTAACTGCCCCCTAGAGGGTGAAGGGAGAACTACCACTACCCCATACACAGTGGCGTTACATATAAGGGGGCGTGGTCACCTATACTAACCAATATACACATATAGCCACAAAGGCTCTTATATAGAAAATTAAGTGTAGTTCATACAGTTAGCAGGATTGATACACTTAGCAGTTGTACACCAGGGCACCTTTATGTAATTATGTACTTACACTATTCTAACTGACAGCTCAAGGGGGCCTACATCCTGAGTGCCCTCATTTGTGTGAAGAATGATGCTTATGTACCAATTAATGTTCTACAGAACAAGTTAGGCAGATGACTATTATGAGTATTAAAATCTTTTCATGAATAGATGATTTGTTCATTTTGGAATCAGTTGTAATTACATTGAAGTGTATTATGCCATAAACTGCAGCGTAGAGACTACTGATGATTACTATGGCTACAGTAATTGTATCTTCTCATGCATGTGCAGTTGATACATAATTGACTATAATTAACTGATCATGAGGAGAGAGGGACAGATAGGGTGCATCTGAGATGATATCTGCGTCCCACTTTCACCACTGAGCTGGTACTCCTATGTTATTTAGGGAGAGGTCTTTTTCTTATGCTTAAAAGGTGCAGATGTCCTCCCTCATCAATCAGGGCAAACCATATCAGTAGCTCTCTCGGGATATGTATTTACACTATCTGCATTTTTTGTATACTGGGAAGCAATACTATTAATTTGTGAATTACCAGGGGACAGTAATAATATTTAGCAACAGCAAGATGTTGTTTTGTATATGAGTGTGCAGATATCTTTCAGTCCCACTAAAATGGGGTAAAATGCAATATTATTTGGTGCTGCCTCTCAAGTTCTCCCCCCCCCCCTTCCACTTCACCAACTGCCCCCATCATCATTTAGAATATAATGATGAATTCAAAAATCAACATCCAGTGTGTTAACAGTTTGATGGTAACAAATTTTCAAACTTGTACTTTCCATACGCTTAACTTTAAGCCAGCAATCACCTTTTTGATAAACATCAAGGAGTTATTTTCCTGCCAATGTCACTATTAAACTATGCTTTCACATATTGAAACATGTTGGGTACCCGATTTCTGTTTGGTCATCTGTCCCCCTATTCCCAGTTTCCATATTTGCCCCTCCCCCTATTCTCTAGTAGAAAAATGATCACTCCAACAACGAAAATGTTCTACATCAATTTGCTGACATGTCACTACTATGTAAATCTCAATACAGATGACCTAGTAAGCTATTAGACAGTAATTGTATCTCCTTAAAGCTTCCCTCTCACCACTAACATGCCACCCATTACTTGATGAGTGCCTGTGCAGTATGCATCTTCAATAATGGCCAGAAAGGATTCTAAATTGCCCATAATTAGACACATAGTACAACAAACTCTTTATGGACAACAATCAGTGTGTGTTCTTAATGATCTCAACCATTTAATGCCCACACAGTGTATTATTGCAACCAAGGTCAAGTTGCAGTGAAGCACTATGCGGTCCTTGAAGGGCCAAATAGGTGACCTTGTAAGGCCCCTATCCCTCAAAAGGCCCCTATCCCTCAAATATTTGTGAGATAGGGGCCGTTTGAGAATTAGGGCCCACCTCAGGTCCCTATATAGCAAAAAGTCCCTATCCCACACAATTTTGAGACATAGGGAACACATTTAAACAGCCCCTATCTCACAAATATTTGTAGGATAGGGGCCATTTCAGGGATAGGGACATGTCAGGCCCCTATCCTACAAACAATCCCTAAGTATCAAAAGCCCTATCCATCAAAAACCTTTGTAATAGTTTCTATGACTGTTTCTTGCTTCTGCAGCAAGGAAGTAGGCCTCAAGGGTGACTTCTGGGGTCTATATCTATAGCCTGCAGGCTGACACCTGTTATCACTTTGTATGTTCTAAACCATGATGAGATATATTTTCCGACCTAAAACAGGTATGTATGTGTCACAAAGTAATTTATGTTGTTGTTTTTTATTATTATCCCAGATGTTATGACAATATTACATTTTCTCCACTACAGCTAGCACACATAACTGATGTAAGAATGTGAGCAGGTCTCTCTTCCCTGCTGTGTACAGCTTGTTGATATCAACCAGATGGCCTGTCACCCCTGTCACTTGGGGTGGAGACATCATATCAGGAGATTCACAGTACAATTATCTTTCAAATAGTGTACATTAAAATGCAGGAGTTTGAGGTTATATTCCTGGATTTGTTGGTCACGCATTATCAAAATGGAAAAAAATATTTGTGGCTTTGGGACTTCACATGGGCCCTATGTCTCAAAACTTTTTGAGGGATAGGGGCTGTTTGGCACATAGGGACTTCACCTGGTCCCTATCCCTCAAACGGACCAATTTTGAGGGATAGGGGCCTTTTGAGGGATAGGGGCCTCACAGACCTGGTGATCTAATTAGATAGTTACAGTGACCTACAGTACTTAAGCTCTCTGGTCGGTCAGATGTCTGGCTAGGAGATGGGCAGCTTTATGTTATTAAGTTATTACACTCTTCTAGAATTAACAGTGCAAAGGGAGCCGCTACTCCCTAATTACTCTCAGCCGTGTAAGTATGAATAAATATTTTGTTCATTTTGCAATCAACTGTAATTACATGGCAGTGTATTATGCAATAAACTGCCATTGAGAGGTAATATATAAGCTATATAACAGCTGATACTTACTGCTGATAATTACTGTGGAGATTGTAATTGTGTCTCCTCATGGATGTGAATTTGATTAATTACCTAATCTATTATAATCAAGTGATATGGCTGGTTGCATCTGAAATAACGTCTGTGTCCCACTTTCGCCACACAGCTGGAAGTCCTAGTAATGTAGGGAGTAGTTATTATTTGCTAAATATGGGGAGCTAGATAAATGTGTTTAAAATGTCCTCACTCTCAGGTCACTGCCAACCATTTTAGTATCTCCCTGGTACCCCTTCTGCCTTATTTATATACTGGGAAATTAAAGATGCAATGGTCCTTACTTCAAATTAAAAACCATAACCATGGGTCAGAGGTCATATTTTGCCATAAGGAGGGTGGTTATGGTTTTGCATGTGAGTGTGCAGATATATCTTTTCAGTCCCATTAAAACATAGTGAAATCAAAACTATTTGGTGTGCCCCTGTCAACTTGATAGCATGTGTCAAAGCTGGCTACTTCATATCTAAGCAAGCAATCACTTTGTTGACAAAGACAATAGGTGCATTTTTCTGCTAACGTCCCTAGTAAACTGAACACTAACCTATTCAAACATGTTGGTGTCCCACTTTTTGGTTTCTTTACCTGTCGTCCTATGGACCAAATACCCTCCCCCCCCCACCCTCTGGTGGAAAATGATTCTTCCCATAACCAACATTTTGTACGTCCATTTGCTGACACATCACATCTATGTAAATGTTGATACGGATGACACTGCAAGCTATTTAGTGAGTATACCTCCTTAAAGCGTGCCTCCCATGACTATCATGCCACCCAGTGTTTGTTGTTGAGGATTTTGACGACAAAATGAACTTTATTCAGATTATAAAGACAGTGGGATTTGTCAAATATGTGAGATACATTATAGTTTTGTAAGAAAAACCCTTCAATGTCTACACAGTTCATCACTGAGACCAACGACATGGTGCATATAAACGCTATGCAGCCATTGAAGGGTGATACACTGATGCTGTCCATCGTCTAAGATTCTAAGATTCTCAAATTAACATCTTTCGCTGCAAAAGAGGAAATAAGGCACATGTCCACAGGTGACTTCAATATGAAATACTCTTTTAACTTTTGATAGCTGTTGAACAAATATTTTCAATGCCTAATTCTTCAAGCAACACACAAAATGTTAATGAATGTTCATTTAACAGTTCTTGATATATTCAAGTATCATTACTTGCATATTGGACATAAACACTGACAACAGGTGTATCATTAGAACCCTGTACTTGAAAAATCAAACTTGAGATAAAATATCTGAGGATTCTACTATTTTGAATGCAGATAAGACTTTAATATTGTCCCTAGCACTGACAGCTTTGTCATATTCATCCAGGCCTCAACATGATACACTCTGTTGGCAGCCTTTACACACAACCTTTCCATATGATCAAGCACAGCTGTGCATCTGTTCCTTGTTCAATACAAACATTTTACTGTGGGGATATTGCACAGCATCAAGTTGTTCAATTTCTCATGGTGAGAAATGAAGGTTTCTTGGGATTAAGGCTTACTTTTCTTTGGAGAAGGAAATCTTGAGTAGTCAGACATTGATGAAACTGATTCTCGAGAAAAAGAGTGTTTTCATGACCTAGAACAAGGACTTGAACTTCTTGCGTGGCGATGGGGCCACAACTGGTGTCTTCTACCAGTACAACACTTCGCTAGGGCCGCTTCCATGCAACCGTGAGAGTGGCCAACATATATCAAGATTAAAAAATTTAAATAAAATTTAAAATCTCATAATTAACAGCTAAAAATTAGCTGGCAGTGGATGTTGATGGTATGAGTTCTTCCAAGCCACTAAATGGAGCAACTCATGAAGTGATAATTTATAGCAGGAGCACAACAAACGGAAGTAATGATGGCTCCTGGGCCAGAGGCAATCACGTAGCACATACCAAGCCACTCAGAGCCAGTCAGTGAGCCGGTCACAAACTTGGTCATGCTGGTGTGCTGTCTGGTGAGCAGCGGAGGAACCGGGCCACGCCCACTCGCTTATTTATACATTGGATCAATGAGTTGATCCCTCCTATGAATAAGTGCATTAGGTTTTAATGTCAAAGATGTGTTATCATGGTTACATTTGGCTCTGTCTCACCAAATCAATCCAGTTTGAAACTCTATGACCCGTGGTTGTGTATGACCAGTTGTTGTCTATGACCGGTGGCAGTATATATAGTGGGTGACTTCTTAGACCAGACACTAATATGAATACGAAAATAAAAACACAATAGGCTTCAAAAGTTAAGGTTTATTACTTTGCTAGCCCTGTTGTAATAAATAACCTCATGTACATCCGACCTGTAATAAATTTGATTAATATCCAATTTTCTCGTCTGGACAATTGATAAGGATTCCTGTGCCTGTCTACTGTTAATATTTGACTATTCCAACACTGATTATGACTGTGAGTTTAATAGTACTTGATATAGAGAAGCTGGCCTCTCACCAATGGTTGCCATCTTGTCACAGGATACAGTGGCACCCTAGATATAGTATTGCCAAATTAAGCCATAAATGTGTTTGAGTAATCAGAATATAAACATTGAAATATACAAATATCAGTTTAGGACTCTGACATATCATGTGTGCAAAAACAGAAAGAATAGCACCCCCAACACTAAATCTCTGATCATCTTTAAAAGTGGAACCTACAATATAATGATAGTGTGTCCCAGCCCCTCTGTGCTGGGATGTCATTGGGAGTGCAATGTTGTATGCATGAACCACCTCAACACCTAGTTTGTGCATGTTATGATTAACCCAGTCATTCACACCTTCCTCAACCTCCCATGGAAACCATTTTGGATGGGTAGGCATGGTCTCTATCCATATGATTCTTGGGACATTTTTAAGGTCCAATAATCATAAGAAAATTGTAAAATGAATGTCTCTGATAATTGTTGTAGAAAACGAGGTGTGTGTCGTAGAACCACAACTACAAAAGTGCCCGCCAAACCTGCTGGCAAAATCCAGCTGGACATAATTATGCATGATTTTTCCCTCCATTGGGTCTCATTGGTCAACCTGTGGTCAGCTGGTCACTCACTGGCCAAGCTGAGGCTCAGTCACACTGACACTTGTTTACAAGTGCACTTTTTGCTAGACACTGGCAATGTACCTGTGTTTACAATTCTTTGTGTGTTATGACTATTATTTGGGGTTTGGTTGGCCCCTATAATATTTTATATGTGACTATGGCTGTGTTCCCTACATAAGGTTGATATTGAGTGTATATTTATATAATTATATACCCTTTGGTGGGAATTGGGCTTAGTGCTGAACCATTTAGTACCAATGCTTTAGTGTTGTAAGTTGACTCGATTATGGGCCAACTTGACTTTTGTAATTTTGACCCTTCCGGCGTCATCATCAGGTGGTAGACACTAGTATACATCAATACGTTACTTGTGTATTGTGTATATGTAATAAATATTGAGAGTGGTATTGCCTCCTCTCAAGCTTTTAATTTATTTTTACATGCATATTGGCCTCTTAGTGATTTCTCAATAGTAGGCCTATCCAACTATTTTTTTTAGCATTGCTTAGATGTGCTGGTGCACATTTTTCAGTCGCTGGTTTGTGTGGGCTAGTTATGGCTTGGTGTCTCGACAAAATAAAAATACTGTTTAGTTTTGTGAACGAGGACTGGTTTGCCGATTCACCCATGTGAGCCGTCCTGCGTTTTCATGCCTTTTGGGGCATGACTGTGGAGTTTTTCGATCCAGTGGAATTCCACTAGGGCGAGCAGCCTTCTCCCATCTTCGCTTTTTGGATGTCTGCCGATGTAGTCCATGATATGGAATTCCATGTCGGCTACCTTGTTGTGGTCGCACTAGTTAAAGTGCCACGGTATATCCGTTTCTCCCTGGTTTTTATTTACTGATCTGGTGTGTTCATAGATCCTGCCTCTGATTGCGCGTTCCCTTTTGCCCACGTAGTGCATTTTACATTTTCTGCACTGTAGACAATATATCAGATTCGAGCTCTCGCACGTGACATTTGTTTTTGTGGAGTAGCTTTTTCCCGTGATGTTACATGTAACGCTTCCGGCTTTGCTGATTTTTGCGCATTTGTCTCAAAAGAGCTTTCGACATTTGTTTCTGGGCCTTTTTGTGTTTGGGTCACTCGGTGGTTTTCCTCCAAAAATCCCGTTTTCCTCGTCATCGGAAGCTGGGTAGTTTGTGGCTGCTCTGACTAGATGATCTTTCAGATTTTTAGGGCGTTTTAGGCCTTTCACTAGGCCCCCTCTCCTTAAAAATTTCGTGGTTTTTGAGGATCCTAGTCTATCCCAATATTTGGATACCGTTTTGTTTATGATGTTGTTTCCTGGTCGGTGGGTACTGATCAGGTATGATGTGTCTTTGTCTTTTGGCTTCTTCGGTTTGGTTTTCAGGCATCCTCGCCTGTCCTGAGATTTTACCTTTGCTAGGGCCTTTTTTAGGATCACCTCTGGGTATCCCTTTTCTATGAACTCTAGCATTTTTTGCCTGGTGTGTCTTTCAAAGTCTTCCATCTTTTGACATATTCTGAAGATCCTGAGTATCTGTGAATATGGTAAACTTGCTTTTGTGGAGAGTGGGTGTGCCGAAGTGTAGTCCAAGTAGGTGTTCACATCGGTAGGTTTGTTGTACAAATCCGTGTACATTTTTTTGGTTTATCCAGTTTCACTCTGGTGTCTAGGAAACTGATTTCATATTTTGAGATTTCCGCCGTGAATTTGATGGAGTCATGAAACTCGTTCAGATGATGTATCCATCTGTCGAGTTCTTGCTTCCCGTGTGTCCACAAGAAGAAGATGTCATCAATGAATCTGAGCCAGATTTCCGTTTTTTTGTCATGGCCTTGTAGGGCTGCGATTTCTACATTTTCCATGAACAGGTTTGCATATGAAGGGGCTAGCCTGGTGCCCATGGCCGTTCCCCTTTTCTGCAGATAGTGTCGCCCATTGAACTGGATGTGGTTCATTTTTAGAACCATTTCTAAGAGGTCCACCAGACACTGTTTTTTTGGCATGAGTCTAGGGTCTCTGATGGATGTGAGTTTCTTGAGGATGACGGCCATGCCTTCATCGTTGGGAATGTTTGTATATAGGGAGGTGACATCCAGTGTCCCTATGATGGCCTCATCTTCGAATTTCTCTAGACTTTCGACCTTATTGATAAAGTCTGTCGTATCCTTTACATATGAGGTGATTTCAAAAAAGCATCTACAAATGCAGATATTTTCTCGGTGGGGCATCCATTTGCTGACACCACTGGTCTGCGTGGGGGTGGCGTGACACCTTTGTGAATTTTTGGAAGAAAATAGATGTGGAGGGTTTTGGGTCTGATGTTTCTCATGGACCCCACATCAGAAAAGAGATTTCTCCCTCTGCTGTCATGTCAATGATTTTTTCATCAACTTTTTCCGCATATTCTTGAACCGGGTCGCTCCACAGTCTCTCATATGTGTTCGCATCTTTGAGTTGTCTCTCTCTGATAATTGCATGTCTACTGTTGCTTATTCATGGAAATTGTCAAGTTAAATGACTGATCTATCTTTACTAGGGAGAGGCCTTCATATTATTCATAATAATGCTAGAAGTATTAAAAAAGATACAGATCTATTCAAATTCTACATAAAACATTCCGAGGTTGGGCTATATACTGTGTCTGAAACATGGTTTAATGAGGATATTCCTGATTCCATCATGGGTGTTGATGGCTATACACTCCTTCGTGTTGATAGAAATAGGATCAACCACAATGGTGATTGTATGGAAGGAGGAGGTGTAGCAGTATACATTAAGGACGGTATCACATATTCACAAAATGGCCTACTTCAACACTGTGTATGTACCGACCACTATGAAATTCTCTGGGTTAAAATTATTTTATTTAGCCAAACTAATATGATTTTGGGCGTTATTTACAGACCACCTAATGGCAATCCCTCCGAATTTTCCAAATACATGCTAAATACCCTCAAAGCTATTAAAGAAGATGATCAAAGATCAGATATTACCTTTTTGGGTGACATTAATATAAATTACTTGGAAAAAGAAGAGGAAAAGTTTAAGGCTTTATTGGACATAGAGCAAGAACATGGTCTGGACCAATATATTGAGACTCCTACCAGGAAGGATGCCATTCTAGATCTAGCCTACTCTGACTGTAGATTACAAATTTAGTGGAAAAGAAAATCCTCAGCAATACCATATATAAACTCCAAGGTCATTAAAGATGCAATGTTAGCCATACCTGATAAATTTGCTTTCCTATTCAACCTTTAGCTCACACAGTCAAAATTCCCGACCAAATGGAAACAAGCCTTAGTTACCCCTCTTCCAAAACCTGGTGATAAAGCCAATGTTACTAATTATAGACCAATGTCCCAACTCCCATTACCTGGTAAAGTTCTTGAACGGATACTAAACACACACATTTCTTCTTATTAAGAGGATAATCATTTACTGAATGACAAACAAGGTGGTTTTAGGAAAGGGCACTCTACTATCTCTACAGTAGCTGATTTCACTGATGATCTCTTCCATAACATGGATGATAATAAAAGCACTGTTGCTTCATTTATCCACATGTCCAAAGCATTTGACGTGGTAAATCATGCAATATTGCTGTCTAAATGTGAAGAGTTAGGTATAAAAAACGATATTCTAGGTTGGATCAAAAACTACCTTCATGAACGATCCCAAAAAACTATAGCTAATGGCATCACCTCTGGTGAAGGCTTTCTAACCTGTGGAGTCCCCCAAGGATCCATTTTAGGACCCCTCTTATTTCTCATTTATGTGAATGACATTGATAGTTTTTGTGAATTCACCAAAATAAGTTCATATGCAGATGACACTGTAATATATGCTACAGAGGATGATCCTATTTCAGCCTACAGGAAACTGCAAGATGATTTGGATCAATTTTCTAATTGGTGTAACTCAAATAGACTAACTATAAATTCAAAAAAATCACAAGCCATGAAATTTGGAACTCCTGGACAAATACAAAACTTTAGAATACCTGCTTTAAAATTAAACAATAATGAATTAGAATTTGTAGACAATTATAATTATTTAGGTGTACAACTGGATCAATCCTTAAAATTTGATAAACAAATTAATCAAATGAGAAGTAAATCAGCAGCTAAATTATACATATTTGGGAGATTACGCAGATCCATGTCCTATGCCCAAGCGTTACGAGTGTATAAGACCAAAATGCTACCCTACATGGAGTATGGGGGCATCCTTGTTCATGACACTAACAAAACCCTTCCAACCAAACTACAACGGCTACAAAACAGAGGTCTTAAAATAGTTCTATATTCACCTCCTAGGACATCCATAGAAAAAATACATAAAGATGGTAAAATAAACTTTATGGAAGAAAGAAGGCAAAAACAAATTGCAATCCGTGCATATAAAATGACCAAGCAAGATAAATACCTAGCAATACCTGCTAGGGAAACCAGATTACATGATGCACCGGTTTTAAAAACATACAATAGACGCCTTCAAGCTTTTAAAAGCAGTGTTACTTATAAATGCTCTTATTACTGGAATGACCTAGGGGTGAATGATAGACTCATTCCCACCCTGGATGATTTTAAAACAAACAGGAAAAAATTCCTTGCCTCTCTTAGAAAATGACCTATCTGTTTTTCAAATATGCACGAAAATTTCTACCATGTACATGCCATACCCTACTTCATTTCCCTTTCATGTCTTATATTTTTCATTTGATCATAATTAATCATATTAGCTTTGTGACTGTCTGGTACTAACCAATTGCCTGTAATTGCTTTATTCTAATAACAGCCTTCAGGAGCCAGGAGTATATAGGCACCGCATATTCTAAAAGGAGCCTAACCTGTTTTCTCCTGATTAAAAATAACTTTAAAAAAATAATAAAAATAAAAATAGAAATATAGAAAGTCTCAGATGTACAGACACAAACCTTGCTACATAGTCACTTTACCATTATGATATATATATGGTCAATGATTAGTATCTATATATACATCAGTAAATGTATATGTATCACAATATATATATATAGATGTATATATTCACATATATCAACAGTTAACTCATCTAGAGTAGACTTATAGATGGGATATAAACATGTACATTACCAATTCAAATGACATCCAGAGTCTGGAAAGGTACTTCTATTAAGGTGTAAATAATGTTGGGCATGATTGTAGGTTGAAGGGATTCATAGTAGTCTAGGCAATAGGCCTAGCTTTGATAACACAGACCAGTCTACAAAAGGCTCAGTTATTGATCTACGTTATAAGATTTATATCTTTATATATATATATATATATATATATATATATATATATATATATATGTATATATATATATATGTATATATATATATAAATACGTACAGTTTACTGTAGAGGATTTATATATTTCACCTGGAAGGCGTTTCACCGTATCATACGGAGGGGCCGTATGTGTCTTTTTTGCGTTTCAGTTCATTTTTGCGTTTCAGCTCAACATGTCCGCATCTTACGGAAAAAGATACGGCCGCTGTATGTACATACGGCCGGCCGTATGTACATACGGCCATAATTGCGTTTCTGTTCAACATACGGAGCAAGAAAAAAACGTATCTTTGGCGTATTTAGTACAAGATATACGGAGGGGTAGGGGGGGGGTGCTATGTTGAAAACAGGACATATACCCTGGTTTTAGGGCCCTATGTCTCTTTTGTGCTCCTTATGTGGTATTTATGCTCCGTATGTTGGTACTGGATGTGGTGTCCATGAGGAAGTGGTAGGGGTTGTGAGGAAGTGGTAGGGGTCGTGAGGAAGTGGTAGGGGTCGTGAGGAAGTGGTAGGGGTTGTGAGGAAATGGTAGGGGTCGTGAGGAAATGGTAGGGGTCGTGAGGAAATGGTAGGGGTCGTGAGGAAATGGTAGGGGTCGTGAGGAAGTGGTAGGGGTCGTGAGGAAATGGTAGGGGCCGTGAGGAGATGGTAGGAGCCACTACTACCATTTCGTCACCACTACAGCCAGCTATGTACTCTGTTGTCTACCACCGTTTATACACAAGGAGTCTGTGGGCAAAGTTTCGGCTCTGTAGGGCCATTATTTACTGAGTTACAGAAAAAAAAGACATTTTTGGGTATAATTTCGTTGAAAATCAATTTTTTTAATTCATCTTTTTTTAATTATAAAGGTAGAAGTTGGACTTTACTTATCTATTCATTAAAGCAACCCTAGAGCCATTTTTGTACATATATATGTGCACTTTAAAAAGGGAGAAGGGAGGTGGGGGACTGTACTAGCTTACAGAAAAATGGTTTAGGTCCACATGACCTCCAACACATGGCTTGCGATCTCCATTACCTTATATATATATATATATATGAGAGGAGTTGAGGCCAGCATGACTTAGCCTCTAGGTGGCAGCACCAACACAGCCCTGAATTTGCAGTCAGTGGCGATACTAATGCTGCACACACCGGTGTAAACAGTGACGTCGCAATGGGGTGCGGGGGACATGCCCCCCCCCCCACTTTTGACCCCCCCTAAAAGGTCAAACCAAAAATGTCTAGTAAAAAGGGGTCAAAAAGGGTCAAAATACCCCTCAGTCCCCCCTAATTTGAAACTGCTTGCCACGCCCCTGTGATGTACGATGGCCTGTTTGGTCAGTAAAATGTAAGTGTTGACTGGGTATCTGGAGCGGGCCACCCATGTACCACGGCGAGTTTATATCCATCCACACAGGTGCAAAACCTCTTGAGTGCTAACATTTCAACTACTACTACTTTTAAAGTGCTTTATATATATGTAATAAAATGACCCTAGAATTATTTTAACGGGTAAATAAGTTAAGTCCAACTTCTAGCTTCATGATCAAAAAATAAATAAAAAATTATATGGATTTTGGGAGAAATTACATGAAAAAGAGTCTTTTCTTTCATAACTCGGTAAATAATGGCCCTACACAGCTGAAAATCTGCCTATAGACTGGTAGACAAAAGCTATCAGAGTACAGGGGTGCCTTTCCCGACCTTTCCTATCTCTTCTCCGACCTATCCTGTCTCTTCCCCGACCTCTCCTGTCCCTTCCCAAACCTCTCCTGTCCCTCCCCTGTCTCTTCCCCAACACACGGACCCTATATATACCCTCCCCAGCCTACCTCCGTATGTTGCTACATATCATGACGTCACAGAGGGAATTCCCTAGGGGTTTCCCGGAATGTAGACTGGTTTTTGCATATTTTTCTAAAAGGGACAGGTGACAATGTCCGTATCTCAAGAGGGCCGTATGTTGGATGCCGTATGTTGATATTTTGTAAAAAAAGATACGGAGGGTATGCGGAGGGTGAAAAGAAATGGAAAATTTGCTTTGGTGATATTTTGTCCGCATCTTGACCGCATCTTAAGGCCGTATGTTAGTTATAACATCAACATACAGTGAAACGCCTTCCTGTCAATTATTCATACAAAGATATATATTTAAACAGTTACTATAAATATATTTCAATGTATACTATCTGTACTATATGTATATTACAACGGTAAATGATACATACTTATATATACATTGCTATATATCTGTATGAACATATGTATATATATATATATATATATATATATATATATATATTATATCTTCATGTATTTCAACAGTTAACTTGTCTATAGTAGGATGAGATTCAATATAAACACATACAGTACAAATTCAAATGACATCCAGAGTCTGGTAAGGTACTTCTATTTAAGTGTAAATAATGTTGGGCTTGATTGTAACATATTTCAATAGTAAACTTTATTATCTATGTACATGTTTTACAATAGCAAATGGTAAGTATGTATGAATACATACATGGATATGTGTATATATGCCAAGATATACATATCAACGTATGAACATCTTTATTCATATATGTGATGTATTTATCTATGTATCATAGGATGAGAGATGGGATATTTAAACATGAACCTCATGAATTGAAAACAGTAGCAGGGCCTGGACAGTTACTAATCATAATTGTTAAGGGTTTAGGGCATGATTGTATGTCAAAGGGATTCATTTTAGTCTATATATATATATATGTGTGTATCAACAGTGAACTATAGAAGATTCATATATTTCACCAGTCAATTATTGATACATGGATATATATTTGAACACTAACTAAATATATTTCAATAGTAAACTACACGCATAAATGTATTTATATATATGTGACATGGCCTAGGAAAAGGGAGCATAGTGTACCCTGCACTAAGGTCCCTTTTCGCAGATCGTGCCACATATATATATATATATATATGGACAGTCAATGATTAGTATCTTTATATACATCGGTAAATGTATATGTATCAACATATATATATAAACATATATACATTCACTTATATCAACAGTTAACTCATCTAGAGTAGACTTATATATGGGATATAAACATATAATTACCAATTCAAATGACATCCAGAGTCTGAAAAGGTACTTCTATTTAAGTGTAAATAATGTTAGGCATGATTGTAGGTTGAAGGGATTCATAGTAGTCTCGGCAATAGGCCTAGCTTTAATAACAAAGACCAGTCTACAAAAGGCTCAGTTATCGATCTACATTGTTAGATCTATATCTATATCTATATATATATCTACGTAGAGTTTTCTGTAGAGGATTTATATATGTCACCAGTCAATTATTCATACAAAGATATATATTTGAACAGTTACTATGAATATATTTCAACATAAACTATCTGTACTATATATATATATTGAAACAGTAAATGATACATACGTATATATATACATTGATATATATATGTGTATGACCATATGTATATATATATATATATTTATTAAATATATATATATATATATATATATATCTTCATGTATTTCAACAGTTAGCTTGTCTATAGTAGGATGATAGATTAAATATAAACACATACATTACAAATTCAAATGACATCCTTTCGATCTGGTGAGGTACTTTTATTTAAGTGTAAATAATGTTGGGCTTGATTGTAACATATTTCAACAGTAAACTATATCTATGTACATGTATTACAATAGCAAATGGTAGGTATGTATAAATACTGAGCAAAAACATAAAGAGTGGGCATATATACATTGGTAAATGTTTATGTATCAACATATATATGGCATAAACTCCCCACTTATGTTGTTTTGGCTATTTCTGGCCCTTTTCAGGCTTATACCCCTACAGAATAACCAGTTTTGCACCAATTTATTCAAATTTTTGGTATATGTGAAAAAACATCCTAATAATTCGGGAAATCTCTATTTTTCGTGTATTGGCCCAATATTTTCTGTTTTCTGGCCCTCCAAAGACCCAAAAAACCCTAAAAAACTCAAAAACGCTAAAAATGACATGTTTTACATGCCTCCCATGTGTACTGAGGCAGTAACAGCTTATTCCTAATATCATTTTCTATTAGGTCTATGGTATAGTCAATTGATTCACGAGGATTTCACGAGATATGTTCCGTATTTTTTTCTCCACAGTCATTTAAGTGTGTTTTGTGAGCAAAATATTCAAATGTCATTTCAGGTTGATACCTCTATATAATAAATAAAGAAGATCCACACAGTCTCTATTGTATCCCAGACTGTGAGGTAACTCTTGTGTCTTCTGCTGGAAAAAAGAAATTTTGAAAAATATCCAATAATCTTGCCTCAAGGAGCATATGTCTATTGGGATACATATTTTCCATCACGGAGTCACCCGGAATATTCGTCACGGAGTCACCAGCCACCCTGATGAAAATTTAAACCTTCATAAAATTGTTAATACCCAATATATTTAAGTTATCTCTGGTTTTCCTGTGTCCTACCCACTCCCTCTAATGTTCTAATGCAAAAATCCACCATTTTTATGCTCATTTATACAAGAAATAATTTCCGTCACGGAGTCACCCGGGTGACTCCGTGACGTAAAATAGGTAAATAGGGGTACTTTAGGCCTATACTGTGCAAATTTGGTCTAACCTGATATCATGATGCTTCATATTCCTTAAAGGACACATGATCAGGACACTGTAGAGTGAATGTAACCAATAATGGGACCATTTTGAGGAAACTAGGGTAAAGTTGAGAGTATGTAGTTGAAATGTTCATATTTCTGATAAATGTTCAAAATTCATCGGGCTGTATCTCAAAAAATAATACTCAGACGATATCCATTCTTGGTATGCTTCAAGTAAATTATGTTGGCCCAGCTTGTAAACTAAATTATTAGTTGCTGTGATGTATTTAAAACATAATGTTCATGATCATGGATTTTTGGTCACGGAGTCACCTGAAAAAAGGACAATAAACTTCACAAGGCGATAAAAACTGAACCGCTAGGGTTAGAAATGTATCAAAAAGTGTTCCAAGGAGCCAAGATATATACCTTTCAATATACTAAACTTGTTTAAACATATTAAGAACTTTCTGATTTGTCCTTCCTCTATCCTAAAACAACATAAGTCAGGAGTTTGAGCCATATACATGTATATATTCACATATATCAACAGTTAACGCCTAAAGAGTAGACTTATAGATGGGATATAAACATGTACATTACCAATTCAAATGAAATCCAGAGCAAAGGTACTTCTACTTAAGTGTAAATAATGTTAGGCATGATTGAAGGTTGAAGGGATTCATAGTAGTCTAGGCAATAGGCCTAGCTTTAATAACACAGACCAGTCTACAAAAGGCTCAGTTATTGATCTTCATTGTTAAATCTATAGCTATCTATATATATATATATATATATATATCTACGTAGAGTTTTCTGTAGAGGATTTATATATGTCACCAGTCAATTATTCATACAAAGATATATATTTGAACAGTTACTATGAATATATTTCAACGTAAACTATCTGTACTATATATATATTGAAACAGTAAATGATACATACGTATATATACATTGATATATATGTGTATGACCATATGTATATATATATATATATATACATATTTATTAAATATATATATATATATCTTCATGTATTTCAACAGTTAACTTGTCTATAGTAGGATGATAGATTAAATATAAACACAAACATTTCAAATTCAAATGACATCCATTCGATCTGGTGAGGTACTTTTATTTAAGTGTAAATAATGTTGGGCTTGATTGTAACATATTTCTATAGTAAACTATATCTATGTACATGTATTACAATAGCAAATGGTAAGTATGTATGAATACTAAGCAAAAACATAACGAGTGGGCATATTTACATTGGTAAATGTTTATGCATCAACATATATATACATGTATATATTCACATATATCAACAGTTAACGCCTAAAGAGTAGACTTATAGATGGGATATAAACATGTACATTACCAATTCAAATGAAATCCAGAGCAAAAGTACTTCTACTTAAGTGTAGATAATGTTGGGCATGATTGAAGGTTGAAGGGATTCATAGTAGTCTAGGCAATAGGCCTAGCTTTGATAACACAGACCAGTCTACAAAAGGCTCAGTTATTGATCTAGATTGTTAGATCTATATCTCTTTATAAATATGTACCTACAGTTTACTGTAGAGGATTTATAATTATATTTCACCAGTCAATTATTCATACAAAGATATATATTTGAACAGTTACTATGAATATATTTCATCAGTAAACTATCTGTACTATATATATGCTACAACCGTGAATGATACATACGTATATATACATTGATATATATATGTTATGAACATATGTGGATCAACAAGGGAAAAGGGACCTCCGCGGGGGATTTTTAGTACCAACTTTGGCCACCAGGGGGCTCCATATAGCCAAAAAGGACCAAGATATAGCAAAAACTTATCAATACTACTTTTTTATGTAGAATATGATAGGCCACATTAGAAGATTCCATTTTTGGTGAAAACATTCCATATTTGGAATGGAAAAGAACGTTTTTGGGCCTAAATTGGTGTTTTTGCACATGTTGGTTGCCATGGAAACCTGATTTTCGTTCCAAATCGAAAATTTTAAAGGATTGAATGAAAGAAGGCCCCAAAAAGATTTCTATGCTGAAAACTGGATGTAAATACCATTTTTAGATCAAAATCTGTGACCAATTGTTTGAAAAAGTTTGGATATTTGGTAATTAGCATAATTATGCTAATTAGATAGAAATATCTCTAAAATAAAGGAAGATAGAGCTTATTGGCATTTAAGATTGGACCGTCACCACACATATTCAGAGAGCCAGTGCTCAAAAACTAGAAGTGGTACATGCTTATAAAAGATATCACTGGAAAGCTGATGACATCAATTTTATTATTGAGTTTTTACCTTGGAGGACCCTTTTCCCTCGACTGTCCACATATGTATATATTTATATATCTTCATGTAGTTCAACAGTTAACTTGTCTATAATAGGATGATAGATGGAATATAAACACATACATTACAAATTAAAATGACATCCAGAGTCTGGTAAGGTATTTCTATTTCAGTGTAAATAATGTTGGGCTTGATTGTAACATATTTCAACAGTAAACTTACAACTTGTTTCTTACAACTGCTGAAACCACCTTAAGCCTTTACAATACACACAAAATCATTGCTTGAAAATATGTATGGAATATCCTCATTATCAGATACTGTTATAGTCCATAGAGACGCCAAGGTTAATATGTTAAGAGACAGGAGAAATGCCCATTTATGGAACTACATGTATACACGAGCCCACTGTGAGATTTACATTTATAATAGATTAAGGCCAACGAGAGCTTTTACTGTGCCAGTGTGTAAAGTTATACATGCAAATGGACTAGCATATGAAAATAGTGTTGAGTTCTTTGGGGCGACGAGCTGGAATGGCCTGACCACCTCATGCAGAAGTGCTGAATCATAAGAAATCTTTAAGAAAGATACAGTCACATATCTGGCAACCACAGCTCACAGGGCTATCCTGGCTGGTTAGCCAGAAATATTTTCTCCCCCCCCCCCAAAAAAACTCTACCATCTTTCGAAAAATGATTTGTAGGATATCACTCCCCCCCCCCCCTTTTAAATAACTAATTAAATTTCCTGACCCTAAAACAACATCACAACATCACATCCAAGACAAGCTTTCAAGTAAAACCCTTTCTCCTTTATTTGTTTATTTCCTCCCAAAGTATCAACCCATAACACTGTACTATCAGTATTGCTTCTGTGAGGATATGATGTGAACTACCGGTAAGATCCTATGGGGGCATTTGTCTAGATGGGGCCTTACCTGTACTGATATATCTATTTCCAAATGTAACCTCAGGAAAATTGGTGTTCCAATCATCTTACTCATATCCTTTACATCTTGATACACTGAAAGGATTCTCAAGTACAAAGAAACTAACTGTTTTATGGCAAATAAAGATATTTCAAACTAATATGGAAAAGGAGAAGGGTCAAGATGATTAACAGAAACATGGCTATATAGGGTTCTTACTAATTAAGGCAGACACTTGGTACTAGATCTACTCGACCAAAACAATACAGGTACTATTGAGTTGTATTATGAACCTATATTGTCAGGGCAGCCCGTGGCTGTAGAACCCTAAATTTGACATTGCACCATTTTGGAGCTTATTTACATGGAACTGGAGTGAAACATAGATCTTTAGTGACATGGGGCACTTTTGAAATCGACATGGCGACATCACTTAGACTTCAAGGGCACCTAGCCTATTACATATCTGGCACTATTCCAAACACTTGCCATAGCGGGGTCACATACTACTCTGTCTAATTCCTCTCTATGTAATATAGTAGAGCAGCACAACGCCCCACAGTAGATCACCACCCATCACCACGCTTATCAGTTAAGTGGTGGTATGCCCGATGGGTCCTTGAACACTCAAATATGTTACTCTTTGGCACCCCCTCCCCCCAGAGGTCACAAAATTCAGTTCAACATTGAATCAATGTTCTGTGGACAAAGTGTGGCGGGTGGACACTTAATTATAACAGGTTGTAGACTGAATCTTTTTCATGGATATGTGTTTGATAGACTACACCTGGACACGGTTATTCCATAATTATACCCACTGCCCCACAGGGTCAAGATGAGCTGTTCTACACTGAGTCGATGACCAGTAGGCGGTGGGTATATGGAAGGACCCTGGCCAGGTGTAGTCTATCTGACTTAACCCTTGGGTATGCAAAATAACCAATGTGTGAATCCTTTGTCTTAGCCCTCCACTGTGGGTTAAATTGTGATCGTTCGTTGTGGACAAAGCAAGATCTGTGTTCACTCTGTCATGTTTGGTTTTGGACAGATTGAATTGAAGCCATTGAATTTCATGAACAATATGTTACAGTTCGATGTGAACAAACTGTATTTGCAGACATTTTGTGATGGTTGATTGGGGACAGATTGGTCTATTGGTTAGCGCTCTCACTTCCCTGACTGCTCCGTTTGTGTATGGTGCCCATTCTCCTACCCACAGGTAGCAAGCACAAGAAACACTAAGTGGAATAAGAACATAAGTGTAAGTTTATAGCAGAACTGAGGTGCTACGTCGCATATCCTCTCCAATGTCTTAAAGGTGAACCAGCAGGCAGCAAACTCTACTCCTTTTAATTTCATTTTAGATAAACATGTTGAAGTTGGATGAATTGTACTCAATATCAATAATGTAATGAAATATACTTATTTCTTTAGTATAGCAGGAGTATAGTAGGCTCAAATCATTACTTTGGATTACTTAATATGAATGTTCATTTGATATATTCTTGGTGGAGTAATTTATTTATATAGTTTCCTGACCTAGGAGATGCACACCTCCATATAGTTATGTAATTATACTATTTTAACTGACAGCTTGAAGGGAGGAACTACTCCCTGATTGTCCTCAGCCCTGTGATTATAAAACAATGATGCATTTGCACTAATCAATTATCATTAGAGCTAATGAGGCAGCTGGCTACTGTGAGCATTTAAATACCTTCTCATGAATAAATATGTTGTTAATTTTACAATCAACCGTCATTACATGGCGGTGTATTATGCCTTAAACCACCGGAGGGAGGGTATATTACGGCTGATGATTACAGTAGGTGCAGTATTTGTATCTTCTTGTGGATGTGCATTTGATTTATTAAATAATTAACTATAATTAGCTGATCTGAACAGATAGGGGCTGTGCACATCTTTCACCATACAGCTGGTAGCCCTCTGTTTGGTAGGGAGTGGTCATTATTTGCTAAAGAGGTAGAGTTAAACATTTTGAAAAATGTGTTTAAAATGTCCTCCCTCACCCGACAATGCAAGAGTCTTAACTTGTGATTTAACATCATAATAATGGAGCAGAGGTCATATTTTAGCAACAGCACAATGTTTATGGATTTGCATGTGAGTGTGCAAAATATCTTTTCAGTCCCTCTAAATGGGGGTGAAATACAATATTATTTGGTGCCCCCCTCTCAAGTTCTCAGCCTTTCCCAATTCACCAATTGCCTCCATCAGTGTTCAAATAAAATCATCAATTCAATAATCAACATCTAGAATTGGTGTTGGTGAGGTTAAAAGTTTGATCGTTACACATTTTGAAGCTGGCTACACCAAAACTTTATATCTGAGCCAGCAATCACCTTGTTGACAAATACAAATACAATGTTTTCCTGATAATATCTCTTGTAAACTATAATAGCATATTAAAACTTGGTTGGTCCTTTGTCCCCCCCACCCGTTCACCACCTTCTCCCCCCCCCCTCTTTGATAGAAATTGATCACTCCCATATTCAAGATTTTCTACATCAATCTGCTGACATATCAGTACTATGTAAATCTCGATACAAATGACCTAGTATACTATTTGACAGTAATTATACCTCTTTAAACCTACTTACTTACCTTGACCTCCAGTAGTCTCTAGGGGCAGGTATCTGACTAGGAGATCGGTAGATCTATATAATTATGTAATTGCACTTTACTATTAACGGCTAACAAGAAGCAATTACTCCCTGATTGCCCTCAGCCCTGTGATTATACAACAATGACGCTTATTCACCAATCAATGTTTATCAGACCAAATTAGGCTGCCGGCTACCATGGGTAATCATACCTTCTCATGAATAGATATTTTGTTCATTTTGCAATCAACCGCAATAGGGCAGGTTGCAAATGAAATGACCTTTATGTCTAGCTCTAACCACAAAGCTGGTTGTCCTTTGTCGGTAGGGAGTGGTCATTATTTGAATCAAGATGGAGTTGGACATTTTGAAATTGATTGCTAAGACATCCTCCCTCCATTTACTCCCTCCATACATTTTGGTATTCCTTGTGTTTTTATATATACTGGGTAGTTATCAGATTATTGGTGCAATGTTCTTAACTTGTGATTTAAAACTATTACCTTGGGGAAGTGGTCATATCTTAGCAACAGGAGGATGTTTATGGTTTTGCATGTGAGTGTGCAGATATCCTCTCAGTCTTGCTCAAACTGGGTGAAGTACAATATCATTTGATGCCCCCTCTTAAGATCTCATGAACCCCTTCCTATTCACCAAATGCCCTCACCCACAGTAGAAGGAAATGGTCTCTTCAAGGTCAACAGTTTAATGGTAACATATCTTGAAGCTGGCTACTCCGTGACCAGTAATCACCTTGTTCATGAAGATTCTGATGTCCCTAGTAAACCATAATTTAAGATATGGAAAAATGTTTGGTGCTCCATCTTTTTGTTAAGTTGTCTGACCCCCAGTTTACCAACTGGCCTCCCCCCCCCCTCTTTATATTAAATGACCACTCCCATAACCAACATTTTCTACATCCATTTCCTAACATGTCACTACTACATAAATCTTGTTACAGATGACCCCGTAGCTATTCAGCAAGTGTAGGCTACCCCATTAAACCTTCCCTCTCATCACAAACATGCCCACCATTATCTGATGAGAACAGTGTTAGACAGCTCACTGTAGACCTCGGTGGGTACGCTGCTTCAATGACGGCCAGCAAGGACCATGATAATGCAAATAGAGAGAGACCAGCATATAGACAACAATGAGTTTGTGTTTCTCAGTATCTTAAAGTGGCATTCTCACCAAGGGTTTCCCACTCACAATTCTAGTACTGTTCTAGTCTGCTATGCTGTAAGTGTGAGTGGTGAGAATGCCCCTTTAACTCTTCAATGGCTATACAGTGCATTACTGAGATCAAAGACATGGTGCATTCAAGCGCTATGCAGGCCTCAAAGGGTTACAATATAAGACAGTAGAAATTAGAGATCCATACATCTAGGAGACTGGCCAAGTGGTGGCATAGTCACACACCTATTCCCTGTGCATATAGGCCTACTCAACTGGTGCCAATCTTAAAGCTGCCCCTGTGCATGTCTACAGTAGGGAATCAACTGCAATTATATGGCAGTGTATTATGCCGTAAACCGCCGTGTGGTGGTAACATATAGGGTATATTATGGCTGATTATCACTGTGGGTCCAGTAATTGTATCTTCTCATGGATGTGCATTTGGTTTATCACATAATCAACTATAATCAACTGATAATGAACACATACAACTAATTTGTGCAGTTACAAAGATGAGATCACAGGTACTCAAATGGCTCAAAGGGAGATTATTAGCATGCACTTGCAGTCAATTGAGTAAACAGATACTTTAGTATGTGAGCAGGACCAATTATTGGCCACAGTGTTATCGCAATTCCCCCTGATGAACATTGATTGACCACTTAATATCATAACCATATGATAAGGGCCAGCTGTGGGCAATAATGGACTATTTGCTGTCATTGAGTTCAGATAGCGTCCTCTGTGATGGGAGAGTTTCCCACCACATAAAACTCATTTAAGCAATCACATAATGTCAGTAAGATAAAATCACATAATGTCACAAGGCCTACAGGTATCACCATTTAATTGCATAATGTACAATTATTACCCACAGTAATTAACTATAATCAACTGATCATGACCAGACAAGGGCTGGGTGCATCTGAAATGTAGTCTGTGTCTCACATTCACCCCACAGTTGGTAGCTCTTAACCCCTTAAGGACAGCAGCATCCATCATCATGATGCACCAATGAAGTGCTTGCACAAGACTTGCTTACACTATATGCATAACTCCCATCCTTATATTACATCAAACCCTGCAGAATTAGCATGATGTATATATGCACTATTTGCAATTCACTCAAGATGGCTGCATGAATGACAACAGATGTGCATCACAAAAATGACCCACACAGTCTGTAAAGGGTTATTGTTGGCCTACTAACCCTTGCTCACAGGTGGTCCGCTCCTTAAGACTATCCTGCACTAATGAAAGGCCATGCTTATTTGATATACAAAAAATATAAAATATCTATCTTAAATGTCCATACTAAAACAAGATTTTATATTCTTAGTTGAAAGTCACAATATAGTAGATGGATGATTACTGACTAAACTAGCCTGCAGCTATCTCCTTCCACTTAGAAAAATAAGGGAGTCACAATGACTCTATTTATCAGAGTGACAGTTTGTCTCCCTCAGAACTCTGATGTTGGAGACAAGTATCTTTGACTCTCTGTTCTTGGAGAGTCGACTGTGGTTGACCCATTAAAAGGAGGGGAGTCTTAAACATGTGCATGCATTGTTCCTCAGTTTGAAGTCGTAAACCATTTGGTAAAACATTGATAAATAGTTGATAGTGTGTTTCAGTCACTTAGTTCAATTGGATTTGTGAATTTTTAAAAGGGTCAAAAATGATAACCAGCAAATATGCTTAGGCTTTTATGAAATGTGATTAGAGGCATACAATGTAAATTTCTAATGGTCCATTGCCCTTGTCAAAAAATTGAAAAATATATTTTGGGGACATGTGAGGGAGGGGGGGCTGCAGCAGTAAGGGAGGCCTCTTCAATTATAAATTCTCATACTTTGTATCTTGCCACATCTCATAAGGGTTTAAATGCTTTAGATGGCCCTTTTTAAACTTATTGACAGAAACACACCATAAATTATTAATTTTACCAGATGGTTAACACACTGTGCATATTATATCTATCAGTTTATAGTTTTGCACCTGGCAGCCATCTTGGATTTTTCAAAACTTTCAAAATGGCCCAATTTTGTGTGGTATACCTTAATACTCCCCGAGAGTGATTTCGTATCAAGAAAATACTTTAGTATTAAAGTGTTGATCACAATTGAATATATTAATTATCTTTTAACTTCAGAGGGGTGTGTGTGGGGGTTATATATCTCAAAATTTAAACAAATACCAGATTCTTGTTCCTCATGTACAATGGTATCTTTTAAGTTGGTTGCGGGTATTGTGTGGCCAATTTGGCTGAATTTAAGCTCCCCTTACTAGAAGTCCCCTCTCCACTTTGAGCATTACATTTTATTTTTAGCAAATATACATGAATTTGGATGCATTGAAAGTCCATATCTTCATAAATATGCATAATAAATGATTATCGAAATTAGAGATATGTCCATATTAAACAAAGTCCCCCCTTTGCTTTGCTGTGGGACTGACCTCCATTGTCACAGCACAGTGGGGGAGCAAAAGAGTGCAGAGATGTATGCACAGGTCACCTGCATAGGGCTTGAGTGACACACCCTTCTCTATTTATCTGCAGCTAGAGATGACTCTGGCAGAAGAGTCATGGTGACACTTTTAGTTTTCTCTGTGTACCACACAAATATAACCCGCTCCATTCACAAGTGACAAGTGACCTGGTTAAGCACAAAGACAGGTAGAGGATGGTGCTAAATGGTATGTGACAGACGTGGTTTTTATTCCTTGAATTTATTATGACCAAAAATCCGGATTTCCTCAATTTTGTAGAATGCGAAAATTACAGACTGAGATAATGGCTCATTATGGCATGCTGTAAAACTATGTGGTGATGTGCGTACTGAAAGTAAGGATTTAGATTAGAAAAATTAGAAAAATACAATTAGAATCTTCAAAATATGCAACTTACCTGAAATAAACTCTCTCTCTCTCTCTCTCTCTCTCTCTCTCTTTCTTTCTCTCTCTTCTCTCTCTCTCTCTCTCTCTCTCTCTCTCTCTCTCTCTCTCTCTCTCTCTCTATATATATATATATATATATATATATATACAATTATATATAAATATATGACTATATATGACCTATGACCTATGAGGCTATACACACACACACACACATATATAAATATACATATATATATATATGTATATATATATATATGTATATATATATATATAGAGAGAGAGAGAGAGAGAGAGAGAGAGAGAGAGAGAGAGAGAGAGAGAGAGAGATACTGCCCCAGCCCCACCTCGGGGGGAACGATACCAAAATATCCTCTGGCCATGGGCCTTTGTCTATATATCTCCCAGAAATTCTCATTCTGTAGACATCTGTGGTAGTCCCAGCAAAAGGAAATTCTCAAATATCATGTCTAAGTACTTCAAAACTTAAAAGAGCAGAATGAACAATATTGTGAAAATCGAAACTAAAATATGGAATGGTAGGTTTGGGAGGGGCGGGCGTAAAAATTTCCGACCCCTCCCGAGGGGGGGGGGCGTTAAAAATGCTGACCCCTCTTCAGGGGGGTGCTTTAAGCTAAGGGACCCCGCCCCCCCCATCCCACCCCATCTACTATTGACTAAGAGACCAGCGCATGCGAGACGAGTTCAGAAATGTTCAATTTATCTCTCTATCATGTTTAGTTCCAGAGCTCGGTGAATATTAGTAACCTTTTGTCCCCCCCATGTCAATACCCGGTATTTAACACTCAGAAAGGTTATTAGAGTTGCCTGTGCTTTAATACATGTAAATACCCGTTATTTAACACTCAGAAAGGATAATAGAGCTGTCTGTGGTTTAATACATGTAAATGCCCAGTAGTGACTTTAAATAAAAGGCCATGGTTCTTCAGAAGTTTAAAGTTCTTTTTCTGCCATTTTAGATGTAAATTCTTATATTTTCCAGTGAACGTGAGCGGTACAAGCAGGAGTCGCACAGATGGGAGCCACGGGAGCGGGAGTGGCCGGAGTCGCAGGAGCGCAAGCCTTGGCCACGTGGATACAGCACTCAGAACCTTGATCAGGGGCTCTTCAACACGTCTAGGGGCTCCAACCACTCCTCCTCGGGTCAGCATTATGCATGAATGCTGATTAGGACCCAAATTGTGAGTAGCACAGCTCATGTCGTTTAACCCAGTTAGGCTCCATCCCTCGACCCCAAATTTTCCAACCCGCAAATATACATCTATGACTCATTGCACGTCAGTTTTTGGAAAGATTAACGAAGAATTCATCCCCTGCGAACACTTTTAGTTTTTTTAAATGCTTCTATCGGTAGTGACTTTGAATGAGCAAATTAGTTAATCTTTCAAATTAAAACATAATTCTACCACTGATGCATACATGTCTTTACCTGTAGTTATACCTTAAAATTCTGGCTGTATTTATAAGTTTGACATCTGACCGCGAGTAGAACGCTTCGACTTAGAGTCTTTGGGATAGTGCTAAACGGAGCGGTGAGAGGAGTTCAGAAATGTTCAATTTATCTCTCTATCATGAATAGTTCCTGAGCTATGTGCATGTTGTTTGCATACTATACTAGACACATCTGTGGTAGTCCCCACAAAATGAATTTCTCAAATACTGTGTCTAGGTACCTCAAGCGCCCTCCCGCAAAATAACTTAAGAGTCGCTGGAAGGGTCCTCAGAGCCACTGGGAGGGTCTCCAGAGCCGTTTGGAGGGTCCCAAGAGCTGCTGAAGTGGTCCCAAGCGTCACTAAAGGGGTCCCTGCTCTGAGGATCCTGCTCTGAGGATCCCCAGTGCCACTGAGAGGGTCCTAAGAGCTGCTGTAGGGGTCCCTAGAGTCACTGAAGGGGTCCCAAGAGCTACTGGAACGGTCCCCTGGCTACTAGTAGGGTCCTCTGAAAGGGTCCCCAGAGCTGCTGGGAGGATACCAAGAGCCTCTTGGAGGGTACACAGAGCCTCTAGAAAGGTCCCCATGCGACCAAGTTTTATTACAATACCTACTCCGCACCTTAGTTTAAAAGCTCAAGGGCTTTTAGGAGCCATGTACATGTAGCTAGCTAACTGGGATACCTAGTTTCAAGACATCACTCTCATGATCTAAGTCGTGTATGTAGCTGCACATAGAGGTAACTGAAGCATAATATACTATGTGAGGTGTTGCGTATACAAGCAGTGATTGCACAAATCCCACTACAAATAGATTCTACTCTGGGTATATACACACACATATATATATATATATATATATATATATATATATATATATATATATATATATATATATTGCAAGCCCTACTCAAAAGGCAAGGCTGTCCACTTGGCAACATCTATTGATCTCTCTACTCTTCCAGGGATCTTATTGTAAGTATCATTAACTGTGTATTAATTACATGAACGTATTTCCAATAATCATGTAGATGACCATATATGCAAACACACCTACATGAGAAACTAAATTAAACTAGTCAAATGGATCATATTATCAAGAAATACATCGGAAATAATGTTTTATTCCATGGGAGTAGATCTTGAAAGTTTAAAAACGCATTGACCCAAAGTATGCAAATGTGTATATATGATTTGTGTGTTTCGATCTATATCACAGTGCCTCCGACTACATGAGATCATCATGGAATTTCATGTATTCAGGAGATTGGATCCCTACTCTGTTATAATCACTGTGATGGTGGTTGGGGGACTACTCTGTGTTGAAGAATCTAGCAGATCTATAAATCACATCAATAAGGTTCTCCACCAAACATCTCACATCTCAAATCAAAAAGGCTTTGACCAATTGACAATAGAGAATTTCAGACAAATGATGAATGGCACAAGACACTGTCAGAAATTACGATTTCGAAGCCGCAGCTCAAATGCTACAGCCCTGGTAAGCTTCCCTGGTTCTGGTAACACCTGGATACGACACCTCATTGAGGAGGCAACCGGTGAGTCTAAGAAGTACATTTAAGACATTGATATGACATACTAATTTGATTTATGGTGATACAATTTCCAATAATTGTGAGCATGAATGTCAATATGAACTGTTAATCCTACCAACAAAGGAAAGAAGAAACTAATACATATAGAGTAACAAGTAAAATTTCATTGTTTCCATACACTGCCTGTTATAAGTATACAACAACCCTCAGTCCTGATACATTTGTTTAACAATAATTAATTTTTTTCACTGGGGCTATCTACAATGATCGAACACTGACGCCAGATTTTCCCGGAGAGGGTATAGATGATGGTCGTGTAATTGTCATTAACACTCATCAAAGTATTGATAAAGAAAATGAAAAATACCCAATGGTCATACTCCTGGTATGTAATCCATACAGAGCATCCATGGCAGAATATGCTAAACAATATGCTAAACAAAGAAAAAAACTTAGATCCCGAAGAATAACTCAAACTGTCAAATGGACACAAGGTGTGTATCTTTTCATAAAAATAATATCATTATGAAATATCAGTAAAACTATGTAACAGGGTATAATCTTTACTGAAGAGGCCATACAGCATTAACATATTGTTTTAATCAACACTAACTTCCAGTCATTGCTAACAGGTCAAATCAGACTTTGGCAAAGGGAGGCATTATTAGCACAACTAATCAACGAAATGTTAAACCACTCTGATCATCAGCTAATAGTCCCCCCTCCCCTAATTTTGAAAACAGAAGATATTGGATAATTCCGGAGTGCTGCTTAAATCCAAGCTGGGAATAGTATCACTTCTATCTAGGCTATTATTTACTGAAGTACTATAATGGTGGCGGTTGTCATAACAGCAACTCCTTTTCTAGCGGTCATGAAAAGCAGTCAAACTGTAGAACACACCCAAAAATATATAATGGTAACATGCACTAACTTTCATGATATAGCCATGGTATTTGTGAAAAATTAGTTCTCAATTATATTTACCCTATATTTAAAACGGCAATATTTCGTCGCTGGTACCCACCCCATTGAATCAGGCTTGAGGTGCTTGACAGGACCAGATGAACCAAAAGAGGCTACATAAAAATATGTATTCTTTTCAAAGTTAACTCAATTTTTCTTCCAAATTTAGCTTCAAATAATATTGTTAGTCCTACATTTGCGATAATCCTTCTCCCTATAAGTAAAGTTCTCATAATCCCATAATGGTCAAAGGAAAACAGCATGAAAAAGGAAAAATACTCTCGCTCATTGTATCTAGCAACAAGACAAGAAAATCCCCAAAAGAAATCCGCCATTTTTTTCTGAACGTAAATGGTCAAAAATAATGTATCTATCAAAGAATTGTGGTCAATTACAATGCCATTCCACAGTAAATGCCGATTTAATCTCCCCCTATGAGTATAACATTATAAAACGTTCAAATCATTGAGATATTCAAGCCTAAACTTCTCAATCCAAGCTCCTCAGTTGCTAGGGTGGGGAGTTCCTATCGCGGTCACAGGTCAAAGGTCAGATCACGCCGGTAACTAAGCAATGCGTAACTAGGAAACGTGTAACTAAGAAACGGGTCACTTAGCCACGCAGCTACCGGCGCTGGCGAGTAAACACCTGAGCATCAGGGGGCAGGGGAGGAGGTGGGGGGGGGGGGTGCAGGATTCGGCCCGGGGGGGGGGCTTACTGTTTGCACTATTGCCTAATAATAGAACACAGTTTGCCATGCGAATAAGACACACTAAGCTGTGATAATAGGCTACATTTTGCCGTGATAATACACCACCCCTTGCTTAGGAATCTTCCGAAAATTTACGTTTTCTGGAAATTGTTTTGCCCCAAAATCCAGTCGCCGAAGGCGCTGGTTCTTAATTAAAACCCCATATTTTGTACATTGAGTCATGTAGTAGGCCCTTCTAGTGAATTATCAATCGAAAAAATCACCTGAGTGTACAAGTGCCTAATGGATTTGATGAATATAGGTATTATGAGCATATTGAGCAAATAAAACAGTTATGTTGATTTGGGAAAAGTACTATATTTGGCACTGACCTTTTACGAAGTTGGATATTAGGGACTAGGTTGCATCCATGAGGGAAATAGCATTTTACTTCAATTCACTCAAAGTAATCATTGGTTTATTCATTTTCTAGGCTGGTATGATTTCTACATCAAATATCTCAAGAGATGGTTCATTTTTCATGAAGGTTGGCTGACACGGACAGAGCCTATGCTTGTTGTTACATACAACAACCTGAGAAAGGACACTATACATGAGATGAGAAGGATAGTTAAATTCTTAAATGTAAAAGCAAGTGACAACAACTTGAAATGCATGAGCTATAACTCTGAAATTCTATATCATCATCAGTCTATTGCCATGGGTGCCAATGCTTTTAATAAGGCAATGATTTTAATGACTAGGAAATACATCGGTATCATAAACAAAGCTATGAAAGAAAAATATGGTGTGACTATAGATTCATCTATACCAAGCGATCATGAAGGTTAACACCTTTTCTGGTCTCCTCTCTTTGTCCATCTTCAAAATTATAATTGCATGAAAGAGAAAATCTGAAACAAACAACTTTATTTGATGCCAGTGATAACAGGAGAGTTTTTCTCAAAATGGCTCCCAGCAAATTCGCTTGACTTTTAGTGACTGTGCGTGAATCCCTCACGCATTGAGTTGGTAAAATCCAAAATAAGTCATGTGTTGTCAATATTAACTCAACCTCACCAGGACTGACGCATGCAATTTGCATTAGGGGATCATATTTCATTTAAACTTTTTCTTTTATTGAATACATCAATTAAACTATTCATCAATTAATCTGTTCATCCTGTTGCCATATGAGGGTTACTTTATGGTATTTCTCTATTGCTGGTGGCTCGAAATCTTTATTAACCATATGGCTTACCAACAGCAGATGATAGTCAACAGTAGTAAATCATACGTTACTGTAAAATTCACAATCTGGAAGTACACATTATAATTGGAATACTGTGGGACAACCCACCTTACAACTGTTCTCCTTGACTGTTTCCAGTGTTCTGCTGTGATAGCTTCATGCTCTGTACTAAGAACAAAGGAAATGGCGGGAAATTAGAATTGGACCAATCAGAACTCAGAAAACATATATGGTGTGTCATTGTGAGTGATGATGGGTCATGCTGAGTGAGAACTTGCAAGGAGTGACTCATTGTCACGCAGTGCTAGCTCATAGTTGTTGCAACATGAGTGATGATGTTCCATAGTTAGTGAGAACTGGCAAGGAGCGGTTCATTGTAATGCAGTGCTAACTTACAGTTGTTTTAAGATGGGTGATGATGTTCCATGCTGAGTGAAAACTGACAAGGAGTGGCTCATGCTGACTCATTGCATGATCATGCAAAAGTATGGTCACAAAGCATCACCAAACATCCCTCAAGGTGACGCTATTTTGCTGGGCAAGCTGTTTATGATCAATCATAGCGAATATGTTTCAGAAAGGTTCAGAAGTGCAACCGTATCTATTCTTGGTCGTAAATAAACATGTTAATTGTAAATTAGGGGTTTCCTTTGTTTCACAACTTTTTAAGACCAACATATACAATTAATCATAAAAAATTACCAGTGTGTGACAACTGAAATAGAGTGTTTCACAATGTGAATCAGCGGGGACCATGTACTATACCCGTTCAAATCTTTCCATCAGAAAAACACAAATGTCTGTACACATATAGAAGTGATATGATGAACATGTGGTATCTGTGCCATTCTCCAAAATCATATTTTTCTATTTTCAGGAAACTCAGTGGGAACATAACCATGCAACAACATTGAAAACAAGTACAGTAGACTAGAAGACTGCTTGGTAGGGAGGTAGATTCCAACTATAGGAGGGAAAGGCTGCAGCACTTTTTTATTCATGGAATATTTTTTTAAATACAGAAGACGTATTCAAGTAATGAGAATGATGACAGTCATGAAAGATGATATTATCACGTGAAGTCCGATGTAATTGACCATTCATGACAATTTATGAATGCAAAAGTGACTGTGATATTACACTATTACTTAACAAAAAGAAACAAATTGAATTGTGTAGTACCGGTTACTATGTATATATATATTTCTGGGTTATCTGCACTATATATATATTATATATATATATATATATATATATATATATATATATATATATATATATATATATGTGTGTGTATTTAAGAACATAAAAGTTATTATTACTATTGTTAAAAGGTGCCTTAAGAAAACTGGCGTCATAGCCAAGGAACAGCCGATTCATTTAATCCATAAAGGAACAGAATATTTGTCGATGGTTTACTATACACTGAATGAATGGGGGGGGGGGGAAGGGGGGGTTGGGTTGCCCCTCAGTTTGTAAAAAGTTGTTGTGTCTTTTTCGAAATAAAAAAAATTCAGAATGCAATGGTAGATAAGAGATTTTGTATTAATTGAGTTCTCTGACACAGAGGTGTTAACGTCTAACTGCTTTTGCTTTTATTGACTCTGTGGTCTCAATCACCTTAGGAGCACCAGTGCTGAAGTTTGTTTATTAACGTGACATCACAAATTACATGATGTTCGGACATAAAATTCTAGGTTACATTCAATTATGTTTTATCATTATGATTATTTAGCAAATGTTGGGTGTACTCCCAGCCCTTTTTGGACTGATAAGTACTTACTTATTGTGTAAGTTGTCATCAATATGAGCGCTTGTGCGACTCTTGTTGTAATGGCTGCGAGAGTTTACCATGATGCATAATCATTAAAGGTGGGTCGCGACCATTGCAGAATGGACTACTGCACATCTTTCTGCGTACATAGTATAAATATGTCAGAATAATTCCATTATTGGTAAGCATATGCTCGGGACAATTTCCTATACCCAAGAAAAAACTTGGACGATTTTGAACAAAATTAAGCATTTTAGAGCACTTTATATTTTGATATAACAACAAAAGGCATTTTGGGAATTTTCATTTATGAAGTAATAAATGACATTTAGAAGACCATAAAAGTGAATGACTTACTTGAATATATCCAAACCTACATGACAACATCATGTTAATTGTAACGAAGTCCGCTCAATAACACAGACCTTTAGACCAGCGAATGTGCCCAGCTGCCATATTTACCTGGGCTGCCTCCCCCTGGTTCAGTCTTGTATGCTGCCGCTCTCTCATTGGCTGCAGGCTCATAACAAATCTGCTTCCCGCCATGACTGTTTCATGACTGAAATTTTTTTTTAATAAAAAAATAAAAAATTACACATAATGCAATGCTTCAAAGATTTGATTTAGTCTGTTTCTCCATTACTTTTTTATTTCAAAGGGCCAAAACCCTCAAATTATGCATGGGATCCCATGTCCAAATTACTCTTATTCATGGATAAATGATCTGGGCCATTTTTCGAGAAAGTTTAAGAAAAAAACATTTATATTGCTATTTTTCTTTGGTCATGTAAAGAAATAATGACAATTTATTCCTACTCTTCTCTGAAAGATTAAATTTTTATCCAAAATGCAAATTGATAAAACTCATTTTAGAATAACGGTATACATCCTTTGGTTCATTGTATGATGTTTGAGAATTTTTCTATGGTTTTCGGTTGATAGGAAATAAAATCGTTGGAATCAAATCAAAAGTAGCTCGGGTCCCCTATATTTGTCTCTTCATTTTCCGTTTTCAAATGATTTAGGGTTGCTACAGAAAAGAAATTGTGGAATTCTGAACACTCCAATTCAATGGGATCGACCCACCTTAAGGTTGATGCTTAACAGTTGCTTGTGCACACATAATCACTATTGGACAAAGTGCAAAACCGAATATATCACTATGCTACTAACCAGATGTAGGATGTTAATAGTGATGAGAATTAGAGCATCGAGAAAATGATCTGGAGAAGACATTGTAGATTAAACCATGGTGAAAGGTAGTTTATTTAGCTACTTTTTGAGTTCATGAAAAGTTTATTTTCAACAAAATCATTTTTCAAACACAGTACAATTTAGTGAGATGGTATTCAAGTACAGTATACCTCTCAGCCTCTATTGACAGAATTTGTAATCGCATGGAATTCAATACAGTTACAAGATATAGTATTATGGTATAGGAGACTTTTCAAGTCTCTATCGACAGCATGTATAGTTGCATGGCAGTATGTGTATCCAGCAATATTATGGTTCTATCCCAGCCAAGAGTCATAGGGTTATTTCAGTCTTGCCCACATCAGGTACAATAATAAGGTCAGGTACAATCAGAATCTGCCTCCCTACTGAGAAGCCTTCTAATCCCCCCTGGGTTTACTGAAAATTCTCACATCTTCACATTCATTCAAATATGATCATGGTAATGTAGTTGGTCTGAGCTACAGTGACTATCAAAAGACAACAACCGTACGCATTTTGGTTAAACTTTAATATACATCCACTTTATTGAAAGGAACACTCAGGTATTATCTCTGTATGAACCATCGCTACAACAGGTATCTAAAACGTGCTATGAATAATACCGGCAGGATATGAGTATAACTACAGCATAGCTACTACTCAAAGTTCATGAGGGTCATGCCATCAGCATGCACCCAACCTGACTGTCTTAACACAGTGGACAGTCCACCATATATACTACCTGTAGTGGTCACATGACTACCCCCAGTAGCGTCATCTAGTGGTCAATAGTTATGTAATCAGTTATGAAACCCTAAATGACAATTATCGTTGGTAACCTCGGTATGCAACCGTATGTGATAAGGAACAGTATATGTAACGAACTGTCCGTACACATTAAGGAATGAATAAACATGTTATGAAAAATAGTAGAACCATCTTATGTGCAATCAGAACAACACATGCATAGATATACCGTAATATATTACCTAGCAGTCACAACTGCCCATTACAGTAATATGCAGAGAGAGGAACTCAGAAAATGTGTTAACCTGTATGATTGGTTGGTATTGTTGCATCAATAGTCAAACCATATTTTTCCAGCATAATTTTGTTTATGATACTGATGTATTTCCTGGTCATGAAAATCATCTTTCCATTGAAAGCATTAGCAGCAATTGAAATAGACTTACGATGAAAAAAACCTTCAGTATTATGGCTCATGCATTTCAAGTACTTGTCACTGGTTTTTACATTTAGAAATTTGACTATCCTTCTCATCTCATGTATGGTGTCATTTCTCAAGTTGTTATATGTAACAACAAGCATAGGGTCTGTCCGTGTCAGCCAGCCTTCATGAAACTTGAACCATCTCTTGAGATTTTTCATGTAGAAATCACACCAGCCTAGAAAAGTGATAAATAAATGATTGCTTTGAATGTATTAATGGGAAATGTTGGTTCCTTTATCAAGCACTTCCATTTCCTAGACATTATGTTTATAATACTCACATTTAGCATAGATCTTAGGTGAATGTACAACCTTAACATATCTTTACTTCTAAAAGGTTTCTCTAAACTTGATATATATTCCCAAAGTTTGGTTGATGATTCAGTTGTAGGAGCTTATCTATGACTCATATTGTAAGAGTTTAAAGTTTTACCATTTGGATATCTAATGAAGATACTAATTTATACCACTGGCAATAGATATATCTATTCCATTAAAGTTAGTTCGGTGGCATAGGAACTTTCTTTCATTGTATATTTTGTAATCAATATCAATATCTTTCATCATGATTTTAAAGAAGAAATAGATTGCACATTTTCTGTATGCCGTTTTCAAGGCAGAGTAACCCAAACACTACAATAAAGCATTTAGTGGCAGTATAAGGTTTGCTTCTTCACATATATGTTGTCAAATGATTACTTCACATTCTATTGCATGATATTATGACTAGGAAAAGGGTTCTAGTTGAGCATGTAAAACATGCGACATTGTACCACCTGAATCAACTTGGATTAAAGCAGTGTTCAAAAAATGGGTAATACTTTATTCTGATGAGGATGGATCAGCTTATCAGAGAGGTTGGCTTATGATAGAGATTGCACCTTACGCTCTGTTGATATTAAATTTTATGAAAACTCCATAAATTATATTCATTAAAAATATCCTGCTCACCTTGTGACCACTTGAAAGTTTGAGCTATATTTCGAGTTTGACTCCCTGTCTTTTGTCTAGCATATTCTGCCATGGATGCCCTGCATGGATTACGTACCAAGAGTATGACCCGGGGAAGTCTCTCATTTTCCTTGGCATTACTTTTATGAGTCTTAAAGGCGACCACTGTACCATCATGTATACCTTCTCCAGGAAAATCTAATTTCAATCTTCGATCCTTATAGATTGCCCCAGTGAAGAAACCTTTTAACAATAAAGTAATAGTTATTGTAAAACAAAATCATCAAGGCAGATAGCGGGAGTGTTTCACTAAGCAATGTATTAAACTAAATGCAATCTAAGAGTTTTGAATGATTCTATTTTGGACGTGTTTTGAGGATATATATGGCATAAAAATATAATGAATATGGAATATATGAATAATATCATATGAGTATACAATGTTGACAAGTGCTATTGCTGATGTTGATGCAGACACAATTACATATCCTCTAGTCAATTTGTGTGTGAGCTATAAAGACACAATGTAACAAGTAAAAGTGTTGTATAAAGTTAGTAAATAATTATAAATATATATTTGACTAAATACTTGTAAGCAAGCTCAGATTAAAACCGAACATAGAAGAAACAATAAGATGAGAATACACAAAATGATAATGATAATGATAATGATGATGGAGTAAAACAAATCAATATAAACATGGAATTTGTTTCCATCAAATTAAGCCCAGGCTCAAATTTAACCCGAGACATCCCTAAACGATAACAACGTTGTGGTATCACCTCATGCTCTACGAGGGAATGCCAATGTGAAACCCAAAATGATGTGCCCAAAGAAGCACATCTACAAGAAGAGCCCCTCTACAGAGGCACTGAGCACTGAAACTTGCTCAGCCCGGTAACTCAGTATTTGCGTGACAGTCAGAAATTCCTAAATACTATTAAGAGTAATAATTAGGCAACTCTAAGCAACACTTCTCCAGACCAAGTATACATTAGTAAGCTGCTCATGAGAGACTCTTCTGTTTACATTTTTCTGTTAAATCCTCTCTGAAAGGGGATGCCCTGTCAATGAAAAACTTCCAGTATGTATCCAAAGATTTTTGAGCCAAAAAAAATATTTAAATTCACTTCAAGTCAAACCCGAACTAGATTCAAATAACAACAATAAGCATCGCTTAACATCAGCAGGCCATTTAAGAGGATTTCAAGTTTGAACTTCGCCTTTGCCATTGCCATTTGGATACCAGCTGGCAATGTGTTCCACAAGATCACTCCTCTATGGAATGGTGATCTTTTGTCGTTCAAAGCTTACCTTCTTAGTACTTCCTGTCTCTTTTTACAGCATTTCCTTCCCCACTTTCCCTCCTTAATAGTAGTGATCTTGTGTACATTAGACTGAGTAGCAACTTATCCATAATAATCGGAAAACCTGTTTTACCAGAAGATGTCTCTTGCAAATGGTGGGCATAAAATATCACAGCTCTTGCCCAGCTATGGTTACATGACAAATAGCGTCATAGACATATGACCCAAGTGGTATGGTTCCCTGACACCAGCGTTAGACATTCCTATACAACCGTATACACATCAGAGAGAATCATCTCTTTATATTTTTATATTATTAGGACGGGTAAGGGACAGGTAGGGAGCAGGTAGGGGACAGTTATGGGACAGGTAGGGGACGGGTAGGGGCCAGGTAGGGGACAGTTAGAGGACGGGTAGGGGACCCTGGAAACAAATTCCCGCGAATTCCCCCTGAATAACACGAGTTGAACTGGGGTCAGACCCGGGAATAACCTGGGTTATAAGCCCGTGATTTCACGGGATCCTGTGAGCAAAAATTCCCGTTATATCACAGGATTTTGGTTAAGAAGATTGCATGGGTTCGAATCCCATTACTAAATGACCTGCATGGTTCTAGTGCATATGTCCTGTGTAAATCATTTGGAAATTCACATAAAAATATCCACATACATCACTTTTAACCGTTGCCCATCTTACACCAGCATGTCTTGACCGAGAACCAAACCAGTTACCTCCAGATGCATTGTCCAATGCTCTACGAACTCACGTGTTGGGGGAGTTACATGATCTGTGACTGGTGGTAACTATGCCATAATAGCGAGAGTAGTTGATGATGGAGTCAAAATCCGAATAGACACTAGGCACCCTTAGCAAAGGGACCTTTCGCAAAGCCAGTGTATTCCTGTACAATTTTGATAATTTGTCTTGAAGCCTTAGTCTATAGGATCGCTGTTTAGCCTGTTTTACCACAAACTATTAAAGGGGATGGGTGTCAGGTGAACTACAGAGCTACATCATTCTTAATGAATATCCCATTCATAGATCTATACATAAGAATCTCGATTCTTTTTCAATCCTCTTGTGTGGATGAGATTCCTAGGCCCACAGGTTTACCTCAAGGCCAACATTGGTCTCAGACTGCAGGCCTGGGTAGCCCATGGTCTAAAATACACACATTTAGCAAACCCAACATAGATCAATAGGGACCTTTAGCAAACCCTCCATAGCTTTTTACATGTAGACACAGGCCTCTATACGTGCATTTTTATTGCTATACGTGAAAGCCTACTATATTTTTATATCTTATGAGCTGCTTAATGGTTAATAAATCCCCCAATTAACTGAAGACATAACAGTATATGAAAAAAGTATACGGCACGTCTATATAGAGACCTTTAGCAAACCCAACGTAGCACAATAAGTGCAGACGTAGGCACTTATACATGCATTGGTATTAATGGTAAAGACCTACATTACGTCCATGGTTTATGAGCTTTAACGTGGTCCCTATAGCCAGCTGAGCTACATCAGGTTTGCTACAGATCCCTTATGTCTAACCTGTTTTCCTCTCCATCAACAACTACTCTTGGTATCATGGCACAGTTACCACTGGTCACAGATAATGTATCTCCTAACACATGGCCCAGTAGGTGAGTGCATAGAGCACAGGACAAAGCATCTGGAGGTATCCCGTTCGTTTCTCTGTCAGGATGCATGTCAGGCCCCAAATTTATGTCTGTGTTTTCATCTATTTTGTATTGTTTTGTGTTAAAGAGGGTTCCATGGGTTCGAATCCCACTGCTAAAAGACCTGCATGGTTCTAGTGCATATGTCCTGTGTAAATCATTTGGAAATTCATATAAAAATATCCACGTAATTATATTACTTTTAACCACTGGCACTATAGATCTCAAGGATGATAGATCTAATCCCTATTGCTTCTTTTTTCTATAAGCCATTTAGAAAACATTTCTTTCACACCAACATATTGTCTACAAAATCCGTTTTCTAAAGTTTTCTCTCATCTATTCATGCCTGAATAAGATTGAAATACATATATGCTGTGGTGTACACAATTCTACCTCATGGGTTCTATGAGTGAAGACAGGGGATTCAAACCCACATCCTGCTGATTGGCTGGGGTAAATCCCATGATTCTACAAGATTCTCCTAGTAAAATCACATGTTGTAATCCCGTGATATCAGAGGAAATTTTGCTCACAGAATCCCAAAAATATCCCGGGAATTTCTCGTGATCTGTTACCAGGGACAGGTAGGGAGCAGGTAGGGGGCAGTTAAGGGACAGTTAGGGGTCAGTTAGGGGACGGGTAGGGGACAATTGGGGGATGGGAAGGGGATGGGAAGGGCATATGTAGGGAGCATGTAGGGGGAAGGTAGAGAACAGGAGGGCTGAGCAAATACTCCAGGGTAGTAGGTGCATTTCAGATTCAGAGTGCAGATTTCTACTCATTTTTGTAAGACATGAAGAGCTCATCCAGATGGGCACAGACCACTTATTTAGTGCTTAATAAGCCTTCTAAATGTAATATATACTTTTCAAATATGCAGCATGTGGCATTTAGCCCTAAATAAAGAGGACAGCCCAAATAAAAGGTGGTGTGACCAGAGAACGGGAATCCACAGAGTCATACTAAACCAATACAAATACAACTCATTTTAGTATAATTTACAATGCATCAGACAGCCACTGCATGATTAATGAGACACTCATTGTCTTTAGCAAGTTCTTATAAACCGATTTCTATTTCTATTTCATGAAGGAAATTATTAAGAAAGTAATTTAAAAGGAAAGAATCAAAAGCATAAAATTGTCTGCACATGCATCGCCCTATAATTTGCCCTTGAGTGGTCGTTAAGGCAGTCTAACAGTGGTGTAGATTACTGAGCAACCAACCAAAGAGTCTTTATAGTGGTGTCTAGATCAATCAACTGAGATGGGCTGAGTGTCTGGCTAGATATTTGTTCTCTTCTAACCTCACTCTGTGCTTATCTATGTCATAGTTGTACTCTAGCTGCTGCATATGTCAATAGTATATGGCACAAACTCCTGAGTTATCCATGTTGGGGGCTGAGGAAGGGACTGGAAGTTCTTGATATGTTTAAACAAGTTTAATATACTGAAAGGTATATATCTTGGCTCCTTGGAACACTTGTTTATACATCTCTAACCCTAGCGGTTCAGTGTGACTCTGTGACAAAAAATCCATGATTATGTACAGGAACTAATAATTTTGTTTACAAGCTGGGACAACATCTTGATGCATACCAAACTAGATATCCTCTGAGAAATAATTTTTGAGATACAGCCCAATGAATTTTGAACATTTATCAAAAATATGAAAATTTCAACTACATACTCTCAACTTTACCCCAGTTTCCTCACAATGGTCCCATTATTGGTTAAAATCACTCTACAATGTCATGATCATGTGTACTTTAAGGAATATGAAGTATCATGATATCTGGTTAGACCTAGTTTGCACAGTATAGGCCTGAAATACCCCTATTAACCTATTATACCCGTTTGACTCTGTGACGTAAAATAGGTTAACCCTTTAGGGCCGAGCATCGACTATAGTCGATGCCATGAACGGCCAAGCATTGACTAAAGTTGACATAACTCTATGGGAATCAGCAAAGGCTCGGCCCAGGGAAAGTTACCAGGGAACATGTTTCACCCTCATCACCAGCGAATACTTTTTTTGGTCGGCCTTAAAGGGTTAATAAGGAAATAATTTCTTATATAAATGAGCAGAAAATGGTGGATTTCTGTATCAGAACATTAGAGGGAGTGGGTAAGACACACGAAAACCAGAGATAACTTACATATATTGGTTATTACTAACTCTATGAAGGTTTAAATTTTCATCAGTGTGGCTGGTGAGTTGAGTTTGAGTTTTGGGTAATATTTATTGCATCTACATCTCCGGTAAAGGAGTATTTATAGCAATACAATTTTTTAATAAACAAACATGAGAACATGTTATTACGTTTCTTATCAATTTGTCATGATTATAGGTCACTGTAGTTCAAGTGTCTTCACCTGAGTAGTTATGTATGTAGTTTTGTGGCATGGTTATTATGGCATAGGGGGGCAGACTATGTAGTTTAGTTTCACAATTTCTATCACCAGCTAGATATGATACTTTAAGCAGGCAGATATAATAATCTGTCTCTATATGCGTCGATTAGGTCTAGAGGCATGATCATGTCAGGCAGTGGCAAACATTCTCACTGTCTATACTGCTACTCAACTTTTAAATCACTTTTGAAGCTTTCCAGGCTTGGCTTCTTTTGCTGCTCTGCGGTTAGCTCTTCCCAGGCAAGTTTGCCTCTAAATATAGGGCTCTTCAAATATATGTCAGCTTTTGGTTGTTGAATCTTCAACCTCACTTTCTCATGACCTCTCATATATCTGGGTGCTGTCACCACGCAGTCTGGTCTTTTTGCCATCCTGTAATCAGGCCTTGTATGTGAGTCTTACGTCTATCTTCCAGCATTTCTGAGCTGCATAGGGTTAATAGTTCCCGGACTGGGATATCTCGGGCATCCCAAATCTGCAAATAGATCCGCAGCCAATAATTGTGGCGGCTTTGTAGTTTCTTGGGCACCCAACCAGGTCCTCTTTCAATTACTTAGTCTGAGTAATGAAGTATTGGTAATACCATTGTGGTATAAACCTCAAGGGCAATGTCCTCGTCTAGGCTCAGTCTAATATGCTTAAATTGGGCTAATCTCACCCTCATAAGGTTTATAACTTTATCACACTGCATCTTCCAATCTAGATGTGAGTCTACTAAAACAGTTATTAAAGCCAAATCATCAGCATACATGAAAATTCTAGTGTTCTCAACGGTCTCAAAAAGATCATTCACTTAAATGATGAATAATAATGGCCCGATTACGGAGCCTTGAGGCACTCCTAGCGTCACTCGCCCTTCATCAGAGAGTTCACCATTCACCAAAGACTTTTGGGATCTAGCCATTAAGAAACTGTGGAACCATGAGAGGGCTTTACTAGTTAGTCCCAGAAACTTTAGTTTGTTCAATAACAGTGGGTGTGAGACCGTATCGAAAGCTTTGCGTAGATCTAGGTATACGGTAGCTGCAATCTTGCTCTTGTTTCTTGCTTCATACATGATGGTAGTTAGCCCAAGGACTGCGTCTAAGGTGGACCTTTCAGGCAAGAAGCCAAATTGATAAGGGGAGATCAGATTGTTCTCCAGGATATACCCAAGTAGCTGTGAATGCATGATCCTTTCACTGAGCTTGGAGAACATGTTGAGTAGGCTCACTGGCCTCCAGTTCCCTACTTGTTTTGGGCCCCCCCCCCCTTCGGGAGTGGCACTACCTTAGAAGATTTCCATTTATGAGGAAAGACTCCGCTATCAATTTCCTGGTTTATCAGATTCTTAAGTAAGTCTGGCCGTACTAACAGGACATCTTTTATAACACAAGATTTTACATTTAGAATCCCAGATGACTTCTCGGGATCTATTGATGTGCACGGTTTCTTGGCCCGACGATCGTCAATTTTCAGAACATTTAATATATTCAAGAACCTGTCTCCACCCATCACATCTTCCATAGTCGGCTCTCCTGCTTCCGCTGGAAACTTCCTTGTTAAGGTGGTTCCTATATCGCAGTAGGAACTATTAACATAGTTAGCTAGCTCGGTAGGTGGTACCAATCTGCCGTCTGGGTCCTTCAGTGCCATATCCGTAGGCTCATCTTCTCCTTTCCATAGCTTGGTGATTTCATCCCAGAACTGTCTTGGGTCCTTCTTGTGCTTTCTAAGTCTCCCTAGGATAGTCTTCCTAGTACATTAATTCCCTACCTATTTCTTTGGACACCTTCTGTGCTTGCTTGAAAAATACATTCCTAGTTCCTTGAGGCACTTTTCTGGAGCGTCTTAGCAGCTTTCTCTTTTTCTTTTCCAGGGTAGCCACTGGTTTTTTATAGCATCGATCATTGAAATATTTTACTGTAAATTCAGTGATTGGATGTACTTCATCCAAGTAGCTTTCTACATTCTTCAGTAGATTATTGTATGCTGGTCCCACTGGCACATTGTCAGCTGTAACATCATTCCACGCCACTCATCTTGTGTAATTACTAGTACTCTCTTGAATATAGTTCTTATAACTCCTGCCTTAGTTTTTACTACACTTTTATGGTTTCTTACCACGTATGTGGTATGTGATCACTTAACGTGTCAGTGATCAACCCTTGACTCTCGACAGCGACACTGTTTGTATACACATGGTCCAATGTCGATGAACGAAACTCATGATAATGTGTAGGACCAGTATGTAATAACCTCAGCTTCCGTTTTCGTAATGGACCGGTTTAATATTTGAACTTGGCTGTATTTCTGGCTTTGGCGTCCACGTTCAGGTCACCCAGTACCCATATTTCTTTCCTGCCCACTTCAGCATTTCCTAACATTTCAACTAATTTCTTGAAACATTCTTTGGGTTTCCCACGTGGTGGTCTATAAGCTGTGACAATGAACATGTGACGTGTATTTGGTATAGTGACAGTGAAACTAGTGGATTCTCCATGACGAATATTCCAGGTGACTCAGTGATGGAAAATATATATGCCAATAGACATATGATCCTGGGGGCAAGATTATTGGATTTTTTTTCAAAATTTCTTTTTTTTTCAGCAGAAGACACAAGGGTTACCTCACAATCTGGGATACAATGGATACTGTGTGGATCTTTTTAATTTACTATATAGAGGTATCAACCTGAAAGGACTTTTGATCATTTTGCTGACAAAACACACTTAAATGAGAAAATATGCACATCAGGTGGAAACCTCATGAATTGATTGACTATACCACAGGCCTAATAAAAAATGATTTTTGGGATAGGCTGTTGTCACCTTAGTAGACATGGGAGACGTTTAAATCATGTCATTTTTAGCTTTTTTGACTTTTCAGGGATTTTTGGGCCTTTGAGGGGCCACAAAGCAAAAAAATTGTAGGCCAATAATCAAAATAAATTTGAATCCTGAAAGTTTAGAATGTTTTCTAACAGACACTAAACATTTGTAAAAATTGATGCACAGGTGTTTGTTTTGTAGAGCATAAGACTGAAAAAGGCCTGAAATCTCAGGAGTTTGTGCCATATATGTCTGAATATTGCAAATCAATACCAATACTAGTGATAGAAGGCCGGCTAAGATAACGCTGGGCTTTTCTTTTAATAATGTCTCTTGTGCTGGGCTGTGCCTACTGGGAGGACGAACACGTATCATCTAGTAGAGAAATATCTTAAACAGATGACCATGACAAAACAAACACATGATGAGCAAACGTGATATTTTAAACATTTTAACCTAAAAATATTTTGGGCTTGAAATGATGAATGCAGTACCATCACATGATAAATGCTTTACGAACATCAACGATATTGCTTACATATAAAAAAATATATATAAAAAAAAGATGACAAACATGACTCATGAATGATATACAGTAGAATGAAAAGCATATGGGAGCATAACATGCATTGGTTGGTGCAAATATGGGGTCGGAGGCCATTTATCAGGGGGCAATGCATCCAGTGACCATAAACCATAGGGACATGTCCTGTGGACATTTATAGGGGTGGGGGGGGGGGGGGTTGGTAAGTGACATTTTCACCCATCCACCTACATCCAAGCCATCACTGTACACAGGGGAACCGTGACTAATAGGTGAGACATCAGTCTTGGGCAGAGAGTTGTTTCCCTTCTTTCAAAATCGTAAAATATTCAACTCCAAAATATCTAATTGAAATGCAACTGTAAGGTATGTGACTTGTGTGATGTGTGTACTTCTTAGACTCACCGGTTGCCTCTTGAATGAGATGTCGTGTCCAGGTGTTACCAGAACCAGGAAAGCTTACTAGGGCTGTAGTGTTTGAGCCGGGGCTACGGAATTGTAATTTCTGACAGTGTCCTGTGCCATTCATCATTTGTCTGACATTCTCTTTCATCAATGTGCCCATACCATTTTGAGTTGTCATATATGCTTGATGGGGAGTCATTTTGGTGTAGTTTGTCATAGCTCTGCTAGATTCCATAATGAAATAAAGTCCCCCAACCATCATCACTGTAAGTATAACAGAGTAGGGATCCAGCCTCCTAAATAAATGAAATTTCATGATGATCTCATGTAGTCCCTGGAATAAAGACAGCTTATATATCAACAAACATATATATCTCTAGTTTTAACCTCAATGAGTCATTACACTTTCATGGGCTGTGTTTTCAAATTTGATTGTTCGGCTTACAGATGATCTCCTGTGAATATTGAGAGCCTTGTATAGAATACCGGCCTTCAAATTTTCTTGCAAAATTACAATATAGGTTTTTTGCATAAAATTATCCTGTCATGTAGGTTTTAGAGTCTAACATATAGCTTACTTGATAATAATCCTGAGCAGGAAAGGGTTAACCGAGGGAAAGTTAAAGATTCCTCATCTATTTACTGCTATATCACATGCTAAGCTTAAACCCAAGGAAGTACTGGCATGCTGAATGGAGGGTTATCACTAATAACAAAACTGTAAATATTCCATATCATCTGCCCCATGTAAATACTTAAACCATCTCGGTACTCAGAAGAAAAGAATCATAATTATTTCCTTGGAGATATAGATATAAATATGTTGAAACCCGCCAGGGCCCCAAGAGCTGACGGTAAATTATCTCCTGGAGATACTATCCTACAAGCCTATGAGGTGGACAGCTACTCATAAATGGTCATACTAGAATCACACCAGATTGCCAGACTATGACTTACTTTCTCTTTTTATATTCGGTTTACAAATATTTATCTAGGGCCCATGGCTTTCCAGTTTAAAATAGAAATCATAATATACTTAAATATGAGACATCTGTCCAATATAGAGCCTTCAACCCATGGTCAGCTACCACTAGAGACTTTACAAGGGGCGGTGGAGGTTTAAGCATTGAACGAATATAGGTATTGGATAGCCTAGAACTTACAGTATAAAACTTTTATGCATGTATAACACAATCAATGATACCTACAACAAGGTCCCTGGAAGAAGAAATGGCCTGATTGAGACACCCTTCTTTTTGTTGGTAGGGCTGCAGCCATGAACACTCTGTGTTAATGCACGATTTTGAGTGGGATTTGTGAAGTCCCTGCATGGAAATACACCACTTAACACAGTACTATATGCATCAGTTACCACCGTGCAGCGGTTACCCAGACATTATGATACAGGTCATGAGAGTAATGTCTTTGTTGCAAACTATAAATTGTCATAGTATGCATCATTTTGGCTGCCGTTGCTGACCATTTTAAGCTGTGTTTGACCCTGTTTTGCATAGTTAACCTGACCATAGGTCAGTTCAAGTAATTGTATGCAAAAAAGGCAAGACCAGGTCGTCTAAAGTGACATCTGTGTCCCACTGCCACACCACATTGGTAGAGTTTTATCAAGGACCAGACATTTTCAACAAGGGGGAGGGGGGTATAATTCTTTTTCCTTTTTTTACACAGGGAAGGGTGATGTTGAGCCCAGATCCTACGAAATGTTGTCCCAATGATTTTAGATTCATGTTTTTTGCTTCATATATATATGTGTTTCATACAAATGATACTTTTTCATAACACCATTTTTTTCAATATTTCTTTTGATTATTTTTCTACCCTTTTGTTTAAATTACAAAAATAGCAATTATTCCCATAATATCATATCTTTTTGTTAAACACTTGAATTTTTTTTTTTTATATTACACTAGATGGGTGTTTATTGCTATTAGGCATATAAAATCATGAAGCATACATATCTCGAGAATGTTAATTTGAAGGATTTTCACTAAAATATGGATGTATGATTTAAAAAAAGAGGACACGAGGCATACCCTACTGATTTCACCATGACCTGACCAGAATTTCACCCTAAGACGACCTAAATGTACAAGGTGTTAGTAGTAACCCTATAGAAACTGTTATTATGTAAGGAATGCTACCTATATACCTACTTTTCAGAAGCTCCAGAATCCAAGGAAAATCACCCAAAATGGGAAAACCAATGAATGTGCATGATTCTAAAATAATTCTAGTGCATAAATCCAGTTGGTCTGGGTATGAACCAAGAATCCTTCATAGTGTTTTGTTAGAGATAAGGGTGGTCGACTCTAGGTTACTTTTGGTCAACATTGAGTGAAATGCGGCCCTATGAGATTTCCAAATATAAAGACAATTATCTACATATAATATTGTCTATAAAATTATCCACCATGGTCCATTAAAACCCCTGGATCCTTCCCCGATGTCTGATGAAGCAAATTTGATCCAATAGTGATTTTACCTGACACAATGAAGCATCTTCCAATGGTCACGAAAAACTGTGAGGGTTGACTTATGGTGAATCTACCCTGTATATATATATATATATATATATATATATATATATATATATATATATATATATATATATATTTATATATTTATATATATATATACATATATATATATATATATATATATATATATATATATATAATTTATTATATATATATATATATATATATATATATATATATATATATATAAATATATATATGGGTCAAATATCTTGGTCCACTGCTTCTTTAGTTACTGGACAATATACAAAACACACTGCCATCTTAGACCATTCCTATCTAGACGTATCCAGTGACAGTGTTGATATTGTTGTTGTCAGAGGACGGCCTTAATTAATTGAAATTAGAGGTAGGTTCAAGGCTTAGATGTGTAGAACTTGTTGTCGAAAGCTTATATCTAACCAGCTACTCAGGGGGCTTTGTGGAAGGTGGTATTGTATCAAGAATGCTACGGAAACTGATTCTACTAGAAGCCCATCCCCACCAACCTAATTATTCTTTTGAGCTACTACTAGAGCCAGTAATGTATTGTTGCCAATGCTTATTGTGGCCAATGCTAATGGCATACTATAGCATATTGTACATATATAACAGCAGTTTCTATGTTGATTGTCACAATTGATATTGCCCCTTCTGACGTAAATCTTGAAATCACACATGTTCTTATACTCCTTTAGGTATATATCGACATAGCATATCACAATATCATCAAGGATAGTGGGCTACAATTAAACACAACCATTGTCCTGAAGTAACCTGCCAATTCTGTCAAAGAAATGAACAGTTACCTAGTACTTCGTATTTTCATATGCTGCACTATTGGCATCTGTTTGGTACTGTATTGGAGGAGGAAACAGTTTCTTAACACTGAACACACCACCTCTATGTTCACAGTATACAGAGCCTTAGGTTGGCAGTTTGGATGGAATGGTACATTGACTGATGTGTGTCCGAAGGGTGTCTATGCACCAGAACAACTGGATACTCTACCTGTAAAGAAGAAGCCAATATGTGCAGCAGGAAACTGTGAATGTCAACGCTTTAATAGATTACTGGCTAGATGGCCCAGCAATAAGCCAAGGGCTGCCGTGATTTATACTGTTCAGAGATGGGCGTCATTCATGAAAAGTCTTCACTCTATCTTGAAGTACTTTATAAATACGTACAAATACCCAGTTATTGTTTTCTATCCCGCAGAATTTGCAAAAAATATTTATCATATAAATCCAAAATACAGACAACCCTATATTTTCTATCAGCTTGTTGATTTTGGTGTTTCTTCTTTTATCTCACAGCCTTTTCCTCTACCAGAGAGTCTTGGTTGTGATATGAACTCGCGATACCTGTCTTATTTCCTGGTTTATGGAGTTCATCAGCATCCTATGATGTGGGGATTAGATTACTACATGAGACTAGATGATGACTCCTACTTTCTGTCACAAGTGCCTCGAGACATTTTTAGCCATATGCAACAATACGGTCTTCAATATGTGTATGCGCATGACTTGAAACACCAGGAGAATTGTACATCTGGTATAAAGGATGCTCTTACAACATTTGGAAATCTTAAAGGAATAATTAGAAAACAGTCTCATGAACGTGAAAGTAAAATATATTCCAATGCTTTTGAAACATCAGCAATGGAGGTGTGGAAAAGCAAACAGTACGCAGATTTTGTTAACTATATCGATAGACTGGGAGGAATCTATAACTTTGGTTGGGGAGGAGCCCACATAAGAACTATTGCTGTTGGACTATTTGTTGCAGACAAAAGAGTCATGAAATTGAAAGATTATCCATATAGAAATAACAGGATTCAGAATATTGAAAAATAGGGGAGGTCCGGAGCTCCTTTTTTTATTACAGATTCTTTTTTCATTTTTGGCAAAAAATACCAAAACTTGTGAAATTTTCACGATTTGTTTTCTTAGTGAACCCACATCAATGTTATACGTTAGTCGAATAATCCTTTGTCATGTCCTTTAATTGGAAAAACAAGATCATGGACCAAAAACAACCATATTGTGAAAAAAAGTGGTGCTTTTAGGACGATTCATTAAATTTGATGCTAAATTTGTCAATAAGATCTTTAAAAATAACAAAATAAACTTTTTCTTCTACTTTCTCAACAAGTTGTCTAGACCATTTGCTAACATAAAGAAGTAATTTTGATATGGGGTCCCGTGCATAATTTCAGGGTTTTGGGCCTTTAAAGTTCAAAAATATGTTGGACTAATACATTAGCATGGATATTGACTCACAGAGGGAGTATGGAGCCTTCCCGCCCTGATTCTGTTACGTCATTGCCTTCCTGCTCCAGCCCCAATATGGACATTTGAAATAATGCGTTAAAGGCCAAGGATCAGGGTAAAAATGTATATATTTATACCCTTGGTTGTTTTAAGCACAGTGATGAGATCTATATTAATCTCGCAAATAATTAATTGGTAAATAATTCCATTATTCTAACTTATGTTAAAAATAGTAAATATCAATGGCTCCAAACATATAAAATATTCAATACGCAATAAAATGCTCAATTTCGCTCGAAATTGTCCAATCATGAATGTGGCGTAGTGTGCATGTATATATATGTTTCCAGTCTTCTAATACTGACTTATCTTTACAGGTTCATGCTATATGCGCAGAGAAGCTAAAAAAAATGAAAGTTTTTGTTCCATTCACATTCCACAGCCATTAAATCCCTAAATAATTGGAGAAATTTGATGAAGGTATCACATATGGTCAAAACATTGTACAACATGTACAGATTTGATATATTCTTTTTAAATTATATATGCTCAACTGTTTCAGTGGATCCTTCCTATAGCGACCCCTTAACTTATTTCAATTACCAAAAGTGACACACCTGTGACACATCCTGTAATACATAATTTTTTAATGACGGAATATCATATGCTGACAAGTTCCATATCTATCATAGTTGTTAGCCTCCAGATTAAGTTACCAGGAGTCAAAATCTAATTTCATGTCCAAACAAATCAAATGAAGCTGTAGCAGTGTGCAAAGATGGCAACTGACATTATATAATTATTCTATATAAACATATATTTATTATGTATACTTGCGACGAATCTACCACGGATTCCTGTCAGAGTGGCATATTATATTTTGTAAATGACCTGAAAGAAGTCCCAAGAAGTTTATCTATGTACGATTTTGTGATCCTTACCCAAGTAGGCCATAAAACAATTCATTCCTATTTTTTTGTTAAACATTTACCATTCACCCAGAATACAATGCCTCACAAATATAATATTTCTATGACGCAAAAGGGAACATATACACTGCAAAAAAGGTGTTTAGATCCTAAACACGATCCGTACACATTCCTGCCCCGTATTTGTCCACACAATATGTGCCTAAACATGTTTAGACCAATAATATGTTTAGCTCAGTGATTAGAAATTTATGTGTTTAAATCAATGTGTTTAAGAGAATGAAGTGTTTAGAATTCAAGCATTTAGCATATTATTGTGTTTATCTATCAAGTGTTTTAGGATAAAGGTGGGGTGTCTAGAAATGTAGAATATTATTATGTTTGGATTGTATTTAAATTTTATTTCCATGTAATGTCTTGAAGAGACTTCTAGCAGCCCCCCCCCTTAGGTCAATATAATTATATGCATCACTATTTCACATAGGCCTCTACATTAACATAGACACAACCTTGAGTCAATACAACATATAAACTTATAAAGGGCATGCGTGGAATCCGGCATATATGCTACTTGTGTAATCTGCACGTAGTTATGCGCACTGCGTTAGGTTTTTGGGTATTATGTCATATATGTACATCATATTCACTATCACACACTCCCTAAACAGTGTACATCATATGTACGTCAATTGCACATCATGTGTACGTCATACGTACATGTCATGTGTATGTCATATGTATATCACATTCTCCCCCTTACACACTCTCCCAGCTAGCACCTTATGTAAAAAGTACGTCTTTTACTGGTCATATTCACGTTGATACATAAAAATGACCCCATAATGACATCTTGAGGGAGTGAATCAATTTACATAGTAGTTTGACAGGAAACTTACGTATTATTTATATTTAAATGGCAATGCGAAAGAGTCATTAGTCATTTGATATCATCCATACATTTGAATGTGGTCACTATTTGACATAATGAGTGGTTAAATCTTGATCAGAATATTACATCTTTTTTAGAGAAATTATACACGTAATACATTGATGTTAAATTCATGACTTGATGTGCATGCTAAAATGATGTGACAGATTTGACATCCATATTACGTATACTTAATATATGTGGTACATCCTTATCTGGTCAGATTTTGACATCTATAACACATCTGTACTTTACCTTTCAAGTGGTTCACTCTTTTAACACAAGATATCTCCCTTAACCAATATCGTTAAAATCCAATCTACATTGGCAATACTTTGACCATAAAGGAGTATTTATTCAACACATTGAATTTCCAAAGAAGATGAATTTTGTCCAACTTTTGTCTGGAATGTATGATGTGTTATTTTTGTTCCTGTGATTGTTTAAGGAAGAACCAGGAGATTAGTATAAGCACGCCTTTTCTGTGGTTGCTACAACTATTCAAATCAAAATACTGACCATGAGCTGTCATCACATCTGGGCCAATTTGCTAGGATCAATGTTCTAAGTCTCTGTAGGACCATTGGTGATGTCTAAAGGCAAAAAAACCTTGATTATGTTGATTGCCTGGATGTTTCTTACTTCTGATGGAGTACCACACACAGAGAAAATAGGTGCAAATAATGTTTTAGTTTTACATATTTTTAACAAAATTATGCTGAGATCAGATGAATGTCAGCCATGGCCGTCTAAATTACATTGTGTATACCGTATTCGACATATTAAGCGCTCAGGGCGCTTATAAAATTATTTTCATGGCGTTTTTAGTACTTAAGAGTTTATTTGTCACCAAAATCGTGAATATTGAGCCTTTGTTCTAGTCAAAAAATGCCCCAAAAAGGGGGGTGCTTATTTGGGGGAGGGTGCTTATTACGTCGGATACGGTATATATCATATATATAATTGATGATGATGTCTACATCATGTAACTTATTTACACATGGACATTACAAAGTCAAAAAAGATGTCTTAAAGATTTGCATATAGTATGTAATGGGTGCAACTTTCTGACGTAACCAAATGCAGTAAATATCTGTTGAGAAAAGACGTAGAGATAACGTGATTCATATGAGTTTTGCTAGCTGGGTCTCTCATCAGTGTACATGATGTATAAATCATATGTACGTCATATTCTCCAACATATTATAACTCATTTTTCTCTCCCTCATCATTGCGCATCAAGTGTATCATATTCTCCACTATACACTCCCTCTACAGTGTACATCATATGTACGTCATATCTACATCATATTCAGGTCTAAGCAATGGCCTGGAGGATAAGACTACATGGATTGAAAGGTCCGTCCTCATTCCCGGGGTCTATATCTAGCAATCTATGTGTTTAGAACCTTTCTAAAACTTGACATAAAAATCGCAATTGAGTTATAGTTTCACTTATGTCCAATCATCTGTCAATATGCTCACACCAAGAGATTTTACTCCTTTTTGATGTAGTTTAAACCATTCAAGCATATGACGGTATACTAATTTTATATCTAGCTTCACGTTGTATGTGTTTGTAAATTCCATGTATTACATGGCAGTCATACACTAGGACGCTGCTATGACTCAGGCCCAGGTGTCCTCTGTGACAAGGCTACAGGTAGCCATATAACAGGGGGCCGGAGTTGCCGGGACCTGATATTCTCCATTATCATACAATTGGGCAACTCATCGTGCTTTTTAGGTGATATCCCCGTGCCAATATCTAGTGATATCGGCACTCTTCCGGTGGATATCGGCACTCTTCCGGTGGATATCGGCACTCTTCCAGTGGATATCGGCACTCTTCCAGTGGTACTGAGCAATTCCGAAATTTCGTCACCCATAAAATCTGCAGTTTCATGGCGGTTCGAACACGGTACCCCAAGAGTTCAAGTCGAACGTTCTACGTACCACGCTGTTGAGGCGCTGGTAACAGAAGGGGGCAAAACAAGGAGTCTATAAGCAGATTTTCAGCCCCGTAGGGCCATTAAATACCAAGTTACAGAAGAAAAGACATTTTATAGTATAATTTCTTTGAAATTCAATATTTTTTTGTAATTTGTTTTCATCATAAAGGTAGAAGTTGGACTTTACTTATCTATTCGTGGAAATAATTCTATTTTTATTATATGCAATTTAAAAAAGGGGCGTTTTTTCGTCCCAGGGTTGAACCCAGGACCTGCGGTGTGTGAATCCATCGCGGTCGGTGCTTGGCCACAGAGGACATGCTACAGTGAGAGGGAAACGCTGGTTATAAGATAGGCTGGGGGAGCGGTTAGTTTTCAAACCAGCAGGTCGCACCGAGTCAGTTCACTTGTATACGTTAACACTGAGGGGAGGTCGGATTTAAAATAATGAATGCTCCCAGCTCAGCTCGACCAATCAGAGACCAGGGTTGGTGGGATGTCAAAATCAACATGGCGACCACCTTGCTCGATCTAGTCTACGTATATATCCTTCAAAATGGCGAAATTAGGACCTATATTAGGTAAATAAAGACATTTGAATCGAATAATCATATAATAAACCTAATATTGAATGGATATGAGGTCACTCGTGCCGTCTAGCATCGGATATCAGCATTAGTCCGTAGGAATGCTGATATCCGACTGCTAGACAGCACTAGCGCCCTCATATCCATTCATTATTGGTTAACTACACACTCCCTCTACAGAGTACATCATGTTTATTTCATGGTGAATACGGACTATCAAGGTTAAACCTATGGGAGGGCTGTATGTTAGGGGAGCGTGAAATAATCATAGGCTGTATTTTACGCTGCTGCCGTATTTCACGCTCCCGAGACCTGCGTGGAATTCAAAATGGTGGCCGACGGAAGTAAACAAACACCGCAGAAGTAAACAAACGACCCGGAAGTATTGTTGGTGGTGCTAGGGCCGTATTGCACTCGGCCTACGGCCATCGTGCAATACGGCCCTAGCACCACTCATGCAATAACCACCGACTCGGTCACTTTAGCGTGCAGCTCTGTCTATGTACGTCATATGTACATCATATACCCCATTTGTTTCTCTCCCTCATCCATGTACATCATGAGTACGTCATGTGTACGTTGGATTGTTGCTAAAACAGCTGGTTGCCTAGAAACAGCTATTCTAAATGTTTATCTGCCTAGCAACGCACATTTCTATGGGTCTGGGGTCCATTATAATCATATCTATCCCCCCTAACATGGACCAAGCAAATTCAATAGGTCTATTGGTTTTTTGCTAAAACAGCTGGTTGCCTCCCATCCATACCCCCTAACATGGACCCAAGAAATCCAATTATTCTATTGGTTTGTTGCTAATACTGGTGGTTGCCTAGCAACAGCTATTCTAATTGCTCATCTGCCTAGCAACACACATTTCCATGGTCCTGAGGCTGATTATAATTACACCTAATCCCCCTAACATGGACCCAACAAATTCAATGGGAATTCAATGGTTCCATTGGTTTGTTGCTAAAACCACTGGTTGCCTAGCAACAGCTATTCTAATGGTAGTAATAGAATCCCAGTGGGTACAAATAGAGAGCGGAAGGGGGGGGGCGAGGGGATCGGGGACAGGGGAGGCGGGGAAAACAGAGAATGGGTACCGAAAGAATCCAATGGTTACCAATAGAATCAAATTGGTAACAATAGAATCAAATAGGTACCATTAGAATCAAAGGCTATCTACTGTATCAGTTCGCCTGCAGTTTTGAAGTAAAAAGTGGAATCCTGATAAAGAAATGGAATACGATTCAGGGGTAGACTCTAGCTTTCTCAGCTGTGGGCCAGCCGGGCCCGTAGCTCCAAAAAATCTATGGGCCCGGACTTTTAGCTGTGGGCCAAGGGATACATTTTACTTTTTTCAAAGAGAAAATCATATAAATTCCTGATTTGCCAATGTTCATATGACACTAAATTGCTTCATTTCCTCACATTTTTCTCTTTCCAACGGCATATTACATGTCTATACTCATCAGTTACATTCCTATCAAATATCTTGCAAAATTTCCTGTGGGCCACCCGAGCCCATACGAAGGTAATCCTGAAGAAAACTACGGGCCCGGACCCAAAATTACCGGCCATTGGCTCCCGGGCCAGCGTTATTTCCTTTATTTAGTTAATAGGTTGCATAGACTAAGTGAAATTATTCAGTGCTCAACTGATTTGATATGATATATACTGAACTGATATGGATAAAATTATTCCCTTTATTTCGTTAATCTACTGCATAGACTGAATTAGCTTATCAACGAAATAAAGGGAATCATTTAATTCATGTCAATAATTATATATGCATGTACAATGTAGATAGAAATGGCCACCCCCATCCCCCCATCAGAGCAGTACTATAATAGGTCACATCTTCCCTGGATGCGCTTTATATTTGAAAGAATGTCCTTGCTATATTATACTACCGCTATAGGTCGCCCTAAAGGTATTTTATAATTAGGTCGCACTGGATTTTAGGTCGCACAACCATCATTTTACATTGAAACCCCCAAAACTTCCAAGCCCGCAGTTTTATATTTCTAAGCCCCATAAGGAAAACCATTTCACCCGGAATTCCTTTCCCTGGAATGCCTTTAGTTTGAAAGGGTTCGTTCCCATATAATACTACCGCTATAGGTCGCCCTAAAGGTATTTTATAATTAGGTCGCACTGGCTCTAGGTCGCACAACAATGCTTTTAGTTTGAAAGGGTTCCAACAATTATTTTACCTTCAGAATAGCCTAACACACTACACCCTGTCCCTTTCCGTTGACTTCCATTATCATTCCACTTTTTACACTAACTCATAACAAATGCTACATTGAAAGTGAGGGCGACCTAATCCGGTAGGTACCGGAATCAAATAGGTACCAATAGAATCAAGTAGGTATCAATAGAATCAAATAGGTACCAATAAAATCCATTTGGTATCAATAGAATCATATAGGTACTAATATAATCCATTAGGTACCAATATAATCCTAGTTTTACCAATAGAATCTGTTAGGTATCAATAGAAACCAACTGGGTAACGATAGAAACCTATAACTACTAATAAAATCCATTAGTTACCAATAGCATCTTATTGGTATCAATATAATCCATTAGGTACCAATATATAACGAGAGATGATGTACAAATTATGTACATGTTTAAAGAGGTAAAAATATAGAAATATGGCATACAGATGACTCGCAGATGATATATAAATTATGTACAGATGATGTAAAAATTATGTACGTCTTTGCAGATTTGAAAATGTAGAAAAATGACGTACAGGTGATGTACATATGATGTACTTGCTTGAGGAGGAAGAAATATAACATACAGATGACGTACAGATACTATAAAGATGATGTACATGTTTGAGGAGGTTAAGATGTAGAAACATACCATACAGATGATGTACGAATGACGTACAGATGATGTTTGAGGAGGTAAAGATGCAGAGAAATGATGTACAGATAATGCACATGTTTGAGGAGGTAAGATGTAGCAACATGACGTACAGATGACATACATGGTTGAGGAGGTACAAATGTAGAGAAATGACGTACAGATGATGTACATTGGCGGAGGAAGTAAATCTTTTCAAAAAAGACGTAAAGATGACGTTTGGAATTAAATATGGTGTATTTATGATGTACAGATGACGTAAATCTGATGTAGAATCACGTATTTATTATGTACAATGACGTAAATTTGATGAACAATGATGTAAATATTGTGTACAAGGACGTACAATGATGTACAATGACCTACACTCTTGTGAATGGAATATGTTGTAAATATGACGTATTATGACATAAATTTGACGTAGTTGGGCCTAGTGTAGCTGTTGAGGAACAGTCAGGCTGGCATGAGGGCACAGCAAGACTGAGTTCCCGAGTAGAACAACTCAGGGGTTTATATACCGGAGGTTAACTCGGAAACACTTGAGTTCCCGAAGAACTCCAGGTAACCTTGGACCGGTTCACTCTAGCCACTTGATACCCGAGGAAGCTCGGGTCGCAGGTAGCAGTCACGGCTAGGTGCATTTCTCTTACACCACTAGTCTTCAGACACAACCCTTTTTTCTTTTTCTCCTTACTACACTCTCCCTTCTATATGATAAACAATTCAACTATATTATACACATCTGGGTCCCTACCCATATCATTAATTTGGAGCACATGTCAATGGAGTTAACCCTTTAGACCCCAGACAATTACATAATATAGTGCCTCATTTTCCCAGGATTTCCTCTGAATTTGGCTAAACTAGGTCATTGATAACTTTCATTGTTTAACATCATATTAAGTTTTTATTCATTAATCTATACATCACATTAAAGCTAGTATTCATTCTATGGCTACCTTTCAAAAAGATTATCTAAACATAAAATTTTGAATTCATGACAGGTCTTAGAAGATGTGTGGTACTTGCCAATTTCATGAAGGCTCAATCAGCCTCACTCAGGCTGAAATTTGCTGTTTCTGCCTAAAATACTACACATCTTTCAAGAGTCAAATCACATGAGAAATATAAGAGTTTTGATAAAGAATTTGAATCAAATCATCTGTTTTTTGAAGCTCGATGGTCTATCCATCAAAATGATATATAACTTGCATTAATGGTGGTACCATGTCAAAAGTAAAACAATAGCAGATCTCTGGCAGTTTCTTCTTTTTTTAAACATCTATCGTAATAGCACTGCTTCTCACAGCGGTCAAACCAGTCCAGCTCGTGGCACCAAAAAACAAAAACACTGTTCTGGTATGAGGCTCCATTTGCATGTAATACTCTTCACATGGGAGCTGAGAAAGCTCTGGTTGGTCATCTTGACCGATTGTCTCTGTTTGCATCGCTCTGTACCCTTACATACATTTATACCGCAGGCTCCCTTCATTGTATTTTGCGTACAGCATGGTATTCGTCCTATAACTACTACATAATTACATACATGAACAAAACGTCTATCACATAGGTAGTTTATTTTTGCATCTTTATGGACAATCTCTGTATGCGTCAGGTGAGGGTATTTTAGATGGATTTTGAAACAGTGATCCTGGGCATATTGGAGCGGTTTCAAGTACTTATCAGCTGTTGTATGAAACAGATTATTCGCATAATAATTAACATATGATACTATTGCAGCTTTGAGTATCGATATAGATAATTTTAAAGGGCCTTAACTGACATAATTTGTAGGTTTTATATGCAACAGGCTGAGTCTTATATGCAACAGTCTGAGATAACTTCTAAATATGTATAACTCGGTACCACTTGGAGTTCATCATTGTCAAGATTGACACTTACATCAAGGGAGTTAAGCTTACGTTTACTGGGAGCAAAATTCGTTTATTTGTTTTTTTGTAATATTAACAGATAACTGATTTTGTTGGCACCAAGTTATATAATAGTCTAGATTAACTTGTAGGAGTTGCAGGGCCAATTCAAAATTACGATTTGCCGTTTAAGAAACAGTGTCATTGGCATACAATTTTATTTTAAGTTTTAATACATTTTTAACATTAGTTATGTATAGTAAAACTAGTAAAGGACCTAGTATAGATCCCTGTGGGACACCACAGACCACCCTCTCTTTACCTGAAAGGTTACCATTACAGACGGCTGGTTCGAATCTTCCACCTAGACAGCTGGCAAAACTTGTATGAATCACGTCATCTCTACGTCTTTTCTCAACAGATATTTACTGCATTTGGTTACGTCATATTGTTGGACTCATTACGTACTATGTGCAAATCTTTGAGACGTGTTTTTGTCTATGTAATATCCATGCGTATCTTCTGTAAACAAGTTACATGATGCAGACATCATTATCAATTATACATATGCTACATATACACAATGTAATTTAGACGGCCATGGCTGACATCAATCTGATCTCAGCATAATTATGTTAAAAATATGTAAAACTAAAACATTATTTGCACTTATTTTCTCTGTGTGTGGTACTCCATCAGAAGCAAGTAACAACCAGGCAATCAACAAAAGCAGGTTTTTTTTTGCCTATAGAGATTACCAATAGTCCTACAGAGACTTAGCACATTGATCCTAGCAATTTGGCCAAGCTGTGATACCAGCCCATGGTCAGTATTTGGGATTTGAATAGTGTTGATTGTGTTGAATAAATACACATTTATGGTCAAAGTATTGCCAATGTAGATTGAATTCTATTGATATTGGTTAAGGGAGTCTTGTGTCAAAAGAGTGAACCACATGAGAGGTAATGACCAGATGTATTATAGACATCATAATCTGACCAGATAAGTATGTACTACATAATGAATTATATATAATGTTGAAATCAAATCTATCACATCATTTTAGAATGCACCTCAAGGCATGAATTTGCCATCAATGTATATTTCTCCAAAAAAAGATGTGATATTCTGATCAGATTTAACCACTTGTTACATCAAAATAATTACCACATTCAAACGTAGGGATGATATCAAATGACTAATGTCTCTTTCACATTGCCATTTAGATGTAAATGATACATAAGTTTCCAATAAAACTACCATGTAAATTGATTCACTACCTCAAGACATTCTTATGGGGTCATTTTTACGTATCAACGTGAATATGACCAGCATAAGACATACTTTTTACATAAGGTGCTAGCTAGGATACTATAATGATCAATCGTGAGAAGTAACACAGAGTGGTATACGGTGTCGAAAGATTTCTTCAAGTCATTGAAGGCAGCTATAGTATTACTAGCTATATTCAGCTCAAGTTTAGTTGTTGGGGGCTGGAGTGCATCCCACGCAGCCAGTGGCTTCATGGGATAATGCCCAAGCTTGTGAAATACATCAGAGACAGTATCAATGGCTGTTGGCATTTGTCTATATCTTGTTAAGCAATAACCCAGTCCTCAAATCTGGCACCTGAAGGCATTTCTGCTCTTTTATGTCTGTATGGTAAATCAGAATAGTGATGTACTTGTTCCCATGGAACATAGAGCTTAACAAAGGAGGTCTTGATTGGCGCATCTCCCCACCTTCTGTGGTAAATCCCTCCGAGGTTGTCAATATAGTTAATATAATCCCTATATGCCTTACTTCTCCAAATGCTAAGTTTGGACAATTCAAAGTTGTTGTAGAATAATTTACCGGGAGGGTTCCAATTTCTGTACACCTTAGATGAATGTCTGGTTGAGTTCACATAGTATTGCACAGCCTCCCAAACTGTTTCAGTGCAGCCAGCATTATACCCAAAATAACTGAATCCATAAGTGATATTGTGTTTTTGCATGTGTTCAAAAGGATCATAACTCAAGTCTGATTTGAAGTAAGAGTCATCATCTAACCTTAAGGCATAGTCTAACTGCCACATTATGGGCTGCTCATATATCCCTTTACATTGGAAATAGCACATGTGAGCATATCCAAGAGACCACTTTCTACATGATGAATTCAATGGTAGAGGTTGAGGTATATAGTCAGGAACACGGAAGCGTACATTCTGGAAAAATATATTAAGACGACTGGATTTCTGAACTATATTAATTTGCGGGAAAAACTTCTCCTCATGAAATATAATAACTGGATATTTGGTTCCAAAGTACTTTGAGAGACTGTACAGGCTTAGCATCAGTCGTTCTGGTCGATGCGCTAAGTAATAGATTGCCGCTCTTGCTTTCCCCTGAGGCCATCTGGACATAAACTGCCTAAATCGTTGACATTCACAGTTATCAAGTGAACATTGTGGTTCTTTATTAGGCCTTATATCTGAAGGCTTTTCAGGTCTATAATAACCAAAGAAACATTTGGTTATGTTGCTTTTATTCCTATGTAATTGGACAATTCCACTCAGAAGGTTTGATTCAGTATTTGTACTCATCTTATACACGATAGCTTGGTTTGTCTGTGCCAGTTTCCCGTATACATCATTTACAGTATCAGAGCAAAACCATAGGAGTGAACACATGCTTACCAGGAGAAGAAATACAAAGCACTTGTAGCTGGTCATATTTCTATTCTAGGGGATACTAATGAGAGTCTTGGCATCAACAGTAGATGGACATGAGACTGCATTGATATAATGTGGTGATGTTCCGATGGTAACTAGAAGCAAAATATCAATATGAATACTACAGCAAAGGCCTACATAAAGTCACTGTCAACTATTTGGTCAATAACATATGTAAAATATAAGAATGGATGCACATACTCTCTGAGCTGGGTCTTTTATAGAACAATGCATGTTGTATACTCAACATATAGCTACTCTATAATTCATTGCAGTTACTGTATGGAAAATAGTGAATAGGTATTAATTCTCACCCAATTATAGGAATGAAGGTAAATGGCTATGCAGTGACCAGTGGTAGAGCCGATTTACATATGATCTATCTGGTGTTTTAGTTGTATCCAAAGAGTATATCTCTGGACACGGTAAGACACACTGTAACGCATACTCCCTCGGGTATATGAAATATGTAAAACAGGTCAGCCTTGACTATATCGATTATCTTATACTTGACACAAAGCTGTAAGAAAAATGTTTAAAGCGCTACAGTGCCAGTGATAATACTTTACATGTCCACCCTTATTTACCACAGAAAATTATTGATATAATTGCCTTCCCTTTCTAAAAGAAGAAAACATACGTTTGGGGCAGCATGATGTCTTTCAACTGACCTAAATGTCCGATGTAGGATACATACAGTTAACATATGCACACACTGCTATTTCTTCAGAGCTCATCATAAAGGAAACACCAGAATAGAGAAAGAAAGTTCCAGTAAGATGACACTTTCTGGTTGATTAAACGATTCTGTTTAGAAGAAAGGCTATTAAATTGAGTTCCTTTAAGTTATAGTATATCTGTCCAGGGTTCGCTTCTTAAGGCTGGTAATATTTTTAGTCACCATGAATCACTTTTAGAAAAATAGATCAAAACATAAAGGACATAGTTTCATGACAAGCCTGACCTGGGATTGAACTGGGGACCTTCCTATTACTATCCTTTGCTGTGTCTGAGTGAGCTATCGAGACAGCTGGAGTAAGGCCTGCAGAATAGCAGCATAGCAGATGAATGAGAAAAAGGAAAAGAAATTTATGACCTCCCACAAATCAAGTGCAAGGTTGATCTTGTAGTGCTAGAACCATATGTCACTGTGCGATGCTGTGTCTGATTGAGCTATCGAGGCAGCCGGAGTAAGGCCTGCAGCATGGCTCTCATATTTGGCACCTTTAGCAACATGCAGACATTATTGTATAACACCTAAATTGTTTACTATACAATGAAAACTATAGACAAAGCCCATAGAGAATGATGTTAAATTGCTTGTGACCATTTAGTATGTGCCACATTGAGAGGTGGCTAGACCAAGGATCGATCCCAGGACCCCCCGTGTACATAGGCACAGAGAAAACACTACAGTGAAAAGTGCTGTAGGTCTACAACTCACTACTGTAAGCTGCATCTACAGCAAAAAAAAGCGTACTTGTACAGCAAAATTTATTGTATTATGTTTACAGCAAAGTACTGTATATTTACAGCATATTTGCTGTTTAGGAACCACAACTTTTTAGAGGGCAGCTGCTACCCAGGCAGACAACAAAGCATAAAAAGAAATCCTAGAAAAAAAATGGACGAGTGAGAAAAAATTATAGTATCTGCAATGCCAAAAATCCATTAAAAACTAAGGTTAGTTCATGGGTTCAGCCAATCTGGTGCTCATTGGAAACCCAGGAACACCTTTGCCCCGTTTGTCCATTTCCAAACCAAGTCAATCCACGTTTTCAAAAATGCATATTATATTAATTAAAAGAGTAAGGTTGCGACAAATTGCCGTTATGCTACACCCCCGATCCACTCCGTTATAGAGTGCAATTTAACACCCACATAGGGTAGGTTCACCATTTTCAACCGGTCTGATCCATGTTTTTTCATGAGCTCCCTTTCAGGTCTAATTGCTCCTAAAGTTTTTTGTGCATATCCTTCAGAATTGAACCAAACTTTAGGTATTACTCTGGAGAGTAACATTCATGATGTCTTACAATGTCATATGTCAGGTTACAGTATTTAATTCCATGATTTATCAGAGTATTCAGAATTGCCCCTTTTCACCCTAAGTCAGCCAAAATGCACCTTGAGTCAGCCATATTACAACCACCAGAAATATGTGGCAGAAACCAGTAATTTTCCAATTTTCCTCAATGGATGAATGCATGCATCATATATCAATATGTTACAACTAACAATAGAGAAGAAAACGATTTGTTGAATATGAAAAAATCAGACAAAGTCAGTACTGTACCTCAGATGAATATAACTGCATTATGAGCTATCAATACAAGTAAATATTATTTGTATGAGCAATAAGGACTAAATATAACATTATAGACATGCAGTATGGAGTTCTATTGAATATATTGGGGGCTCTGCCCCCTCACCCCCTTTCCCCCCCCTCATTTTGTGTTTCACCCTTGCCCTCTATACACTACACAAGTAGGCCTTCTATCCTGGCTGATAGAAGAGAGATGCATTTAAGTCAATCAGCTTTTAATCTCTCAAAAGATGAAAGTTGGATTGATAGTAGAGACATAAGGACAAGAGCCCATGATGGCAAACTATTAATTATAAAAAGGCCAAAAAACCCCTTTTATAGGAAAAGTCTGGAATTTAGACTACCTTCGCTCTGGAACTCCTTTAAAGAGGATACAAGAAATATTATAGAAAATGTAAAATTCCAGAGCTGGAACAAGAAAAGGTTCAAGGACCGTTTGGGGCCCCCCCCCCCCATAAAACTGTAAAAGTTATTTTTGTTTCTCTTCACTCACACCCCCTACCCCATCACCCAAGCTTAGGAAGAAATTTCTCATAAAAGTACATACTCTAAATTGGACAATACCATCAGTCCATGGGAAAATACCATCATCCCACATTAATTGGAAATAACACCATCCATAAAAGGAAATAACACCATCCTATAGGCAAATAACATCAGCCTAAATAGATAATCACTTGTTTGTATTGTAGAGAAATGATCTCTATTTTTTTCCCCCAAAAACATCATGGGAGAATGATGTTTTGGGAGCCCAAATCCCACTAACGTGGGTATGGGTTCTCAATATATCATACTATATATATTATTATATGAATTGTATATGTATAACTAGCCTTTAAGGCAACTATATGTAACATATCCTATATGCTACAGCAAGAACTGCCATTCGCTAACGGGGCCTGGCTCCACTGTTTGACAGGATAAATAAATGAATAATCAATCAATCAATCAATCCTTAACCATGTAGTAGAAGAGGGTATTCTGGGAGGAGGAATTATTCACAAGGGTAGGGGGAGAGTTCTTAGACAGAAATTTAGGGTGAGAGAATTCCAGGGGGGATTCTAGAGAAGAAAATCCCATGGTTGACTTAGGGTATGAGGTGGCTGACTTAGGGTGAATTCATGGCTGACTTAAGGTGAAATGGGTATACCTTACGAAATCAGTCCTAAAAATAATTTAGAAAATTAATTTTGCTCAATAAAGTCATGATTTGTGTAATTTAGATATATAGCCAGCTCACAAAACCAATCAACACTGTGTATGGAAGGGACAAATATTTCAAATCAACTACCAAAGAGCATGAACAGTGGAGAGATTTTCATTCTCTGTTTGTCAAAACAGGTCAAACAGGGGTACTTCTGACTGATTTTACAGTATGAAAAAGAGTGATAACGCAGATGCAATGTGCAGTTTATATTTGCAAAACATTTCAATTCTTAAATCAGTGGGAGTTTATTGTCACCAGATGCATACTAAACTTGTAACTTCATGTCAAAAGTGGTTGACTCAAGGTATGAGTTTGACTTAGGGTGAACCTACCCTATGGGTTTATGTCATTCCAATATTTCACTTTAATTTCGCGTTAGTAGAAAGTTCATGATCAAAAGACTAAACTCAAACTCGAATCTCAGAAGTTCCCCAAGAAACCTTTCAACATAGAGACATTGCTAATCTACCGGACGCTGCAAAGACTGTACACTTTGAGCATGGTGTTGCGTTTCAATCCCATCACTCATTCCTCTCCAACATGTACAAATGCAAAATCACCTATGAGAACACCGAGTGGCTCTCCACAGAGCAGCTATTTTGGTACAGGTTTGCAGTTTACAACGACGACTTCGAGACAGCAGAGGCTATTATGCTGAGTGAGGATGGGTATGAAGCAAAAAGACTATCGTACCATATAGCCTATACTAAGCAGGACTCACACATGAAAAGGTATGACATTATGGCAGACTGCATACGACTCAAGTTTACACAAGATACAGACCTGTAGGCCAGACTGGTTGAGATGACTGGTACATTGTACGAAGCATCAACAGAAAAAGGATGTAGATGCGGATTTACCTTCTCCCAGGCCAACAAGATCAACCCAAGAAGTGTTAAAAGTAACAAAATGGGGAGTCTCCTCATGGAACTGAGAGAGGAGCTTAAAGACTAGTGTAATACTTCATTATGAGTGGTTCATGCTGTCCATGTTTACATTTAAGCCCATATAAAATAATAACTTCACTGTAATTCCGTCCAACATACACTTTGATTTAAACATGTATCATATATTAATGCTAATGTATAGATTGCAAGTTGCCCACTCAATATGTAAGGCGACAGATAGTTAGTGTTGAAAATACTCACCAGTCAGCGCCACCGCTCAGGAATCAGCTGATCGTGTCTAGCCTACACTGTAAGAAGTTACTGTATTTAAACAGCACAATGTGCTGTACATTTACAGCACTTATTGCTGTAGTTGGTATTACAGCTCTATTTGCTGTATAATTACAGCATTGTGTACTAAAAATTGGGTCTCCGGCACTGTTGCTTTACATTTACAGTACATTGTGCTGTAGATTTCTGCCACTAGGTGGCAGCAGTAGACCATTTCTGTATTAATTATTCCACCCAACCCTTTCCCGAGTCAAAAAAAACCTCACAAACGCTCAAGACATCATAGAATAAGAATGGATGAGAGAGACTGAATGCAGTTATCATAAAGTGTATTGATATTTGCATAATTGTGTTGAATAATACAAAAAAACAGCAAAAGTATAAAATAGACACCACATTGGTGGGAGAAGTTAAATGCTTAAGTGCCCGACCTGGGGAAAAGCTGGTATCACATACAGTTCAGCTGTATTGAAGCAGGATTAAACCATTACATTGTGTAGTGTGTATTATCCTAGCTGAGATTGAACTATCATGCAGGAAAGTACTCTCCATACATGCGTATTAATTGATATAAATTGATGAGAACAACAATATGAAACCTACAGAAGAATTTGCGGTAACTTTCCAGCACCCAGTTGCTGTACATGTACAGCAAAATCTACTGGAACAAAAGTTGCCAGCAACTTTTGCTGTAGATGTACAGTAAAAGTTGCTGTAAATTTACAGTAGAAGTTGCTGTAAATTTACAGTAGAAGTTGCTGTAAATTTACAGTAGAAGTTGCTGTAAATTTACAGCAAGTCAGTTGCTGTACACCTACAGCAAAATCTACTGGCACAAAAGTTGCCAGCAACTTTTGCTGTAGGTTTACAGTACATGTACTTACTTCTTACAGTGTAGACACACTCCCGGTATACGAATTTAGCATTGGGAGGTGATGCTTAGCACTTATTTATTCATACTGTATCACGGCTCTTTATTATTACTAAAGGGTTATCATAGTACTATATAGAATATAAAAACATATGTTATTAATACCAATCTGGTCTCGCTATACCACCAGTAATTTCTTGTAGTGGAAACTTAGTCTTCTTATTTTGTTATTATGACTCACTAAAACTCTCTTTTATGTATAAGCAATATCATCATCACAAACACTCAAATGTCAGACCTGACATTACGGTATTATTGACTGGATTAAATTCCATCTATATATGTGACATGTACTGGGAAAAGGGACCTTAGTGTACCCTGCACTAAGGGCCTTTTTCGTAGATCATGTCACATATTCTTTAATGGTATTATTATAAATGGTACATTGTGTATGGGAGTTTTACCGGGTGGGGGGGGGGGGATCATGTCCTTACCTCTAGGCTGGTACATGCACCTCTAGACCTCACAATCGGGAGAAATCCCTTAGGAGGAGACACTCGTTGTCAGATCCTACTTAATACTAATACTATATCATTATGCATAGAGTTGAGGACATGGCGGGCACACATACCTTGTTTCCAGAGAGGTAGTCATGTTAAAGCAAATAGGAAGAACGAGTTCACTTTGTCCCATCTGGATACTAGAAGTCTAACATCAAAAATTGAGACATTAAAGATTCACATCTGGGATAGACATGATGCAGTTATGGGTATATCTGAATCGTGGTTAAACGATGATACACCTAAGCATGATTATAAGATTGATGGTTATAATTATGAAGGTCTAAACAGGACCTGGGATGAGGATAAGACTGGTGGAGGGGTTGGTATATGTATAAGAAATGATGTTTCTTACTCTTCCACAAGCTATAGTCATCTTAATGTAAGTAGTAATGATGTGGAAATACATTGGATTGAGATTGTAAGAAATGGCAAAAGAAATATTGTGGTTGCTAATCTCTATAGACCACCGGATGGCAATAAGGTTTTGTTTATTGAGGCCTTTAATTCATTAATTGAGCACTGTAACCTAAGAAGGAAAGACTTGATTATTATGGGTGACTTCAACTTTGACTATTTGAATGTTACAAATATGTCGACAAAACTTATGAAAGTGTGTATTAACATCCAAGGTCTGAAGTAGCTTATAAATGAACCAGCACGTTCTACTGAAGATACCAGCACATGTCTAGACTGGGTTCTAACCAATGCAACAAAAAGGTTTCATTCTTTAACGAGAATTTGGAATGTTAGTGATCATTTATTGGTTGGCATCACATTATTAGGTAATTATGTGACATATGAAAAGGTTTCCTTTGTTGGTTGGACGTACCGTAGATACAGCAGTGACCGCTTCAAAGCATGTCTAAGGGGAGTAGATTGGGGCCCACGGGACGATTGTCGTACCGTAAATGATAGATGGAAATTTGTGACGAAACCTGGGAAATCGTAACATTAGGGGGAATAGCCATAAATGCTCTAAACATGATATTTCAGGGGATATAGTTAAAAATGTGAATACTAAAGAGAAAATGACCTTAGACTAACTTTTCCCAAGGAATCTATTGAAGCTACTATCAAAATTCTATTTTCATTCTAAATTGGTCTTATTTGGAATGTAAAAAGAACGTTTTTATCCATTTTTAACCCATTTGTTGACATTTGGTTGTCATGGCAACCATCAATTCATTCTTTTGGAATGAAAATTATCCATGTCCAATTGCCCCATCCATGAGGATTTCAGAACTGAAAACAGAATCCCAATATTCCTACTGGATCCAAATCTATGTACAATAATATGCATTTATTGGTTTAATTTCTAATAATTACGATTTATATGGATTATTTGAAAATAGATTGATATGTGATCGCATTGCAATCTATTCTGAATTCCTACATGTCCCTACCATCCCATGTTTGAGAAGTCATATCTCAGCAACTATTTCAAATATTTTGATGCTTGAAGCATCAAATTGTAGCTGAAGACATAAACTTAAATAAAGGTGTTTTCCCCTAATGTCACGTTTTCCCACGTTTTGTCACATTTATCCTGAAGCTGCTTTCCAAATTCTTGGATGAAATTTGTCCTTTAAAAACCTTTAAGGTTAGAAAGGATAGGGCACCTTGGATAAGCGACCATATTCTGGAACAAATAAGTGATAAAGATGTAGCCTTAAAAAAAGAAAAAGCAAGCAGAAGCCCTGAGGACTGGAGGAGAGCAAGTGTCCTTCGTAAAAAAAAATTCACAAAGTGGTCAAAAAAGCTAAAGCAAAATTTATAAGAGAAAGTTTGGAAGAAAATAAAAAAGACAATAAAAAAATTTTTAACAAAAAATACTTAACACGGTCATAAAAGGCACTAATGAGCAAACTGACTTTAAGCTGCAGGACATAGACAATGATATGGACATCCTGTCAGAAAATATTCCAAACTATATTAATAATTATTTCCTCAAAACTGGGCCTAGCTTAGCTGCCGGTTATGAGATGAATGGACATATTATGGTGTCACGGTGCAGGAAGGTATAAGGGATATCTCTACAAATGTTGAAGAGGTGATTAAATATGTTCATGAAATAGATGAAAAGAAGTCATCTGCCATTGAGGGTATATTAACTAGGGCTCTAAAGGACTGTCTATTGGCGGTACCTGAGAAGGTTTCTGAATTGTTCAATGAGTTCAATGAGTGCCCCTAAAAAAGGATGGAAATAAAGCAGATGTGGCCAACCTGCGACCAGTAACACTACTGCCAATAATTGGTAAATTACTAGAAAAAATGGTTAACAGTAGACTTAATGGCTATTTGGAGGAAAATAATTTATTGGACCCTCAGCAAGGCGGTTTCATGGCTAACCACTCAACCATCTCCACTGTTGCTTATTTCACTAATGACATCTATAGGGGCATTAATACATGTGACAATACATTGTCAACCTTTGTGGATTTGAAGAAGGCCTTCGACACAGTAAATCACTCAATTTTATTTTTAAAAAGTTGTCGAAATTCGCCAGCGATATTCGCACGAGGAACTCGTGCGTATAAGGGCCGCTATTTGCACGAGGAAACGGGGAGATAGGTGACCGACGAGATATGGGACATGGTTACGGCGAGAGAGGGGAAATGGCGAGAGAGGGGACATGCACAAGGACATGGCGAGAGAGGGGACATGGCGAGAGAGGGGACATGGCGAGAGAGGGGACATGGCGAGAGAGGGGACATGCGCAAGAATATAATGCACATTTCTTTGTACATGTCAGCAAGTGACTCTATAGTATAGTGGTGAGCAAGTCTGCCTCTCGTGCGGGGGGCCAGGGTTCAATTCCAGGGGGGGACTTATTTTTTTGATCTTATTACCAACGTGGCGATGAGAGAGGCGACGTGACGATGAGAGAGGCGACGTGACGATGAGAGAAGTGACACCACCTCACCCAACCAATGCCACTTCCCAGTAAACAAAAAACGTTGTACAACATTTTATAACGTTATATAACGTTTCCCTCATGCTCCATGCTATGACTTAACGTTATATAAAGTTTCAAAACATTATTTTGACGAAAAATAACGTTTTTTTGTTAGCTGGGTTTTGGAGAGGGGGTGATTCATTTATGTGCCTCTACATGGGTACAGATAGAGATGCCGTCACCTCTCTCGCCATTTCCTCGTGTGGTCGCCTCTCTTGCCATTTCCTCGTGTGGTCGCCTCTCTCGTCATTTCCTCGTGTGGTCGCCTCTCTTGCCATTTCCTCGTGTGGTCGCCTCTCTCGTCATTTCCTCGTGTGGTCGCCTCTCTCGCCAGTTCCTCGTGCATGTCCCCTCTCTCGCCGTCGCCTATCTCCCCGTTTCCTCGTGCGAATAAGGGCTCTTATATGCACGAGCTCCTCGTGTGTATAACGGCCGTTATACACACGAGCTCCTCGTGCGGATATCATCGGCCGTCGAAATTGGGTGTCTGAGGCCTTCTTCACATCTAGTTAACTGATTACCTTAGAGGGAGAAAGTAAAAGACCTTTGCTAAAGGTTTGACTTCTGATGAAGGCGACGTGGTCTGTGGAGTCCCCCAGGGGTCTATATTGGGCCCCACCCTATTTTTGGTATATATAAACGATCTCAGAAATGTAATTGTGGACTTCAAAACTTATCTGTAGGCAGACAATACAGTAGTGTCATTAACAGGTAACAACATTAACTCAATCACTGAGAAAATGGAGGGGGAACTAGCAAGACTAGGAAATGAAGTTGTACATGACTTCAAATAGCAAAATAATCATGTTGAATAAAACTGACATTGATCAAATAGTTCTTGGCACCAAAGGGTTAATATGAATGTTCATTTGATATATTCTTGGTGGAGTAATTAATTTATATAGTTTCCTGACCTAGGAGATGCACACCTCCATATAATAATGTAATTATACTATTTTAACTGACAGCTTGAAGGGAGGAACTACTCCCTGATTGTCCTCAGCCCTGTGATTATAAGACAATGATGCGTTTGCACCAATCAATTATCATTAGAGCTAATGAGGCAGCTGGCTACTGTGAGCATTCAAATACCTTCTCATGAATAAATATGTTGTTAATTTTACAATCAACAGTAATTACATGGCGGTGTATTATGCCTTAAACCACCGGCGGGAGGGTATATTACGGCTGATGATTACAGTGGGTGCAGTATTTGTATCTTCTTGTGGATGTGCATTTGATTTATTATATAATTAACTATAATTAGTTGATCATAAACAGATAGGGGCTGAGCACATCTTTCACCATACAGCTGGTAGCCCTCTGTTTGGTAGGGAGTGGTCATTATTTGCTAAAGAGGTAGAGTTAAACATTTTGAAAAATGTGTTTAAAACGTCCTCCCTCACCCGACAGTGTAATAGTCTTAACTTGTGATTTAACACCATAATAATGGAGCAGAGGTCATATTTTAGCAACAGCAGGATGTTTATGGATTTGCATGTGAGTGTGCAAAATATCTTTTCAGTCCCGCTAAATGGGGGTGAAATACAATATTATTTGGTGCACCCCTCTCAAGTTCTCAGCCTTTCCCAATTCACCAATTGCCTCCATCCATGTTCAAATAAAATCATCAATTCAATAATCAACATCTAGAATTGGTGTTGGTGAGGTTAATAGTTTGATCGTAACACATTTTGAAGCTGGCTACACCAAAACTTCATAACTGAGCCAGCAATCACCTTGTTAACAAATACAATAGGGTGTTTTCCTGATAATATCTCTAGTAAACTATAATAGCATATTAAAACAATCTTTGCTTGGTCCTTTGTCCCCCCCCCCCCCCACCCGTTCACCTACTTCCCACCCCCCTCTTTGATAGAAATTGATCACTCCCATATTCAAGATTTTCTACATCAATCTGCTGACATATCAGTACTATGTAGATCTCGATACAGATGACCTAGTAAGCTATTTGACAGTAATTTTACCTCTTTAAACCTACTTACTTACCTTGACCTACAGTAGTCTCCAGGGGCAGGTATCTGACTAGGAGATCGGTAGATCTATATAATTATGTAATTACACTTTACTATTAACAGCAATTACTCCCTGATTGCCCTCAGCCCTGTGATTATACAACAATGACGCTTATTCACCAATCAATGTTTATCAGACCAAATTAGGCTGCCGGCTACCATGGGTAATGATACCTTCTCATGAATAAATATTTTGTTCATTTTGCAATCAACCAAGCGGTTGCAAATGAAATGACCTTTATGTCTGGCTCTAACCACAAAGCTGGTGGTCCTTTGTCGGTAGGGAGTGGTCATTTTTGAATCAAGATGGAGTTGGACATTTTGAAATTGATTGTTAAGACATCCTCCCTCCATTTACTCCCTCCATACATTTTGGTATTCCTTGTGTTTTTATATATACTGGGTAGCTATTGGTGCAATGTTCTTAACTTGTGATTTAAAACTATTACCTTGGGGAAGTGGTCATATCTTAGCAACAGGAGGATGTTTATGGTTTTGCATGTGAGTGTGCAGATATCCTCTCAGTCTTGCTCAAACTGGGTGAAGTACAATATCATTTGATGCCCCCTCTTAAGATCTCATGAACCCCTTCCTATTCACTGAATGCCCTCACCCACAGCAGGAGGAAATGATCTATTCAAGGTCAACAGTTTAATGGTAACATATCTTGAAGCTGGCTACTCCATAACCGGTAATCATCTTGTTCATTAAGATGCTGATGTCCCTAGTAAACTATAATTTAAGATATGGAAAAATGTTCTCCATCTTTTTGTTAAGTTGTCTGACCCCCAGTTTACCAACTGGCCTCCCCCCTGCCCTCTTTATATTAAATGGCCACTCCCATAACCAACATTTTCTACATCCATGTCCTAACATGTCACTACTACATTAATCTTGTTACAGATGACCCCGTAGCTATTCAGCAAGTGAAGGCTACCCCATTAAACCTTCCCTGTCATCAAGAACATGCCCACCATTATCTGATGAGAACAGTGTTAGACAGCTCACTGTAGACCTGGGTGAGTACGCTGCATCAATGACGGCCAGCAAGGACTCTACAATGTCCATGATAATGCAAATAGAGAGAGACCAGCATATAGACAACAATGAGTTTGTGTTTCTCAGTATCTTAAAGTGGCATTCTCACAAAGCGTTTCCCACTCACAATTCTAGTACTGTTCTAGTCTGCTATGTTGTAAGTGTGAGTGGTGAGAATGCCCCTTTAACTCTTTAATGGCTATACAATGCATTACTGAGATCAAAGACATGGTGCATTCAAGCGCTATGCAGGCCTCAAAGGGTTACAATATAAGACAGTAGCAATTAGAGATCCATACATCTAGGAGACTGGCCAAGTGGTGGCATAGTCACACACCTATTCCCTGTGCATATTGGCCTACTCAACTGGTGCCAAGCTTAAAGCTGCCCCTGTGCATGTCTACAGTAAGGAATCAACTGCAATTATATGGCAGTGTATTATGCCGTAAACCGCCGTGTGGTGGTAACATAGAGAGTATATTATGGCTGATTATCACTGTGGGTCCAGTAATTGTATCTTCTCATGGATGTGCATTTGGTTTATCACATAATCAACTATAATCAACTGATAATGAACACATACAATGATGAGATCATTGTACTCAAATGGCTCAAAGGGAGATTATTAGCATGCACTTGCAGTCAATTGAGTAAACAGATACTTTAGTATGTGAGCAGGACCAATTATTGGCCACAGTGTTATCGCAATTCCCCCTGATGAACATTGATTGACCACTTAATATCATAACTATATGATTAGAGCCATGTGTGGGCAATAATGGACTATTTGCTGTCAGTGAGTTCAGATAGCGTCCTCTGTGATGGGAGAGTTTCCAACCACATAAAACTCATTTAAGCAATCAGTAAGATAAAATCACATAATGTCACAAGGCCTACAGGTATCACCATTTAATTGCATAATGTACAATTATTACCCACAGTAATTAACTATAATCAACTGATCATGACCAGACAAGGGCTGGGTGCATCTGAAATGTAGTCTGTGTCTCACATTCACCCCACAGTTGGTAGCTCTTAACCCCTTAAGGACAGCAGCATCCATCATCATGATGCACCAATGAAGTGCTTGCACAAGACTTGCTTACACTATATGCATAACTCCCATTCTTATATTACATCAAACCCTGCAGAATTAGCATGATGTATATATGCACTATTTGCAATTCACTCAAGATGGCTGCATGAATGACAACAGATGTGCATCACAATAATGACCCACGCAGTCTGTAAAGGGTTATTGTTGGCCTACTAACCCTTGCTCACAGGTGGTCCGCTCCTTAAGACTATCCTGCACTAATGAAAGGCCATGCTTATTTGATATACAAAAAATATAAAATATCTATCTTAAATGTCCATACTAAAACAAGATTTTATATTCTTAGTTGAAAGTCATAATATAGTAGATGGATGATTACTGACTAAACTAGCCTGCAGTGATCTCCTTCCACTTAGAAAAATAAGGCAGTCACAATCACTCTATTTATCAGAGTGACAGTTTGTCTCCCTCAGAACTCTGATGTTGGAGTACCAAGTAACTTTGACTCTCTGTTCTTGGAGAGTCGCCTGTGGTTGACCCATTAAAAGGAGGGGAGTCTTAAGGTAACATGTGCATGCATTGTACCTCAGTTAGAAGTCGTAAACCATTTGGTAAAACATTGATAAATAGCTGATAGTGTGTTTCAGTCACTTAGTTCAATTGGATTTGTGAATTTTTAAAAGGGTCAAAAATGATAACCATGAAATATGCTTAGGCTTTGATGAAATGTGATTAGAGACATACAATGTAAATTTCTAATGGTCCATTGCCCTTGTCAAAAAATTGAAACACATATTTTGGGGACATGTGAGGGAGGGGGGGCTGCAGCGGTAAGGGAGACCTCTTCAATTATAAATTCTCATACTTTGTATCTTCCCACATCTCATAAGGGTTTAAATGCTTTAGATGACCCTTTTTAAACTTATTGACAGAAACACACCATAAATTATTAATTTTACCAGATGGTTAACACACTGAGCATATTACATCTATCAGTTTATAGTTTTGCACCTGGCAGCCATCTTGGATTTTTCAAAACTTTCAAAATGGCCCAATTTTGTGTGGTATACCTTAATACTCCCCGAGAGTGATTTCGTATCAAGAAAATACTATAGTATTAAAGTGTTGATCACAATTGAATAGATTCATTATTTTTTAACTTCAGAGGGGTGTGTGTGGGGGTTATATATCTCAAAATTTAAACAAATGCCAGATTCTTGTTCCTCATGTACAATGGTATCTTTTAAGTTGGTTGTAGTTATTGTGTGGCCAATTTGGCTGAATTTAAGCTCCCCCTACTAGAAGTCCCCTCTCCACTTTGAGCATTACATTTTATTTTTAGCAAATGTACATGCATTTGGATGCATTGAAAGGCCATATCTTCGTAAATATGCATAATAAATAATTATCGAAATTAGAGATAGGTCCATATTAAACAAAGTCCCCCTTTTGCTTTGCTGTGGGACTGACCTCCATTGTCACAGCACAGTGGGGGAGCAAAAGAGTGCAGAGATGTATGCACAGGTCACCTGCATAGGGCTTGAGTGACACACCCTTCTCTATTTATCTGCTGCTAGAGTCAGCTAGAGATGACTCCGGCAGAAGAGTCATGGTGACACTTTAAGTTTTCTCTGTGTACCACACAAATATAACCCGCTCGATTCACAAGTGACATGTGACCTGGTTAAGCACAAACACAGGTAGAGGATGGTGTTAAATGGTATGTGACAGACGTCGTTTTTATTCCTTGAATTTATTATGACCAAAAATCCAGATTTCCTCAAAATTGTAGAATGTGAAAATTACAGACTGAGATAATGGCTCATTATGTCATGCTGTAAAACTATGTGGTGATGTGTGTACTGAAAGTAAGGATTTAGATTAGAAAAATTAGAAAAATACAATTAGAATCTTCAAAATATGCAATTTACCAGAAATAAACTCTCTCTCTCACTACAAAACAGTATGCTTTTATTCACCATTAAGGCTCCTGAGTTTGAGGATAACATACATTCAAGTCAACCAACAGCAGAGGGTAATATCCTGGTTATTGTCGTAAATCAGGTCGGCCACAAGTGGTACCTGCTTGGACAATCAATTATATGTCTATGAAAGTGGTTTAGATTTCATATGGAGATATATTACTATTTTCTATGTATTCTGGTTGGGGTCCAGTTTGGGCTTCAAGGGGAACCATGGTTTTGTTTATCTGTGATCATAAATAAGGGAGCTGGAGCTTTTCACAGGAAAAGCAGAAAGACCATTATGGCAACCTGATGCATGGATAAAATAAGACAACTATATGTTCATTTCTTACTCTTTAGTTCCCCTACATAGTGAAGAATCTTTTAGGACCAGTCATGCACATATTGGCATGGCTGTATGAATCCTGTGTGGCGAAATGTACTTGTGCAGTTTTTCTAATTTTTGTGTGGAAACACCTGACTCTGTTATAATGTGTCCCTGGTTTGGTAATAATGTGCATGCAGAGTAATTAAATATGCCATGCCAATGCTTAACATCTACTTATATATGAATATTAAAAGAATTGACTGAAGGTTTATTACCAATTCTTCCAGAGGGCATTGACTTTCCATTTGGTTTGGGTAGTTTTCGAGTGGAAACTCCCTACATGGTACAGTAGCTTCCATGCATATTATATATAACTATGATCACTATGCTATAAATGTACCTTGATATCAAAGAAGCTTTTTGTGTAAGTGGCAGTATTCCACCATATTCAAAGCGGAGATTGTACCTTGTATCTTCATCATGTGGAAACACCTGACACCGTGGAAACACCTGACTCCCTTGTATTAAAATGATGATAAAAGTGTGTCATATCATATTACAGTAGTCTTTAGGGATCTCCACTAATAGAAATACATTCCTACACAGTCATTATGCCTTAAATTAGTCACTAAGGCATAGAGATAATTTTTTGCAGCTTTTTCAAGATAGTATTATTGTGTTTTTTTTATAGGGCCTTTATTGTTTATTATTTATATTAACGATGTAGTAAATTGTATAAAAAATGCCAAATTTTTCCTTTATGCCGATGACCTTGCTGTAGTCATTAATGGTAAAGACGTTGGTATAATGAGAACACTGATGCAATTCGACCTAGATGACATATACAACTGCTGTTATGCTAATAAGTTAACTGTAAATGTATCAAAGACTAAGGTGTTATGGTGCTATCCCATAAGATCACCCCCGGACCTCACTGACTGTGCATTGAGATTAGGGGATACCAATCTACAAAGGGTTCAGCACTTTAGCTGCCTTGGTGTTATAATAGACTACAATCTGGATTTTGGTCTGCAATGTAAGAAGGTGAATTCGATGGCATATTCACGCTTTCTCCAACAATGTAAATTAAGATCAGACATTGATGATAAACTCTGCCTGACTATTTTTAGAACCATGTCTCTACCGGTATTCGACTACTGCGACTTTGTATTGGGCAGTGCTCCAGTTACTGCCGTTCGGAAGTTACAAGTAATCCAAAATAAAAACTTACGTCTATGCAAAGGCATCAGGCACCCACTGGACATTAGGACCAAGGACCTGCATGTACTTTGTGATCTTAAGACTTTGAGCAATAGAAGTGTATACAGACTGAGATCCTTCATGTACACCTGGGCTAGGGTACCAGACCATGTGGTACAGCCGGTCAGGGCCCTAAGAGGCAATGTTAAAATAAGAATAAAAGTGAGTCGTCCAATACTTGAATCATATCGCTCAAGTCCCCTGTATCGTGGGGTTACGCTGTGGTCTACACTTGATCATACTGTGCAAAAACTGTGCAATCTTGAACTCTATAAGAAAAGGATAGCATTGTTACAAGTGAGGGCGCAAACAGATTACATCTGTTTGCTAGCCCTCACTTGTTTGAGAAGATACTGGATTTACTATTTTGGAAGGGGTTGTGTTTGGAAACGCATTAGGCATTTGGAGGTGTGTTTGGGATTTATTTCAAAGTTAGTGAGGAAATTTGTTTACTTGATGACATAGAGGTTATAAATGACAACAAAGGAATTCCTTCTGTTATAATGGAAACAGATTTTATTAATAATTAAAAGGGCAGCAATGAATTGACTTGGATGAAGATTGATATATTGAAGAGTTCCTAGACTTTCTAAATGTCTAGTGGAATTCCTAGATATAGAGTTTCTAGACCCATTGATGAGTTTAGAAACACATGTTGAAGAGTTCCTAGACATGTGGATGAGTTTCCTAGATATGTGGAACAGTTTCTAGATGGGTTTCACGCCTGACTTGTATCGGAAGTTCCCTCTCATGAAGTCCATATTTTGAGGGCTAGTATGTATGTTGGGGAGCCCCTAGGCATGTTGTGCGGCCCCTAGCCATGTTGTGGAGCCCTTAGTGTGTTGTGAAGCCCCTAGGTGTGGTGTGGAGGCCCTAGGCATGGTGTGGAGCCCCTAGGCGTGTTGGAGACCCTGAAGTGTAGGTGAGGTCCTTGATGTGTGCCTGAAGTCCCTGTAATTATAACAGAAATTTTGACTTTTAGTCTTTTGTATCAGGGTGTGCCAAATTCAACTTTAGATTTTGTAAAATATAAAAAAAAACTACATTTAAACCTAAATTTAGGGTCTATATATAACTGTCACATTGGGCGCTCAGTCAGTATTGTGGAGTTCATAATTGGCTCTGAAGACCAAATTTCAGAGACCCCCCTAAAGTAAAAAATTGGGTAAATGACCTGGGAATCGATTTTTATATAAATGCAAGGTCTATATTTAGCAGTGCGTTAGTGGCAGTACTAAGAAACAGGCCTAACCCCCTGAAAGTATCCCATGAAAATTGGTCATATTGGGCGCTCAGTCAGTATTGTGGAGTTTAAGATTTGCTCTGAAGACCAAATTTCAGAGACCCCCGCTGAAGTCAAAAATTGGGTAAATGACCTGGGAATGGATTTTTATATAAATTCAATGTCTATATTTAGCAGTGCGTTAGTGGCAGTACTGAGAATTAGGCCTAACCCCTTGAAAGTATCCCATGAAAATTGGTCACATTGGGCGATCAGTCAGTATTGTGGAGTTCATAATTGGCTCTGAAGACCAAATTTCAGAGACCCCCCTGAAGTCAAAACTTGGGTAAATGAGAATTTCCTTTTGCTGGGACTACCACAGATGTCCAAAGAATGAGAATTTCTGGGAGATATTGCATAATATGCAGTAGTTATTTAGTAAACATGAACTGAACTCGTTGGTGTTAACAGGGGCGCGCGCATATTTTTTTCAGCCCCCCCCCCACCAGCCCTTTGGAAATGTTCAATTTTGAGGTACCTACACACAATATTTGAGAAATTCTTTCTGCGGGGACTACCACAGATGTGTCTAGTACAGTATGCAAACATGCACATAGCTCAGGAACTATACATGATAGAGAGATAAATTGAACATTTTTGAACTCCTCTCGCCGAGACGCTTCGTTTGGCGCTATCCCAAAGATTTGGGGGGGGGGCAGGGCGGGGTCCCTTAGCTAAAAGCCCCCCCCCTCAAGAGGGGTCAGAATTTTTTACGCCCCCCCCCCTCGGGAGGGGTCGGAAATTTTTACACCCCCCCCCCTCCCAAACCCACCATGCCATATTTTAGTTTCGATTTTCACAATATTCTTCATTCTGCTCTTTTAAGTTTTGAGGTACCTAGACATAATATTTAAGAATTTCCTTTTGCTGGGACTACCACTGATGTCCAAAGAATGAGAATTTCTGGGAGATATTGCATAATATGCAGTAGTTATTTAGTAAACATGAACTGAACTCCTTAACAGGGGCGCACGCACATTTTTTCAGCCCCCCCCCCACCAGCCCTTACAATATTTGAGAAATTCTTTTTGCAGGGACTACCACAGATGTGTCTAGTATAGTATGCAAACATGCACATAGCTCTGGGACTAAACATGATAGAGAGATAAATTGAACATTTCTGAAATCCTCTAGCCGAGACGCTTTGATTGGCGCTATGCCAAAGGGCTGACACACTAGGGCCTAATAAAGATGACATTTCTGCATCTAACGAGCCTAATAAGGTGAATATTGGTTGAGATTTACCTTTGATATGAGCCATTTTCAAGAAATTTGATTCAAGTACAGAAATGACAGTCCGGTCTGCGTCGGTTTCAAGTCACCCCCAACCACACAAGGCTAAAGGGATATCGGGCCGGGGGGTATCACGAAACTGCTTGGTGCCGATCAGCTGATCATTGACCCACATTAAGCTTGAGACGATATCTTTTTTTTTTCATTGACTTCGTTTGGGGGTTAAAATAAATCATATTTAATGGAAACAAAGCCTAAGCTCTACAAAACATCCCATATTTACACGTACAATAGCTAAATTAGGCCCTAGCCCCACAGAAAATTTGGTTGAGGCTTATTTAGTTGATGGATCTGCGAAAAATTGAGACGATCAAAATGTACCCGGGTTGATTTTGACTTGACATTTGCCGGGCGCTTGTCGATGGTCGAAATTCCCAGAAAGTTATATGCTGGTTTTTGGGTTAAAAATGGAAACATAGCGCACGGAAGAGAAAAGATCTTATATTTGGACGTACAATAGATGAATTAGGCCCTAGCCCCCCAGAAAATTTGGTTGAAGCATTTTTCAACGGGGGCGCCCTACCACGCTGTCATTTTCCAATGTCTATCATTTAATCATTGGCTCTGTTTTTTGGTCTTGGCAAGTTTAGAGCCCGGTCTTCGTCTTTTTGCGGAATAGCCCGGCCACTGAGCTGTCCGCAATTTCAACCCCCATAAGAGAGGAGCCTAATCTATCGATAACAACATAATTTGCGGACTTACCTTTCATATTTTAGCTGTAATCCATGATTTCACTGAATTCTGAAGCGTGTCATCGTCCCTCGGCGTTCCACTGCCTGGCATGTTGGATTTAGATACCGGAGATTGCCGAAGCGCTCGACAAACAAACTATTTTTCTATCAAGACGGTAATACTGTCCAAAATGTCCGCAAATGCCTCTATATTACCTGTAGGAGTAATAATATTACCTTGAAAGTCCGCAATTTGCTCTATTTCGGAAGATAAAATGTCCGTACCGACCCCGAGCATTCCGGACAGGCGCAATCTCGCGAAATCCCGTGAATCCGCGAGATAGCCATTTTGTTTACATTGTTGTCGCATGTTGTCGCGTGTCGAACGATAAGAAAACTCTTGATTAAGGCATAATACGATTAAATATGTAAGTTATCGCTATGATGAATGGTAGGCAATGATTTTATAGATGTTTTAAGATGTTTTTTTAGTAATTATAAAAATAAGAAACTCGATTGTGACTTTTTGCGGTTGTCGTTCAACGGAGGAACATAACTCAAGAATCTGAGGAGTCAAGTTTCGGCGACTAAACTTTGCCGAAAATCAATCAATCCTCTTCTTTTTGGACATTTGAGTTGATTTTTATTGCGGATTAACAAAGAATAATATGTTTTCTTTAAGTTGTCGGCTTTTAAGGCAGGAGAAACAATGATAAGTGGTGGAAAATGGACTCGCTGACTCACCTGGAATTAGTGAAAAGTTCAGCACTATTATAGTAGTAATCTGTTAAAAAATAAGGTAAAAAAGACATATTATCTTTATGATTATGATAGTTGGATTGACCTAACTCAGCTTCTAATAGGAATATTTGAAAAATTCTTTCACTGTTGGAAAGCTGAAGTCAAGGAGATACCAATACCCAATTCTTTCAATACAATATTGGATTTTAAGAAATATTAATACATCAACACAATAGTCCAGTCCATGATTTATACAGGCAGTGATCTGATTATCTCTTTGAAGATGACCCTCCTGTGGAGTCTATCTGACCACATCATGTGGTACCAATTAGACCATGGGGCCGAGTTGGCCAGCGGCCACCTCAAGCAGCAACCTCATCTACCGTTTACTGTACAGGGTCCACCAGATGGCTATCCTGAGGGATAGTATGAATAATGACACTATATTAAACATGTACAAGACCATGGTACTGCCCTATGCAGACTATGGGGACATCTTTTATGGTATCGCGAGAAAGGCAATTCTTGAAAAAAATCCAAGTGGTAGAAAACAAAGCACTCTGTATGAGTTTGGGTCTGGACTATCGTTTCCCTGTTATACCAACCCACCAAATGGCAGCCATATATAAGCTAGAGCCCAGAAGAAGAATGCACCTTGTGAATGTTATGTTCAAACAACAGGAGAACCTGGACATTGTAAACTCAAGAAATGTGTATACTCGCGCGCATGATGCCACCCTATTTCTCTGGGTTAAACCAAAAATTGAATCGTGCAAGAAGAGTGCATTATATAGAGGAGCTGTACTATGGAATAATCTGCCTGTCTTTGTAAGAAATATCCAGGATTTTGAAGCATTTAAGTTAAATCGTAAAAAATGGCTGGGTAGTACCAACTATCCCCATGTCTAGAAACCCTACCCTAACAATTTCATTATATAGATCTTGCTAATTGCTGTATTATACCCAGTATGAATCATATCAAAATTCTACTACATATAAAGGGCATCGGACAGTAGTGGGGTGTCCGCCCAAGTGTTCTTATCTTTTTGCTAGAAAAGAATACACATATATTGTCGAGGTATAAATTATGATGGTGAATCTATTGATAAGCATTTATCTGTTTCCTAAAGCTCATCTAAATATGATGTGTAATTGTATAACGTTATTTATAACCTTATGTTTGACACTTACAGTATGATAACTCTTATAAATGTAATATCAACCATTTTTTGCATACATATAGTCTTATGATGCAGTGTTGTTGCTTAAAACACTGGCCATGGGATATTCACCGAGCAGAACAAGCTCTTTTTCATGTCCAGTATAAAGAATAAACGGGATTGGTATTGTCTTTTACCATCTCATACTCAAATTAATGTAAGGTGAGGGTCAACCCGGTTGAGAGGACCTCACAATAATCTCTGATGTAATTAGCATTACATGAAATGGTTTTGCTACCTGATATCTTCTGTGTAACAATTCACATGTCCTACATGTCTACCCACTGACCTTAATGTGCACTCTAGGATACAACCATTTCACGGATGCACACTGCTGTCACTTGAGAACTCACATTAAAAGGTGGAGTCCAGAAAAAGAGTACCAGTAAGCAGATTTTATGTTCTCAATTTTGCCAAATGGTTTACAATTTTGTTCAGGTAGGAAGCTATTATACTAAATCCTCTTGGACAGCCCCATCAGTTGTAGAACTGATAATGTTTTTATCTTGCTAAATGCTGTAACTGCACTAAATATATACATATATGTATATACATTGAGCCATCCAATTGTTCACTGTATGAAAATAACTGCTGAGTGTATCAATATGATATTATGCATATCAGAAGAGGGCTATCGGTATCAAGCAAAATGATTCCCTTTCTAAGTGTTCCTTCTTTCTTCGAATCTTCAAGTATAATGCATGGAAGTGTTTCAGGGGAATTCCATTAAATCTACCACTGAGGGCTATACGACTGTTAAAAGTGTCATGGTTACACACATTCCTGACCAAGCAAATAGTTTCAGTAAATTTTAGGTTAGCTATTTCAAATATGACCGAAAGGGCCTGCCCAAGAACTTGGATCTTATGTTATGTCCAAATAATATTTCTAACGCTAACGTCCACGTTGCGAAAAATGAAAATCTAATGTCATCTGCTAATCCTTTTAAAGGTACAGTGGCAGACCCTTGGAAACCTTTCTTCTTTTAATCAAAAGAAATTCTGTTTGATAACCCTTTAAAAGTTGCCAGCAATAACGGACACCGATTTTGTCTGTGCATAGTACTCTTGAAATCACATTTTCCATTGTCTGGTCATATTTACCTTACACTTAATCGTTGGTGTTTTTGATTTTGTTCTAGTCAACATGAGAGATTCGCTGATGGTGATATATATGTGTTTATTTGTGATCCTGAATATGATAATACACAACAGGTGGACAACTTCACGTAAATCAACCATACAAAAGGTATTCTATCCCATTCTCATATTTAACTGCTGATTACTATACAGAGGGCACCTGTTGGCAAAAGTAGAACTTTCTGAAAATCTTTTGTCAAGATATAATTGTATGCATACATATACTACCTTATCTATAGTGATCATTCTACTTTTTTACCTGGAGGATACACAGCTCAAGGAATTCTTCTTGTAATTCCTCTTTCATGATATATCAAACTAATAACATTATGATATGTTATGATAAGTTATGATTATTTAATGAATTCTGAAACACTTTGCGGCCTTCCTTACGAAATATCCTAAAAGTAAGGTATTTTTTCCCCCAAGAATGCCAGTATACCAGCGGCCAATAGCTTAGCATTACCTCTTGTACGCGAAAGACAGTTTCTAGATGTCAGAGCGAGTCGATGGACATCAGACATAGCATTTCACAGGTATTGAACACAAATAATGCTACTATATTTTGCAAGTTGTCATGATGACCCCCAACAAATGTGAGACATATATATAAACATCATTGTTTAAAATGCCTATTTATATTAAACCAAATTTGATATCATTATAAAACATTGATATTTAAGGTTGTCACCAAGAAATATGGTGCAGACACACAGTGAATAAATACTCTTATAAACTCAAAATGTTCAAGGATGTGAGCCACCATAAACTTTCTCTTCAAATATTGTCGGTGTATTGATGTGACTATAATGTAGTTACCAGACCCAAATAACTGAAAACATTAAAGGTCAATAAGCCCTCTTCTTCAAGGTACCTCACTTCTCCCGATGTGGCATGTAACAAATCGTTCAGAGCTGGAAAGACGGGTGATGGGGGATGGCATGTTTGTTTAACAGAACCATTTCATCTCAAACCACCATGTCTGGTATATTCGTTCGGGTAAGTCCTTTGACTCTCCTTATATTGAGAGATTAGCATTTCACTTTTGTCTCTATACAATGTCCAAGATACAACAGTATTTCTAATCAGTTCAAAGTGGTTCAATTACTTTAGTGATAGTATACAAGATTATGTCTTCCTGTGTGACAAGGCGGTAGCATTGATGCTTGTAATGCAACCTAACACCAGATCTTGCTTCATTAGGCACAAGCTAGTGAGTTATTCGGGGACCAGAAACATTCACACACCCAGCAAATCCCTTCACCCCTATTTCTAGAGGTTTTAGTTTATATGGTCATCAAGACAAAACACAAAGATCTACATTGCATTGCCACATGGCTGAGCTTACCAACCATAGGCAAATAATTATCACCAGACGTCACATTTTCCTTTTTAATGGAATATTTCCCATCCCATCCTCCACACCATAAATACTAGAAGAAATAAGATGAAAACCAACATTATTTTTCTACTGTTCATTATGTTTAACCCCTAGATAGCATATTACAATGTGATAAGGGTAATTTAGGTCAACAAAGTAACCCATAAGGCATCTAAAGCTGAAATTAGAATGAGGCTATCCCAACTATAATGGAAATCATGGACTTCATTAAGTTTGATTTTTTTAAAGGACAAATATTGTACATACTTTTTATAATTATAATGGTAGCAGTATGTCATATGACATATTCATGGTTATAAAATTAATGAATATCCCTGTTTACAGGGGCTCATTGCTTCCTTCCTAAGTGGAATACCCTAGAGCCTAGAAAGGGCCCCCACAGCCTACCTTAATTGGTAATTGGCTGGTACTTCGTGGGAGACACTTTCTTCCAGTACTTTTACTGGTTAAACCCGCAATTCTTACTGCACGTGCAGTAACAGTCAGAGCGCAGTCGGGACAGGTACTCAGCTGTATATATAGGGGCGCTGGGCCTTTAAGTCTAATTACATAATAATACAATGTTAATGTGAGACCTCTAGTAACCTAAACACAAAAGGCCTGACACAATCCCGTACTTGACATCATCAGTCAATCTCAAGCTAATGGAGGACTAGTGGTATCCGCTGGAGAACAAATAATCAAAATATCACCATAATCAAAGTGCGGTAGCAGCATTGTCTTATACAATTTCAATGATATATTTTGAGTCATGAACTCTCAAATCCCAGCAAGCGTATAGGTTTTATATGAAACTGACGGCAGCATTTGTCTAATATGTACATCATACTTCAGATGGGGATCTAAGGTCACACCTACATACTTATATATGATGGTACCCTTTGTAGCTTAACATCATATAGTGACAGGTTTATATCTATGGAATTTAACTTTTGCTTAGAAGCTGTAAAACAAATGACTTTTGTTTTCTTACAGTTTGCTATAAACTTATTTTGAACACTCCATAATGCAAATTTATCCAAACTGTGTTGTAGTTTGGCCTGCGCTCTATTAGAGTCCACATCAGCATTATAGATCACAGTGTCATCAGCATATAACTTTATAGAAGACTCATTTATACATTTTGGTAGATCGTTAACATACAAGAGAAACATCAACGGGCCTAGTATGGATCCTTGAGGGACACCACAGACCACCCTGTCCAAATCAGAGACAAGACCATTCACTTCAGTCTTCTGAGCTCTACCAGTAAGATAACTCATTATCCACTTTAAATTTCCATTTCTTGCCCCATAATTTTCTAGTTTGGCTCTGAGGATAAGGTGGTCTACGGTGCCAAAAGCCTAGCCCAAGTCAATGAATGCAGCCACTGTTGGCATGGCAACATTAAATGCTCTTGCTATATCAACAGTAAAGCTAGCGAGTGTTGACATTGTGGAATGACCAGGCATAAAGCATCCCTGCTTATCAGTAAAATATCTTGTTATAGTCTATAAAGTTGAACATGTGTTTGTGGGCAATCTTTTCAATCATCTTACAAGGAGTCAGGGTTAGAGCCACAGGTCTATAGTTACCTACACATTTAGCATCACCTGCCTTGTAACTAAGCACAATTAACCGGAACAAACACATTCTCAAAAGAGGTATTAAACATATCAACAAGCTAACTTGGGATACTACCAAAAGACCGAGTTTGACATATTATCTATACCTGAGGACTTATTCACATTTACACTTTATGATGTCTTTGACCTCATTTTTACGTACTTCCAAACAGTAAGAAATTTTCCTCTATTCTATCATCATATGAGCACCATGGAGCAAAAATGTCCTTGGAGAGGACTAGCCCACACAAACCAGCGACTAAAAGTGTGCACCAGCACATCACAGCAATACTAAAAATTGTTGGATAGGCCTACTAGTGAGAAATCACTAAGAGGCCATTATGCATGTCAAAATAAATCAAAAGCTGTGAGAGGAGGCGAGACCACTCTCAATATTTATAATCTATACAAAATACACAAGTAACGTATTTATGTATAATAGTGTCTACCACCTGATGATGACGCCTGAAGGGTCGAAACTACAAAAGTCAAGTTGACCCAAAATCGAGTCAACTTACAATACTGGATCATTGGTACTAAATGAGACAGCAAAAAGCCCATATTCCATCCAACGGGTATATCAATATATAAAAATATACACTCAACATCAACCACATGTAGGGAACACAGCTAGAGTCACATACAAAATACTACAGGGGCTTGAAAAAACCCTTTAATAATTTAAAACACACTAAAATAGGCGAACACAGGTATATTGACAGTGTCTAGCAAAAAGTGCACTTGTAAAAAAGTGTCAGTGTGACTGAGCCTCAGCTTGGCCAGAGAGTGACCAGCTGACCACAGGTTGACCAATGAGACCCAATGGAGGGAAAAATCATGCATAATTAAGTCCAGCTGGATTTTGCCAGCAGGTTTGGCGGGCACTTTTGTAGCTGTGGTTTAACGACACAGATCTCATCCTCGTTTTCTACAGAGGTTTGGGCCTACGTTTGCAAAGAAAGTATTAATATGTGCTGGGGTTTCTGTAGGATCAACCATCAACCCAGTTTTCATTAATTGAATAAACACTCTTTTTGACAAGTTAGGAATTAGTTTCCTGATATTTCTTCAAAACTGTTTTGTGTCATTTTTGCTGCCTTTAACTCATCCTTGACATATCTCCTCCTCACCGCCCTTGCCATTTTGTTCGACACTCTCCTTGCTTTATGTGCCTTTTCCCAATCCCCTACAGGTATGCTTAGTGCTTTTTGCTTTGGCCAGTAGATTATTTTTATCCCTAGTCAGATTTATCAAAATGGTCGGTCATCCAGGGATCTGGATCTTTTGGAACATTAAATGCTTTCACATGACACATTTTATTAAGAGATTCATCTATGTTTCCATACATAATATCCCATTTCTTTGCAGGGCACCTGGCATTATCAAACTCAGTCCAGGCACCATTTAACAAATCATTTCTCATTACATTACAAGTACATCTTTATTAGGATCTCCCATCAAATGGGATTTTAGGCCTGATCAGCACTCCCTTTTTCTAAAAGTGCATTGTACTACCATGTCATACTTGACCTCAAAAGGGACACATACATAGTCACATTTGTAACCATTCATGTGCATAAAGTACTGAACAAACATAATAGTACACACTGATTGTAAACAAATTGAGTCAATTGTAAATAGTGAGTTAATACATAAGCGAAACAAGATAAAAATTAATATCCGCATACTGATATTTAGAACAGAATTGTGTACAGGGGTTATGAGTTAAATTTCGTATCATGTTCATTAGATTTTTAGCTGTGAAAAACATAGAGATGACAGCACTCCTCCTTAGCTATTTCCCACCATTTTGCTACTCTATATATAGAATAATTTGGTAGCTAGGCTCATAATGTTCAATTATTGCTTAATATGGTTGGTTTTATATATAATGTTCAATGTCTATTAAGGATTCGGTCAAACAACGATTAGCATGGGACATTATGAGCTGCCACAAGAATGCAAGAATAAAATGTTATATAGACAAAGGTGCACTCATTTCAGTCTGTTGACTGGGTTATTTCACAAGTGAAATAACCCAGTCCACAGACTGAAATGAGTGCACCTCTGTGTTTATTTTTCATCTTTTTCTGGGGGGGGGGGGGGTGCAATACGGCATTCTTTGGTTAAGTCAATGGGACAGCCGTATTTGATGAAAAATAAAAATAAATTCCTTAAAAGAACCAACGTCTGTGTTTCAAAATGCCACACACAAAAATAGTAATATGTATCATTATGTTTTTAGAATAAATTATGACTATTCGTTTGACGATGCAGTTGCCAAAAATTTCAATTGTACAGTCAAGTCTTTTGATCCCAGGTGAGGGTACTTTATCTAGGATTCACATTGGTAGAGTCTGACTCCATGTCACATGTTGTTTGTTCTCTTTTTCATAATCATATATTCCTTCTGAAAAAGTAATAGTTGAAAGCAGAATAACTCACAGTCATTATATGTAAACCTGCTGGTAAATGATTTCATCTGCGACAATATTTTTGTTATGTTAATCAATCATCTATTTGTCTCTGTCAGTATGAAAAAGGCTGAGAACCATAAAAGGGGAAAACACATTAATTTCTTCAAAGATGGGATATCAGGAAAAGACTTCATGAATAAACGTGGATGGCACTTATACTCCTTAGCTACAATCCTCAAGACACATAATGATTCCAATGTAAGTGTATTACCTATTTCCTAAAAAGCATATTAGTTTAGTGGGTGCTCAAGCTTGTCAAAAAAGGAATGGATTTTTATATTTGTGAATGAATTGTAATTTTATCATTTTCTAGAGGGGTTGACATATTTGGCCTTTCCTTCACCCGCCTCTCTATGTACCCCCCTCCCTTCCATAGGTGGAAAATTAGAGTTGTCCGAGTTCCTTTTTGTGAAAACATTCTTGCTCCCCACCCCATGCAGGAGAGAGTTTGAAATTTACCCCCCTCTATTTCCCTGGGTCAAGGGGCTGAAATTGTTTACCTAACCCCTGAAATCTACCCACTTTTGCTACAGTCCATGGCTTAGGACGGATAAGGGCACTCTCTAAAAAAATGTGTCAGGCAGCCCATTTTATGGATGACTCCAATAAGCCTACAATAGCCCTACATGACCCTTTGCGGTAATGCAGGACGGTTGGGGTTGTATTGGGCTGGGGATAATTACTTCTAGGGTCCTACTAGGGGTGTGTACCTAACTTCATGAGTTACCAACGCCTAAGCTTCGTTAGCCCCAAATTAGCAGGCTAACACTACACTGGGTTAATATGCTGGGAGAAGTAGTTCCACCAAGGCAGAATAATGCATCCTCAATTTGCCTAGTGATGATTAATCAAGACTTACTCTTCCCCGATACAATTATATTCACCAGATCGCTTCATGAAGGCTCTATTATTACATTGTTCAGGAAGGAGTCTGATGAAATACTTGTATTTGGACATCAAGTTGTAGACTAATATAATAGCAATTAAATGCATTACAATTGGCTGCCTCCACCCATAACAAATTCAACCTAGTTTCCACCTACTAATTCAGCAACAAAAGATAAGACCTAGAATGTAGCAAATATGCAATATATCTTTAAATAGATAAATGTATGTAAAGCACTATCACAGAAATACAAGTCCTAAACTTCCCTGCTGTTATAAAAGAAATCTGGATAACAATGCTTTTTTTTCAGAGAGTCATTGACTGTTTAAAGATGGATGTTGAAGGGTCAGAATGGGATGCCATACCTGACATGGCCACTAAAGGAATTCTAAACAATATCAAACAGATTTGTCTTGAGATCCACAGAAAAAGAGGAGATACAAAAAGTGTTCACATGATTAATGTCCTTGAAGACAATGGATTCCGGAAGTGGAAGATGGACTACAATCTCCGGTGTGGTTATAAAATGTCCAATGGGAATCGTACATCTACATGCATGGAATTATATTACATCAACACTCGATTCATAGAACCCAGCCAGAGAAATAATTTTATGCTAGAAAGATTAATTACTAATAATATGAGTTTTAACTGATACACTTTCTTTCTGAAACATTGAAGAAAGTTAGATTTGTCATTGAGGTATATACATGTGTTTCAGTGGGCCCAAGTCGGGCTAGGTAAATTTTACAACATACTTTGTAACTGTCCCTGAAATCATTACCCAGCTAGCACCTTATGTAAAAAGTATGTCTTTTCCTGGTCATATTCACATTGATACGTAAAAATGACCCCATAATGACATCTTGAGTGGTTAAATATTAATCAGAATATTGCATATTTCTTTTGAGAAATTATACACGTAATACATTGATGTTGAATTCATGACTTAATGTGCATGCCAAAATGATGTGATAGATTTGACATCAAAATTACGTACACTTTATATATGTGGTACATCCTTATCTGGTCAGATTATTATGTCTATAACACATCTGTACTTTACCTTTCAAGTGGTTCACTCTTTTAACACAAGATGTCTCCTTTAACCAATATCGATAGAATCCAATCTACATTGGCAATACTTTGACCATAAATGAGTATTTATTCAACACAATGAATTTCCAAAGGAGATAAAATTTGACCAACTTTTGTCTGGAATGTATGATATGTTATTTTTGTTCCTGTAGAATGATTGCCTAAGGGAGAACCATGAGATAAGTATGAGCACACCTTTTCTGTGGTTGCTACAACTATTCAAATCAGAATACTGACCATGAGCTGGCATCACATCTTGGCCAATTTGCTAGGATCAATGTGCTAAGTCTCTGTAGGACTATTGGTGATGTGTAAAGGCAGGAAACCCTTGATTATGTTGATTGCCTGGATATTACTTGCTTCTGATGGAGTACCACACACAGAGAAAATAGGTGCAAATGAGATTGATGTCACCCATGGCCATCTAAATTACATTGTGTATACATATCATATATATAATTGATGATGATGTCTACATCATGTAACTTATTTACGTCAGATACACATGATTTTTTTACATAGATATTACATAGTCAAAAACATGTCTTAAAGATTTGCACATAGTATGTAATGGGTGCAACTTTCTGACATGAACCAAATACAGTAAATATCTGTTGAGAAAAGACGTAGAGATAACGTGATTCGTACGAGTTTTGCTAGCTGGGTAGTCACTTTTTTTTGTAGGAAATGTATAATTGGGATTTTGGTGGGCAGCTTGCTCACTGACCCAACTACCGGTATATCCAGTACTGCTACTAAGTAGTCCCCACCTAGCCAGCTTGCAGACGCTGTGAAGAAGGTGGGAAGTGGCTGCGTGAGTGCTGTGTATGTGCTTTGTATGGTTGTGTTTACTGTCTCAATCTCTTTTTCTCAGCACACATCTAACTGATATTCCATACAGCGAGCGCTGCACAAATGCACCCACAGCCTAAAAGCAATGCCACAGCGTGAATTGGACATGATGAGGCAGGGACATAGGGCTATGTGTGACGTAACTTGAGTTGAGCAGTCAGGTGTACCAGGTGGTCTACAAACTGTAAACCTTAGTACCTATAAATGACATGACAGCATTCACTTGACAGCTTTAAGTGTATCCTAGGGGAGATAGGGGGTTATGTGCTAAATCTTAGAGATCATTCTAAGAAATATATATACTAGGTACATCTAATTACATTTATATACATAGATGTATATTTTGGGATATGATTGATATACTGTTTATTTTGCTTTCAACTGTAACTATTGTGATGTTAACATTTTGATTATCTTATATTCGAAGAGCAGCAGACATGAATTCATCTAACTATTTCCGTTCTCATGCTAGCCTATGATAAAGCACCTGGTACAGCGCCTATCTGGGCTTCACATCTAGAGGTCTAGAAGTCAACAGTGTATGGGCGTGATCCATAAGAGTGCCTGTAAACAACAGAAATAAAGCCTGCTCTTTGTTCTTGTTCTTGTTGTTGTTGTTGAATATTTTATTTGGCAAGAGAATTGTTACATGTATGGCTCAAACCTCTGACCTATGTTGTTTTGGCTATTTCTGGCCCTTTTCAGGCTTATAGCCCTACAGAATAACCAGTTTTGCACCAATTTTTTCAAAAATTTGGTATATGTGAGAAAACATCTCAACAATTCGGGATTTTTCTTTTTTTTTATGTATTGGCCCAATATTTTTCGTTTTTAGGCCCTCCAAAGGCCCAAAAACCCTTAAAAACGTCTAAAACCCTTTAAATGACATGTTTTACATGTCTCCCATGTCTACAAAGACAGTAACAGCCTATCCCTAATATTATTTTCTATTAGGCCTATGGTATAGTCAATTGATTCACAAGGATTTCACTAGATATGTACCGTATTTTTTTCTCCACAGCCATTTAAGTGTATATTGTCAGCAAAATTTTCAAATGTCCTTTCATTTTGATACCACTATACAGTAAATAAACAAGATCCAAATTGTGTCTTTTGCAAGAAAAAGAAAATTTTGAAAAAAATCTAATATTCCAGCCTCCAGGACCAAATGTGTATTGTGATACTTATTTTGGTCTCGGAGTCACCCTCTTATTTTAGTCTCGGAGTCACTCGCCTTGCTGATAATAGTAAAACCCTCACAGAATTGTTAATATCTTATATATTTTAGATATCTGTAGTGCTACTGCTTTCTATCCACCCCCTCTTATGCTCTAAACCAGAAATCTGATGATTCCACTAATTTAACCTACATTTATACAATATTTTATTTTGGTCCCGGAGTCACTCGGGTGACCTAACATAACATCCCATTTAGTATCCACAGAGTCACTCTCATACCATGTGCTCTAGTCAACATTTAATATGTGGTCACAGAAATCAGAATAGTCATAGTTTCTATAGGATCTACCGGTCGTTTTGACAATTTCATAAACTTCCTTGGGTTTCTTTTTAATCACATATACAGATAAATGGTCGCTAACTAACTGAGGTAGTGTCCCATGGTGTGAGACTATGTCACAGTCTGTGGCAATTAGGTCTATGCAACTACCCCCAGGGCCTTTGGGGTTAGGGCGAGTTATATGATATATTACATCCTCCAGGTTCAAATCCCCTATGGCTCTTTTGTAATATTTGGTTTTACAGTCATCAGCATCAAACAGGTTGACATTAATGTCCCCAATTAGCCAACGCTCTCTTTCTTCTAGGGATTTACACACTCCCTCCATGTGGTCTATACAGTTTACATAACTCCCACTGGGGGGTCTGTAGACGTATATGAATAGGTTAATCTGTGTTTATCTTGGGTGAAATTTAGTACCATGACCTCAATGTCAGCATTTCAGCATTTCAGCTCTGAGACTATGCTCCAGTGAGGCGCCATTCTGTTGCACACATAAATAAGTAAACCACCCCCGACTTTGTGAACTACCCTGTCGTATCTAAAGAATTTGTATCCAGGAATTTGAAGTTTGTTATCTACGAAGCCATGTATTAGCCAGCTTTCACTGACACAAAATATGTCAAGCAATTTTACCAATCTCTCTAGTTCAACAAATTTTAGACATAAGCTTCTAATATTATAATGTCCTAGCTTTAAACCCTTTAAGTTGACAATGTCCTCTTTGACATTCGCCAGTCATAGACGTCAAAAAGCCGGTCATAGACAACCAGAAAACGGTCATAGACGAAACTACAGTACAGTTGTACCTTGGAAAGAATAAGGAGAATCAATTTCATTAGGTTCATATTTTATTTGTACAATACATTCTGATATAAGGAACGTGGGCATGAAAAAAAAAAGGTATTCACATTTAATGTATGTAAAAAAAAAGAGTTTGTGAAAAAAACTTTATATGTTATCATTCAACTTTTTTTTAACACTTGCTAAACACACACAATATATTCATAACTTTAAAAAAAAAAGTATTCCCAATTTGAGACAATAACACGTTTTGTTCACCTAAATTTTGCATTTTGTGTTAACAGTATTTAACACTGTAGTCTGGGTTTCAAGAGTATATAAAATACACCCCGGTTTATGAAACAGAGTAGACTTTAAACTAATTTTAGGGTTATCATTAGTTATTCAAATTGGCTGCCATGTACATGGTTGTAAATGACATAATTGGATTTCCTGCCCACAGATAATTTTAGACCTTTTATTTGTGTCTCTAAGTAGTATTGGTAAAAAATCAATATTTTGATTGAAAACAGTATAGAATTCTGTTTTTTTATGGTGTCCTACCATTTAATGTGCTTCAGAGTCCCGTTGTCCAAGCCAGGTAAACGAAATTGACACATTTTTATGAATGATGTCCCTGCTGTATATTGGTTTGGCCATAAATTCAGTAGGAGACCTAAAAAAATAATCATGGTTAGATTATAGATAAAACTGAGACTTATGGGACGTTTTTTACCATCACTTTTGGATTCAGTGGCCTCAAGTTAGTCGAGTCAGGTAGGTCTGCCCACATTTTTTTTTCGGATCGCTGTACAGTGTCATTAGCCACGAACAAACACACAAGCCTTTACAAATAACAAAAACTACGAACTTTCAAGATATACTTACTTATAGGCGTATATGTTACAATACATCTTGTGTATTTGAATCCGGTAGCGGTCACATAAGAGGGAGCAAAATTTAGATTTTGACTGATATTTTGATGGACGGAGGGTGGGGTACTTGGTAGAGTTACAACATATTACAGAGTTATTAACATTAAAATAAAGGGGAAAATGATCGGTACTTTCCGAAAATAGTCGTAATGACGGTGGTCATAATAGATGAACCATGAGGAGGGAGTTCACTGTGTTATGTGCAATTTCTGCTCTCATATTGCCTTGGGTTGACTGTATTATATCCATATTAGTCCTGCAGCCATGGGGATTAACCTTGTACAAGAGTACACCTATGACAGGGAGGAGGGATGGAAGCCCTGTCAAGAGGGATGGAGCCCCCTGGAAGGAAGATAGCTAGGAAGTGTTGCTAGGCAAATAAACAATAACAAGAATTGCGGTTGTTGCCATGTAAAAAATGCCTCAGGCACTGCCTGACATCAGTGCGACGAAAGGTGACGTCACAACTGTCACTACTTCGGCATAAAAAATGGCTGGGAACTTGCTATATATTGGCTGGCGAGGGTGTTTTTTGAGCAATTAGTTGAACTAGTGAGCAGGTAAACATGTGTTGCTAGACCAATAAATAATTAGAATGGCTGTTTCTAAGAAACCGATTGCCATAGAAACATTTGGCGAATACTAATGAAATCTCTGGGTCCATTTAGTAGGTATGACTATAATTAAACTAGGAATGAGGGAAACATGTGTTGCTAGGCAAATAAAAAATTAGATGAGACCAAAAGATTCCTTGCACTTCATATAGGGTGATAGGCAAGGTTGTAATCCTCGTAAGTGCAATATTCATGGTGTAGAAGATGGAAATCTGATTATTTTTATGCCTTAACCTACTTTTTTCCCCTGTTGTTTTCGGAATGATCCATAGATAAAACTCTGTTATTAGAGTCATAGGTATACTCTAGTGCAAGGTTACCTCTAATATCAGGCTTTGGCTGCAGGACTATATGCAATATTTGCTCACATATTGCCTGTACTACTGCAAGGCTTGGGATGATGTGTGATAATCTGAGACATTGCTATTCAAATTTTAGCCAACTTGGCATACTCAAATACCCATACAATTAACATGTCAGAGTAAAGGTAACAGTATAGGTTTCCCAGACTAAAGATCTGTGTGAGTATGATACATGTTTATTCAATGGCGAGCCACCTGCACCAACAGACCGAAACACATAACCTTGGCAATTCTGGAAACAACTTCAGGATATACATATGTGGCTGGAAAATTAAGGCATTGCCTAAATTGTAAAGTGAATGGAGCTTGAAATGATCAAAGGGAAGAACAGATTCAGTGAGTTATAGCACTGCGGAAGCTTCCCTCTGGTGACATCGAACAATTGTTCCAAGTGATGACGGGATATTTTATATCATTGGATTCCAGATTTTTCACTATTTGCAGTTCAGATATGACAACAAAGTATGTACAAGTGTCTTTAGTGGTAGCAACCTATTGGATTGTTTCAATATCAATGGTGTTTTCTAATCACTATATTGTTGGGGCAAACAATAAAGATGGGAATCTTGCCATATTTGTTACATGGTTGCAATGTGTGGTTACTGTGCTCATCGTTTTTGCTCTCTGGTTATCTGAGAACATATATAAATGTGCAATTGGAGAAAGTTTGTCTGTTAGCATCAAACTAAAGCTGCTCATTAACTCGAATGTAATGATACTGACAGTGGTCTTTGTATGCATGATAACATTCAATAATTTATGTTTGAGACTGGTGGGGATCGTTTTTTTCCAAATTTCACGATCTACCACATTGATATTCACTGTTGTCCTCTCTGTATGGCTTCTCAACCAGAAGATATCCTGGAAGGTTTCCATCAGCTGTGTGTGTGTACTTGTGGGTTTCATGCTTGGTGTGGACCAAGAGGGGTTGTCAGGGACTTTGTCTCTGACCGGTCTTGTATTTGGAGTGTTAAGCAGTGTGTGTATCGCTCTAGCAGGAATATGCACAAAGAGGTGTTTGGAGGTGGTTCATCATGATATAGTATTATTGACATTCCTTACTAATGTTAATGGTATCATCGTATTTATACCTCTACTAATTGTAACTGGGCAGTTAACTCAAGCAGTCCAATCTCAAGAATGCCTGGACTATTACTTTTGGAGCGTCCTCCTTTTATCCGGGGTTATGGGATTTTCTATGTCATGGATAAGTTCAAAGCAGATCGACCTTACCTCACCCATTACACACCAGATAAGTTCAAACTGCAAGTCAGTCTTCCAGACCATCCTAGCTGTGGTATACTACCAACAGACTAAGCCATTCTTGTGGTGGTGCAGCATATGTCTGGTTGTAGTCGGGGCCATTAGCTACACCATGCTACGCATTAAGGAGAACATAAAGGAGCAAAATGTGACTGACGATGAAGAGAAAGGTGTGGAGGACAGGCAAGAAAAACAAAGTGTTCCAGGAGAAGTAACACAAGCCCCTACTAGATGATGTAGTGTACACAGACAGATCCAATAAATGCAAAGAGGTGGAGTGTTTGGTATTATTGCATACTGATGCGTAACAACCATGGTTGTGCCATTCTAAAAAAAATGATGTATTGTATCAGAAATTGTTCGTAAACACTGTGGATGAGATTGTATGTTATGAACATTGATTCCATATTTGACTATGAAAACACCCATGATTCCTTTGGATACCTGTTGTATTTGATTATCATCAGGATTTTACATCTAGTTCTCGTCAACTACCTGATACCAATTTTTTTTCATCAATAATCAATTAGATTATAGTAACATAACCCATTTAGAGTTTAACAAATTATATAATTACAGAACACTACAACATGATTTTGTCCATATGGGTTAGACCATGAAAAACTGTACTGATTAGGCGTTTTATTGTTTTTTCACATCCCATTAGCTAAAGAGCAGAAAAGCTTGAACATGTATACATTGTTCTTTTTTGATTTCTTGTATGGGCCAACACTCTATGCCAGGTGTCACGTGATGCACTTATGCATCAGCATTGTTCCCACTTTACTTTATTTGTGCATCTGCTGTGCATCAGCTGACGCACAGGTGATGCACAGGCACTTTTGGCTCCAAATTACATGAAAGGTGAAAATACCAACAATAAAAGAAATGCACAGATGATGCACAGATGATGCACAGATGATGCACAGATGATGCACAGATGATGCATAAGTGCATCACACTCCCCCCTACACTATAGGGGGGGCATAAGCCAGGGGACCAAATATCCAGGGAGGCCAAAGATCCTGAGGGCAATGACGCACAGCTGACGCACAGCTGATGCACAGCTGACGCACAGCTGACTCAAACCAATTGATGATGCACAGATGATGCACAGATGATGCAAAGATGATGCATAAGTGCATCACACTCCCCCCTACACTATAGGGGGGGGGCATAAGCCAGGGGACCAAATATCCAGGGAGGCCAAAGATCCTGAGGGCAATGACCTGGGGGCTAAGTGTCATGAGGCCAGGTATGTCTGGGGCAAAAAGGCCGTGAATGGGTGTATAGTCATTCTGATGACGCCAAACAATTTGTCTTCGCCAGACAAAGCTGGCAATGCCTTGTATTACTATTAGCCTCTAGGATGAATAAACTGGTTCATATCAACTGCAGAGAGTCATTTTGTAGAAACCACCCTTTTAAATGACACACTAGCCACATAATCTCAGTGGATCTGGGTGGGTCTTGGCAAGAGCTCTCTATTTACATTTGAATATACTCTCTATCCTGTTGGTAATTCCTGTTGAGCTATGTAAGAGTTTGTGAATATTACTTGAATTCATCTTTTATTATCATACTATTAGGGCGGTGTCTTATGAGATTGATAAAAATTGATAGTCTTTGACTGGTTGACCTCTTTGACTAGGTGGCAAGTATTTCTGGTGCAGAGCATATAGGGGTGTAGGGGCACCCTAGGGTTTGCTTAGGTACAAAAGGTGTGGGTCAGAGCTTGTCCTGGGACTAACTCCCTTAGGTGGCAGGTTACAGCCCCTTTTATATTGGTGTTACCGACTGAGCAGTGCCTACCTGGAGTGAACTGTTCGAAACCCTCAACGACCAGATAACGGTATGTGACGCAGAGCAACAGGTGTTGCAACCTTGTGTGGAACTGCACCTTTCTAGTGTTGAACACAGACCTATGATAAAATCATATGTTGTTGCCCCTACACATGCATAGACCATGCTAAAAGAAGAATTTCTTTTCATATCATACAGATGGTCATGAAAGCAGTTTGGATTTGAAAGCCAGTCAAAAGTGTTATATTCTCTTCATGCCCATTGTGTTTACCTGTACCACTAAGGGCCGCGAAAACGTCCGTTTCTTTACTCCAATTTAGTATTTCTTCATTATTACTAAGAAATATACAGAATATCTGAAATATTTTGATAGCTCATGAAAGCCAGGGAATTGGGCTATCAGATCACGTATGGTGCTACCCAGATATTGCAACCTTTATGAGCATAAGAATAGTCATTCTGGCCATAAACCCTTGCACATCAGTCATGGTATTGAGTTGGTCTTTTTGTGCAATGTCTGGATAGCAGCACATGCTCTTTGATTCTAAATCTGTGCCTTATGATCTCATATTTAATTATGCTGATACCATGAGGATGTTGGGGAGACTTAGCCCTACATATGGGTGCTAGCTCCACTTTTCTATCTTATTGCTAAGTGTATCAGCTCATGAGAATTATGATTAAGCAGCTCGGATCAGCATGAAAAATCTAGATGATCATAACAGAGGTAGGCACACTTTAAAGTGCAATTTATTAGCTCTTAGAAGGTTATTGCATGTTAGATTGCATTTCCAGTGGTTACAAGGATATTAGGTTGTATTATGGGATATCCCTGCCTAAATAATGAGTTCCCTTAATGTAGGAGGTAACCGAATATGTATAAAGTCCACAAATACCAAAAGAAATCTATTGACCTATTGTATGATGTCATGGCTTTAATACCCTTTTGGAATTTCTATTATATATCCATTATTGTAGATATGAATGACCATTGATGGGCACCAAGTGGTGTAGAGAAATTGCCCTGTTCGCAGTCCCTAGTGCTACTGTGGGCCTACTGGTAATCACCCCAGCCAGGGTCAGCAGTGACCACCTTTCCCTGCTAGGGTCTATGGCAAGTTTTCCCCAAAATAACCCAGACTCTGGCACACATTCTGCTCAATAACTGTGGATCTAAAGCATATATCAATATGTAGTTTTTTGCATTGTATCACAAACATGTTTCCCTTTCTGTTGATAGGTCTCAGACATTTGTAGACATATTATGTCAATTTAGAGGTAAGCACCCTACATTGTGCATGTATATGATAAGCATTCTATAACATCTGAAGAAAGGATTGCGCAAACTGATCATAATCTCGGCAAATGTTTCTTTATTCAATGAGTTTGACTTCAAGTTAAATTTTATCACAATATAAAAGGTTTATATCAGTATCAATTGGTACGCCTCGGAGACTTCTATAGCTCCTGGCGTTGGTACCTGTATTACTCACCAGGGAGCATCAAGGGTTGTGTGGCCCCTGGTACCTGTACTACTCACTAGGGGGTATAAAGGGTTGTGTGGCCCCTGGTACCTGTACTACTCACCAGGGAGCATCAAGGGTTGTGTGGCCCCTGGTACCTGTTCTACTCACTAGGGGGTATAAAGGGTTGTGTGGCCCCTGGTACCTGTACTACTCACCAGGGGGCATCAAGTGTTATGTTTCCCCTGGATATGCCGTTTGGCGGTTACTTCACCTGTATTTTTAGCTTTATGTTGGTTTATTACCAATTGTTGGAATAAACAGACAAGCCTCTTGCCAGTTGTGGGTTAGACAAAAACCCACACAGGCCAACCTCGTGTTGACTGTAATTGCATATTACAATATATCATATTACAGTATCTATAATATATTACCTCCTCCTTCACGTACTATACAATTGATACAGGCCCTTAAAATCGTGATATATTACATTGAAGTCATATATTTTGCACAGAACTATCTTTTCTCTTGTGCTTATACAAATAATATATAAATATGTAATAATGATGATGATGCTATGTGGATGCCGTCCAAGGGGACTGGCAGACAAGGACAGGTGTAGGGGACCCTGGAATTTCTCTTTGCGGAAAGCCACTCAACTCCATAAGAGAGGGCTTGATGCAGGTACCTGGTAGCACTCAGGGGAGGTCAGACATTAGGCTTGGGAGAGTTAGAAATTTTCACCAAAAAATGATACCCAATGATCATGATGCTGGTACATCTTTTCTGTGTCCTTTGAAATTGTATAAGTCAAAATACTGGCTTTGGGCTGATATCACATCTGGGCCTTTTGGCTAAGTTACATTTGTGTTTATGGAACTGGAAAATGCCTGCAAAATGTCTCTGACAGACCCAGCATTACCAACTTTCTGTACAGAGTGCCTCTGGACATGTCAGATAATGACACAAAGTAGACATCATTTTCATGATCTCTTGAATGTCTATCCTAATAATGCTAGCTGATTCACAATCATTACAACATGCTCCCCTATTAATGTCCTGTAGATATCTTCATGTCACGTCTTTCTTTGAAGTTGAAGTTGAAGTTGAAATTTCTTTTATTTATCTTGGAAAATTACATTAGCCTAGGGCATGTTTTAATAATAATCCAGCTCTTGTGTTCTCGTAGGAAAATACATTTTGTAGTAGTATACTTTACATCGTTAGTCCTTATGGACAGGGTATGTTACATTTAATGAAAGGTCCTAAAAGGGTGTGTCCGATGTTATGACACATGCCTGATGGAATTTGGCATTTGAGAGAGTGGTTGAAATTGGAAATTTAGAATAAACAGTTAGGGCCATTATGGCCTACATAAGCAATTAGTTGGATTGTTAAGAGAGATGGAAATGAGAAGTATTAGTTACATAATGATAAAGTCTTGGGTGGTTGGCACTGAAAGAGGGAGAGAATGCTGGGCCCCCCTCATATAGAGGGAGAAGTTCTATGTCCATGACATGACCGTTAGGTCATGTCGTAGGGTCAAGCATGAGTTTTGTTGCATAGAACTCCTTTCTTTTTGAGACAAACATACTTATATCATCAATATTCCTTATATCCTTGTCGAAGGAGTTTCATACCATGGACTGTCTATATCTTAAACTCTTCCTGTAATGGGGATTTTTAGGCCAAGTTGTATGCAATAATTTGCCATCATAGAGCCTTGTAAAAATTTGCCTTGCATCAAGCTGGGAATTAGATTGGGTTAGTTTAAAGGCTGTGATCTCAACATGAAATTTTCTTCTATCCTCCAATCTGCTTAATTTGGCGGTTTTAGTTAGTTTCTTAGCATTAATTGTATCCTCATTAAGATATGTAGTCCTTAGCCCCCTGTCGAAGGCACTTTGGAGACGGTCCAGCTCAGTTTGCATGGCTGAGGTATATATAATATCACCATAATCAATAGCAGGTAGTATCATTAACTTTAATACATCTTCAGCTGATTTCTGAGTTAAACTTAACCTAATTCTCCTGAATAAACTATTTTTAAAGTTTACGTTCCTAGTAAGATTTTGCACTTGCTGCTTATAGCTTAATAAATTATCAAGTACTAAAGCTAGATATCTATATGTGACTGCTGATTCATTGATATCATTATCTATGGTTAGAACAGGTTTTGGGGTATGCTTTAGGAGTGATTGTGTGCCAAAATGTACTACTTTAGTTTTCTTAGTATTTAGAGATAATTTATTACTTATACACCAAACATTAACTTTATCAAGATTATTATCAATAATATTTTGGACATCTATACTAAGGGAATTATGTGGAAAATAAATTACAGTATCATCTGCATAATGTTGACATTTAAGATTTTCGAGGGTGTGATTTAGGTCATTGATGTACAGGAGAAACAACAGGGGGCCCAAGACACTTCCTTGGGGAACACCACATGAGATGGGAGCAGGTCGAGAGATATAATTATTAGCTTTAGTTTATTGAGATCTATTTGTTAAATAATTACGAATTAGATTTTGTGAAGAGTTTGAAAAGCCCAGTTCCGAAAGTTTATTAATTAAAATTATGTGATTTATTGTATCAAAAGCTTTTTTAAAGTCGAGAAAAATGGCTGATGTGATGAGTTCTTTGTTAATTGATGAGTGGATAGAGTAAGTAAATTTTGAAAGGCTGTCTAAAGTGGATCTTTTTGGTCTAAAACCATCTTGGTGATCTGTGAGATTTTCATTGTTATTTATGTGAAGCATCATTTGTTTGTGTAATAATTTTTCCATTATCTTGGCAGGTAAGATTAGGATGGATATGGCTCTAAGATTATTCACATCTGTGATGTCCCCTCCCTTGAGACCTCCATGTATCAGGAAAAACAGATTGAGCAATAACTAGATTGAATATATGTAAAGCATGGTTAGGCAGACTGGTGAGTGCATCTTTTAGGACCTGAGTCGAAATATTATCTACACCTGATGACTTAGAGACATCAATTTTCCTCAATAAAGGCTCAAGTTCTTCCAGAGTAATTTTCTGGAAGGTAAAATTAGAGTCAACAGTCTTACCATTATATGACCATGGGGTGTTCACATGTTGAGCTAAATTATTCCCTATGTTTGCAAAATAATCATTTATAAATGTGGCAGTCTCCTCATGGGGAACAGGCTCATCAGTAACCTTGTCAATGAGTGAAAAGGTTGGTGAGGAGGGCTTGGGATTTACTGCTTTATTTATAGATCTCCAGTAGTCTTTTGGCTTATCCCTGTTTGCCTCTATCTTGTCTCTGTGGAATTTCCTCTCTGCCTCCCTATTAATAATCTTAGATCTGTTTCTAAGAAACCTAGCAATTTCATAATCATCGTCATTTTTAATGTGACAGTAATACCTCCAAGCCTCATCCTTATCCTTCATTAGATATATCATCTCGCTTGTAATCCAGGTCTTTTTGGCTTGTTTGAAATTAAAATCTTTTATAGGGCAGTTTATATCTAACTTATAGTGCAGTGCTGCTATAAACATTTCCCATGCATCGTGAGCTGAATTACATGTGAAAAAATTGTTCCAATCTAATTGAAGTAGTTGATTTTTAAAATCAATAGGATTATAATATCTATATGTGCGACCTGTAAATGCCAGTCTCTCTTTAGGGACACAGACATGTTGACGTGTTACATATATTAGTTGATGGTCACTTAGGCTTATGGCCTTAGAACCCTGTTATATTGTAGGAGTTGGTAATTATCAAATCCAGTGTTGTGTGGTTACCTGTTGTTGGGTTCATTCTTGTGTAATTTTTTATCAGTTGCTTACAGCCTAGGTGTCCTATCATATTTTTTAATAATTGCAAATCTGGATGTGCTCGTTGGCCTGGTTTAAGAGGGACAATATCTATGTTATAGTCACCTACCATAAAAATTTCCTGATATTTTTGGGAATCTATTGCATTAAAACTATCCCTTAAATGATCCAGACCAGGCTTGCCCTTGGCTTCCGGAGGTCTATATATATATTAGCTATAACAATGTGTCTTACATTAGGCTTGTATACTACCATCCATTGAACTTCTAAGTCCAGGTCATTCTTGTTGTACTTACTTAGCTCAGAGAAGGAAACTGTAACACCGTTTCTGATATGTGTAAGTTTATATTATATTTTAGACATCTTTTACAGCTGATCATATATATTATTGTTACGTTAAACGGTATGACTGATTAGTACATCTTTCTATGTAAATGTGTATATGTAAAATCCACACAAATATTCTCAAATGAAAAATCCACACTGAAAGCCATGTAAAAACTATTTGCATAAAAGACATCTTGGTGACCAAAACATACGTAAAAACTTTATATGTGAGTTTTACGTAAGGTGTTAGCTGGGAAGACCAAAATCGATACAATTACTATTAAAGTATTTGACAGCTTCTGATCAGCCCCGAATCTGTTATGTATTTCCTTGAGGAATTATTTTTCCTTTATCCATAGTTGTGTCACTTTAGATTTCTGTCATTGTATAATGAGATGAGAGTACATTTAAAGTGCCCCTAAAAATATGTCACCAGTTTATTTACGTCTCATTGTCAAATACATCACTAGTACTATTAATCAAATATGAACCCAATGCCAGAGAGAGAGAATGAGAGTTACTAAGTAAATTTATCAAAGGGAAAAGTATAGCTTTACTACTGGTGCAGTATTCATTTATGCCTGATGACACCGACCAGTAGACATGCCTCTTTGTCTACACAGGAAACTGGATCAGATGAATTCTCCACCCCCCTCCCTCACCACCACTGCCACCATCCTTATCGATCACCTTTAAGTTTTTGAGTGAATATTGTTATTGTTTGCCAGTGTATATTGTTATTGTTTAACCCGCAGGTCTACTTGTCTGTCGACCTGTCCTTAACTGTTACATGGCTGACAGAGGCTATATCAGCCTGTAAGCCCTCCACTGTCCTGAAGTGCTTTGCCAAGGCTGGTGTGACGCCTGCCCCATACAATGTTGAGGAGGAGGAGGATCCTGAGGATGACATCCCCTTGGCTGCCCTGTTCAGGGACGCAGCTCAGTCACTGAACGTCTGTGAGCCTCTCACATTCACCAAGTTCCAGTCGATGGAGTGCCCGACTGAGTCTGCAGACAGTGATGACTGGGAGGATGAGACCCACAGTGATGATGATGATGATGATGATGATGATGATGATGATGATGATGAAAGTGAGGCAGAGCACCCCCCAATCACGGAGGGACAGATGCATGAGTGCTTTGAAAATTTCAGACATTGCCTACTCCAGAAAGGCTTAGTTGCAGACCATGCAAAGCTAATGACTGTAATGGGAAGTGCACAGTCTTCCATGATCAAGAAGAAGACGGTCCAGAAGAAAATAGACTCTTATTTCCAGTATTTTCCACCTAATGGTGAACGAAGCCACCGGGTACGAATCAGCTCCAATAACCTTGGGTGTGTCTGGTCCTCAAAGCCATTTTCCAGTTTCCGTATTTCCTCATCTGTAAAAAGACCCACTTTTACTGGCAATTTGTCAATGACGAGTTTGTCTTTCAACACATAGAGGCATGCCAGAGCAGGCAAACTAAGTAGAATTGCCATTTTCTTCTCTGAGTATATTCTCATCATTTTTCAGATAGCTCTGATAACATCCAGGTAGACTGGTTTGAAGACCTGGAATGAGGAGATAGGTTCTGCATATAATAAATGTCATTGTCAAAACAAGTAAAGACAGACTTCATACTGTTTAGTCTGATTTAACTCATTTTCACTGATTGTCTCTCCCGACATAGCTCAAAGTTCAGTCTAACACTGTACATCGTAACTAAAAACCAGGATATTGTATACGAGTACATATATCATGGGGGGCTCTCAAGGGCAGGGCCAGTGTTGGGTTTCCTCTGAAGGAAAACGATCAGTTCCTAGCTATATACCTGAAATATTATAAGAGTTGTCTTCATAGTATCATGTATTTAACCTTGGCCTTGATACCACATTAGAACTATAGCACAGAGAGCTCCCCTGTTCTGGGTTATTAAAAGCAGTGGTACCTTTTTTAATGTAGAACCCAGAGAGAAATTTAAAGAAGGAGTGATATAGTTGGGGCTATAATTGGACCAAATGACCTGTTTCATTTATCATTACAACTACCGGGGAGTGCTGATCTTATTTGTGTACATGCACTACCAACCTCTGTATGGTATCAGGCTGCTTTGTGGCCAAAGTTAGATCCATCAAATGCAAAGAATTCATGGCACATACCTAATGGGCAACAGTTTTATAGTTGGGAAAAAACTAGGACAGATGTCCTGCCAAAGATCCCGATAGGTTTTTGAAGTAAGAGTAAGTGAGTACTGATGGGCATCCTGTTCAGAGTCCCAGAGGGACAGAATCTTTTTCCTTTTTTTTGGAGAGTCTCAAGTTGTAGAACTAACTATGCATAGTCGTGTGCAGTAGAAGTCTATTCATTCTAGGCACCTGTCGCAGCTGTGGGACATGGGTAGAGGTCCCTGTAGGCGTTCTGTGCATGCATGTGCCATAAGGCCTCAAATGATTTCTGTTTAAGGCCTGATGCCATTTGACGCCTTATGTCATTTGTGCTTTAGTGTCACTTTTCTAGCCTAGTGTCCTGAGGGTGACAATAGACCTCAAAGAGTTCCTGTTTGAGGCCTAATGTGACATTTGTGGCCTTGTGCCCCCACAAACCCCCCTCCACTTAACAACCACAGCTCACACTGCAGCGAGTATGAGTTGCATGCCTGATGGGCAAAACAACTCTAGTGTAAGGTATTATCTATTTTACATACAAAATATTAGGAGATATAAAAAGGGAGCTAAGTGAGTTTTTTTCATGTTTAAATTCTTTTCATGAATCAAAAATACTTCCCCCCTCACAAGCGGTCCCTTAGCCCTGCCCTTTTTCGATGAATTAGGGGTAATGATGGTCTCCGGACAAAATATTCCATTCTGAAAGCTAGAGTCATCATAACATGATGGCTTAGTTACTTTGTAATACTCAAATTAGCAGTTCCATGACCAAATACTAAACTCTGATTGCCTGGTAATTAAAGTATGCACATTATTCAAAAGGGAGTCTCTGATTGGTTGATTCTATTTGCCACTCTTTTGTTACTTAGGACTTAATGCCAAGGGTTGAAGCTGACTCCCATAGTGCAATCATGCCAATACATACTTTACTACTGCTGTGCAAAAGACGTCTGGCCTGAGTTGGCTGCCTACTGGCTACAGGTAGTTATACATTATCAATCATAACTAGAAATCCATGTCTATCACTGTATCATGTCAATATACAGTCAGTGTCAATTGGCCAACCCTTGAAATGTTGAAAAAAGGTGTCAAAGACAACATTGGTAAGGTAAGCGATGTATTTTATTTATTTTTGTTTGTTGAGGGGACCTGAATCCTATCCCTATAATAACATTAATTGCATCTGATGGCTCTGCTGTGCTGTTTCCATAAAACCATTAAACTTTTTGCCATGTCTCTTTCGCTGCCATTGTTTGGGGGAAGGGTGTTGCAATCTTACTTCATACATTAATCAGAATGATGAAATTGAGGGGGCTCACTATTGATTTGATCAAAAATAATTAGGTTATTATTACAAACATTGTGGTATAATGACTGCCCAAGAGAAAATAACATTACAGAGATCCAAAACTAACCCTAATCCGATATCAGAAAAAGGCACACTTCCTTTGCAAAGTTTGACTGCAGGAATGTTGTTATGGTAGTTTTACTGTTTGTTCCATTGTACAAATGTTGCAAAACAGTGATATAGTAAAAGGGGGATATGGGGTCCCGCCACACCCCAAATCAGAGAGGAGCTGAGTACACGTGGGGTACCTTAAAATTGGCCAAAACCTATAATGTAAAAACCATTCTAATAGAAAGGAAAATTACGGGACAATACAAATTTGGCCAATATAATCAAAATTATAATCACAGTTTAGAAGATGGAAGGGCTACAATGTCAATGACAATGGGAATGTAGTGTTGGGAGGATTCACAAGCCACGTCCCTTGACCTAAGGGCTACAATGAAGATTATTTTACTATACCTCTGACCTAAACATAACTGTTATTTTGATAGGACTGCCAGGAAAGGACAATATAGTCTGCATTCATAGGAACACTATGACTCTGTATAAACTTGGGTCAAAACAAATGGGAAAAGACAATGTAAACTAATTATCATTCTTTTCCTGCGACACTGTGATGCCTAGATTGATAGATCAATACATAGAGACAGACTTTGCCATCTTGACCTGACAAATATAGCCATACTAATGCTATATACATATCTATAATTTCAGAATGGAATTTAACAATCTCAAATGGATCCTAGTGCTAGTGCTCACCACTGTGTCAATGACATACCTATATTTCAAAATCAATAGACTTAATGTATTGAAACATTTCTCCAGCCATATCACAGCAACACAGACTGAAATATGCCATGGTCATTATTACCTATGCCGCTTCAGAGAAATATTGGCAAAGTCCAAATTCTATCATGGACATGTGCACCTGCAGGGCAACATATATAACTTTTCTGATGTTACAGGCTTTAAAACAAACTTCTTTAGCAGAAAGATCAAAAAAGTCAAAATGGAACCCATTCGCATTGCGATGAGAAAGGAGTTTCCACAGAACTGGTATAGACAGACCCTTTATTATCGTGTGCCAAATAAAACAGAGCTGTACAGTTTATGTGAAAGCTTGGGTGTATCAGATTTTGTAAAGTATGTTACCAGTCTAATAAAATTCACTTCTTTTAGGAGGCCAGTCAACGCTATATTTCAGGTAAAAGAAACTGTATTTTCCACAGTGCCAAATAGTGTACCCTATTCTGACATATATGCCACTGTTTCCACACCAAGGACACTTACCCAATGCACAACTGAATTAGTTTCAAATTTGGGTAATTTAAACCAATACTTAATATCCTGCCCTATCATCGAAGCTAACTTTACAGTTGCAATCAGATCCTCTCTAAATACTGGTTCAGTTTCTCACAGGATATGCAAAGTCCCTAACAATCTTAATCATGCCATCAGGAATTACACACCAGAACAAATGGATCCTTTACCAGTACTGAAACCAACACACACCCTGACCATGCCAATTTGTGAATTTCCTACAACTGAGCATGTTCCAGGCTTTTGGATAAAGATAAAAAACATTTGGCACTGGTCAACCTACAAATGCTATTTCCCTTTCACCTTAAAATCTAAAGTTCCTTCTTGCCTAAAAAGTACAAAGTTGATATTGTTCGGAGACTCACATATGCGCAGGAGAAATGATGCGCTAAAGAAATACTTTGGATGGCAAACTACTTTCCTGTGGACTACTCTAGCAGCACATTTACTCCATGAGCTCAGAAGACTTCAATCACTGCTACTTAATGTAAAACAACCTACAGCCGTTATCATGAACTCAGGTCAATGGTCCATTTCCTTCATTGAACCACTTTCATACATCTCAGACATGATGGAGATTATAAAACTTATCAAGGCCCTCAAAAAAAAGCAAAATATGCTAAAGTTCATTTGGATTGAGTCAACAGCTGTGCCCTATATCATCACAGGGCATGTCAAGTTTAGAGAAAACAATATCATTGCTGCCTTGAATGATTTGATGAACTGGAATATGGTGAAAATTGGAATACCTGTTGTGAAAGCATTTGACATATCTTTGCCTATGGAGCATGCCTCAATGGATTTTGTACATTATTATGAGTTGTTTGGGCCACAAGTGTTGTTGAATAGTCGTATTAATGTTGGAGGGGCCATCAATTCTGTGCTTTTTAATATGATATGTAGCTAATGTTTGTTAGAGCCATATCCAGGAACATGTTTATAATATTTACAAATTATACTGGAATGTTGGCATCAATTTTTCAGGAACATACTATACAGTCATATATGTGTGTATAGATAGACTGTAGTCTAATTCCAGGTTTCCTCCCCTCAGGGCCTCACGCTCTGTCCCTCATGTACAGTAATGTATTCAAATTTCCATCATTTTGACTCTCAGTGCACAAGGAAGCAGTTGTTGTTGGTGGGGATAGTCTATTTGTACAATACATTCTGATATAAGGAACGTGGGCATGAAAAAATAAAAAAGGTATTCACATTTAATGTATGTAAAAAAAAAAGAGTTTTAAAAAAAACTTTATATGTTATCATTCAACTTTTTTTTAACACTTGCTAAACACACACAATATATTCATAACTTTTAAAAAAACTATTCCCAATTTGAAAAAATAACACTTTTTGTTCACCTAAATTTTGCATTTTGTGTTAACAGTATTTAACACTGTAGTCTGGGTTTCAAGAGTATATAAAATACACCCAGGTTTATGAAACAGAGTAGACTTTAAACTAATTTTAGGGTTATCATCAGTTATTCAAATTGGCTGCCATGTACATGGTTGTAAATGACATAATTGGATTTCCTGTCCACAGATACTTTTAGACCTTTTATATGTGTCTCTAAGTAGTATTGGTAAAAAATCAATATTTTGATTGAAAACAGTATAGAATTCAGTTTTTTTATGGTGTCCTACCACTTAATGTGCTTCAGAGTCCCGTTGTCCAAGCCAGGTAAACGGAATTGACACATTTTTATGAATGATGTCCCTGCTGTATATTGGTTTGGCCATAAATTCAGTAGGAGACCTAAAAAAATAATCATGGTTAGATTATAGATAAAACTGAGACTTATGGGACGTTTTTTACCATCACTTTTGGATTCAGTGGCCTCAAGTTAGTCTAGTCAGGTAGGCCTCCCCCCATTTTTTTTTCGGATCGCTGTAAAGTGTGATTAGCCACGAACAAACACACAAGCCTTTACAAATAACAAAAACTACGAATTTTCAAGATATACTTACTTATAGGCGTATATGTTACAATACATCTTGTGTATTTGAATCCGGAAGCGGTCACATAAGAGGGAGCAAAATTTAGATTTTGACTGATATTTTGATGGACGGAGGGTGGGGTACGTGGTAGAGTTACAACATATTACAGAGTTATTAACATAAAGGGGAAAATGATCGGTACTTTCCGAAAAAAGTCTTAATGAAGGTGGTCATAATAGATGAACCATGAGGAGGGAGTTCATTGTGTTATGTGCAATTTCTGCTCTCATATTGCCTTGGGTTGACTGTATTATATCCATATTAGTCCTGCAGCCATGGGGATTAACCTTGTACAAGAGTACACCTATGACAGGGAGGAGGGATGGAAGCCCTGTCAAGAGGGGTGGAGCCCCCTGGAAGGAAGATAGCTAGGAAGTGTTGCTAGGCAAATAAACAATAACAAGAATTGCGGTTGTTGCCATGTAAAAATTGCCTCAGGCACTGCCTGACATCAGTGCGATGAAAGGTGACGTCACCACCGTCACTACTTCGGCATAAAAAATGGCTGGGAACTTGCTATATATTGGCGGGCGAGGGTGTTTTTTGAGCAAAACCCCTCTAGCCAAGGGTTTGTTTTCACCAAATCCCTCTAGCCATGGGTCACTTTTTTAAATTCTCACCAAAATCTCTGCAAAAAAGGTCCCTTTTTAACTGAAATCCCTCCAACTGAGGTTCAATTTTCAGCAAATTTGTTCAGACACAAGCACTTTTGACTGCAAGAAGCATTTTTACGCATTATTTTCCAAAAACATAGGCCCTTTTCACCAAAATCCCTCTAGCCAAGTGTAAGGGCTTGTCAGAGGCCCAGCTGCACACCCATGTAAAAAATAAGAGTACACTCAAGGTAACTAAGCAACCACTTGTTATACCAACATGTGGCTGACCCTATTAAATCCCTTGGTTGATTTTAGGGGGGTAGGTATGGATAGAATAGAGCTAGTGAGCAGCTAAACATGTGTTGCTAGGCAAATAAACAATGAGAATGACCGTTGCTAAACAATCAGTTATCCTAGCATCATTTGGCTGACCCTACTAAAATCCATGGATTCATTTTAATGGGGGTAGGTATGGTTAGAGTTGAACTAGTGAGCAGGTAAACATGTGTTACTAGACCAATAAATAATTAGAATGGCTGTTTCTAAGAAACCGATTGCCATAGAAACATTTGGCGAATACTAATGAAATCTCTGGGTCCATTTAGTAGGTATGACTATAATTAAACTAGGAATGAGGGAAACATGTGTTGCTAGGCAAATAAAAAAATTAGATGAGACCAATAGATTCCTTGCACTTCATATAGGGGGATAGGCAAGGTTGTAATCCTCGTAAGTGCAATATTCATGGTGTAGAAGATGGAAATCTGATTATTTTTGTGCCTTAACCTACTTTTTTCCCCTGTTGTTTTCGGAATGATCCATAGATAAAACTCTGTTATTAGAGTCATAGGTATACTCTAGTGCAAGGTTAGCTCTAATATCAGGCTTTGGCTGCAGGACTATATGCAAATTTGCTCACATATTGCCTGTACTACTGCAAGGCTTGGGATGATGTGTGATAATCTGAGACATTGCTATTCAAATTTTAGCCAACTTGGCATACTCAAATACCCATACAATTAACATGTCAGAGTAAAGGTAACAGTATAGGTTTCCCAGACTAAAGATCTGTGTGAGTATGATACATGTTTATTCAATGGCAAGCCACCTGCACCAACAGACCGAAACACATAACCTTGGCAATTCTGGAAACTACTTCAGGATATACATATGTGGCTGGAAAATTAAGGCATTGCCTAAATTGTAAAGTGAACGGAGCTTGAATGATCAAAGGGATGAACAGATTCAGTGAGTTATAGCACTGCGGAAGCTTTCCTCTGGTGACATCGAACAATTGTTCCAAGTGAAGGCGGGATATATTATATCATTGGATTCCAGATTTTTCACTATTTGCAGTTCAGATATGACAACAAAGTATGTACAAGTGTCTTTAGTGGTAGCAACCTATTGGATTGTTTCAATATCAATGGTGTTTTCTAATCACTATATTGTTGGGACAAACAATAAAGATGGGAATCTTGCCATATTTGTTACATGGTTGCAATGTGTGGTTACTGTGCTCATCGTTTCTGCTCTCTGGTTATCTGAGAACATATATAAATGTGCAATTGGAGAAAGTTTGTCTGTTAGCATCAAACTAAAGCTGCTCATTAACTCGAATGTAATGATACTGACAGTGGTCTTTGTATGCATGATAACATTCAATAATTTATGTTTGAGACTGGTGGGGATCGTTTTTTTCCAAATTTCACGATCTACCACATTGATATTCACTGTTGTCCTCTCTGTATGGCTTCTCAACCAGAAGATATCCTGGAAGGTTTCCATCAGCTGTGTGTGTGTACTTGTGGGTTTCATGCTTGGTGTGGACCAAGAGGGGTTGTCAGGGACTTTGTCTCTGACCGGTCTTGTATTTGGAGTGTTAAGCAGTGTGTGTATTGCTCTAACAGGAATATGCACAAAGAGGTGTTTGGAGGTGGTTCATCATGATATAGTATTATTGACATTCCTTACTAATGTTAATGGTATCATCGTACTTATACCTCTACTAATTGTAACTGGGCAGTTAACTCAAGCAGTCCAATCTCAAGAATGCCTGGACTATTACTTTTGGAGCGTCCTCCTTTTATCCGGGGTTATGGGATTTTCTATGTCATGGATAAGTTCAAAGCAGATCGACCTTACCTCACCCATTACACACCAGATAAGTTCAAACTGCAAGTCAGTCTTCCAGACCATCCTAGCTGTGGTATACTACAAACAGACTAAGCCATTCTTGTGGTGGTGCAGCACATGTCTGGTTGTAGTCGGGGCCATTAGCTACACCATGCTACGCATTAAGGAGAACATAAAGGAGCAAAATGTGACTGACGATGAAGAGAAAGGTGTGGAGGACAGGCAAGAAAAACAAAGTGTTCAAGGAGAAGTAACACAAGCCCCTACTAGATGATGTAGTGTACACAGACAGATCCAATAAATGCAAAGAGGTGGAGTGTTTGGTATTATTGCATACTGATGCGTAACAACCATTTTCGTTTCAGTGGGCTCTAAGCGAGCACCATTTATTACAAAGTATTACAGAGCGAGTCATGTGATGTTTTCATTTGTACTGAAGCAAAAAGGATGCATGTATCATATAATATTGACATAAAGACTAGTATAGTACATACAATTGGATGTATGAACTTAAACTGTATTTGCTTATATTATAGCATTGTTCATGAGTTTGTCTGGATGATTTACTGTAATGAAATGTCAAGTGCTTGGTATTTGCACATTTAGTATGGATGGTCCATAGTGTTGTGGGCTCTTGGGCCGCGCCTCATAAATATGAGTATAATCATTGCATTATGATGATTAGTCCTGCTTTGCGTATAATTAAGGTTATGACTCATTTGTCGACATTAGGAAATATGTCGTTTGACCATTATATAGAGCATGAGTTCGTGCTATACAGTTATTATCAATTATAGTTTGATGAACAGAACAAACATGGCGAAAAAGCCTTACAGATAATATCAACTACAGTATGATTAACAAAACAAACAAGGCAAAAGATGAAATAGAAAAAAAATAGGAAAAAAATACAATATATCGAGTGGTTGTGTAAAAGGAGGGTGTGGTTGTGTCAGCGGCCGCGGGGAGAAGCCAGATGGCTACCCCGTTAAGTATTAGTTACTACTACTAGCGCTTGGAACAAAGAACTGCGAATGTAAGCATGGTTGTGCCATTCTAAAAAAAACGATGTATTGTATCAGAAATTGTTCATAAACACTGTGGATGAGATTGTATGTTATAAACATTGATTTGATATTTGACTATGAAAACACCCATGATTCCTTTGGATACCTGTTGTATTTGATTATCATCAGATGACCCTACAGTTCATAAGCTGCTGCTAGGATTTTACATCTAGTTCTCGTCAACCACCTGATACCAATTTTTTTTCATCAATAATCAATTAGATTATAGTAACATAACCCATTTAGAGTTTAACTATATTACCAAATTATATAATTTCAGAACACTACAACATGATTTTTTTCATATGGGTTAGACCATGAAAAACTGTACTGATTAGGCGTTTTATTGTTTTTTCACATCCCATTAGCTAAAGAGCAGAAAAGCTTGAACATGTATACATTGTTCTTTTTTGATTTCATGTATGGGCCAACACTCTATGCCAGGTGTCACATGATGCACTTATGCATCAGCATTGTTCCCACTTTACTTTATTTGTGCATCATCTGTGCATCTGCTGTGCATCAGCTGACGCACAGGTGATGCACAGGCACTTTTGGCCCCAAATTACATGAAAGGTGAAAATACCAACAATAAAAGAAATGCACAGATGATGCACAGATGATGCACAGATGATGCACAGATGATGCATAAGTGCATCACACTCCCCCCTACACTATAGGGGGGGGCATAAGCCAGGGGACCAAATATCCAGGGAGGCCAAAGATCCTGAGGGCAATGACGCACAGCTGACGCACAGCTGACGCAAAGCTGACTCAAACCAATTGATGATGCGCAGATGATGCACAGATGATGCACAGATGATGCACAGATGATGCACAGATGATGCACAGATGATGCATAAGTGCATCACACTCCCCCCTACACTATAGGGGGGGGCATAAGCCAGGGGACCAAATATCCAGGGAGGCCAAATATCCTGAGGGCAATGACCTGGGGGCCAAGTGTCATGAGGCCAGGTATGTCTGGGGCAAAAAGGCCGTGAATGGGTGTATAGTCATTCTGATGACGCCAAACAATTTGTCTTCGCCAGACAAAGCTGGCAATGCCCTGTATTACTATTAGCCTCTAGGATGAATAAACTGGTTCATATCAACTGCAGAGAGTCATTTTGTAGAAACCACCCTTTTAAATGACACACTAGCCACATAATCTCAGTGGATCTGGGTGGGTCTTGGAAAGAGCTCTCTATTTATATTTGAATATACTCTCTATCCTGTTGGTAATTCCTGTTGAGCTATGTAAGTGTTTGTGAATATTACTTGAATTCATCTTTAATACTATTAGGGCTGTGTCTAATGAGATTGATAACAATTGATAGTCTTTGACTGGTTGACCTCTTTGACTAGGTGGCAAGTATTTCTGGTGCAGAGCATATAGGGGTGTAGGGGCACCCTAGGGTTTGCTTAGGTACAAAAGGTGTGGGTCAGAGCTTGTCCTGGGACTAACTCCCTTAGGTGGCAGGTTACAGCCCCTTTTATATTGGTGTTACCGACTGAGCAGTGCCTACCTGGAGTGAACTGTTCGAAACCCTCAACGACCAGATAACGGTATGTGACGCAGAGCAACAGGTGTTGCCACCTTGTGTGGAACTGCACCTTTCCAGTGTTGAACACAGACCTATGATAAAATCATATGTTGTTGCCCCTACACATGCATAGACCATGCTAAAAGAAGAATTTCTTTTCATATCATACAGATGGTCATGAAAGCAGTTTGGATTTGAAAGCCAGTCAAAAGTGTTATATTCTCTTCATGCCCATTGTGTTTACCTGTACCACTAAGGGCCGCGAAAACGTCAGTTTCTGTACTCCAATTTAGTATTTCTTCATTATTACTAAGAAATATACAGAATATCAGAAATATTTTGATAGCTCATGAAAGCCAGGGAATTGGGCTATCAGATCACGTATGGTGCTACCCAGATATTGCAACCTTTATGAGCATAAGAATAGTCATTCTGGCCATAAACCCTCACACATCAGTCATGATATTGAGTTGGTCTTTTTGTGCAATGTCTGGATAGCAGCACATGCTCTTTGATTCTAAATCTGTGCCTTATGATCTCATATTTAATTATGCTGATACCATGGGGATGTTTGGGAGATTTAGCCCTACATATGGGTGCTAGCTCCACTTTTCTATCTTATTGCTAAGTGTATCAGCTCATGTGAATTATGATTAAGCAGCTCGGATCAGCATGAAAAATCTAGATGATCATAACAGAGGTAGGCACACTTTAAAGTGCAATTTATTAGCTCTTAGAAAGTTAGTGCATGTTAGATTGCATTTCCAGTGGTTACAGGGATATTAGGTTGTATTAGGGGATATCCCTGCCAAAATAATGAGTTCCCTGAATGTAGGAGGTAACAGAATATGTATAAAGTCCACAAATACCAAAAGAAATCTATTGACCTATTGTATGATGTCATGGCTTTAATACCCTTTTGGAATTTCTATTATATATCCATTATTGTAGATATGATATTGATGGGCACCAAGTGGTGTAGAGAAATTGCCCTGTTCGCAGTCCCTAGTGCTACTGTGGGCCTACTGGTAATCACCCCAGCCAGGGTCAGCAGTGATCACCTTTCCCTGCTAGGGTCTATGGCAAGTTTTCCCCAAAATAACCCAGACTCTGGCACACATTCTGCTCAATAACTGTGGATCTAAAGCATATATCAATATGTAGTTTTTTGCATTGTATCACAAACATGTTTCCCTTTCTGTTGATGGGTCTCAGACATTTCTAGACATATTATGTCAATTTAGAGGTGAGCACCCTACATTGTGCATGTATATGATAAGCATTCTATAATATCTGAAAAAAGGATTGCGCAAACTGATCATAATCTCGGCAAATGTCTATTTATTCAATGAGTTTGACTTCAAGTTAAATTTTATCACAATATAAAAGGTTTATATCAGTATCAATTGGTACGCCTGGGAGACTTCTATAGCTCCTGGGGTCGGTACCTGTATTACTCACCAGGGAGCATCAAGGGTTGTGTGGCCCCTGGTACCTGTACTACTCACTAGGGGGTATAAAGGGTTGTGTGGCCCCTGGTACCTGTACTACTCACCAGGGAGCATAAAGGGTTGTGTGGCCCCTGGTACCTGTATTACTCACCAGGGGGTATAAAGGGTTGTGTAGCCCCTGGTACCTGTACTACTCACCAGGGGGTATAAAGGGTTGTGTGGCCCCTGGTACCTGTACTACTCGCCAGGGGGCATCAAGTGTTATGTTTCACCTGGATATGCCGTTTGGCGGTTACTTCACCTGTATTTTTAGCTTTATGTTGGTTTATTACTAATTGTTGGAATAAACAGATAAGCCTCTTGCCAGTTGTGGGTTAGACAAAAACCCACACAGGCCAACCTCGTGTTGACTGTAATTGCATATTACAATATATCATATTACGGTATCTATAATATATTACCTCCTCCTTCACGTACTATATAATTGATACAGGCCCTTAAAATCGTGATATATTACATTGAAGTCATATATTTTGCACAGAACTATCTTTGACATACTTTTCTCTTGTGCTTATACAAATAATATATAAATATGTAATAATGATCATGATGCTATGTGGATGCCGTCCAAGGGGACTGGCAGACAAGGACAGGTGTGGGGGACCCTGGAATTTCTCTTTGCGGAAAGCCACTCAACTCCATAAGAGAGGGCTTGATGCAGGTACCTGGTAGCACTCAGGGGAGGTCAGACATTAGGCTTGGGAGAGTTAGAAATTTTCACCAAAAAATGATACCAAATGATCATGATGCTGGTACATCTTTTCTGTGTCCTTTGAAATTGTATAAGTCAAAATACTGGCTTCGGGCTGATATCACATCTGGGCCTTTTGGCTAAGTTACATTTGTGTTTATGGAACTGGAAAATGCCTGCAAAATGTCTCTGACAGACCCAGCATTACCAACTTTCTGTACAGAGTGCCTCTGGACATGTCAGATAATGACACAAAGTAGACATCATTTTCATGATCTCTTGAATGTCTATCCTAATAATGCTAGCTGATTCACAATCATTACAACATGCTCCCCTATTAATGTCCTGTAGATATCTTCATGTCACGTCTTTCTTTGAAGTTGAAGTTGAAGTTGAAATTTCTTTTATTTATCTTGGAAAATTACATTAGCCTAGGGCATGTTTTAATAATAATCACCTTTTTTTGATAACTTGGATTACGGGCTTTTGCTTCCAAATTTTTGGAAGGGCAGAGGCAAAAAAAAAAAAAAAAAAGCTGCCCTACAGGGGGCACCAGATCACAAAATTTCCCGAAGGGCAGAGGCAAAAAAAAAAAAAAAAAGGCATGGAAAATCTCATTTCTAGGCAATCTAATGAAGATATATTGAGAATTGCCCCCAATCTGAAAGGCCTCGCTCTATCTTTTGCTGGTCAACATGTACTTTTTTTTTTTTTTGCAAAATGCCAAAAATCTCGGCGGCGGATCCGTAATCCAAGTAATCAAAATAAAACGGCCTAAGATACATTTGTGTTTATGGAACTGGAAAATGCCTGCAAAATGTCTCTGACAGACCCAGCATTACCAACTTCCTGCACAGAGTGCCTGACACAAAGTAGACATCATTTCCATGATCTCTTGAATGTCTATCCTAATAATGCTAGCTGATTCACAATCATTACAACATGCTCCCCTATTAATGTCCTGTAGATATCTTCATGTCACGTCTTTCTTTGAAGTTGAAGTTGAAGTTGAAATTTCTTTTATTTATCTTGGAAAATTACATTAGCCTAGGGCATGTTTTAATAATAATCCAGCTCTTGTGTTCTCGTAGGAACATACATTTTGTAGTAGTATACTTTACATTGTTAGTCCTTATGGACAGGGTATGTTACATTTAATGAAAGGTCCTAAAAGGGTGTGTCCGATGTTATGACACATGCCTGATGGAATTTGGCATTTGAGAGAGTGGTTGAAATTGGAAATTTAGAATAAACAGTTAGGGCCATTATGGCCTACATAAGCAATTAGTTGGATTGTTAAGAGAGATGGAAATGAGAAGTATTAGTTACATAATGATAAAGTCTTGGGTGGTTGGCACTGAAAGAGGGAGAGAATGCTGGGCCTCCCTCATATAGAGGGAGAAGTTTTATGTCCATGACATGACTATTAGGTCATGTCATAGGGTCAAGCATGAGTTTTGTTGCATAGAACTCCTTTCTTTTTGAGACAAACATACTTATATCATCAATATTCCTTATATCCTTGTCAAAGGAGTTTCATGCCATGGACTGTCTATATTTTAAACTCTTCCTGTAATGGGGATTTTTAGGCCAAGTTGTATGCAATAATTTGCCATCATGGAGCCTTGTAAAAATTTGCCTTGCATCAAGCTGGGAATTAGATTGGGTTAGTTTAAAGGCTGTGATCTCAACATGAAATTTTCTTCTATCCTCCAATCTGCTTAATTTGGCGGTTTTAGTTAGTTTCTTAGCATTAATTGTATCCTCATTAAGATATGTAGTCCTTAGCCCCCTGTCGAAGGCACTTTGGAGATGGTCCAGCTCAGTTTGCATGGCTGAGGTATATATAATATCACCATAATCAATAGCAGGTAGTATCATTAACTTTAATACATCTTCAGCTGATTTCTGAGTTAAACTTAACCTAATTCTCCTGAATAAACTATTTTTAAAGTTTACGTTCCTAGTAAGATTTTGCACTTGCTGCTTATAGCTTAATAAATTATCAAGTATTAAACCTAGATATCTATATGTGACTGCTGATTTATTGATATCATTATCTATGGTTAGAACAGGTTTTGGGGTAGGCTTTAGGAGTGATTAAACAACAACAGGGAAATCGGGAGCCTACCCAATAATGCAACTCGTCTGCTCACTCTCCATCCTACTCTCTGCGTTCAACTGTAGAAGTCAAGAGACCAAATATCTGCTGGGAGAATGAATTTTCACGACACTACAGAGCCTATTTGCGATAGGCTAAGGCATTCCCACAGTTCATTGTACTAGATCAGATGAACGCTGTCTGCACGAATTTCCCGTGCCACTATCGCCGGCAGCGGAGCTGCTGGTTGTGTGCCAAAATGGACTACTTTAGTTTTCTTAGTATTTAGAGATAATTTATTACTTTTACACCAAACATTAACTTTATCAAGATTATTATTAATAATATTTTGGACATCTATACTAAGGGAATTATGTGAAAAATAAATTACAGTATCATTTGCATAATGTTGACATTTAAGATTTTGGAGGGTGTGATTTAGGTTATTGATGTACAGGAGAAACAACAGGGGGCCCAAAACACTTCCTTGGGGAACACCACATGAGATGGGAGCAGGTCGAGAGATATGATTATTAGCTTAAGTTTGTTGAGATCTATTTGTTAAATAATTACGAATTAGATTTTGTGAAGAGTTTGAAAAGCCCAGTTCCGAAAGTTTATCAATTAAAATTATGTGATTTATTGTATCAAAAGCTTTTTTAAAGTCGAGAAAAATGGCTGATGTGATGAGTTCTTTGTTAATTGATGAGTGGATAGAGTTAGTAAATTTTGAAAGGCTGTCTAAAGTGGATCTTTTTGGTCTAAAACCATCTTGGTGATCTGTGAGATTTTCATTGTTATTTATGTGAAGCATTATTTGTTTGTGTAAAAAATTTTCCATTATCTTGGCAGGTAAGGGTAGGATGGATATGGGTCTAAGATTATTCACATCTGTGATGTCCCCTCCCTTGGGCAAGGGAGAGACCTTTGCTAGTTTCCATGTATCAGGAAAACAGATTGAGCAATAACTAGATTGAATATATGTAAAGCATGGTTAGGCAGACTGGTGAGTGCATCTTTTAGGACCTGAGTTGAAATATTATCTACACCTGATGACTTAGAGACATTAATTTTCCTCAATAAAGGCTCAAGTTCTTCCAGAGTAATTTTCTGGAAGGTAAAATTAGAGTCAACAGTCTTACCATTATATGACCATGGGGTGTTCATATGTTGAGCTAAATTATTCCCTATGTTTGCAAAATAATCATTTATAAATGTGGCAGTCTCCTCATGGGGAACAGGCTCATCAGTAACCTTGTCAATGAGTGAAAAGGTTGGTGAGGAGGGCTTGGGATTTACTACTTTATTTATAGATCTCCAGTAGTCTTTTGGCTTATCCCTGTTTGCCTTTATCTTGTCTCTGTGGAATTTCCTCTCTGCCTCCCTATTAATATTCTTAGATCTGTTTCTAAGAAACCTAGCAATTTCATAATCATCGTCATTTTTAGTGTGACAGTAATACCTCCAAGCCTCATCCTTATCCTTCATTAGATATATCATTTCCCTTGTAATCCAAGGTTTTTTGGCTTGTTTGAAATTAGAATCTTTTATAGGGCAGTTTATATCTACCTTATAGTGCAGTGCTGCTATAAACATTTCCCATGCATCGTGAGCTGAATTACATGTGAAAAAATTGTTCCAATCTAATTGAAGTAGTTGATTTTTAAAATCAATAGGATTATAATATCTATATGTGCGACTTGTAAATGCCAGTCTCTCTTTAGGGACACAGACATGTTGACGTGTTACATATATTAGTTCATGGTCACTTAGGCTTATGGCCTTAGAACCCTGTTATATTGTAGGAGTTGGTAATTATCAAATCCAGTGTTGTGTGGTTACCTGTTGTTGGGTTCATTCTTGTGTAATTTTTTATCAGTTGCTTACAGCCTAGGTGTCCTATCATATTTTTTAATAATTGCAAATCTGGATGTGCTCGTTGGCCTGGTTTAAGAGGGGCAATATTTATGTTATAGTCACCTACCATAAAAAAAATTGGGAATCTATTGCATTAAAACTATCCCTTAAATGATCCAGACCAGGCTTGCCCTTGGCTTCCGGAGGTCTATATATATTAGCTATAACAATGCGTCTTACATTAGGCTTGTATACTACCATCCATTGAACTTCTAAGTCCAGGTCATTCTTATTGTACTTACTTAGCTCGGAGAAGGAAACTGTAACACCGTTTCTGATATGTGTAAGTTTACAGCTGATCATATATATTATTGTTACGTTAAACGGTATCACTGATTAGTACATCTTTCTATGTAAATGTGTATGTGTAAAATCCACACAAATATTCTCAAATGAAGAATCCACACTGAAAGCCATGTAAAAACTATTATCGTTGTATAATGAGATGAGAGTACATTTAAAGTGCCCCTCAAATATGTCACCAGTTTATTTACGTCTCATTGTCAAATACATCACTGGTACTATTAATCAAATATGAACCCACAGGTCTACTTGTCTGTCGACCTGTCCTTGACTGTTACATGGCTGACAGAGGCTATATCAGCCTGTAAGCCCTCCACTGTCCTGAAGTGCTTTGCCAAGGCTGGTGTGACGCCGGCCCCAGACACTGTTGAGGAGGAGGAGGATCCCGAGGATGACATCCCCTTGGCTGCCCTGTTCAGGGACGCAGCTCAGTCACTGAACGCCTGTGAGCCTCTCACATTCACCAAGTTCCAGTCGATGGAGTGCCCGACTGAGTCTGCAGACAGTGATGACTGGGAGGATGAGACCCAAGCAGAGACTGACAGTGATGATGATGATGATGATGATGATGATGATGATGATGATGATGATGATGATGAAAGTGAGGCAGAGCACCCCCCAATCACGGAGGGACAGATGCATGAGTGCTTTGAAAATTTCAGACATTGCCTACTCCAGAAAGGCTTAGTTGCAGACCATGCAAAGCTAATGACTGTAATGGGAAGTGTACAGTCTTCCATGATCAAGAAGAAGACGGTCCAGAAGAAAATAGACTCTTATTTCCAGTAGAATGGAAAGTGATATATGGATTGAAACTTATAGTGTTACCTTATATAGAGGAATTCGGAAGAGACAATGCAATCTTCATGTATTGGTTACTATGTACATTGCATACATTGATAGGCAAACAATGCAATAATGCATATATGTACATGTATGTCCCGTGTGAATAATAACAAGATGTACATATCAACTTTCAAATAAACTATTTATGTATATATTTCAGTGGTTTGTTTCCTTGCTCTGTCTATGTATATAACTTATTTGAAGACCAAATACCTGAATTAGGCACCTCCAACCGTTATCTGTATTAATTTATAAACGTGACGTGTATCAACTGGCGAGGAGAGGCATGTTGAGATAAAGAAAGGGAGAGGAGGGAAGGAGGACAGTTGGGCAAAAAAAATTTGGGTTTCATGTTATTACAATCATGGGAAAAGCTAGGCAGGTAGGGTAGGGTTTTTATTTTTATTTCTGCATAACGCTGGTAAAATGTGCAAAATGTGTAAATGTGGTAGTCAAGCAAGGTTTGATTTGACACCAAATGTACCCATATTTCTATTATATTTTTCATTAGAAAAGTGGGGAAGAAATTTTTTTTTTAAATGGTCAAAAATTAATTTTCTTTTCATTTTCCTGACCTAGACTATTAGATAACGTAGTGCAAATACTCCCACACACAATGGGCAAACGTGCAAAGCACTATATTAGCATAATCTGTTTCTATAATCATAGGGTTTGGGACTGAGTATTAAGATGATGCTTGACAGATCACGTTCCCATATTCAACCCTGATGTGTAGGACTACACATCACGTTGCTTGATACACATCACGGTTGTACACCCTTCTTTATTGTTTCCTGTTATAGCTGACATAAAGGTGAGAGGGATTTCATGGGCAGCTGAAATTCTAACCAATCGCCCATTTTCGTATACAGGAGCTTCCTCTGAGAGTCAGCCACAGGGAGATCATATAACTGTCTCCTCATGACATTTCGCCACCAGCTCCTCCAAGCATACATGCACATTTCTGTGATTTGATTATCCCAGTTTGCGAATAGATGGCTCTATATAAAGCTCTACATAGAGTGTTTCCATTTGGATTAATGCTTGGGTTGATTTTTGGATCACCTCGTCTCTTCAACGTGTACAAGAGTGATAACCCTTGTCCTTCTTGGCACAAATACAAATACGATGTTTCACTGCCTGATGTTGCTGTTAGGAACTATCGGGAGCGTCATCATTTCTCAGAAGTATTATGCGCATGGCCAAGAAAGAAGCCCAAGGCAGCCATCTATTACCTACTTGGAGGACGTTCTGAGCTCATCAACAGGAGTCTTACCACATTACATACATTCTTCAATAAACAGTATAAGTATCCAATCATCATTTTTCATGAAAACTACTTTAATGTTTCCCACATCATAGAAATAAGTAAAGAACTGTCCAATGAGATGATATTCTTTCAGGAGATACAATTTGAAGTACCTGACTTCAATAAAGGACATGTGCGCTTTGACCGTCCATGTGGCAAAAACCTTGGTTATCGTCACATGTGTCGTTTTCAAGCAAAACTCTTCTCAGAACAGCCCATTTTTCAGGGTGTTGATTATGTTTGGAGACTTGATGATGACTCTTTTCTCTCTGGAAATGTGACCTATGATCTGTTCAGATATATGCAAGACAACCAACTTGTGTATGGTTATTATATAACTATAAAAGATAACCCAAGATGTGTAAAAGGCTTGTGGAAGGCTGCGGAACAATATTCAAGAAGAAACAATTTGACAAAGGAATTTCTTACATTGCATGAACCATATGTTTATTTCAACAACTTTGAAATATCGGCAATGAGTCTTTGGAAGAGCGCAGGCTATATTGACTATATTAACTATATTGACAGACTGGGCGGCATATATTGGAATCGGTGGGGAGATGCTCCTATCAAAACCATAGCTGTTGCCCTGTTTGTACCTGAAGTGAAGAGACATACATTTAGGGACATTGCATACAAACATAGTCATAAAGTCCCAGTAAATATATAGTTGAAATGTAAAATGACATTCTCTCATTGAGTATGTACTTCATTAGTTGCTTAATATAAAGTAAACGTAACTTTTTTATCAGTTACTTAATGTGTTCAGTGAATCCATGGCTCATAATCATGGTGGTGTAAATTTAACTACCCTTTATATGTGTAAACCTTGCTAATTATTGAAATAACTTCAAATTCGGTTGAGCTTCGGATCAGATGCTAATCTACAACATACTTTATTCTGATAGGACAGTCACAGAGGCACAAGGTACACGTTTTGGCTGGCTACCAGGCACTTAAAGGTGGTCCGTCAAGGCCTGAGAGGCACACACCCCCCCCCACAGTTGTGCCCCGTATTGTCCACCTGCTAGAAAGTGTCCACATCACAGTATGTCCGCAGCCTTCAATCACAAAGTGTCCAAAAAATACAATTTGTCCACTACTATATATACACAGTAACAATTATGAATGTTGTTATTTACATTAGGTAAGCAAAGCATAATGTAACCCTGTTTACATATGAAAAGAGCATTACAGTTTTAGTGACATTTACCTGGTATAGAAACGCGCCAACAGGATCAAACTAATATAATCATAGTCACAACTGACCGAAGATGTTTTTTTGTGTTTTTTTATGGGAGTTCCCATTCCATTTATTTATACTGGATATAAAAAAGGAGCTTGTTCAGCTCGATGAGCATCCTATATCCAGTTTTTAAACAATATTCAACGGTAGGTAGGTCTATAATGAATTAGATCATGAAACTCATGACAATTAGTATGTAGTACATAATGTATTTATACCTCAACAATGTAAAGATTACACAGCTAGATCTATTGAGGTAGGATGTTGGGGGCGGGCACCCCGTACATCATTTAAATGCCTTGTCATTCTAATTTATGTGCTTCAGGTAATATTAGATACCAAATGCAAATCATACGGTAGCAAGAAAAATACATCAGCAATCAGATTAGTGATGCATTTATATTACGATTAATCTCATTAGAATTTTATACCCTAGAGGTGGGAAGTAGGGAGGGGGGGGAATTACAGGTAGTTGGTGCTTCCCAGCCATTTCTTCCTATTCAGCTTATAAAAAAGCCTCACAGTCATGTATATTCCTTATAACAACTGACAGGTTATTCTAAGCTATAGCACCTCTTTTACAATATCAATTCTTTGGGTTTATACATAAGAATCAAGGGGCATCGTGGGACCTGGTGAATATGGTTCTATTATTCAGGATCTCATGGTCTGTTGAACATAAATTTACTAAGTGCATCTTGCATAATATTATGGGCTATAGCTTAGAAATAGCTGCGATCTGATGTGTGGGTATAACTGGGAATCTATAGTCCAGACGTAAGCTCATACAAAGTGCCTTGTTCTCCACCACCTGAACCTTTTCCAGAAGAGCCTTTCAAGTAAAATAGCCCTCAGGTAAAATAGGTGATTTTTTCTTGCATATGATTGGAGCGTTAGCTAACATCAAGAAAATTATGGGAAAAAGGGATGTAGATATAATATTTGGTGGAAACTTTAATACAGATTATGGTAAACAATCTAAGGCTAAAGAAAGGCTACAGTTAGTAGAGGCAGCCTTTGGGTTGACTCAGTAAGGAACCCACTAGGGTCAAGGAACCCACTAGGCCTTTATACACGGATGCTATTTTAGATTTAGTATTTACTAATATGAATGATGTGGCTCAAAATGGAACTTTGGATGTAAGCATTAGTGATCACGTACCGGTATTCATAGTTAGGAAAAGGATTAAAAAAGGTCCAGTTGGTGCGGAATTCCTTGCTAGATTGCATAGGAGATATTTGAAAGAAGACATGTTGAGCCATATGAAAGATTTAAATTGGGAGGAATTTTTCATAATATTATGTCATGATCCAAATGAAGCTTGGAAAATATTTTTTGAGCATTTTCTAAAATATTCCGATGACAGGTGTCCTATACGTCGTAATATTTTCAAAAAAATAAAACCTGAAAGGTTCACTCCTGAGATTGCACAATTATTGCGTGATAGGGACCTAGCACTGAAAAGAGCCAAGAAAACTAAACAGTAGGAAGATAAGGATGGAGCTAAATTGTTGAAAAATCGTTCAAATACTAAGGTAAAGAAATCTCATGATGTGTATATAAAAAATAGGTTAACTGTCAATATGAAAGACCCTAAACGTTTTTGGGCGAAGTCACAGAAATTGCTGCCAAAAGGAGCTAAAACTGCTAGTCTGAATTTGAAAGATTCTAATGGAAATCAGATGCTTCTGAGTCTATAAATCAATTTTTTGCAAATGTAGGAAAAGATCTTGCTGATAAAATAGTAGTACAAGAAGAAGAAAATGTGGTTTTAATGGAAGAAAATGCAATTGATCAGACATTTGAGTTTAATCAGATAAAAATAGATGATTTAACTAAGGAGTTACAAGCCATTGATATTAAGAAATCCTCGGGATTTGATCACTTATCTGCCAAGGTGTTGAAAAACTATCTTGTTGGTATGAATGAGCATTTTTCACATATAGTAAACATGTCTCTAGAGAGTGGGTATTCCCAGCTGAGTGGAAAAAAGCAAAAATAACTCCAATTCCAAAAATTCAAAATCCAACTAGTGTAACAGATCTAAGACCAATATCTTTATTGCCCATTACTGGGAACATATTAGAGAAGTTTATACATAAACAGTCAATGACTTTTGTTGAAGGGAATAAGTTGTTTACAGACTGTCAAAATGGGTTTAGATCAAAAAAGGGAACTCAATATAAAGTGATAAGGCTTGTTAATGATATATATATATGTATGTATATATATATATATATATATATATATATATATATATATATATATATATATATATATATATATATATATGAAAATCTTAATGGAGGTAAATTTGTTGGAGCTTTATATATATTGATTACAGTAAAGCATTCAATACTATAAATCATGAAAAATTGTTAAGGAAAATGCCCAGTTTTGGGATGTAGGGATAACTCTGAAAAGAGAGCTAAGTTCCAAAGTAGAATTAAATAAGGTCATCAATAGAGTCAATCATAAAATATGGACTTTAGGGCATTTCAGAAGTTGTTTTGATGAAAAAACGTCAGTTTTAATTATTAAACAGCAGACTAGGACTGGGACAGGGACACTGACTGGCAGTGTGACTGCCGACTGCAGGTGGCAATACGGGTCAATCTTCATGCAGCTTAACCAGCTCCTTGGGCTTTTAGCTGGATGCTACTTTTTTTGATTGAGAGGAAGGAACACTAAAGCATGTATTCCACCCACCTTGTGGACGTCAGAGGAGTTAAAGATTTCTGAAGATTCTGAAGATTCTGAATATAGTTTGAAGGTGTAAATAAACAGTGTAAAAGGGTCAAGCCTAAATAAGGAAAAAAGGTATTTCACATTTTGACCATGCATGGCTCTGATCAACAATCACTGCTGACTTGAAGTGTTCCAAGGGGTGAATTCTTGTTTTATAATTCTAAGAAAACCGGAGACCAAGCGCGAGCAGACCATTCAGTCTGCACTGACTTCACCAAACCCAATATATCAACTCAGCTTAGAATTCACGCTGATCTCTCTAGATATGTTTGTATTTTTAAGATAACATTGTATTTGTGCAGTATCCTCCAAAGATGATATTGTACCAACATTTGGGGCATAATTAAGTAGGATCTAATATATATGTCACTTCCACTGGCATACTGCATCAGTGCATATTCTAAAAGGACTCAAAATCAACCCAACTTGCTGGGTTATTAAGAAAGTCTGAAAACCCGAGTCCTCAAGATCAATATAGATTTCTATATGATGAAAAGATAGAACATACTTATTTATGATACAGGAATACAAGGTTAACCGGATGGCTGTGTAGTTACCCACATGTCCCATTTGTCATGTGAGCCATGTCTGTCCACTGACCTTAATGTGCTCTGTGCATTTACTGCTTCACACTCTGCTATTACCTGAGAACTCATCACAAAGGAATCAAGTAAGCTCTTTTATTTGTTCAGAATTCTGTCAGATAAGCTGGAGATATAAGGGTTATGTCAGCAATTTCAAAATTGTAGCTTTATGAACATCTCTTCTCAAATATAGGTTGATACATATTTATATGAATGTCAATATCAAATATGCTGCAAATTGTATCTAAACTGGAATTCTGATAATTGTAAAGATTTGATATTGACCCTGTTCCCTGATGTATCATGACATATGTCTGGAAAACTTCTGTGTTATGCAGTTCTGGCTATTTTGCAACAATTTTGCCTGAACAATCTAATTCTTATGTCTTTAGGTCCTCGCTGGTGTACACATTATATCCAAAGCACTATAGTAGCCTTACAGAAATCACTACATGCTTTAATTCTGAAATGGATTTACTGCGTTTTGAAACAAAACTATCCATTTCTGTGGTCAGGGAATCAAATCGCTGCATCATATTACCACACAATAGCTTTCTTAATTTGTGCTCCTGATTTTGTTCCAGTCATGAGAATTTCGCTGCTGTGTATGTGTATCTTCACCACACTAGTCATACTGTTACAACTGAGGTGGACAGCTTCACCGAGATCAATACATTTTAAGGTATGTGATCACGATATTGTATTAAAAGATCAGGTCAATGAAATCAGTAACCTAGAAAAGTGCATTTCCACGGTTGTGGGGCACAAAAAATATATTATGCATTTGCAAGGACTTCTTTATAAAACCTCATACAAGTGACATAATTTAAATTCACAGTATGGCTGGCTCCCAGAGGCCAACAGTTCAAAAGTACCGAACATACATCAAAAACGATTCCTATACGCTAGAGCAACTAGATGGACTTCAGACATAGAATTCCACAGGTATTTAACACGAATAATACTACTGTTATAGTCTGGGTCTTGTTCTAATAAGAAGAACTCATAACGGCAGTATACTTTGATATATACTTAGCTATACTTGATAAAGAGGTTTGTTTCTACTTCTTGGTTAAATTCATAAGGAGTGTAGGTAAGATAGTTGCATCTTATTTCCGTATTCTGCATTGATATACATTTCTAAATCTACTTAATTTACTAACGGTTATAATGATACATGTCCTAATGAAAACCTATCAAAACATATTTATTGTGGGTGCATTGATTTATTAATAAAATAAGAAGCACATGACAATATATGATTATTTCATTGATTACTGCCGCTGGCTTAAAGAGTAATACAAATATTCTAAGTACTATCAGCATCGAAATATCAAGACTCTACTAAAGACATTTCTGCTTGAGGAATGGTCGGCCCAATTGTATACTGGAAAACCATCATACACGATTATGCCCATTAAACATATTCAAATACAAATACGATGTGGGTATTGAAATGGAAATTAGACATTTTGTTTATTGAAATAATTGATGCAGGTCTTTTGAAAGTTCAGGGTAATTTTTGTAAACTTTTAAGCACTTATTCAAACCATTACAGCAGTCATGGTCAATATTTGTGGTACTGAGGGCTCCGAGGCAATGTGTATTGAAGAAATGAAGGTCAACATGTATGCATGGTAAATGTCAAATACCTGCAATTTCTATTCTGCTTTGGTTATGCCATAACATGACGGAAGTAAACAAATCATCCCACACATAGTAAAGTACACCTGACTGCACATCATTTACAACTTAGATTTAACATAATGACATCGATTCATCCATAATATTTTTTCTTGTCCAAGGTACCTCACTTCTCCTGACATTGCATGTAACAAATCGTTCAGAGCCGGAAAGAAGGGTGATGGAGGATGGCACGTTTGCTTAACAGAACCATTTATTCTCAAACCACCATGTCTTGTCTATTCATTTGGGTAGGACCTTCGACTTTCCTTGTCAATAGAATTATGTTGTAGCAAAGTGCTTGTGGCAAGCCAAAATATTCGTTATACAATTCCCAAATAGCTTGAATTTCTTTGCAGACACAAAAAGTGTGTGGGTGTCTGGGGGCAACAGAGGGTTGTTGACAGAATGGAGGGGGGTAGGGACGGCTACAGACAGGGGGAATCCGACCGAGGGGAAAGTATATCAAAGGCAAGGTCCCCCGTTCCTTGTGCCCAGCCTAGGGCCTCTGCACTCTAGGTCTCAGCGAAGGAAATCCTTTTACTACCAGGACATTTACAATTTCTGAAAAACACCCTTGACCTAAAAGATACATCTTTCCTACAAAACATTTCCAACCAAACTTAGCTATTGGCCACGGAAAACTTGAGCACTGGTCTTTAGCATAAAACCACCTGAATTCCGTCTGAATTTGCACTGAATAATTTGCATTTTCACAGATCCCTAATCTAGCCTTTGAAAAAAATGTAAACTCACTGAGAATCCCTTTCCTATCATTTGATTTAAATTGGCAGCATTTGTAAAAGTTTTCGTTAAATTGGCATCATTTCCAACTTAATTATGGACCATTCAGTGCCCCTGCAGTATTCACTTCTGACCAGAATCGTATATGACTCTCAGTTTTCGTGCAGCATAAAGGATGGCACTGACTTTGTGCAAGGATAAATATACAAAACTAAGGAACTTCTAGCCCTGAGCAGTGGAGGAACTGTGCACCGCGGGGGGGGGGGGGGGGTTGGATCACCGGCACTTTGTATCCAGCGGCCATGTGGGACGGACCTCAACATGAAGAAACTACAACGTTGATAGATACCTCTCTATAGATTCTATTGGCACGTGCAAAGATGGTTCTAAAACCTAAGGTTAGATCCTATGTCATGTGCCACCACTGCCAATGTATACAAACTCGTTCAATAATGATATCATGCTGAATAAAGTATCATTGGTACAATATGTGCTTGACATAGTCTTCAAGGTATGTCAGTTTCATTAAATTGAGCCCCCTGTTTGTCCTTGATTACGAATTACATAACAAAATCACATTTTCTTCCGTTTTTAGAATAAACTATGACTATTCCTTTGATGATGCCATTGCTAATAACTTCAACTGTACAGTCAAGTCATTTGATCCAAGGTAAATGAAGTTACATCTCTTGTTTATATCTAATAACAATCAATTTCCCTACCATAATAATATGTATGTACACACTGTAAAAAATGTGTGTTGTGGGAACATGGATAAAGCGTAACACACATATATATTCAACACACTTGAGCGTGAACACACTTTTTTCAACACACTTACACACTTTTCTGTCAAATGTGTGTAGGGAATAAAAGTGTGTACGATATACACACATTTCTATTATGACACCAGATGGCACCACAAGCACTGTTTTAAAAATTTCAGTCGCACTTCAAGATTGTACTTGCACTTTTGATCTTGTTTAATGATTTGATATCAAATTCTAAACATGTAATTAAGTGTAACTTCAATGAATGCATGAATCTAAGTATACTACTCCCTTTAAAGACTGAATATCCTGTCCTATGGAGGTCTAACAAATGTGGAAGGAATAGGACACCTTTCCTGTGTGTTCAGCTATAATATAAGTCAATGTGTAACTGAAACCTGCATAAGGTCATTCCGTACAAGGCCTTGCTATGTAGGATGACTGCCACAATCAGCCACCATTGCACAGGTGGCTATACATGCTGTGGTCAATGAAATTTTGCCTGTTGGTGCACTAGGGGTATTCCGTCAGCAGCCAGTGCCAGGGAATGTTGAATAACACGCTTAATATATCTTAACACTTTATAAAGCAACACACATTTTTATCTCTTACACACTTTCTCCTACACACTTTACATTTTACACACTTTTTATCTCAACACACTTTTAAGATTAACACACTTTTGACAAAAGTGTGTAGTGTGTTAAAAAAAAGGGTGTGTAAAATAAGTATACAAAAAAGTGTGTTACAAAAGTGTGTTAAGTTAACACACATTTTTTAGAGTGCATGTACACAGTCATTCCTAATTGCATGGACAGGTAGGCTTGATATGTAAAAACATACATGAAACATTCCAGAACCCAGACAGGAAGAATCTTTTTGTAATGTAAACTTTTTGAAATAGGGAAAATTGTGCAACTTTTCATGACAACTTGACTCTGTTTTACCTAAAATTACTCTTTTTATCATTAAACTATCCTAATATTATCCCCATCGTATACTTTCAAGATTATATATACTTTTTCAGCATATACACATTATTCGCATGCAAGAGATCTAATGGATGTTACATTTGTCATATTACTTAGGATAAGCCCAGTTCCATGAGCACCAAATTATCATCAAACATTACTAATACCTGTCCACCTTGACTCTCCTTGTACGAAATAGGCTTGGTGTTTGTCCTAGGTGCCCAAACTGATTTAAAACATCCATCTAGGGTCTCCACAGGCTGTTTGACAGCAAACATTATCCTTATTTTCACACGTTTGATTCTTTTGGTCAAAGGTTGAAGTAGCTGCTTTGGTCTAAATGAGTGTTTGGTGTAATAGAAGTACCATAGGGGCATACTATGTTACAATATGGAGAAGTTGCAGTGAGCAGAAATAGGATTTTTGAAAACAAACCTGATAATGTAATGCCCATCAGATAAATAAAATGTGCCCTAAATAATGAACAGTGGGTAGAAATAACATTTTGAAGGTTCATGATATTAGACAAGACACCCCTTTAAGATACTAGCCATTGATAACTCTCAGCTAATTGATATTAACATTCCTGGGCTGATATCAGATTTCCTGTGTAACGTCCGTCAGATCTATTCAAACGAACCTTGTAATCAGTTTGAAAGGCAATTCGAATAATGCTTGGATATGTTTAGCACACCAAATTGATAGTTTGGGGTATAAGTAGAATGTTTAACACAGAATAATGTACTTTGATGCTTATTTGATATGTTTCCTATACATCTGATGGATGTTGCATAAATATATCTGACAGATGTTACATAGGGCAAATTGGAGCTAAATAGTTGTGCATTCCACATGAGCAACATTATGATGAAACTTTTGCTCAGGATTGATCAATGTGTCATCAGCCATGATTGTAGGACACATTAATTGGGTACAACTGCATACATTTATGCTGGAGACTAATATGTATGTAACATCCGAAGATCTATTTTGTCCACAATAGGTTTTTCGGACCCTGAGCTAAGAAAATCTATGAATTCGTATTTCTTTTCTGTCAATATAAAACCCATGACAACCCTCTAAGGGGATGAAAACATGGTTATTGAACTTACATTTATATAAATCTATAATATTTCTTGTCACAAAGATAGGATATTATAAAAATTAATCCAGTATTTCTGATTCCGTAGCATTTAGCAGGACTATGTATCTGTCAAAATTCCTGAATTGTACATTAATTCTGACCAATATAATTATGATTGAATATAGCGTTATCTACGTGAATTGTCTTATCAGGACAACTAACTTTCTTTTTTGCCAGTATGGTAAAGGCTAAGAACCATAAAAGGGGAAAACATATTCATTTCTTCAAAGATGGGATATCAGGGAAAGACTACATAAACAAACGTGGATGGAATTTGTACTCTTTAGCTACAATCCTCAAGACCCACAATGATTCCAATGTGAGTATTATTATTACCTTCATCATGTTTTCAAGTTTATAACCTGTGTTGTTTTTACTATATCTAGGGGAAGGGTCTAATTCTTTTATATATGGGTGTAGTCCATGTGTAAGTGTTTATACACTACCATTTAAGTAGGTCCTTTCAGTAATAAAATGGTAGCTACAAAGCTAAGTTTGTGAATATAGTAGATGATGATGTCTCCATGTATGTATGTATACACGACTTTTTTAAAACTATCAAGTACCGTATTTTTATTACTAAAAGTTGATTCTTTCATGTAATAGTTACATAGAGTAGCAGCACAGGTTGGTCTCACAAGAGATTTAATTCGGAGAATTCTTGAAAGCTAAAATAATGATTTCTTATATTGCGCAATGTACCTTGATAATAAAAATTGATGTTTTAAATTTTATGGGAATAATAGTCATTTTTGACATTCATTCAATTTTGAACTGTGTTTGAAAAAGCTGATTTAGGCTTGCCCCTATCATAGTTTCGATAATAAGAATCGGAAAAGATGAAAAATTAACAAAAGGTATGATTTCTTAAGTCTCTTGACTGGGTTATGCCAGCTTTGCCTATGTCAGTCATTCATTTACTGCTTCAAGTTTAGACGCCAAAATGGCCTTATCATGACGGCTTTGAATCCTATAACATAGAAGTTTGACAGGAAATTGGTGAATTGTTTTCATTGCAATGGCAATGTGAAAGGGACATCACTGTTTGGTATCATACATGGGTTTCTTTGTGGTGATTATTTGATGCAATGAGTGATTATATCTTGGTCAGAATATCACATCCTTTTGTCGAGAAATTATGCACATAGTACATTGATGTCAAATTTGTTGAATGTATGTGTTGGTACCTGTATGTAATACAATGAAATGTCATCTCTTTAACAACATCATGCTTTTTTCAGAGAATCATTGATTGTTTAAAAATGGATGTTGAAGGATCAGAATGGGATGCCATACCTGATATGGCAACCAAAGGAACTTTAAACAATATCAAACAGATAAGTTTCGAGATCCACAGAAAGAAAGGGGACACAAAGAGTATCCACATGATAGGTGTACTGGAAGACAATGGATTCCGAAAATGGAAGATGGACTACAACACCCATTGTGGTTACAACATGACCGATGGGAATCGTACATCTACATGCATTGAGATATATTACATCAATACCCTTTTCATAGAAGACACACAGAGAAGTAATTTTGTGGTGACATAATAAAACAACACCTAACTAGGCTATAGGGTATATCATATGAATCTTTCTTTTTACTACATTGAAGGGGAAAGTTCTAAAATGTTCTGAATATAAAAGTGTCATATTTTACAATGACCACTGACATACAGACTGCATATTTTAAAGTTACCCAGCTAGCACCTTACATAAAAATAACTAGTAATTTCATGATATCATTTTTCGTTCCCAAGATGTCACATATGCAAGAAGTTTTAATGTGTCCTTTTGCGTGGGTTCTTGATGTAACAATATTTATGTGCATTTTATATAAACATATTTATATAAAAGAGACATATTTTTCAGCGATACCTTTCGACTTAACAATAATGGCATATATATGACTAGCTGTAAAAGATGTCTAAAACATTTAAATGTAGACACGTCAAAAAGATATGGAGATATCTACAAGGCATGTTCCAGGGATGACTTTTATACCAGTTTTGAGTATACTCCCTCCCCAGTAGTGATTATAAATCAGATTAGATAATTAGGATTCCTCTGAGAGAGATTGTAGACATCATAAAGTTATGTCCATAGGCACCACTGCATAATACATCTGCTTTACATAGCTTTAAGATTTGCTTAAAGTTGACTAAAGTCGGACAATGATCAGCTTTCATCAACTTTAAGCAAACTTGTCAGCAAAAATTAAAGAACCAAAAGTCTGACTTTAATCAACCTTTAATAGTGCTTAATTGCCTTCTTTCCAAGGGTCCAAAAGCTGTTTAAAGTCTGAGTTAAAGTATGTTTAAAGCTGATTAAAGAAGGAAATGAAAGCTGACTTCAGATTTGCTTAAAGTCACTTATGTTTGATTACATGGACTTTTTCAATCCTTGCTGACAAGTTTGCTTTAAAAAGTTGCAGAAAGTTGCTTAAACAGGCTTAATGTCAGACATTAAGCAAAATTAAGCAAAGTGTAAAGCTGTCAAAATTAGAAAGTTTATGCAGTGTCATGCATTCATTCATGCATGATGACTACCATCACTCTGAGGCCCGTCAAGGGTTAGGAACTATCTGTCAAGGTAAATCACAGAGTGCCCTATTTTGGTACAAGCATAGCCTTTGCTTGTGCCACATCCTAGACTTGTTTAAGCCCCTAACTGCTCATGGAGTATTGAACTATATTATCGTATTTATATTACAAACATATATAACATGTCATATATTACAAACTCCATAAAAAAGCTATTGACAGATTGAAATGTCAATACTGCCAAAATATTTCTTTTATTGACAGTATGTTCCTGTTGTTGACAGTTCCCCATGCAAACTGTTGACGGTGGATAAAATCTGCCTCATTCACAGTTCTCACCTCAAAAAAACGGTTTTGCACTCAAAAACAAGTTTGCACTCTGATGCAGTTTTGCACTCAAAATCAGTCTCATACTAAAAATGTTTCGCACTCAAAGACAGTTTATCTCCTTATTCAAACTGTCAATACCAGAATAAATTTGCTTCAATTAACAGTTCGCTTATTGACAGTACCATTTTGGAAGTGTCAATAAGAGAATCTTTTTTTAGTTATTGACAGTTTGAACTGTCAATAAGGGAATTTTATCCTTGTGTTGTCAATAAGGGAATCTCATCACGTTATTGACAGTAACTGTCAATAGTCGCGGCCAAATAAAATGTTATTTGGTACATTGTTGCTAACAAGAAAGGATGATTTATGAAAAACTACGAAAGTTTTGGCTTGTTTTCTTTGGAAAACACAAAATAATCACCAGTGAGCTTTATTCCTCTTAACCCATGTATTATCACACATTTCTTTCGTAAACCATGATGTGAAATCAGTGTAGACGCTCCCAGTTAATGGTCTCTCATGTAACCGAGAACAGATTTGACAGATTGCCCTAGAACGGCCAAAGTTAAGATAAGAAGTATACCTGTCTACATCCTCTGACAGTTTAATAAGGTACTCTGCTAAGGCCTTGGGAGACACAAAGTGTGTAATATCTATGTAAGAGTGAGGAGGCATTGTCTTGTTGTAATCTGCACCACCAAACACCACAGGTACAATATATGCATGCAGCATTGGGTAAAACACCTTTTCTGTTATGTAGTCTAAACAGACGGCCTTTTCAAAACTCAAGTAAAACCAATAATGGGGTAATACATTTTTATAGCATTCTGTTGTAAATCTTGTACAGTTCAATTTGCCACATTTTCCATAGATATCAACTGGCACATACTTTTGTAGTTCCTTTACATATTCCTCTCTCTGTGAATCTGTGGGACAGTGGCTCACAAACCATGCAACAAGTTTTACTCCTTTTTTCTTTGAAGACATACTCTGGTGTGTGTTTGCTAGGTACATACCTCTTTAGAAAGAGAGTGTATGGTCCATGGATATCGGAGTCAATTCTAAATGTAGATGTCCAATTAAAAAAGCCATTATATAGATCCTTTCTTTGTAACATGTTAGAATGGACAGGATGGGATGGAGCTTCCATGTGATGAAATATATTACGTTGGTGAGGTAGGCGCTGAGGTGGATATGTTGGCACTTTTTGATTAAGACATTTATTGAATAGGATTGCATCAGCTTCAAGATACCGTGAACTGTCATTTGTGTATATACAATTATTTACTTAACATGCAAACCTATTTTTCAGATGACCATAGTGTGGTTTCCATCTGATTGTGCTATTAGGGTAAATTGGCTCCCATACCAAGATCACTGGAGTTTTAGTATATTGAGGGTAGTGTTCAGGACCTATCAGCTTAACCCATGAACTATTAAGAGCTTTAGGACTTGCCAATGTATAGAGTAATGAACCAGTCATATTTAATTCTAGGAGTGGTCTAATACTTTTTCCAATACACTCTGCCTTTTCCACAGATGAAACTGACCTCAGGTGCAATTTAGTAAGGGTATGTATTGGGATTTGTGAGCTGCTGTTAATTGTTCCTCTATATTTCACATACTGTACATATTGTAGATTGAGTATTAATGTACAAACTCCAAATACAATAACTAGTAGAATAATATGATGCCATCTGGGTACCTTCTTGATGATAAGTGATATGAAAGCAACCACAAAGATTAAGCCTAGCATGGTAATGATTCCTTGATGTAGACTTGGTACTGTTTGATGTACAGTCAACTCCCTCTTAACGGCCACCCCTCCAGTGCAGCCAATCCCTCTAATACAGACACTTTTTATAGTCCCAAACATACTACAATATATAGAAAATGACTCCCTCCGATGCAATCACCCCACCAATGCGACCACTTTTTCATAGTCCCAAGGGTGGCCACGTTAGAGGGAGTTGACTGTATATACCTACACACATAGACCTATATACATATAAATGAGTCCTCCTCCCTCCTCCAACTGGGCTTTTGTAGCCACTTGGAGTTAATGTTGACTGTTATGCTTGAGTTCATGTAATTAACAAATCACGATGGAAGTCTTATTTTACCTGCCTGCTCAACTGGTTTTACAAATTGGTTGTGCAACATTTTTATATTCCATAACTGGAAGGGCACTTTTACATCGGCTAGTCAATCCTGCTAACCTTAATAACACACCTAGCGGTTAACCGACCAACTTCTAACTGTATCAAAAACTGACATGTGTAACAAGTTATGTGCATCAAGAGGGGGCTATATCTATCAATGGAAACTCGCAATTCTCTCCTTGCTAAGTGTATAAAAATGTTTATCAAAGTGAAATAATTTCCTCTTTAACTTTTATTTGAAACATTGATACACTTGGCAGTTGGTATGGCAAAAAAGCTAAGTGTATCAATGGACACTTACTAGTAAATATGTATGCTAGCTATCTCGGATTTGGCAAAGGTGTAAGGATAGTTGCAGAACGGTATATCACTGTTGACAATCACTAGAAAGGAACCATCTGTATATATTGTGAGTCTAAGATTCTGTCTTCGGATTTTAAAAAGATACAATTTTATTCTGAAATCCAGTTAGCATAATTGCTATATTTCCTCTTGATGGTGTGAAATAATTTTTCTTCTGCAACACTGGAGGGTCTCCTGTTTTGAGGAATTCTTTGTCTTCTGGTTTCTATTTCTGTTTTCTACTTTTTCACATTAATAGAGACAGAATTCCCAAAAATGCTCAAACTGGGGCACTATGGTATCAACAAGAAAATTTTGGTAAACTCATGTTAGCTTAAAACAAGTTAATTACATTGAAAGAGCAGTATCTTGGGTCCACGAAACCACCAAAGGGAATGCTTAACTCCCAAGGGGTCAGTTTTTATTTTCCTGTGAACATAACCTAGAGCAAAAGTGGCAGAGGTTACAACCAAGATATCAGAGATTTGATAAAATATCTAAAAAACACTACAGTAACTTTTAATTTTGTTTACAAGTAGCTACGGTATATATAATCATGCATACCAAGTTTGGTAATCACCAGACAAAGACTTTTCATTTTGTGGGTTAACAAACTTTCGAAAACTCTTGAAAATGTTGAAATTTTTACGAAGAATCAAAAGTTTTACTCTAGCTTGCTCAAAAGTGTCTTGTTTATCCTAACATTTGCTGTGTATTATCTTCAATATACTTTCACTTTACATGTAAATAGACTATTTTTGTCATCATAAGTGTATAAAGTGAGCAAAAGTGGTGGAGATTACGCATATATCATTGATTCTGATTGAATTATCCAGCATGAAAAAATAAAGTACCTAATATCAAAAAAGGACTATTTGGAATGATAGAAGTACCATAAGGGCATGTTCAGTTAAAATATTGAGCTGATTGACTGATTGGAAGTAGAATTTCAACCAAAAAAATAAGATTAGTAAAAGTGGGGGAGAATACATGATTGGTGGTCGATCCTGACATGGCAAAAGTTTAGTGGAATTTATGTTTTTTGCTTTGAATGTTTGAATATATACCTCTCCTAAGTGCTGGAGAGGATTCACTTTGATCTTGATGATATTAACCTTTCTATGACTGAATTAAGTATTTGTGTGTAACCTCCGCCACTTTTATGTAATCTCCACCACTTTTGATAGGAAAGCACTACCAGGAATCAAAAATTGGGCCCCAGGTTAAGTTTGACATACTGAACAACTTAAAAGGAGGTACTGGTATAATTTAAACTATGGAGCAGTCAACTGCACAGTATATTCTGAGCTTGGGATGTGGTATCATAGTAAAAGTGGTGGAGATTACATAAAAGTGGCAGAGGTTACAGCAAAACAACAAAAACACAGCCACCCAATATACTGAAGCAAGTTTAGGCTGCAAATAGTGGCCAAAATGATGGAAAATGTATGTCAACATGATGTATAAAGGTTAGACATCAGTGTGACGAAAGGTGACGTAAGAACTGTCACCACTTCGGCATAAAAAATGGCTGGGCACTTGGTAAATATTAGCTGGCAAGGGTGGTTTTTGAGCAAAACCCCTCTAGCCAAGGGTTTGTTTTCACCAAATCCCTCTAGCCATGGGTCACTTTTTAAAATATTCACCAACATCTCTGCAAAAAAGGTCCCTTCTTAACTGAAATCTCTCCAACTGAGGTTCAATTTTCAGCAAATTTGTTCAGACACAAGCACTTTTGACCAAAATTGCATTTTTTTTGATACGTCTATGTAAAACTTAATTCATAGGAGAAAAAAATGAAAAAATGAAAAAATGTTGTAAATCGAAAAGTATAGTGACTGAATGTGTTATTTTTGTTTTATATGGTAGATACCCTATATATCTACATGCCTACCAAATTTTATGGAAAAAGCCTGGGTCTTTTTTCCATAAAACGAAAAAATGTGTCATTTCGGGTGGGGTCCAAAATATATATATACATATACATATATAAATAAATAAATATATATATATTTCCTAAATCCACAAACTAGGCATCTAACATATCTCACTTCAAAATAGAGGTAATCATGTTAAACACTTAATTTGTTTTGACTCAAACACATTATAACTATGAATATTGATGATATGAATAATATATCATACATGAACTATAATTACTTTTGGGATTTTAGACAAGAAAACTATGCAAGTATATATGTCCTGTCATCAACTTAACTGCCACCTGGTGAGGTAAACTAGAATTAGATTTATGTAAATATAACATTAAATCAATGTTATATGAACGTTATGTTAATGTCAATTCACTTTTTCACCAATGTTATGATACAAGGGTAATGCTATATAGTATTCTAATTACCAATATAATATATATAAATGATGTTCAAAGTTGGAAACCAGTTTATAAAGACAGTTTATGTGCAGAGCTCTGATCACTATAGTAGGAAGATGAGGCCTGCACGAATGTATATGGTAGCACATGTATTGGGATTAGCACTTATGTGATATTTTATAGATATTATGTGTTCCATATCTGACCATGTAAGGTATGGTGATATATTTTGGGAACTATAATGGGAAACTAATATCACTAGTTCTCACTCCACACACCAGGGTCCCCCACTGTAGGGGTTGGGACCGCCCTGGTTGTGCATTCCATTCAAAATCTCCAAGGGAGAACGACTTGTTTTTTTCTTGTTGTTTAGTTTCACTTTGTAATAAAGTGCCTGACTTGACGAGAATGTATGTCGAGATTTAGGGCAAATGTTAATCCACTATCGTTGCATTTGTTCACATATTATGAAAAATGTAGACACCTATACATGTAACTCACATAGAATCTAGAAAATGTAAGGGTTTGAGCATAACATGTCAACATTTCATGACATGGATCAGTTCAGATTGTATGTACACAGAAGGAAACTATGCTACAATGGACGATTATAGGGAATATACATAACGCCTGGTGATAGAAGGTTTCTAGAAAATTGTTGAAAAGGTGTTAAATAAAAAGTCGGCCAAACAACCTCGTTCTTGTGTACATATTCTCCATAAAGGGCTACCTAAGCCATTTTCCGTCTAGATATTTTTCTCTTTATGAGATTCTGGTGCCTGCGGTGGCTAGAAAAAGTACTAAAAGGTTCCTTAAAGGTAGCTGTTGTCAGAACAGGTCACAATCATGATTTTATTGGCGTAAAATAACGCCTAAAGGGTTCATATGTTAGAAATATGTCAAAAACTCATTTTTCAAAAAAAATTTCCATCCTATACAACTTAAAGAGGCCATATCTAGGCTCTTTAACCTTCCGACCCATTTCGTTAAAACGGGTCACATATAAATCCCCAATAATTTTATAATAACCCCTTGATCTTGTCATTATACCCTGATTATGAGCACTTCTAGCCCTCAGAGCAAGCCTAATAAGGCATATGTGTGAATAGAGTAACCAGCAGCCTATTCTTACATTAGTAGATATGGTTTCAGGTACAAAAAAGGTGTCCATGTGTACACATGTGTGAGTTCTTGATAATTTCGCTAAAATCTTACATGTAAATAACTTGAGTTCCTTATGTGCCAACATTCTTCATATATATCATTTTAAAAGTTTCTATGATTAGAGTTGATATAGATATGAATCCATATAATGGCCTGGAGTAGGAACTGCATGTCCCATTCCTGTCTAGTAGGGCCCCCTAGTGGCAAATATTCTCATCAAGATGATGACTTTAACTAATCAACTGGCTATGATTACCCTGAGTAATCAATAATGATTAGTTTTAGATATGCCTAAGTTTTTTAGTGTAGATGTCGCCCGGTCACAGACAATCGCCAGTCATAGACTACCACTGGTCATAGATGTCTGACTTACCAATCTCATGGGACACAGCCAGTATCTTTGTAACAGTTATCGAGCCAATAGAAATTTACTAAACTTCAAACCTCTCTCTCTCTCATAAACCCCATAGTGAGCAAAATAGTGCATGCAAGCTGGTAGAACTCGAGATCTAAACATAGCCCTAAACCATATGGACATTATTATGTTTAAACAATAAGCACAATACATTGCCTCAAAGCTGAGGAACCACAAAATCAGACTTGCATCAGACTCATGAGACTGAGCCATATGATTATATTGGAGCAATGAGAATAAGTGGACACCTAGGATTGCAATACCTACTACACAAAATATCACTTTCTTTGGATCAGTTGCGTGCATAACTTGTTTTGCTTATCAGTTGTGTGCTCCTGTCGATGAAGGAATATTTCTGGTTAGTTTAATCATCATTCTCTTTAGATTCATGTTGATGAAGGGATATTTCTGGCTATTATACATTGTATTATTCTGTATGCTCAGATCTCTAGATCTACATAACTAGTGATATTGATAATAATGCTAATGCACGTATAACATTGCAGCATCAACACTTTGATGTCCGAATTAAGCTTCATGAAATAATTACAGTTAACTTAAAATTGTAGCATAAGCATGATGTATTAGGTATAGACACCCAATTTGTAGAAACATGAGAAAGATAAATCCACAAAATATCAGATGTTCCTCTGTATATAACAACTAATGTGCACTGTGGGATCTTTCTGAGATCTCTCCTCCCTATGAGGCATTGCACCAATACAATGTACAACGATGAGCTAAGGAGACAGCTTTCGGAATGGCTATACAGAGGGGTATGGGATAGGAATTACCAATGTGACTCTCTATTCCAAAGGAGCCATCCTTCAATGACCCTCTCAATGACTCCTTGTGCCTTGACTCCCTTTGCCCAAGGGAGGTGCAGCATGGACCTGGACTGTTTGTGGTGGGGAGTCATAAAGGGGGTCATTTTGGAGGCAAACCCTAGGCTCTCTTAGGGTAGTCACATAACTCCCTTTTAAGGCAGTCGGGTACCAACTCTCTCCATCAACAGAGTCAGAGTCAGAAAAGGGAGTCATTCTTGAGGCAAGCCTGGATTCCCTTTCGGCTGTTTCTTTTCTCTGTGTAGGGATATGGAACAAAAGTATTTTTACAGTTTCATAATAAACTGAATGTTGAGGTGCATTTTTAAAGCAGAGGTCCCTATTTGAATGTGAACATTTTGTGCCACAGCTTGGAAAAGTGAGGTTAATGATTAAATGGCAGGATGATGGGGAGGGAGGTTATAAACAGAAAAGGAAAAGTCAGGGATTATGCAGAAATATTCCGGGTCAGAGTAGGGCAGTAACTGCTCTGGGAAGAGATATCTTGAAATACTATGATTTCAAACGTAATGCATCTTGCGCTGATTTTGATACCTGCAAATAATTGACAAGGACTAGTGATTGCCACTTAACAATGTCTCACACAGTGACCAGGCCTATTTATTCAATTAAGAAGGGGAAAAATTCGAATTTCTGTGCTCTGTATGCCTGTTGCTTGCTCTGCATGCTTGTTGTGATTGAGCCTCCTGTACTGGAGAGCTCCAACTTGCGGTTGGCACTAATTTGTCATTAATCAATGCTCCATTAAATCCAGGAGTTATTCTCTCTTGAAAGGCACAAGGGTTCTTTTTTTTATGATGTTGTTCACGTGTGTATATATATTCTTATGTAGGAGGTCTATGAGCATATCCCTGGTGGGACTCCCATGCCATATAGCTAATTAATCTGTCTCAAACCTCACTCCAATACCTATTTGCACTGCTTTACATGATTGTGATGTCATCATCGCATTACCATGATGTGTGTACCATACCACTTACCCGATTCCTTATCTCTTCTCACTGTGGCAGTTGTTCGTGGGGTTCAGTCTTTCTACCCATTCCCCTACATGTAGTGGATGCTGTCGCTTGAGTTCTTGATGGATAGTTTTAATTACCTACCAGTTATTTGGGCTTTAATTCAAATATCCCCTCCCCATAACTCGATTGTTCTCACTAAGCATGATGGGTTATAGGGGCAAATTTTAAATGTTTATTGGGTTGTGAGCCCTGCAACCTCCTTGGTAAAGAGGTGGTGTCACTTATTGTACCTTCCCCCTACCTCATCTGACGGATATTATTATAATGTAATATTGGACCTTCATTCTCTGCATTTTAACTATTTCTTAAATTCTGCTTATAGTGACAAGGGTTTTGCCTTGATATAATTACTATTTCTTGGGAATCTAACAATGCTACTCTTCCCTTTTCAGTACAATACCAACATTAATCTTAGTTATCTAGGATTATATATGTTGAATGGGATTGGTGTGGTCTACATAGAGTATGTAAAGGTATGGATTTGGACCCATGTGCTGACTACATACAGCAGGCATACAATAACCACCTTATGTCTCTCTCCTTCATCATTAAGTTAAAGCTACCTCCAGTTTCAGTGGGCAATAACCATGTATACCAAAATGATAAATATAGCATGCACCCAATACCAATTATAGCTCTCCTGCCCCTCTTTATTTTATAAAACATATGAATTCAGACCAAATCACCTGGCACTACTCAGCCCTTTGCTTATCATGACCAATCCTGATCCCCGTACTTAATATGAGTCACAATTCATTTAATCATACCTTCCCCTCTCTCAATATTCACTATGGTAGGCACTTGGTTCTTGGATCAATTTTCCAGTGATATCCCAATCTCTTAGCCTCTTACAACAAGGGGTTCAAGGTATTTCCCCCTACAATCGCCCAGTGGGCACAAAATTCAGTTCAATATTGAATCAATGTTGAATCAACATTGAATCAACATTGACAACCAGCTATCAATGTTGATTCAATGTTCTGTGCCCAATGGGCGTAGATATATAGACACACTTTCAAACAAAACGTGTGTACATTCTATTATTTTGCTCTACTGAAACAACCACTTTCTTCATGAAGATAATTCTGATGCCCATATACACAGGTATCCATGTATATCTACAACATGGTTAGTACAATAATTCGCCACACAATTATACCCCTATAATTGGACAACCCAGTGGGCACAAAACATTGAATCAACGTTGATAACTGGTTGCCAATGTTGATTCTACATTGATTCGATGTTGAAATGATTTTTGTGCCCACTGGGAAGGGTTGATACAACAATTTGTTATCCAAGTATACAACTGCGAACCACACTGTTTGCCAAGCAATACCCTTCGAATATTGATTATGTAACATAGTTGGGTATGAGGGCGCCACTGTACAGGGCCCTTGTAGCATAGTCAGAAGTGGGGTCACCATCAGTCAGTACTTCCTCATTCTCCATAGAAAGCAAAGATAGTAAAATAGCATAACTAACTGCTCACTCTCCATAGAGGAATGAGCAAAAGAATGGGGGAGATGTATGGAGACAAGGAAGAGAAGTAGACAGAGATCAGAAGACGTGGTGTACATAGCCATATTTTGCTGGAAATAAACTATCAATGCCAAGGCCCTGACTGTCTTCATTTCAACAATCGAACAATAATTGTATTCTCTAGCTAAACTGCTTTATTCCCCCCATACCATTCACCTCTAACCTTTGGTGAAAGGACATTTAAAACCAATAAATCAATTAACCAATGCTCACACCATGATACCCTCTCCCATTACTTTTCCCTTACCTTAATCTCCCTCCAAGCGATTTGTTAGATTTATCTTTCCCTCTCCCTAGATTCACCTATTATGTTATCCGATTGACTTCCCTGTACACACACTACGTAATTCCGACGTTGCTCAGAGGTTTGTGAAGGTTTGCTTTCAACTACAGGTTTGAATCACAAATTTTTGCAAGGTCTGTGGACATCAAAACGTGAAGGTTTACTTACGTTCAATGAGCTTTTCTGTTTGAATTACGTTTTTCTATGTCATTCAGACATAAATTATCTAATGTAAGGAATTTTGTTTATCTACCTCAAAATAAGGATATGTTCTTGATATACTTCTTGATGTACCTCCCTAGTCACACACTAGGTGCCAGCACTATCAAGTATGGATAGAATCTAACAGCACCTGGGAAAATCTATCACGTTCTAAGAGAAAAGTTGTTAATGATTGGAAATTTATCAATTTACCAACATTCCTTAACATACTTGGTTCCTGTTTCACCATAATGCATCCATAACGTACATGTGCTATGGTTGGGTCTATTTCCCTCCTGGCCATGCACCCTTTCCCCATTCCTTCCCCCTCCCTCCCCTCCCTCCCCTCCCTCCCCTCCCTCCCCTCCCTCCCTCTCCCTTCTATTTAGTGTTGAAAACCAGGACAGCTCAATCTTTATCATTCATCACATCTAACTATAATAATGAACAATGATTAACCCCAATAGTATAGCTTCATTTTTAGCTCACGTTATGTTACATATTGATTTGATATGGAGATTGTACCTAAACCTGATATTTTTACTTCCAGATAATAATTTTGGAGTAATATTACGATTGCTCCTTGCTGTAGACAACACCAAACAGCCAGCCTTATGTGTGCAATACTTTTACTTGCATTTCTTTATCCGTACCCCATAATAGACAAATCATATAGCCTCGGTGCAACCAAAACCTAGCAAAGAGGACAAAGACCAGGTCCAACAAATCTAGCCTACTTTAAAAAGAAAATGAGTTTTCAATTACAGTAATTATCTATATAAATCATGTTTGTGAAATCAATGACATAGATCTATGGCTAAATACAATTATTTCACAAAGAATGTAGGTATATTTCACTTCAATTTATGTTTATTGCAACAAAGATTTACGTCTGGATGACATAGAAAACTTAATTCAGACATAAACATCCATTGAATGCAAGTAAACCTTCATGTTTTGATTTTCATAAATCTTGTGTAGTTTATACTGCAAAAGTGTAGCTCAATTTCTAGCTCACATTATGTTATATACTTTGATTCAATATGTAGATTGTATATATACCTGATATTTTTACTTCCAGATAATAATTCAGGAGTAATATTACAATGGGTTCTTGCTGTAGACAACACCAAATGTGCTTAGCAGCCGGCCTTATATCTGCTATACTTCTACTTGCATTTCTTTATCAGTACCCTATAACAGAGAAATCATATAGGACTTTTCTTGGGATCAAACCAAGCAACAGTATTTACTGGACACAGGTTATGGATGATTATGAAGAAGCAAAACACTACATGAACAAGATTGATTTGACTACTGGAAATATTTCAAACATGAGGTGTCTAAATATGACAACGACACCCCCAACTCCAGTATGTATCCATGATGTTGCTAAGGATGCAGTTATATCACGTACACTTCTTAAGACTAAGATATGGGAAAAGGATATTGTGCTAGAGGTTCAAAGTGATCTAAATAAAAACCCAGCTTCAGGTTTAATAGATTTGGGTGCCAACATAGGAGTATTTACCCTTGTTGCAGCCAATATGGGCCACAAAGTAGTGGCTGTTGAACCATTTCAAGAAAATGTCTTACGGCTTCAACATGCTTCTAGACTTGCAGGAACTGTAAACATGATTGTTCTTCTACAGAATGGACTTTCAGACAAACGTGTTAATGCCAGATTGAAACCTAATGAAGAGAACCCTGGGGACACACGTGTTATTAGGAGCTCCATAACATGTACCTTCAATTGTTCACTGAGGATAAAAACAATCCTTTTAAGTGACCTGCGCTATGTAGTAACCTTCAATGAAGCAATAATGAAGATTGATATCCAGGGTTTTGAACAAGCAGCATTCACAACATTTGAGTCCCTGCTACAGACAGTATTTATTCCAGCCATATACATGGAGTGGGTTTTGATGCAGTCATTTAGGAAAGAAACGCTGGCAAGCAAAAAGATTCTGCATATGATAGATATGTTGCGCAACCACGGATACATACCACATAATCTAAGGCATAAAGGTGGCCAGGCATTAACATCTGATTATCTTTTATGGCCATATGATATAGTGTGGCGGTACATGCCAAAGGTGTAGCTTCTATGTAATTAGCAACAAAATATCCGCTGTTGAAAACCAGTTTATAAAGACAATGTAAGTGCAGAGCTCTAAACATTATAGTAGGAAGATGAGGCCTGCACGAATGTATATGGTAGCACGTGTACAGTGGTTACAACACTGAATTGAGAATAATTGGATAAACTTGTTCAGGACATAATGCAATCAATCCTATTGCCATTTTTGTTAAATGTACTATATGCCAACACATCACGAGTTACAGCAAATCTGAATTAAGAATATATTTAAGGAATTATGGTTGTTTAAGTCTGTCTATTGGGATAAGCACTAATGTGATATTTTATAGATATTATGAAAAATATAGACACCTATACGTGTAACTCATATAAAATCTAGAAAATGTAAGGGTTTGATCATAGCATGTCAACATTTCATGACATGGATCAGTTCAGATTGTATGTACACAGAAGGAAACTATGCTACAATGGATGATAATAGGGAATGAAGATAGCGCATGGTGATACAAAGTTTCTAGAAAATCGTTGAGAAGGTGTTAAGTAAATGTTTTTACCTTGAGGTTAACCACTGAACGTTGATCTAACATTGGGCAGATATATTGTAGAGCATCTAATCCTTTACATATGTAAGAATTGGCACAGCAGCTTTTTTAACCATTATTCTAGAGTAACATAAAGATGCATACCTTCTCTAACTTCCAGTCACATGTTGTGTTCGTGAGATTCAGAAGAAACCAGTGGTTATTTGCTGGGAAATGATATTATTTCAATATAATTTATGTTAAGTATAATGTTGCATTATATGTTTATGCATTCAGTTAAAAAAGTATTTACTAAGCTTTTCCCTATTATACAGGACTTTATAGGTCCCTGTTTGTGCATTCCCATAATTAGACACAAGTCATTTCTTCTTTAAATTATCTAGACTAGAAGTTCCTTGTTTCATATGTGAGGCACCTCCCTGAACAGTTTATGTATATATCTTCCCTCTCATCATAGAATATTTGCTCTTATCCCATATTATTATTGATTATAACAATTGTAAGTGATTATTTGTCATGGCCCATCTTGTAAATGTCTTTTTCCTACTATCTGAACAAAACAACATCTTCTGAACACAACATCTTCTGATCACAACATGTGAATATCCCCATAGATATAGATAGAATCAAGCATGTTTTTGCATTTCCTCTATTGATAGATGTTGGTCATGATCATAGTAATTGATTTCTTATCAGAACCCTGCTTCTAATTGTTCTTTTGATACTGTCTTACGAACACAGCATTATGGACACAACATCTTCTGAACATAACATCTGCTGAACACAACATCTTCTGAACACAACACATTATGGACACAACATGTTGATTTACATCTAGGTTGAGATGGAATTGACCATAAATTTACAATGAGGTCTTCAATATTATGTTGATTGTGACAATAGTAATCGATTTTTTATCAGAACCCTGCTCTAAATGTCCTTTTCCTACAATCATACTAACAGAACATTATGAACACAACATCTTATTAACACGACATTCTATGAACACAACACCTAACGAACACATGTGGGTTTCTAGCTAAACTATGTTTTCTGATTGATCTTTGAAGCTCTAAACCAAGGGGATATAATTCCCCCCGTAATTTTATTTTAATTATACAAATATATTGGTTATAGTAGACGACTTTCCCCCGTAATTCTATTTTAATTATACAAATATATGGGTTATAGTAGACGACTTTTATGTCAAAGCATCATGTCTCAGCATTTTATTAAACTATAAATGAAATCATCATGAAGTTGCTGTTATGATATTGTATGTGTTGGAACCTATTCTTAACCGGATATGGAGAAGTAGGAAATATTTAGAAAAAGAAGAAAAATTACTTTTCATATTGCCTTCACCATATAATATCCGAAAAATTAAGTGAAAGTATAAAGGTAGATATATAAACATGATAAAACATCTACCTAAGTGTATTATTGGTCAGGGGACCTAGGTTTTGGGCTGTTTTTAGCTATATAATACCGTTTTTCTTTCACACACCCGTCAGAAAAACATAAAGGAAAAGCTTGATTTCTCAGATTTATACTTTAAAAGGTTATATTTTGAGGGTTGGAAAATCCTGTAGCCCCTCCCTAATGTTGTCAAACTACCTAAATCTGGAAACCTAAAACAAATAGGAAAGTGGCACCCCATTCCTCTATCACACATATTATCTAGACCTGTCTCTACAATTGGTTATTAGATAATGATAAATTAACTAAATTCCAATTTGGCTTCCCATCATCCAGGGGGAACACGAGATGCAGATACTGGAGCCCATCATGTTGCCAAGATGAGGGGACACAGTGATGACGTAGGCCTTTTAGTTATGGTTTTTGCCAGCAGGGGCCATTGGGTTGGCAAAACAGTGGAAAACAGACCCAAAAAAGCTTTAGAGTATTTTTAATTAGAGAATACAACGGTTTTTCCCGGAATGATTCCTTCTTTGATGCAAATGTTATATTTAGAATGTAAATGAATGTTTTCTTTGGGAAATTGTGTATACTTTTTTGGTGAAATTTTCCCCCCTCAACCAGCCTAAGGTATAACTCTCTACTGTGGTGACGCGATCACAGAGGGAGTAATACATTGAGCCCTAAGCGGGAGGGCAGTGTTTTTCCGCAAACAATTCCTCCCTTTCTTTGGGAAATTGGCACATATACCTAGAACAAAATCTCCACTCAAAGGTCACACTTTTATGAGGTTATTCCTTTAAAAATCAGTTTTAGTAATTATTATGAGATACAATGCATTTAGAGCTTATCTATCATTTTATAGTAATATGTGACTCACGTTTGGGATATCATTCCCTCAAGACTATTGGGAATTCTTATAACATCTCATTTAAAAGATCTTGACACAAACTGTAATTATCAATTTCTCTCTTATCGTAAAACCTCATGTATAAGCCTAACTCGCGTATGAGCTGCATCCTGACTTTGGGCTGATCCTATAAGCCGCACTGGCGATCTGATTTGCGTACAAGTCGCGGCTTATACGGGAGGTTTTAAGGTAATACCTAAAGGGGCACAATCATTAGGGACAGAAGGTATCTGACTTATACCTACCCCAAGTATACAGGCCCTGGGGATTCTATCGGAAATATTGATATATTGCTAGGACCACTCTGTTACCTAGCAACAGCAATTCTACTATATATAGAATATACTACATATCATATACGAAATGAAAGCTGTTGATGAGCTGTAAACAAATATGGCAATATCACAACATTTTCCATATGCGACTTCCGACCCATTTCGTTAAATCGGGTCACATATGATGTCTCTAGTGAATATTCTATTCATTTATGAGTCTAACTATGGAGAAGGAGGATGGCAGTGTGAGGAATTATTGTAAAGTAAAGTCAGATGGTCCCACCTGAGGGAAAATAACCACTCCAAAGTTCTAGATATTAGATGACCTAGGGTGCACTTGTAACTGTGGTAGAGTAGAGTTCATCAGGTCGGAGGTCCCACCATTACAGAGCATTATGGGCAATTTGTGTCACCTGATAAATGCTGCCCTATAATTAAGGCTACACAGAGAGAAGAAACCGAGTCAAAAGGGAGTCCAGGCTTGCCTCCAGAATGACTCCCTTTTCTGACTCTCTTTCTGACTCTCTTGATGAACCTGACTCCCTTAAAATGGAGTTATGTGACTCCCTTAAGAGAGCCTAGGTTTTGCCTCCAAAATGACTCCCTTTTATGACTCCCCGCTACAGACAGAGTCCAGGTCTATGCTGCAACTCCCTTTAGAAAGGGAGTCTAGGCACAGGATGGCTCCTTTGGAATAGAGAGTCATAATTTATAGGTAATTCCTACCCCCTAACCCTCTATATAACCATTTCAATAGCTGTCTCCCTAGCTGATGTTTCTACATTATGTTGGTGCAATGCCTCACAAGGAGGAGGGATATCAGAAAGATCCCTCAGAGCACATTAGTTGATATACAAAGGAACATATGAGCTTTTGGGATTTAACTTTCTCATTTTGCTACAAATTGGGTGTCTATACCTTATACATCATGCTTATGCTACAGTTTTAAATAAACTGTAATTATTTCATAAAATGTAATTCTGACATTACATGTTGATGCTACAATGATATACACGTATCAGCATGATTATTAATGTCACAAATAACATGGATATAGAGATCTGAGCATGCAGAGCATTACCATTTTAGGTATAGTGCTACCACCTAGCAGGCTTGACTGTAACCAACTGTTTGACTCCCTTGGGGGGAAAGGGAGTAGGGACCCCTGACTCTGATTAGAAACAGAGTCAGATGGCTTCTTAACATATATGCTAGATGGCATTACAGTCATTGTACAGTAGTGTCACCTAGTGGGTTTCCTATTTCCGTATTGTATGCTCACCTCTGTGACTCCCTTAGGGAGTCCAGGTAGCCATTGACTCACCTCAGCTGACATGGACTCTGTTTGATCTTATTGAAAAGGAGCCAAGGCTGTTAGAAGGGGGAGTCAGACAGTGTGAAAAGTGAGCCAAAGGGACCCTGGCTCTCTTTTTATAGCCTGGACTCCCCTTGTGACTCGGTTTCTTCTCTCTGTGTAGATGACACAGAGTGCACCTGTAGCGTGCCTGTAATAAAGTTCAGTTGGTCAAAGGTCTGCTCATTACAGATCATTATGGGTGATTTGAATAATGTTGAGCCGTAATCAAGGAGGTGCAAGAGCATTGTAGGGAGTCATTAGTTTGAACATAGGTTTAACACTTTGTGGGCAACACAATATTTTAATGCACTATGCATATCTGTTGTCACGATGTCAAAGGGAGTTATATCTATATGCTCCCGTGGTCGGGTTTTCAGAATCAAAACCACAAAATTTGGATTCAGCAGGATTTTTTGGTCTAGAAAACCCCTTCTTTTCATTCGGTATAACTCTAATAAGACACAAGAGAACCACATAAACCCCCTATTCTGCATAGTTTTTAATACTTAGCACACAAGGTTTCCAACTTTCATGGGGGGTAGAAGAGGGTAGGGGGGACCCAGTGAACAAGGAACGTTTATTCAACGTTTCAGAACGTTTATAAAAGGTTCAGAAAGAAACGTTCATATACAGACCTAATCTGAACGTTTATATAACGTTTTTGATATAAACGTTTATAACCTCACTCAGATATAACGTTGATAGATAGTTCTGAAAAAAACCGTTAATGCACATAACTTTACTTTAACGTTTTTTTGAAGGTACAAAAAAACGTTTCAATCAGAACGATTTTTAACGTTTTTAGAATGTTCAAGATAAAACATTGGCACTAACACTTCAAATCTATTTCTGCACAACATTGGGCAAGCCTGATATTATGTACATCCTTGGCACAGAGGACACATTTTTAAGACAGGCATAATGTAAAAAAGAATCATATTGATTTGCTCCTAGATGACAGTCTTATACTCATACGACATGCATTTGAAGCCCAATACAGGTATATGCTGAGAATAATGAATTAGTAGATATTTCTATCCATTTTCTTGTCATCAACCATAATCATACACCCAGGCAACACATCAATAGCTATATATGTATATTTAGGTTTATCTATAACGTATAATCGTCATTTTTATTTGTCTATGGGGTTTAGCACTGTTTGGAGAGTAGATGTATTTTAAGAAACAATTAGACAGAAATAGGTTCCAGTATAAGGCAATCCTCATTATATGACAGCTAGAGTATCTGATGACACTGTATGATAAGTCAAAATACTCCAGGATTCTACTATATGAAACATTAATGAAATCTGTGGACGAAAATAGGGGATGCCACGTGGTGAAAAACGTTAAAAAAACGTTAGAAAAACGTATTTATGTTTCCAATTTTCACACCAGATGGCAGTTTTGGTTGATGATGGTACTTTGGTAGTATCTCCAGTATTGTTTCATCCCTTAGTATCCATCAAATTACCAATACTGAATCGTGTAAGTTATCATAGCAATACTATTTTTACGATCTCTGAATACAAAGTATTTTTATCTTACATTTATTTTGATGAGTCTACAGCAAGGACATAGCATACACACCCATCCTATGTAATTCACAAATATACATATATCCACCCTGTGTGGTGCCTCTATGTACACCCACCCTCCAGTGTGATACTACTACCACTACGGCCAAATGATGGAAATTGTGAAGATTTCCTGGTCTAATTATAAGGTAGGCCTTTAAATAAATGGTCTATTGTTATGATTATGACGGTTTAATACCAGGCTAGACTCACTATGAAAAGAAGACTAGACTGGTTTAACCGTTTTGCCAATGAGGCTCTTCCTGTATATATCCCATGCAGAGAATAAAAAAAGAGAGGCCCAAACAATTTTGAAATTCCAGCCGAATTATCAATGGGAGGGGGGATCTCACTGGTTAGGATAAAACATTGTTTTAACCTCTAAAAAACGTACCACAAGAACGTTTTTCCAAACGTTATTTTAACGTTATTTAGAGTCCACGTTTTTTACGTAATAAAAACGTTTCAAACATGAACGTTTGTCAACCTTTTTGTAACGTTAATAAAACGTTCTTTTGTTCACTGGGGAGGGGGGGAATGGTTACACTATATGGTTACCCCTTACCAAACACAGGACTACCAGCTTTGTGGTGAAAGTGGGGCATAGAGACCCAATCTGTTCATGATCAGTTAATCATAGTTGATTATGTAATAAATCGAATGCACATCCATGAGAAGATACAATTACTGTACCCACAGTAATAAATAGCTGTAATATACCCTACGTGTTAACTCTACACTGCGGTTTACGGCATAATACACTGCCATATAATTGCAGTTGATTGCAAAATGAATAAAATATTTATTTATGAGAAGGTATTATTGCCCACAGTAGACAGCCGCCTAATTAGCTCTAATGAACATTGATTGGTGTACAAGCATCATTGTTGCATACTCACAGGGCTTAGGACAATCAGGGAGTAGTTGTTCTCTTTGCGCTGTCAGTTAAATAGTGTAATTACATAATTACTTTAACCTGCCCGCCGCCCAGTCGGAAGTCGTACGCATGTACCGAGATGAAGTAGGTTAATTCTTCCTTTACCTTTGGTCTTGCTTAGGCCAACAAAAAACAACGTTTGTTTCAGGTAACCCGACCGACCCTATCAAAACAGGACCGACCCTGCATTTTCTTTATGCAATTTTGAAGAATTTTTTGTATTTTTACCCTTTTTTGGTACATTTTTGGGTTATCGGAGAGGCCAGCCAGTACTTTCATGTTAAAAAGAAAAAGTAAAAAAAAGAATTCGACCTACCGGCCCTACATTTTTTTGCCATGTTACCTGAAACAAACCTTTCTATTTTTTTGGCCTTATATACTAAACTTTCTTTTATTTCCCAATTGACACTAATTGCATGCTAATAACCTACCTTTGAACCATCTGACTACATGTGATCTTATCTTCGTAATTTCCTAAATCAGTTGTATGTGGCGGTAAGTGCTTAGATAATATGGGACACTACCAGTACTGGCTTCTTCAAAGCCGTTTCTTCCTTTAGGGACTGGTCATTTTGCAACAACAGGCTGGGAGGGGGGAGAGTCCACATTTAATCTGTCACCTTCCTCCAAGCAAGGATTCAAAATATCATACAAATACACACAACAACGATATGCAGGCTTTTTAACGATTCCTTTGGTCCCCCCTCATTTATAGGGGTTTAAATTATTGTTGTGTCCTGCTTCACCAAATCCTCCAACCACCCCCTGTTATCAAGAAATGGTCAGTCCCATATATACTAGGGAAATTAAATAACCTTAATGTAACATATATTTAGGAAATAGGAGCACACTGAAAACTCTTTGGGAGAAAAAGTAATCAAGGGTGATTACTTTTTGTAATCACAGTGATTGTGACACAAGTGAGTACTTGTTAATCACTAGAGTAACCATATGTGGTGTCCCTGGGTCATCACTATGAAAAAATCATCTATGGCTAATTTCATATAATTTATTTCTCTGTACAACAAGATATCAATCCCTACTAAGTTTATAATCACTTCCTCATCTTGTCATCATACCATGATTGAGATCACTTCTAGCCCTCAGAGGAAGCCTAATAAGGCATATTGTGAATACAGTAACCAGCAGCCTATTCTTACATTATTAGATATTGTTTCAGGCACAAAAAATGTGTGCATGTGTACACATGTGTATGCTCTTGATAATTTCACTAAAATCTTCCTCATAAATGACTTGAGTTCCTTATGTGCCAATATTCTTCATATATGTCATTTTATAAGTCTCTATGGTTAGAGTTGATATAGATATAAGTCCATATTTGGCCTGGAGTAGGAACTGCATGTTCTATTACTGTCTAGTAGGGCCCCCTAGTGGCAAATATTCTAATCAAGATGATGACTTTGGGTAATCACGGTGATGACCTCAACTAATCACCTGGTTATGATTACCCTAACTAATCAATAGTGATTAGTTTTAGATATGCCTAAGTTTTCAGTGCACTGAGGAAAGTAAGCGTTTCTCACCAGAGGGGACAAGGGAAGCATTGTTTTATTATATATAATACATATACTATAATTCTAAATATTTGATAAAAAACACTATTGGACACATATTAGAAGCAATATATAACTTTTTTTTAGTTAATTACAAAATAGATCTTATTCAGGAAAATCAATTTTATATAATCCAAAAGTGTAGGTTTTTGTGAATTAGGTTACCAAGAAAACGACAGGGTCCAAAATTGGTGGTAAGACTTGAATAAAAATGTTCATGAGTCAATATCTTTTCACCATATTTGAGATAGATCCTGATTGATGCATGTATTAGATGGTACTATCATTGATATCTCATAAATCAAACTTTTTTTTTCTTCATCAGCAGGGGTCAACGTCCAGATACATGTGGTTTATGAAAGACCAAAATCGCTCTCTTTAGACCAAAATCGCTCTTGTTAGATATCAGTTCGCTCTAATAAAATAAGTTCCGTATGAAATCACTTAAGCATTTTAACGATGGCGAAATTAAAGGTTTAAAGATAGCTGAAATAACGATAGCACTTTATGAATCACACAAAGATAGATATCGTAATTCCTTCTAATGAAATGACTCAGGAATGCCACCTAGATGCAGGTCTAAGTACTATTTATTGCTAATTCATAGATCCTCCACCAGGGGGCACCAGAAGTGACAGCCCATTCTATAGCGAGAGTTGGGACCACCTGTTGATGCTATTGCCTCTTGGTATGGAGACTGCTATTTGTATCCACCGATAGATAATTTGTGATATTTTATACAACTGCGGCTGTGTCTTACCCAAGAATCTGCTTGGAGTGACGGCTCAGCTTGAGGTAATAAACCCAGAGAAAGGCTTTTTCATCACTCCCCCCTGCTGCAGAATGTAGTCTCGGGCTCTGCCGAAAGAGATACTCTCATTCACAAATCCTTCCGAAATAAGGCTCTGGTAACAGCCAAATGACCTTGACCTTGGGATTTTGCTGGGTCTGGGCAACTCCTGCTCGTAGCCTGGAACCAGTGGACAGGAACAGGAAATGAAACCAGAAAGTCTGATGGTAAAATACAGTAAAACTACCATCATACATTCTGGTTCTGGTCCACTGGTTCCAGGCTACCAGCAGGGGTTGCCCAGACCCAGCAAAATCCCAAGTTCAAGGTCATTTGGCTGTTACCAGAGCCTTCCTTCGGAAGGATTTGGGAACGAGAGTACCGTAAGAGAGAGCTAAACACTAGTGTTAGTTCAGGGATCCTCTTCGAGGAGGCACTAGAAGTTGATTCTGTATCAAGAGGTTATGCATCAAAGTTGACGACCGATCTGTACAGACACGCCCTATTAACCAGCATATAATATATATATATATATATATATATATATATATATATATATATATATATATATGTATATATAAATATATATATATATATATATATATATATATGATCCATACATTGATTCATTCAAATGGGTTTGAATTGTGAACTAGAATACGATAGGATCTGCATGGGCATGGCCATATTTATCCACTAGTCTATTATAAGTCAGATGGTCCCACCTGAGGGAAAATAACCACTCCAAAGTTCTAGATGTTAGATGACCTAGGGTGCACTTGTAACTGTGGTAGAGTAGAGTTCATCAGGTCGGAGGTCCCACCATTACAGAGCATTATGGGCAATTTGTGTCACCTGATAAATGCTGCCCTATAATTAAGGCTACACAGAGAGAAGAAACCGAGTCAAAAGGGAGTCCAGGCTTGCCTCCAGAATGACTCCCTTTTCTGACTCTCTTTCTGAGTCTCTTGATGAACCTGACTCCCTTAAAATGGAGTTATGTGACTCCCTTAAGAGAGCCTAGGTTTTGCCTCCAAAATGACTCCCTTTTATGACTCCCCGCTACAGACAGAGTCCAGGTCTATGCTGCAACTCCCTTTAGAAAGGGAGTCTAGGCACAGGATGGCTCCTTTGGAATAGAGAGTCATAATCTATAGGTAATTCCTACCCCCTAACCCTCTATATAACCATTTCAATAGCTGTCTCCCTAGCTGATGTTTCTACATTATGTTGGTGCAATGCCTCACAAGGAGGAGGGATCTCAGAAAGATCCCTCAGAGCACATTAGTTAATACAGTCAACTCCCTCCTTACGGCCACCCCTCCAGTACGGCCACCCCGCCATTAAGGCCATTTTTAGAACGTACCAACCGTTTTCCCCTTTATTTTAATGTAAAATACTCCCTCTAATGCGGCCACCCCTCTAATACGGCCACCCCGCCTTGCGGCCACAGTTTTTACAGCCCCAAACAGTGGTTTTCTCCCTCTAATGCGGCCAGTTGTATTGAAAGTAGCCTTTTTATTTTCAATTGAAAAGGGTAAAAATCATAGATCATGGTATCGGGCTCCTCCTCTGTGGTTTAATGGTCGTCTATAGCAACTCTGAGTTACACACTACACCCATGGACATAGCTGTTAGCCCTTTAATGGTAACATAATGCATAATAGGACAATGATTTTATCTGTAATGATGCATGAATGCAGCCCTGTCGAGTGACTCACCAAATATGTATTCAAGCATCAATGGTTTGATACATTTCTAATGGGTCAACGTGATGCATGGATCATGTAAGCTACTCACCAGGGCTGCATTTATGCATCATGACTACCAAGGGAATAACACATTAAAGCTCTTAAAGGGTTAGGCTTGGCTCGCTCAGGGTAGTAGGAGTGCTAGTGAGGTGTGTTTGTGTGTGTGTGTGGGGGGGGGGGGGGGGTGGGGGGGTGGGGGGGTATACGGGTCTAGCAGGAAGCCTTCACACCCTTTTGTTATGCATTATAGTGTATGAATGCTCTCTCGCACCTCTTGGGCGGGGGGGGGCTGGAAGCATTACGGAGGTGTGATTGCTCGGTTGGTAGGGTTTGATTTTAAGGGCATATTTGGATGTGGACTCTTTCAGAGTTAGACAGCGGGGCCTATGGAATAGCGTGAGTAGGGCCGGGGGGGGGGGGGGTGGTAGAACTGCTTAATCCTGTATTGATTTTGAATAAACCACACCAGCTATGACCACGTCTTTCTAGATTTTTAGTTCTACATGAAGAAAATACCTCTTAGCAGATTTATGTATCCTTTATAATTTGCCTGGCCCCGGGCTTGGCCATACTTTTGCTATTTTCCTATAATGAAATCATATATACCGATATATCACAACATGTATATTATAGTTTAGCATTGGGCCTCTCTCTAATGCGGCCACCTCGCTATTACGGTCACTTTTAGAAAGTCCCAATGGTGGCCGTAATGGAGGGAGTTGACTGTATACAAAGGAACATATGAGCTTTTGGGATTTAACTTTCTCATTTTGCTACAAATTGGGTGTCTATACCTTATACATCATGCTTATGCTACAGTTTTAAATTAATTGTAATTATTTCATAAAATGTAATTCTGACATTACATGTTGATGCTACAATGATATACACGTATCAGCATAATTATTCGCAAATAACATGGATATAGAGATCTGAGCACGCACAATATTACCATTTTAGGTATAGTGCTACCACCTAGCAGGCTTAACTGTAACCAACTGTTTGACTCCCTTGGGGGTAAAGGGAGTAGAGACCCCTGACTCTGATTAGAAACAGAGTCAGATGGCTTCTTAACATATATGCTAGATGGCATTACAGTCATTGTACAGTAGTGTCACCTAGTGGGTTTCCTATTTCCGTTTTGTATGCTCACCTCTGTGACTCCCTTAGGGAGTCCAGGTAGCCATTGACTCACCTCAGCTGACATGGACTCTGTTTGATCTAATTGAAAAGGAGCCAAGGCTGTTAGAAGGGGGGGGGGGTCAGACAGTGTGAAAAGTTAGCCAAAGGGACCCTGGCTCTCTTTTTATAGCCTGGACTCCCCTTGTGACTCGGTTTCTTCTCTCTGTGTAGATGACACAGAGTGCACCTGTAGCGTGCCTGTAATAAAGTTCAGTTGGTCAAAGGTCTGCTCATTACAGATCATTATGGGTGATTTGAATAATGTTGAGCCGTAATCAAGGAGGTGCAAGAGCATTGTAGGGAGTCATTAGTTTGAACATAGGTTTAACCCTTTGTGGGCAACACAATATTTTAATGCACTATGCATATCTGTTGTCACGATGTCAAAGGGAGTTATATCTATATGCTCCCGTGGTCGGGTTTTCAGACTCAAAACCACAAAATTTGGATTCAGCAGGATTTTTTGGTCTAGAAGACCCCTTCTTTTCATTCAGTATAACTCTAATAAGACACAAGAGAACCACATAAACCCCCTATTCTGCATAGTTTTTAATACTTAGCACACAAGGTTTCCAACTTTCATGGGGGAAAGAAGAGGGTAGGTGGGAGGGGGGGAATGGTTACACTATACCCTTAGACGAGGCTCTGAGTCGGACCTCCTACCCTATATGCTTCTTGAAATAATGACCATCCCCTACCAAACACAGGACTACCAGCTTTGTGGTGAAAGTGGGGCATAGAAACCCTATCTGTTCATGATCAGTTAATCATAGTTGATTATGTAATAAATCGAATGCACATCCATGAGAAGATACAATTACTGTACCCACAGTAATAAATAGCTGTAATATACCCTACGTGTTAACTCTACACTGCGGTTTACAGCATGATACACTGCCATATAATTGCAGTTGATTGAAAAATGAATAAAATATTTATTCATGAGAAGGTATTATTGCCCACAGTAGACAGCCGCCTAATTAGCTCTTATGAACATTGATTGGTGTACAAGCATCATTGTCTTATAATCACAGTGCTGAGGACAATCAGGGAGTAGTTGTGGCCTTTGAGCTGTCAGTTAAAATAGTGAAATTACATAATTACTTTAACCTGCCCGCCGCCCAGTCGGAAGTTGTACGCATGTACAGAGATGAAGTAGGTTAATTCTTCCTTTACCTTTGGTCTTGCTTAGGCCAAAAAAAAACATTGTTTGTTTCAGGTAACCCGACTGACCCTATCAAATCGGGTCGACCCTGCATTTCTTTATGCAATTTTGAAGAATTTTTTGTATTTTTACCCTTTTTTGGTAAATGTTTGAGTTATCGGAGAGGCCGGCCAGTACCTTCATGTTAAAAAGAAAAAGTAAAAAAAAATAATTCGACCTAACGGCCCTACATTTTTTTGCCATGTTACCTGAAACAAACCTTTCTTTTTTGTTTGGCCTTATGTACTAAACTTAGTTTTATTACCCAATTGACACTAATTGCATGCTAATAACCTACCTTTGAACCATCTGACTACATGTGATCTTATCTTCGTAATTTCCTAAATCAGTTGTATGTGGCGTTAAGTGCTTAGATAATATGGGACACTACCAGTACTGGCTTCTTCAAAGCCGTTTCTTCCTTTAGGGACTGGTCATTTTGCAACAACAGGCTGGGAGGGGGGAGAGTCCACATTTAATCTGTCACCTTCCTCCAAGCAAGGATTCAAAATATCATACAAATACACACAACAACGATATGCAGGCTTTTTAACGATTCCTTTGGTCCCCCCTCATTTATAGGGGTTTAAATTATTGTTGTGTCCTGCTTCACCAAATCCTCCAACCACCCCCTGTTATTAAGAAATGGTCAGTCCCATATATACTAGGGAAATTAAATAACCTTAATGTAACATATATTTAGGAAATAGGAGCACACTGAAAACTCTTTGGGAGAAAAAGTAATCAAGGGTGATTACTTTTTGTAATCACAGTGATTGTGACACAAGTGAGTACTTGTTAATCACTAGAGTAACCATATGTGGTGTCCCTGGGTCATCACCATGATTATTTTAAAAAAATCATCTATGGCTAATTTCATATAATTTATTTCTCTGTACAACAAGATATCAATCCCTACTAAGTTTATAATCACTTCCTCATCTTGTCATCATACCATGATTGAGATCACTTCTAGCCCTCAGAGGAAGCCTAATAAGGCATATTGTGAATACAGTAACCAGCAGCCTATTCTTACATTATTAGATATTGTTCCAGGCACAAAAAATGTGTGCATGTGTACACATGTGTATGCTCTTGATAATTTCACTAAAATCTTCCTCGTAAATAACTTGAGTTCCTTATGTGCCAATATTCTTCATATATGTCATTTTATAAGTCTCTATGGTTAGAGTTGATATAGATATAAGTCCATATTTGGCCTGGAGTAGGAACTGCATGTTCTATTACTGTCTAGTAGGGCCCCCTAGTGGCAAATATTCTAATCAAGATGATGACTTTGGGTAATCACGGTGATGACCTCAACTAATCACCTGGTTATGATTACCCTAACTAATCAATAGTGATTAGTTTTAGATATAAGTTTTCAGTGCACCAGAGGGGACAAGGGAAGCATTGTTTTATTATATATAATACATATACTATAATTCTAAATATTTGATAAAAAACACTATTGGACACATATTAGAAGCAATATATAACTTTTTTTAAATTAATTACAAATAGATCTTATTCAGGAAAATCAATTTTATATAATCCAAAAGTGTAGGTTTTTGTGAATTAGGTTACCAAGAAAACGACAGGGTCCAAAATCGGTGGTAAGACTTGAATAAAAATGTTCATGAGTCAATATCTTTTCACCATATTTGAGATAGATCCTGATTGATGCATGACAGTTGTATTAGATGGTACTATCGTTGATATCTCATAAATCAAACTTTTTTTTTCTTCATCAGCAGGGGTCAACGTCCAGATACATGTGGTTTATGAAAGACCAAAATCGCTCTCTTTAGACCAAAATAGCTCTTGTTAAATATCAGTTCGCTCTCATAAAATAAGTTCCGTATGAAATACTGACTTAAGGTAGATCGCTACCTCTTGAAAATGAACCCATTGCGCAGGTCACTGCGCATACAGCTTATATGAATCAGAATGATCTCATATTGAATATCCTGATATAAATATAAGTTCTTCACATCATACTTGAAAATTAGACCAATTTGAATAAAATTGAGCATTTTGTGGCACTTTTAATATTTGATATATCTGTGACTGAGAACATTTCCTATTTTTAACATGACTTAGTGCATTGACATTATTTATTAATAAATCTTCTTAGAAATACTATAAATTTTACCATGTTGCTTAAGACAAATAAGGGTATTTAATGAGAAATTTTTAATCCAGATTTTGATGATTTTACCCATAATACAATGCTCTGAATATGAAATTTGATGAGTTTTTGCATTATTTTTTATTTTCAAAGGCCCAAAACCCTAAAATTATGCCCGGGACCCCCCATCAAAAATACTTATATATGATAGCGAATGATATGAAGAAATTTCTGAGAGAGTTTAAAAAATTCTGTTGACTTTAGACACTATTTTTAGCCAATAAGACTCTAAATTTATGACAATTTATTTCTACCCATTCCCGAAACATTACATTTTTACCCAGGATGCCATGCTATGCAAGTAAAAAAATAATTTTACAATAAAGGGGAACATATGGGCACTTTGTATATGAAGTTTCATATTTCTGTGCTCAATGGTTGATACAAAATAAAATTAAGGAAGTTTTCACATTTTTTCCTGATTTTTAGAGAAAAATGTAGAAAATTTTTATTTTTCAAAATTCTGTAGTAAAAAAAGTAGTTCGGGACCCCCTTCTTTTCTTTTCATTTTTCGATTCTGTATGATTTAAACTACCTCTGGGAACAAATTGGAGAAATTCTGTTGAATTTGATCAAAGGGTAGCGACCAACCTTAAGCATTTTAACGATGGCGAAATTAAAGGTTTAAAGATAGCTGAAATAACGATAGCACTTTATGAATCACACAAAGATAGATATCGTAATTCCTTCTAATGAAATGACTCAGGAATGCCACCTAGATGCAGGTCTAAGTACTATTTATTGCTAATTCATAGATCCTCCACCAGGGGGCACCAGAAGTGACAGCCCATTCTATAGCGAGAGTTGGGACCACCTGTTGATGCTATTGCCTCTTGGTATGGAGACTGCTATTTGTATCCACCGATAGATAATTTGTGATATTTTATACAACTGCGGCTGTGTCTTACCCAAGAATCTGCTTGGAGTGACGGCTTAGCTTGAGATAATAAACCCAGAGAAAGGCTTTCTCATCACCCCCCCTGCTGCAGAATGTCGTCTCGGGCTCCACCGAAAGAGATACTCTCATTTCCAAATCCTTCCGAAAGAAGGCTCTGGTAACAACCAAATGACCTTGAACTTGGGATTTTGCTGGGTCTGGGCAGCCCCTGAGTGTAGCCTGGAACCAGTGGACAGGAACAGGAAATGGAACCAGAAAGTCTGATCGAAAATACAGTAAAACTACCATCATACATTCTGGTTCCGGTCCACTGGTTCCAGGCTACCAACAGGGGTTGCCCAGACCCAGCAAAATCCCAAGTTCAAGGTCATTTGGCTGTTACCAGAGCCTTCCTTCGGAAGGATTTGGGAACGAGAGTACCGTAAGAGAGAGCTAAACACTGGTGTTTGTTCAGGGATCCACTTCGAGGGGGCACTAGAAGTTAATTCTCTAGCAAGAGGTTATGCATCAAAGTTGACGACCTATCTGTACAGATACGCCCTATAAACCAGCATATAATATATATATATATAAAATTTATATATATATGATTTATACGTTGATTCATAAAAAAATGGGTTCGAGTCGTGAACTAGAAGACGATAGGATCTGTATGGGCAAGGCCATATTTATCAACTAGTGTATTATAGGGAATTTCTACTTAAAGTGTATTGTTTGCGTAAAGATAACGAATACAATTATAGAAGCATCAACTCAGTATGTATGCAGTGCATTGCCTCTGCTAGGTCCCCTGACATGACATAACCTTTCAATAGATTATGCATATACGGCATAGTATAACACAATTTAAAGTATGTTACATATTATGTCTATACAGATGTATTCACAAATATTTCTTCAAACTGTAATGATGTAAGGGAGTGATCATTTTTTAACAACAGGGGGTGGTGGGTTTCCGCACGGAGGGCACAAAACTTTTTACACCCCCGCCGGGTGAAGAGGTCAAAATTTGTTACCCCCCCCTTAGGGTCGAAAATTGGCTCGCGCGCGGGCCCTTTGAAGCATAGTAATGCGCTGGCTTTTTGGCTCAAAACAGGTTAAAATTGTTTAACCCCCCCCCCCCCAAGAGGGGTCCAAATTATTTTGCCCCCCCCCCCCGGTCAAGGTTGTTAGAAAATGATCACTCCCTAATGCAGTGACATGAGGGGGGCACATCCTGTACAAGGTTGGACTGACGTTAGATACTGATGTTGAGCCAACGTTGTACCAACGTCACATTCCAACATTGTACCAATGTCTAGCCAACCATATTTAGAACTTAAAAAGGACATTGACCCAATGTCAAATATCCCAACGTTAGACCGACATTGGACAAACAGGCTATAGATTTGCACACTAAAGGCATGGCTGTCAAGAATTATCATTTTGGAAACAGCCAGTTCATTCTCTATTTGCGTATCACAAAGATCATGTCTATATGTTGGCAGATCACTGGGAGTATTTTCAACATTAGTCCAACATAAATTTGCCAACCTATGATTTGGCCAACGTATCCTTGCTAGCTGGGATGCTAAGAATAAAGAATAAAGCACATTTTATTTGAAACAATCGTGGTCATCTGTGTTAATAGAGATCTTGAACTATTTAGATCTTAATCTCGGTATGCGTGTTTCATAGAACAATAGCACTATAAAAAGCATGTTCAAGTACAATAGGTTTCAATGAACGTTGAGTGATAAACCTTGATAACTTGATCACACCTACATATTATATTTACATTGCCAGAACTCATGAAGACTGTATTGAGTTTAGGGTGGGCCTTAAATCTAACCCCATATAGAGTGCCTGTACTGCATTATACTGGAATAATTTTAGATTATTTCATTGAATGTTTTAGGTCATTCGGTGGTGGGCATTGAATTTATCCATAGATGTTTAATTTATCCATAGATCGTATTTGCCATAGTTTATGATATGTGGATCAACAAGGGAAAAGGGACCTCCGTGCGGGGTTTTTAGTACCAACTTTGGCCACCAGGGGGCCCCATATAGCCAAAAAGGACCAAAATATAGTAAAAACATTTCTATACTACTTTTATATGTAGAATATGATAGGCCACATTAGAAGATTCCTACTTTGGTGAAAACATTCCATATTTGGAATGGAAAAGAACGTTTTTGGGCCTAAATTGGTGTTTCTGCACATGTTGGTTGCCATGGAAACATGATTTTCATTCTAAATTGAATTTTTTTTTAATTGATTGATAGAAGGCTCCACAATGGTTTCTATGCTGAAAACAGAATGTAAATCCCATTTTTAGATCAAAAGCTGTGACCAATGTTTGAAAAAGTTTGGATATTTGGTGATTAGCATAATTATGCTAATTAGATAGGAATATCTCTGAAACAAAGTACGATAGAGCTTATTGGCACTTAAGATTGGACAGGGACCACACATATTCAAAGAGCCAGTTCTCAAAAACTAGAAGGGGTAACTGATAATAAAATATATCACTGGAAAGCTGATGATATCAATTTTATTATTGAGTTTTTACCTTGGAGGACCCTTTTCCCTCGACTGTCCACATATGTTAGTTTCAGAACTGTCTAAAAGTTACACACACATGTTAACCTAGCCTTCTGGAAAAGAAAATCCATTGTATAACTGAACAGTAAAAATGAACTCGGTGTGTCTCCCTTAAAAGGGTAACTCATACCAACTACCACAAGGTGTTTCTTTTTCAGGGAGCGATATTTCTTAACAACAGGAGGGGAGGGGTGAAATCATGTGTGGAGTGTGCAAAAACGTTTCATCTTGAACCGCCCTCCCCCCACACGGAAGTTTGAAAACTGGAGTAAGCGCAGGATTTAATTATAATTATGTGCAGGCTCTTTCCACGAAAGAAAATATATTCTTCACACACCCCACCCCCCCGCCCATATTGATAAATAAACGATCACTTCTTTAATCCTTTAAGGACGGCATGTCACTAAAATATGACATTTGTCTTCATGATGCACTAATGCAGCCGCGGCAAGTAACTCAGCGAGGCTGCATTGGTGCATCATGCCGACATTTCGAGAGTGGCTTAACCATGTAAGGTCGGCATTATGCTTGAATGCAGCCCTGGCGGGTTACTCACCAGGGCTGCAGTCATGCATCATGACGACCAAGGGCATGATGTATTAAGGCATCATGCCGTCCTTAAAGGGTTAACCAGGTCAGCCACAAAGGATACATGCTCTGGAAGGCGTTTCACCGTATCATCCGGAGGGTCCGTATGTGCTATTTTTGTGTTTCTGTTCATTTTTGTGTTTCTGCTCAGGTTTCCGCATCTTACGGAAAAAGACATGGAGGGTCGTATTCAGATACGGCCAACCGTATGTACATACGGCCATAATTGCATTTCTGTTCAACATACGGAGCAAGAAAAAGCCGTATCTTTGGTGTATTTTGGCCCAAATATACGGAGGGGTAGTTGTATGTTAAAATCAGGACATATACCCTGTTTTTAGGGCCGTATGTCTCTTTTGTGCTCTGTATGTGGTATTTTTGCTCCATATGTGTCATATCAGTTCGGATTGTAATGGTGATGAGGAGATTGAGTGGTGGTGAGGGGATGGTAGTGGTCGTGAGGGGATGGTAGTGGCCGTGAGGGGATGGTAGAGGCCATGAGGGGATTGTGCCAACCATGTCCCAGGGAAGGTTGGCACCAATGTAAATGTATGTATCACCTGCCAAAGTTGACACTTGGGAAGCTTCTCCCTCGTGTGGGTACTAGTATTTGTATATGCCATTCTATGTGTATATCTCTTTGTAGTACTTTTGGATTTATACATTTCAACACTGCATTTTGAGTCATACTGGGTTAAGTATTATAGTTGCGTCTCTCCCCTGTGTGGATCCATGTAGGTATCCCTTTCCCGACCTCCCCTGACCCTTCCCCGACCTCCCCTGTCCCTTCCTCGACCCCTCCTGTCCCTCCCCAACCTCCCCTGTCTCTTGCCTGATCTCTCCTGTCTGTTCCCTGACATTCCCAAACATACGGACCCTGTTTATACCTTCCCCAGCCTACCTCCGTATGTGTATTCATATTATGAAGTAATATAGAGGGAATTCCCTGGGTATTTCCTGGAATTAGACTGGTTTCTGCACAAATTTTTATTTCAGACAGGTGACCATGTCTGTATGTTGGGAGGGCCGCATGTTTTATACCATATGTTGTAATTTTTTTATAAAAGATACGGAGGGTATCCGGAGGTTGAAAAGAAATGAAAAATTGAGTTGAGATGTATTATTGCCGCATCTTGTCCGCATCTTTAGGTCGTATGGTTGTTATTATATCAAGATACAGTGAAAGCCTTCCAGGCTATCAATTACTTGTCGGGATTAATGGTTGAATTTCCTCTCAAGTACCTACACTGAAAACTCTATGGCGGAAAAGGTAATCAAGGGTGATTCTCTCTTGTCATCACAGTAAGAGTGGCATCTGTTATTAATTGGTAAGTGTGTGTGTGCGTGTGTATACTAACCAACAGCCTATTCTCATATTAATAAATACTGCTTTGAACAAAAAAAGGTGTCCATGTGTGCAAATAGGTGTGTGCTCTTGAGAGGTCCATTCAAAACTTACTTGTAAATTACTTGAGTCTATAATATGGTAAATCTTTTCATATTTTTCATTATATGTTTTCATGATTAGAGAAAATAGATCAATCAATAGAAGGCTTGGAGAACTTACATCATCAACTCCGTATGATTACTGTTTCTGATCAATGGTGATTAGTTTCAAAAATATCTAAATTGTCAGTGTAGGGTCAGCATTATATATAAGCGTACATAATTATGTAGTTAATGTAACAGTCTATCATACAGACTTCTTATTATAAACTTACTTGATATGATTATACAAACCTAAAGAAAGAGGTGTACTCTTACTTTTATTACTGCAAAAATATTGTCAAACTAAAACCTAATAATTGACCCCAAATTAGCTCCTATCCCACCTTTAAGCACAGCACACAGATTCTGTTTGAGCTTTAATGTAGGCTTTCAACACAGTGCAGACAATGGGATGGCTGTACTGGTCTCAAATATCAGTTGGTAGATGACAGAAGTAGGTGACTTGAGGTCTAGACCCATGGTGTATAATTGCTGTCAGCATTATTGATGTTACTAGCTATGACCTCTCATATGGGAAGCCATACTGTGACCTGTTGTATCCCCGCTTAGACTAGCCCTTAACACTGGGTATATTTTAATTCTCAAAAGGTAAATCATTACCAAGTCAACATGATAATATTAATAAGCAATTTATCTTTGGTATTTGGCAGTTATGTGGAGGTTTTTGTATTAAGTGTTTTTGCACATAAAACAAAGCAAATATACAGATGAACATGGTATTATTATAATAGCTCCATTAATTTCAATACTGAAAATAACCATGTGGACTCATGTTGAAATGTAATGCAGTGTATCACCTGTTAGGATAACGTTCACGACTTTAGGACTTCTTTATGCAGTTGTCATATTATTTAACTCTTTTCTTCTTGACATTCCTGGATGATGACATAGTTGGGGAGATAGTGGCAGGGCAAATCAATATAATTAAAAAAGAGCCTTGCTTATGAATCCAATCTAATATATTATGTATTTTATCAATTTATAAGTCCTAGAGACAGTTACCGTATATTCATAAAGAAATTATGAATAAGAATGCATTTTGTAACTGAAATACAGAGCTCCAATTTGCTGCTAACCCATCTTTAATTTCTGCATTATGCCCCAAGGTGTCTCCAAGGTTCAATTAGCACAAGGTATCACATTCAGGTCATTGTGGTAAACCAGGTTGGCCACAAAGGATACCTGTTTAGACCCTCAATTCCCTGTAAATGGCGTTTCCACTCAAAAGGCTAGGGTCGACACTCCAGGTCGGGTCACTCATAAGCCATCTACAAATTAATGGCATTGATATCACTAGGGGAAAATTGTGTTTGTGATCTTTGTCTATTCCCATCCTTCCTCAGGCCATAGCATAAGGGCTCATAGCACTGTAAACACACACAGATTACATATACATATATAGAGATATAGATAGATAGATATTTATAAATATATAGAGATATATATAGAGAGAGAGATAGATGGATAGATAGATAAATAGATAGATAGATAGATAGATAGATAGATAGATAGATAGATAGATAGATAGATAGATAGATAGATAGATAGATATAGATAGATATAGATTTGTTCAAATATAGATATAATTTTTTAAATTTGATTAGAATATGATTCGCTTATGTTATCATTATAAAAAGTTATAACATATTTTGCGGCAGGTAGAAGTATATGTACTATAAAGAAGTTATTTAACATCCATCCCCTTGATACCCCCCCCCCACACACACACACACACCTGCGAAACACGCCACTCAGGGTCACCCAAGTGTGGGCTATAATTATTCAAGCATTCAGATTGACCCATGTGGACACCTCACTTTGATATATATGGTTGACCTAGATTGACTTAGCTCACATTTGCTATCGTAGAAAGCAGAGAGGATATATATTTTCTATAAAGTTGTGATATGGTGTTATAACGGTTGGTAGTATCACATTTTATCATAATATATGCTTACCATTATATATAGACTTTGGGTACATTTACTTACCTCAAAATAGAACTCTATTCGTGATATACTTTTATGACTTGGATGCCACATTTCACAACTAATAAAACAGCTTGCTATCTCATGAAATGGCCTTGGTATAATTATGGACATACAATTGAAGTAGACTACCAGGATAAAATTGTCTGCCCTTTACAAATTATGTGTGCAGATGACTCACGTCTATATTTACATTATTACTGTACATGGAAACTATATGGATTTACACCTTGAGTACAGCTTTATAGTGATGCAGTTATAAGTATAACCCCTCTCATACTCTATCCGATCTAGTTATCATTTACACAGCCTGGTGCCCACCTGTCCACCCTGCTGACCAGCTACACAATCTGTTGACCACCTACGGAGTTAAACATGGCCATTATTTATGTAAAATTGATTTTAAATAAACTATAATGAAATATGAATCTCATGATGTCCTTTACTTAGGCCACTCAAAAAAAAAAAGTGGTTTCTCATCACCAAGGACTGAAGAATATGACGAGGGAGGCTTTTTTTTTGCTTTTTTTTTTTTTAACTCGCGGGCTAAAATGTATAGGCTAATATATCATTTTCACAACCCAAATTCAAATCTTATCAGTTAAGAATTTATTGGTCTTTAAAAATGGGGAAAATGTAAGTTATTTCTATCTCACTGCATTACTAGCAGCATTAGCTTTAATTTGATACCAAATATGCCAATATTTGTCCATTTTTATCATATTTTTCATCAAAAATGTGCAAAAAAAAAAAAAAAGTTTTTCTCAAAAGCTGATTTTTATGATGCGTGCGGTGATGAGAAACCATTTTATTTTCTTAAGTGGCCTTAGAGTTTTCTTGATGTACAACTGAACATACATCCTATTGATATCTTAGTTATCATTTCTGTAATATGATATACAGGAATATTTTCCTATCAGCAGAGGATGAATGTTCATTTGTCAAACTGGGTTTCTGTCTTGTGTGATACTCCTTATTGAAAATTTAGCCCCACAGAGAGGCCTTCTAATCAATCTATTTGTTACAGAATGTTATTAGAGGGCCACCTAGAGAGAGAACTGAGTACTAACATTAGTTCAAGGATACTCCACAAGGGGGCGCCAGAAGTGCCACCCCATCCTATACCCTCCCATGATATCATCTCTTGAGGTCAATTCCCTCTATGTATGTGTACCGCCATCTTTATCCACCAGCAGATAATTTGTGACAGTAAATAGAATTAGGTTTAATCCATGACCAAGATTCTGCTAAGAGTGATGTAAATGCTCAAGATCTCAACCACAAAGACTGTCCTTTTGATCACTACCTCTGCTGCAGAATGTCATAAGTGGCTCCACCAAGGGAGAGCTCTAGGTACTAGTGTTAGTTTGGAAACCCTGCACTAGGGGACACCACAAGTGCCACCCCATTCTATAGTGAGAGGTGGGGCTACCCATCAAGGTCAGGGAGTTATCTGTACAGATAACACCATCTTTATCCACCAGAAAATAATGTATGTTAATCTATGCAACTGGAATCGAGTTATGAACAAGAATCTTCCCGGATCGATGGCTCTGTTTGAGCTTAGAACCCGCAGAGAGGGCTTCTGATCAATCCCTCTGCTGCAGAATGTGTTATGGGGCTCCACCTAGAGAGAGATCTAAGAACTAGTGTTAGTTCAGGAACTTCCCCTAGGGGGCAGCAGAAGTGACACATCATAGTGTAGCAAGATGTGGCACCACACTTTTAGCCCTAAATCCACGGCGACAGGAACCTGCGTTAAAACCTATCGCACCTCTGCCGCCCTCATTTTGCTGCTATTTTGCCCGTGTCCACAGCGAACCAGAGGCGAAATGAGGGTGACAGAGGCGGGATACGGCTTTAACGCAGGATCCTGTCGCTGTGGACTTTGGGCTATAGGTCTGTCGCTGGTTAGAGTCATGACTAGAAATCTGATGGGCGAGCATTTCTATTTGAGATAGGAATCTGACAGAGGGGCCCTTTGATCACTCTGCCCTCACTCATAGGGTCCATCTAAATGCAAAATGTTTTAAATTAATTTTAGCTAGGCTCAGACTGGACTCAACCCATGAACTGATTGGTCATGCTTCCAATGGAGATAATTCAATACATTGGTTTGGGCAAAGTGGGCAAAGGTGTTCATATGATAAGTAGGGCCGCTAGATGGATGACCCTGTAGGCACAAAATTCAGGTCGAATTTGAACCAACATTGAATTAATATTGACCGTTTGTCAATGCTTATTCAATCTTCTGTCCCTACTGGGGAGGCGGGGCGGGGGTCCCACGAGGATTACCTCAACCACTTGACTTCTTTGGTACTTCATGAATACCTTTTCCTAAAACCACAATAATGATTATACACTGTCAAACTAGAAACGAAAAATCAACCCCAAATTAGCTCCTATGCCATCTTTAAGCACAATAAAAAGACTAAGAATGTGCATAAAATGTAGGCCTTCAATACAGGGCACACAATGGGATGGGTGTACTGGTATCAAGTTGCCAAATGATAGCCACAGGTGTTGGAAATTATAGGATCTGATGTCACCCATGGTCTGTAATCACTGTCAGCGTTATTGATGGCAGTGTCTGTGACCTGCCCCATGGGAAGTCATACTGTGGCCTGTCATGCACTCCCCCCCCCCCCTAACCCCTCAAGATACTATGTCTGGTTGCACTTGACCGATTGAGCGTGAATATAATCTACATTCATTCTAGGCCAAATGTAGACTATTTACGACACCAATGGAGGCCGGATGCCGACTAAAATTGATTTAACTCTATCGGATTTAGCGAAGCCCCGGCCCAGAGAAATGTTGAAATTAAATCTGGCTATACCTGTCTAGAATATATTTATATGTCTCAATGGATTAACAACGGGTATATATTAAATATCAGAAAATGAATCATAAACAGCATTATACTCTACAGCATTATCTCTGGTATTTGGCAGTTAAATCAAAGTTTTTGTGGAATCTTCTTTTCGCATATAAAATAAAGCAAAACTGCAGATTAACATCATATAATTAGGAGTGTCAGAGAATTTCTATGTACCATAAAACATTGAGTAGAAGCCTAACTCACATATTAACCACAACCCGACTTCCGGTGATCATAGCAGGGAGGGCAAAATTGAGCTACAATAGATTCTCTTGTAGAAGCTGTTAGATCGCCCTTGTGGCTAAAAGATCTTATGGATACACTACAGTAATATAACAGCCTAAACCAAATACCCTGATAAGCTTATATAGGATTTTCCCAAAGTTAAGGGATGACTTACAGACGAGTTAGGCTTATACGCTAAAACTTACCATAAGTAGACATAGTTCAGTTTAAAAAGTTGTCTTACTCATCAAATGCAACCTGATATGTTACGTGTTTTAGGTATAAATTTATGAATATCAGAAGTATTCTACATACATTTATAAATATAGCAATGATGAACAAAGGTAACTGAAAAATATAGCTTAGTTTAGCTTCTAACCCATCTTTAAGTTAATTAAGCTCTGGATACTGTTCCACAGCGTCTCCCAAAGAGGTTAACTCGGGTCAACAACCACAAGGCATTATATATTCTGGTTTTTGTGTTTAACCAGGTCAGCCACAAAAGATGCCTGTTTGCACCATCAATTGCCTGTCAGGGTAAATGGTGTAAGTTCCCACTCACATGGCTAGAGTCGACTTTCTAGGGCAACTCAGTCATAAATATCCAATTTCCTTCTCACAAGCCATCCACAAATTAATGGCACTGATAATAATGGGGATACATACACTCTCCAGTAATTGTACTGACTGGGCTAAAATTCATATTTTTGGTTGGCAATCCATCCTTGTTAAGACAGAAATTAAAAGATATCCCAAATATTATTTCAAAACCAGTTACTCCAGTTCTACCCCCAAGTTAATGGTAAAGAACAGCATTATATCAGCAACGCTTACCTCCGCCACTCCACATAGATCCTACATACCAAGTTTAAAAGTTATGATATGTTTTTTTGTTGAAATATTTATATATATATATATATATATATATATATATATATATATATATATATATATATATATATATATATATATATATATATATATATATATCAAAGAATAATTATGCCCTGCAGTGGAGGTTCCTGAGTTTCAAAAGAATTGCTTTTAACCATCACACGGAGAAAACAATGACTATGATGCTAGCAAAGTATAGAACTATATTTTTATAACAAGCTTCTAATATTACAATTCTATTGACATCCCCCCTTTATATCCCCCAATCTTCACAAGGACCCCTACCTGCCACATAGACACTATTTGGTGTGAACTATAGTTATTCATCCACCCAGGTGTGAGCCTGAGCCCTGTGGCAGATCTGGTTGACCTATTATGGCTTACCGTAAACGTACATATTTTCGCGTGTATAAATTTTCGCGATTTTACTAAAAAGTGCATTTTCGCGTGTATTTAAATTCGTGATTTTTTCAATATGGTAGTACTATGACTATATTGGATAAATATTTGCTCTGTACATATTTCGACGATTTTTAAAAATCACGAAAATTGAGTAAATATGTACAGCGCAAAAATATCTACATTTACAGTAGCCTACTTACCACATGGAGCGAGAGGATAAATAATGCATGTCATATTATGTATTATAATGGTAGGTAGTATCAAACACTAAGTCTTCTTTACACTTATCATCATATTAACTTTGTCCACATATATATATACATTTAAATAAAAACTTCAAATTATGCTATATAAAAACATAGAGGTGTAAACCATAATTCTACGTGACCAGAGCAGATGATAACATATATATACACAGGGTTTCTCCACTAGGGGATACCAGAATTGCCAACCCATTTTGTAGCATAATATGGTACCACCCGTTCGGATGAATGTCCCCTCTTAACGGATACTGTAATGTTTTCCTACCAGCAGATGATAACTGTTGAATTATCAAACTGGCATTGTGAACTGGCAAGGAATCGGCTAGGAAGGATTCTGCTGCTCAAATATGAACCCCACAGAGAGGTCTACTGATCCCTTCCTCTGTTGCAGAGTGTCATCTTGAGCGCCAACTAGAGAGAGACCTAGGTACTAGCGTAAGTTTAAGGATCTTCCACAAGGGGACAGCAGAAGTGCCACTCGATCCTATGGAAAAATATGGCACCACTTCTTGAAGTCAATTATCTCTTTGTACGTATACCACCATCTTTATCCAGCAGGGTATAGTTTTTGATAGTTCATGCAACTTGGTTTAACAAGTAATATTTTGCTGGAAGTGATGCATATGCTCAAGATTTGAACCATACAGAGAGGCCTTCAGATCACTTTCCCTGTTTCAGAATGTTATTTAGGGCTCCATCTAGAGGGAGAACTAAGTACTAGTGTTAGGGGGCACCACCAGTGCCACACCATTCTGTAGTGAGGGGTGGCACCCATCAAGGTCAGCGAGTTATCTGTACAGACACACCCATCTTTATTCACTTTTATATAATGTATGATTTATGCAATTGGAATCGAGTTCTGAAGAACGATGTGCTATATTTGTTGGCTTCATTTGAGATTAGAACCAGCCAGAGAGGGCTTCTGTACACTGTCTCTGCTGCAAAATGTCATCTAGGGCTCCACCTTGAGAAAGATGTAAGTACTAGTGTTAGCTCAGGGATCTACCACTAGGGAGCACCAGAAGTGCCACATCATTCTGTGATAAGATGTGGCATCACCGGCATCATGAATATTCATGGCCAATCTGTATCGACAGGGCCATGTTTATCAAAGAGTGGATAATATATGCTTATGTATGCAACCGGGTTTGACTCATGACTAAAAACCTGCTTGGAGTGATTCGTCGGCATGAGATGTTACCCCACTAGAGAGGCCTTTCTGATCACTATGCTGTAGAATGACTTCTGGGGCTCCACCTAGGGATGGACCTATGGACTAGTGTGAGTTCAGGAAACCTCCACTTGGGGGCACCAGAAGTGTCAAAGTGTCAGCCAACTCTGTAGCAAGAGGGTTTTGAATATTGATTAAAATGTATAATATTGGCCTAGAACAATGGACCAACAGTTAAATAGCATCTGCCTTTAATTCTCTCAGGGTAGCATAGAATTTAGATAGATTTACATCCAAAACTTAAGTAGAAATCAGTTGGAAATCATCTACAGGATACCAATATTTACTGTAGGTTGATGTTCCCATGCACCCTACAGTTCACCACAAGCAAATAATATCGACTCCCAATAAGTTCCTTAAGCCCTTAGTCTGTGGCGGCAGGAACACCAATATCCTGCGTCAAAATGGTATCGCACCTCTGGCACCACTACAATGTATTATGATGCTATCTCGCCTTGGTCCACAGCGAAACTGACACGAAATGGAAGCAGCAGAGGTGCGATACCTTTTTAACGCAGGATCCTGTCCCTGTGGACTTTGGGCTTAACCCATCTTCAACCACTATCTCATACCTTCAGGCGTCTTTTGTAATCAAGGGTTTCCTGAGATAAACTACCACATATTCTCATACCTAAACCAGGTCAGCCACAAAAGATGCTGGCTTGGACCATCAATTATATATATATATGTTAAGTGGCTTTTGAAGAGACTAGGGGATACGTTCTAGGGCAGGTCAGCAATAAATCTTCAGGTCCCTTCTTCAAATGGAAACCATTCAGCCGTCCCATTCCTCTCAACACCGCTAAGATGCATCCACCAACCTTGACAAGAGTAACTTAGGCTAAAGTTTTAAAAAATCAGGTTTGTTTCAGGTAACATGGAAATAAGGTCTAGGGTCGATAGGCAATAGTAACCGGTAGCAGACCTCTCTGCATATCCTAACATTGGCTAAAAAGGTATACAAATCTGAAAATGTATTAAAATTGTATGAAATACCATCTACCATGCTGCCTTTCTATTTTATATTATTTCATGGACATAGGTGTAGGAAACATGACCATTTTTTTCAAATTATATTTTTGAAAAGTAGGGTTGGCCCAGTGTTGCACGGTCGGGTGACCTGAAGCAAATCCTTTTTTGTCATATTGCCCAAGTTCACAGTTAGCAAGGGTTTATATCGGAGGGGGGGGAGGCCAAGGTGCACGCAAATACCTATTTCAGAGCTGGTGGCCAGAGGCCGTAAAAACAGAGGTAGGTTAAAACTAAATGAATTCTATGAGACTGTATTTCGGGGATATAGCCCTAAATCCACGGCGACAAGAACCTGCGTTAAAACGGTATCGCCCCTATGTCGCCACTATTTCGCCCCTATTTCGCCCTGCTGCGCCTTTTCGCGTTTTAACGCAGCTTCCTGCCGCCGTGGATTTTGGGCTTATGGCTATGGTATATGTTCTGCAAACACTAAACTATGTATGTATGCACATGTATGCCAAGCAACATGTCGACATGCCGCATTATAAAATAAAATTACAGCAAGGTTTCCAACGTTTGTGGTGGCCGTAAGGTAGCTTCACCCCAAAACGGGCACACACGGCGTCACCTTAAATCGGACACTTTAAGGTCTATATTTCATAACAGGGCTGGGCATATATTGATATGCTGGAGCAAACCTAGAAATCTTTGGAGCAACGCGTTTCCGGAGCGCAGACATTAACTAGGAGAAGTGTAGGGAGACAAACCCCCTACCGTTCCCTTGAGAAAATAACTATATAGAAAACACCATTTACTTTGGTACATTTTTGGGGCACATTGTTCTAAGAAAATTTAGAAATTCCACCCTCAAATTGTTGTTATCTTAAGAGTTTTGGGGGGTGTTTGGCTACAGTAAAATTTAATATTTCTATCTTTAAATGTCTTAAAAATCCTTAAATTTATATATTCCGTTTGGTTTGGTGACATGGTGCTTTATGCAGGAAAATTTAGAAATTCTATGTGTCAATTGGTGTGTTCTGTGGAGTTTTGGGGGCAAAATGGTGCCAGGAAATTTTTTAATTTCTATTGTTAAAATGTTTTAGGCCTTTCTGAGAGGGATATACTGCAGTGCTTTAAGAAAATTTTGTAAATCTATTGTAAGATTGGTGTATTCTGAGAAAAGGAAAATAAAGAAACTATCATTTAGAATAATGTCTGATCCTAGGATTCTGATCATTTTGGTATAGCATGCTTCTCCAGGGAAATTGAGAAATTCCACTTTTAAATGAATGTGTTCTGGGAAGTTTTGAAGGGGATGTTGCTCCATTCTATCCCTAGATTGGCAGTAGATTAGGGGTTCCAAAGACAAAATGCTCTGTCAAATTTTCAATAATTAGCTCCAAGATGAGCTCTAAAGTATATAGAATTTTACTTTCAGATTGCTAGAATTTTAGAAAATCAGCTCCAAAGTTAGGTTCATATTGTATATACAAGTATATTGTACATGTATAGGAATTTTTCTTTCAGATTGGTGCATTCTGTGTGCACACTATTCCAGGAAAACCTCTACCTCTAGATTTTGGTGTATTCTGATCGGTTTGTGGGGTGACTATTGCTGGGTTGGTGCATGCTGAGTACTTAGGGACTATTGCAGTAAGAACTATTGAAATAGTCCTAACTGTTGTTCTAATTGGAATATTTACTAAATTCTTTCAGATTTATAAGGCCTAGACTATCCCCCATGTCACTGTCGCATTTTTCAGGGCCCCTGTCGCACATTCCTTGCGAGATTGCGACAGCTGCCCAGCCCTGCATAATCATACATATGTGATGCGTTTTCACCTAACCAGTCACATGTCGGAAAAATGAATTTCAGGATTATACTGATTTTATAGAGAGCACATTAAAGGCTTTATTTTACTTTTTAAATCATCAAAAAGCTTTTAGTGAATTTTCAAAGTAAAAGTTATGGATACAGATTATCCATAATGGAGCTCTAAACATAGGGTTTTATTTGAGTGCATACATAGACATAAAACAGCAATGCCTCTTTGTATTTCTGGTCAGTTTGCATGTATTAAAAATAAAATGAGCCTACGCCCAATGTAAAGAGGAAATGAGTGATTATCTGTAGCTATTTAATGCTAATGTGAGCTTTAGATAAGAAATGTGCAAAATGTGAGAATCTAAATCGTATTGCAGATAAATTTGGACACAAGTTGCGGGAGCGATTATCTGCGATGTTCATCAAATTTAACAATTTAAGTCATTTCTGATAATTCATTAATCCTTCAACAGAAGTAAAGTAAAGTATATCATACATACGTGTGTGAATAGGGAAGTAAAATCGAAGTGTCTAACTTAACAATAAAAGTGAAACCAAGCATCTATGCAGATAATACACATATGTAATAATACCTATAATAAGTTGCCCTGATTTAGGTTAAATACCTAGTTTGTAATCTGCAAATTGCTAAAGGGCCACATGCCGGACATGATCACTATCACGCTACAAACATCATATGGGGGGGGGGGGGGGGGTTATTGATACCCATACTCTCAGAAAAGTCACCGTCATTGTCGCTAAAATCACTCTCACCTAAAACTGTATCATATCTGGGCAATAGAGCATATAGATCTAGGAGTTCGCACCATGAAATAATTAGGTATAACTATCAGAAATAAATTCACGAGACATTTTTAAATAAATACTCCAATTTTACCCGAGGTCAGACCTGCACCTATAGTTTCCATTGGTCTCCACATAATAGGGTTTTATAACAAATAGGAAAGGGTGGTGTTGGCAGTGTCAATGAGCGCCCGAAAGTGGTGAATCTACCGTAAATGACAATTTCGACAGGGTAGCCCCCCTTCTCCTATCCATAGCCATAGCCATATACATGTATATCATACCAGAACAAAACCGTGTAAATGTTATTTTAGGATGTATTTAATTACATATTGCATACAAATCTCCAGGATGCGATCTCTTGGCTATATTAATCAACAGAAATGAACGTTTACTTTGTGTAGCATGTGTCTTCCCGCCATTAAAGCTTTTAACTCACAGGCTACTGTGGAAGAAATCAAAAGTACCTGGCCGTAGCCATGATAATTATCAATACATAGACAAAGGTTCACGAGTTTTGGTCTGTTGACTGGGTTATTTCACGAGTTGACCCTCGGGCCGTATTTCACGAGGCCGCAGGCCGAGTGAAATGTGGCCTGAGGGTCAACACGTGAAATAACCCAGTCAACAAACATAAACGAGTGTTCCTTTGTGTTTATTTTTTACATTTTTTTTATTCAAATTAAATTGTTTAGGGGGGGAGGGCCTAAATTTGCTGAAATAACATTTTTTCTAGGCCGTTCAAATGTAAACAAACTGCCGTTTTGATGACGTCACAGGGTAGTGAAATACGGACATGGGTTATTTCACGGGGGTCGTGAAATACGGCGCTCCTTGGCTAAACCAATGGTGCTGTAGTATTTGGTAAAAAAAAAATTTGGACCTGCACTAAGCATTCTGAGGGGAGGGTTGGGTGGGTTGCTTGCACTCTAACTATAGAGTCCCATCGCGCCGGCCAATTGTACCGGTAGCCCCCCCCCCCCCTCCCCCACCCTGGACACATGGTCCAATGACAAATTTCCACACGATACATGACCACGCACTATATACCCGCGGTCTATATGCAAACCAAACCTCTAGTGCGGATTATACAATATTCTCAAAGTCTAGGTGCGGGTAATACGAAGGTTTTTATTAGTATAGTACAGTACTAAAACGGCGATTTTCAGACCACAGATGCGGGTTAAATGATTCTCCCAAAGGCGGGGGGCGGGTTATACGCGAGGTGCGGGTTATACGCGGGAATTTAAGGTAACTATAATGTTAATCATCCTACATCATGTTCGTCATTATGTTAGTCATCTCATGGTAAACTTTTTCAGAATTAGATTTCATTTACCGGTAATTCTTTTTTTAAGAAAGTCTCTTTTCATAGGTTTGTCCTTCGGAAACTTGTTCTGTTCAATTTTCAACCGCAGCCCCCCTCCTTCTTTTTCGGTCCCTCCCCCCTTGAGAGGGGTCGACAATTTTATCAGCCGCCCCCCCCCCCCTCCCCCCCCCCCCCACTGCAGGTGAAATTGAGCGCTGCAGACTTCTTTGAGCTATAGTAACCTGTATGCCTTTTCGCTGGAAAGGGGTGAATTATCTACCACTCCCCCCCCCCTCCCTTCAAGAGATCAAATTCTGATGGTCCTTGCCCCCATGTATCCCCTAACCCCCGCCCCCGGTGGCGACCACTCCCTAACACCTTTATTGAAGTCAACAATTGCCAAATCAACACACATCAAATAATGTTATGTGTTTGTCTCATAAACATTGAAAATAACCCTAATAAATAATGGGATATAATTACTATAAAGGGGAACATTCTGGCTACACAGTGTGACACATTCTGGCTGGATTTTTTTTATTTTTCATTTTTTATTGGGTCCTCATTAAAATACAAAATGATCGTCCACGACCCATTTTATGGTGAACCTGTATATGTTGCATACATTGTGAAATTGTTGGATTCCGATTAGGGTTTATGTGTCCAGTATCAAGGATCTACCGGTAATCGTGAAAGTGGCCCAATTAACGCGCCTCTGTATTTTCGAAATTGTCTTGTTAGGGAGTGTTCATTTATTAATTACAGGGGGGTGGTGAGATTTCGCCCCCCCCCCCCCCCCCTCGAGAGCGCGTGTAACGATTCGTGCCCCCCTCGGCGAAGGGGCCGAAAAGTTTTTGCTTAAAAGGGGCTAAATTGTTTACGCCCCCCCCCCCCCCCTCAAGAGGGGTCAGACATTTTTACACCCCCCCCCCCCCCCCTCAGGAGGGCTCGGAAATGTTTACGCCCCCCCCCCCAACCTACCACCCCCCCCCCCCTTGTAACTAATAAATGAACACTCACTTAGAAGAGGGAATGCCGGGGGAATGCCCCCCAAACCCCGTAAATGTCTAGATGCCCGGGGTGGTCACGGCGGCTCATAAGCTAGATGTGGACGATGCGGCCAATCTAAACAGTAGCCCATTATATGCTAGTATATGATATATGAAACACTCCTTTACACGGCCCCTTCCCCCTTTCCCAAATTCCTGAATCACCCCTGTTACGGCTACCTTGTTACCTATACGTTCTGCAACATCGGTCTATCGAATTTAAACATGTAATCACGATTCTAATCTATGAGTCTATGAGCCAGTACTGAGATGCAAATATAGGCATAGGTCCGACTACATTATGTAGTAGGTCGACTTCCCGGGTACTTCAGCACTACAGGTAGTCTACAGCATAATATATGTATTGTTTTTTTAGTGCCATGCCGTTGGAGGTTCCATGTGTCGGATGTAAGTCTTTATTATGTAGGCTAGACTATACATGCGTGTAGTCTATGTACCTTCTGATCTGTCTAGGCATATACAACTACCTTAATTCCTATAACCTGCACAAGGGGCCTGAGTGGCCCCTGGAACCCCCCCCCCCCCCCCATCCCAGTATACGGTTTATATTGTACCCCGGTCAAGTCATAAAGCGATAAAGCGCCTAGTTTTGAAAGAGCGCCGATCTTGAATAAGCACCAGGTATAGGGGCCTCCAAATGTTTCTCAATCACTAAAAACATGACTTTGATTGGGCCAAAAAAAAAAAGGTTTGTTTCCGGTCACCCGACCGGGTCTAGCAAAACAGGGCCGGGTCCCCCTCTTTTTTTCTCTTTTTCAAATTTTTGCCTACATACCAGTTTTTACGGTTTGTAATTCGGATAATATTTAAGGATTTTAGAGGAAAAACGCTAAAAATAGGCCTAAAATGAGAAAATTAAAAAAAAAAAAAATTAAAAAAAAAAAAAAATATCCGACCGGCCGGGTCTGGGTTGTCTGACCATGTTACCGGAAACCAACTTTTTTTTTATTTGGCCTTAAGCCCCTGTTTGGTATGAGCGTTGGCGATAATTGCCCCCGGGTAATTGCCCAGCCAAATTGAAGAGCACCCCGCTCTTTTTAGCAATGGTATAACGGGACTAGCACATCCTGATAACTGAGGTAGTCGGGGGCTAAACTCCATCTCCTTATCAGGCTAATCTCCTCTCCTCCCACCTTGAACAAAAGGACTGATAAGAAATTCTCCCATGATGCACTGCTCTGGAGTCGGGGGCCTAACCACAATGCATTGGTCTGAGCCAAGATGGCAGCCCCCATAGCCTAATCTGCTAGTCCCGTTAGTAGGCACTGTAGGCTTATTATAACAATAACGACATTGAATATATGGCCTGCACTACTGTACCGTCGTGATAAAGCACCTACAGGTTTCAAAAGAGCGCCGGTCTTTTGTAATGGAGTACAGGGCTCTTGACATTTTGCTTAATCACTAAACTAGGATCTTAGATAAGCGCTTGTCTTTTGTGTAAAGACCCCGCCATACTTAAAAGCACCCCGACGCTAATTCGCGAATATATACCGGGTATATAATAATATATGTACCTATATCAGGATCGCTGGGATAATGTATTCTAAGCACGGTCCTAGTACCAACGGCCAGGGGACACTAATACATAGCACAATTAGGTAATTACATGTCGTTTCGTTACTAGGGCATGCAGTCTCTTTAACCAAGAAGAGAAGAGCCTCCCAGGTGACGGGGGGGGGGGGGGTAGGGCTCTGATTATCTCTTCCATAAGTGGGCACAATACGCAGTGCTCATTAAGGCATTCTGGTAACATGACCCAAAAATGGTAGGTAGGTCGACTTTTTACCAACTATCTGCATGGTAATAAATTGTGTTATTGGTAGATTAGTACATTTCCCCCGAGATTTCGCGATATTAAGGCCTAAAAACTCCTATTTCCCGCACAGGTTTTACTCTCCAGCAGCAATCTCGGACTCCCATACCAACACTGTCCAGTCCCCTTTGCTGTGTATGGTATGGGAGCAGAGCTTGTCTCCAATTGATACCAACTTGCGCCAGATTGGTGGCGCAAATATGTGTGTATTGGTCAATACACATATAAGTACAGAAAGATTCTAATCAAGATCAAAGGGATAATCAAATTAGCTGGGGCCTACTGTATAATTAACACATATACCTGACAGAGTTAGGTGAAAGATGTGTATTGGGGTGGAATGATCACATGCTCCCAGGCTATCCAACTAGTAGGATAGGCGCTGGCCGAGGCTGCTCCAGCAGAGCTTTGGTTCTGACTAGATTCACGGTCACGGACACCCCCGCCCCCAACCTACGGTAGCTGTAAGCATCGCTCAAATGGCTATGACGCATCCATGCACTTAGATATTCAGAATTTAGAAAAATTATTTTCAAGCTCCTTTTATTTCTGATCTTGATTGTGCGATCTTGATTGTGCGTTATAGATATATTCACCCCCACGCCACCTCCTCTATGACTTTTACACGGGTAAAATTCGACAAGGGCAACAGGACGACACGGCCCTTTTAAAATCGACACGGGCGACACGGCCCTTTTAAAAATGGACAGATACATAAAACGTTGAGCTAAAAGTCGACGGACATATAAAACTTTATAAAACTTTGGGCTAAAAATCGATGGACACATAAACCTTGGGCTAAAAATCGACTGACACAAAAGTTTGAAGTCAGGTCATTCTCTGCCCATGGAAGAAGTGTGAGATGCTGCATTCTTGTAAACTTTTGCACCTCCAACCAGTATTCTCACACCTGCAGTAGGTGTGAGAATGCTTTGCCAGAGAGGGGATAGCCTACACTGATAATAATGGCCCTGGAAATGTTAGTCACTACTGACTACACTTCTATAGTCAAGTGAATGTAGCAAAAACGACTATACCAAGTTAGTCACCTATGTCTATAGGAAGTTAGTCATATAGTCAACCTATAGTCAAGCATTAAAAGAGCTGATTTGGGATATTATAGTCAAGTGACTATGAATTTAATGCTTTAATGCTCTAAAGTAGTCACTCTGACTATTAGATATAGTCCATCATGAGATTGCAGGACAATAAGTCAGGACAAGGATCCCCCTGGCATCTACCCCCAAGTCATCTACCCTAGGGCCTATTATCTACCCCCTAGGACATCTACCCCAGGCCAACTACCCCTACCTAGGACATCTACCCCCTGGGACTTTTACCCCTATGGGCATCTACCCATTGGAATTTTACCGCCTAGGACTTCTACCCCTTAGGACATCCCCTGACTTGGAACCTACCCCCAGACATCTACCCCTGGACATCTACCCCCTGGACATCTACCCCCTGTGACATCTACCCCCTGTGACATCTACCCCCTGTGACATCTACCTCCTTTACTCTAGGACTTCTACCCCTGGGAACATCAACCCCCCCACATACCCATATGGTTGAGTCATATCATGTGGAGGGGGTAGATTTCCCCAGGGACATCAGACATCTACCCCTGGACATCTACCCCCTGGGAATCTACCCCCTTGGACATCTACACCCTAGGATTTTATCCCCTTGGAAATCTTTTCCCTGGACTTCTGACCCCTTAGGACTCTACGCCATAGGACATCTACCCCCTGGACATCTATCCCCTTGGATGTCTACTACCTTTACCCTCTAGGACTTCTACCCTGGGGACATCAACCTCCTCGACATGCCCATATGGTTGAGTTATATGTGGATGGGGTAGATTTCTCCAGGGGTAGAAGTTCTAGGGGTTAGATGTCATAGGGGTAGATGTCCCAGGGGCTAAATGTCCAGGGGGTAGATGTCCTGGGGTAGAATTCCTACGGGGGTATAAGTCCAGGGAATCACTGTCCAAGGGGATAAAAGTCCTAAGGGGTAGACTTCCAGGGGTAGATGTCCAGTGGTAGATGCCCAATGTCCCTTGAGAAATCTTCTCCCTCCACATGATATGGCTCAAACATATGGGCTTGTGGATGGGGTAGAACTCCTAGAGGGTTAAGGGGGTAGATGTCCAAAGGGATGGATATTCTAGGGGGTAGAAGCTTTTAGGGGTAAAAATCTGTGGATGTCCAAGTATAGGGTTAGATGTCCCAGGGGGTAGATGTCCAGGGGGTAGATGTCCAGGGAGTAGATGTCCGGGGGAAGGTGTCCGAGCGGGTGGATGTCCTAGGGGGTAGAAGTTTTAAGGGGTAAAAGTCCGGGGGTAGATGTCCAAGTATAGGGTTAGATGTCATAGGGGGTAGATGTTGAGGGGGTAGATATCTGGGGGGGTAGGTTTCCAAGCGGGTGGATGTCCTAGGGGGTAGATACTCAGGTGATAGATGTCCAGGGGTAGATGTCTGGTGGTAGATGTCTGGGGGTAGATGTCCAGGGGTACCTGCCGTAGCACCATTGGATGAAGTAGATGGGTATGGGCCATATGCCTGGCACACTATAACCCTTGACACAGTAAACTTCTGTATATTCTAGTCTGGAAGCCTAGAGATTCACAGTTACATGATCAGAATTTGAACAAAACCACATGATACTTCAATCAAAACCATGAATGCATGTGTCCTATGATGCCTTAAGTAAACATACTCAACATTAACACAAGAGCTAAAGCACAGGGACATGTGTAAAGGAGTGGTTTAGATAGAATAAGATGTGCCTACCTGAAGTCAGTTGAGCATTCAATTTTGAATCCTAACTGTTTCCTGTGCACACATTCCTGTGACATCATCAATTTGTGTGATCCACATATAGTCACTACTGACTATCTTTATGACTAATATGTGACTAACATATGTAATCATCTGACTACGGGGGTCAAAATATGGTGGTAAAGTCAGTACTGACTATAGGTTTTATTATCAGTGTACTTGGTATATTTTGTATAGACAGGTGTATTCAAAAATCGACTGACACAGACAGATAATTGATAAAAATCGACCTGCAGATATCTCCTATGTACATAAAAATTGACACTGCGACATGGCCTTTCTTGCTAAAGATCGACACGGGCAAAAATACGGGTACCCATGTAGGGCATGTAGAGGCACAAGATTCCTGAGGTGCTTAAATGTCAATTGTCATTTGACGGTACATATATCATTGATTCGAACAGTCCTTTATTACTACCGGGTATCTGAATACATTACTACAGAGTACAACCTTCTTGGGTTCGCCGGGTACAGATTTAGTATTTCCTAATTCTTAAGTTCTGTTCTATCACCCATTTCCATAAGGCTGTTAAGTCATACACTATTTTTGCTCTGCTTTCCGATAGGCTACAAGGTAGTTCGTTTAAAAAAAAAAGATTTAAAAAAGTATGTCTGATTGATATCCCACATGTCGCAAGGTGAGATATCAGTCAGAATGTATAGTATATGTACTGTAGTACTCAGTTGTTTAGTTTGCCTGTCTATATTAATTAAGCGATAATTCGGGTAACTCCATGTGCGCGACCAAGTCCACAGAATTTCCCATGAGATTTCGCTGGCTACATATTACAGAGAAGCTGGAATTGGATTATTTAATTTCTTTTAAACTTGTTTCATAGCATCCCTCCCAAGGAATATGACGATACAATGTGAAACTTGCGAACTCTCGCACACTTGGGTATCGCGTATTTTTGCATATATAGGTGCGTTTTTGTTGTATGTTATAGTATTAAATTAGCAATTTTCAGACTCAATGTAGGGCTTATGCGCAAACCAGCGGGTAATAGGAAACTGGCAGGGCGGGGGTGCGGGTTATGTCGCTGTATTGTCACTCCATCTCCTTGTAGTATTGATTGCGGGATGCTTCGTGGACTGGTTATTAGACACATTACATTTGTTAATTAATTGATAATTCATTCAGCCCATATGATCATCTTTGTATTTGTTCATGGAAGAACTCCTCAATGAGGTGAATGTTCAATAAAATTTTCAATACTTCAATACTTCAATACTAGGGTTAAAAACGCATGTAGAGTATGGTACTACATAGCTGCCATACTGGGCATGTTCAGACCGCAGCTGCGAGATACGCGTCTCTCTAGTCTAGGTGTGGGTTAGGCATGACAGTGGCGGATCCAGAGGGGAGTCCTGTGGGTCCAGACCCCCACGTTTTTTTTGCCATGCAAGGGGTGCCGGTTAAACGCAGGAATTTGCGGTAGGACATGTTAGAGTTAGGAGTACTGCTTGTACGAGGGCTAGGGTTGCATGGAAGAGACAGTAAGTGCCTCAGGCATTATTTAGCTTGGAGGCACGGCTACTTTTTACACCATCCACCCTATAGTCAGTGCGTGGAATATTTCGCAGCCATCCTCACCTCACCTGCCGGAAATGTTTACCCCCCTTTGAACTATAATAATGTTTTGGCTCTTTTGCTTAAAAGGGGCATAAGTTAGCCCCCCCCCCCCCCCTTTAAAGAGGGTCAGATATTTTCAGCCATCCGAGAGAACGCACTGCACTGTATCGGCGTGTATGTACCTATAGCTAGTTCCACCATAACCCATTAGCCGATTTTGACATGTTTGATGCATGCATTCTCGGCCGAGATACACTGCAAAAAATGTGTTTCGTTTCTAAACATATTTTTCTAAACACCAGTAAATTCAAAACACATTTGATTTTTCTAAACACTTTTTCAAAAACAAAACACTTTTTTCAAAACACTTCAACACTTTTTCTTCAAAAGTGTTTAGTTTTATAATGTGTTTTAAAACTAAACACTTAAAATAAAAAGTGTTTATAAATGTTGATATGTAATATCTTACCAAAAGAGGGGGTTCTAGTCCCATGACAATAGTGTGTGGTAGGCCTATAAGGGGCGCTAGTGCCCATGCAATCACTTTTGGTGGTGCTCTCCACATCCCATACTCTCTAGATTTTCATACACATCTTTTCATTGATGATGCAGCAATACATCACCAGCGAGTAACGCGAGTGATCGGAACAATGTTTAGGCCTACAGATTTTAACCACACTAAAATAAACACAGCCAAAAATAATTTTCTCATTTCAAGAAACTAAGATAATCAAACTCGCTTGGCGGACACATGACTAGTTTTAAGAAAATATCTTTCCTTAAAAACTAGTCATTTGTCCGCCAATCGAGTTTATTTATTTGAGTTTCTTGAAATAAGAAAATTATTTTTGGCTGTGAGAATGATCACGACCCCTATTAAAATCGAAATATCGAAATAGACTTTTGACATGACAATTATGGCAACAATATCGTACTTACTGTAAACGTATGTATTTTCGCGCAGCTAAACTTTCGCGCACTTACCATAGAAAGACATGTTCGCGTAATCATATTTTCGCGCACTTGTAAACATCACATCTTTAGCTACGTGCCATTTTTTACAGTTTGGAAATCGGACAATTTTTAAGGATATTAGAGCCCAAATCATTTAATCCTATATATATTGTCAGATTGTAATGTAGGCCTACAAGGGAGGGGATGTCTGGGCATCTAATACAGGACACTCTCAAGGGCATTTTTGAGCTTATACAGCATTGTTTGAGCCATTGGTGAATGTTTTTTTATGATTGATAGAAAGTACTAATTGGGCAGTTTGTCATTGTCATGTACTGTCAGTATTACTTCTGTGACCACTACTCTGATACCCTAACCTGAACACCCCCACCCCCCTCGGAGGGGCGGATCCAGAAGGGGTGGTCTAGGGGGGCACAGCCAAGAAAATTTGGTCATGGGGGGGGGGGGGGGCACAGGCCGGGTCCTGTACCACATTTCCTTTGGTTAAGAGTCATACCTAGGGCGCCTTTTCCGGGGGTCTAGGGGGGGCACGTGCCCCCCAGGCCACCCCCTGGATCCGCTCCCCACACGCATTTCCCTTTATTCTTAAATGCTCAATGTACATGAATATCCAAACTCCACATTCTAGTTGTTAATTACAAAATGATAGGAAATAACTCGGGTATAGATCTACATGTATTCATGCTTCACCGACGCAGATCCCTGATTATTGAGGCATCCATTAGCATTATAGATATGCATAGCAATATGTAGTGCTATATATCATTAGAAAGCTAATTTTCAGGGCATAATTTTCGCGCACATTATAATTTAGCGCGAAAATATGTACTGAGCGAAAATTAATACGTTTACAGTATATCAATGCAATATAAATTTATCAATATGAACTTAATTAGGTTAATTACATTACTGGCAGTCGTGCATAATGTATTAAAACAATATGCCATTTGTCGTCATGAATGCATCAAGGTTTCCAGTAGTCCCCCCCCCTCCCCCCCCCCCCGCCCCTCCCCCCCGCCACTCCTTCCCCAAACCTGTGAAAACAATAGGCCGCCCTGCGGGCCTGCACGCGCCCTTCAGTTAGGTAACATTGACCTACATACACACACTCAGCCGTTATAGCGCGCAGTTTGAATGGGGCAGAGGAGGGAGGTGGACGTGTTACTGCTGTTGGCCTATACTATAGCCTAGTATAGGCTATACCAGGGCCTCGAAGCAGGGGATGGGAAACACGCTCTGTGAAGGCTGTGTGCTCTATACTTCACTGCCGCGGCTGGGGGGGGGGAGGTGGGGGGGGGGGCAGGCAGTGAGGTGTGACCAGTGAGCAGAAGCTCAACACCCCTGTACCCGGCCTTAGAGTCTCTGTACCCGGCCTTTAATAGTGTCTCTGTACCCGGCCCTATGTGCAGGACTATGAGCATGAAGTTCCCTACCCCTGTACCCAACTTTTCAGCCTCTGTACCCGGCCTTTAATAGTGTCTCTGTACCCGGCCCTATGTGCAGGACTATGAGCATGAAGTTCCCTACCCCTGTACCCAACTTTTCAGCCTCTGTACCCGGCCTTAGTGTCTCTGTACCCGGCCCTATGTGCAGGATATTAAAGCATGAAGTTCCCTACCCCTGTACCCAACTTTTCAGCCTCTGTACCCGGCCTTAGTGTCTCTGTACCCGGCCCTATGTGCAGGATATTAAAGCATGAAGTTCCCTACCCCTGTACCCAACTTTTCAGCCTCTGTACCCGGCCTTAGTGTCTCTGTACCCGGCCCTATGTGCAGGACATTAAAGCATGAAGTTCCCTACCCCTGTACCCGGCCTTTGAGCCCCTGCACCCGGCCTTAGTGTCTCTGTACCCGGCCCTATGTGCAGGATATTAAAGCATGAAGTTCCCTACCTCTGTACCCATATCGCATCCCCAGATTTTGATTGAAATGGAAACTCAATTTATTCATATACAGCTAGGCTAGGGCTTTCTAATCCTATACTGCATTAGTATGTAGGATAGGTAGTTTTCTCAGAAATTATCGTCAAAGATGCATCCGTTTTCATATCTGCGGAGTCACCCCGATCGGTCGGCCCTAAGATAAGTTATCAGTACCCCATCCCCAGTTTAGAATTAAAGTCAAAACCTGAACAAAACTCAATTTATTCATATACAACTAGGCTAGGGCTTTCTAATGCTATACTGCATTAGTATGCAGGATCAGTACCCCATCCCCAGATTTTTCTCCAAGTGGAAACTTGAACAAAACTCAATTTATTCATATACAACTAGGCTAGGGCTTTCTAATGCTATACTGCATGAGAATGTAGGATAGATAGTTTTCTCAAAATTAATTGTCAAAGATGGATCCGTTTTCATATCTGTGGAGTCACTCCGACCGGGCAGCCCTAAGATATGTTATCAGTACCCCATCCCCAGATTTTTCTCCAAGTGGAAACTTGAACAAAACTCAATTTATTCATATACAACTAGGCTAGGGCTTTCTAATGCTATACTGCATGAGAATGTAGGATAGATAGTTTTCTCAAAATTAATTGTCAAAGATGGATCCGTTTTCATATCTGCGGAGTCACCCCGATCGGTCGGCCCTAAGATAAGTTATCAGTATCCCATCCCTAGATTTTGATTGAAGTGGATACTTGAACAAAACTCAATTTATTCATATACAACTAGGCTAGGGCTTTCCAATCCTATACTGCATTAGTATGTAGGATAGGTAGTTTTCTCAGAATTAATTGTCAAAGATGCATACGTTTTCATATCTGCGGAGTCATCCCGACCGGTCGGCCCTAAGATAAGTTATCAGTACCCCATCCCCAGATTGTTCTCCAAATGGAAACTTGAACAAAACTCAATTTATTCATATACAACTAGGCTAGGGCTTTCTAATGCTATACTGCATTAGAATGTAGGATAGATAGTTTTCTCAAAATTAATTGTCAAAGATGGATCCGTTTTCATATCTGCGGAGTCACCCCGATCGGTCGGCCCTAAGATAAGTTATCAGTATCCCATCCCCAGATTTTGATTGAAGTGGAAACTTGAACAAAACTCAATTTATTCATATACAACTAGGCTAGGGCTTTCTAATCCTATACTGCATTAGTATGTAGGATAGGTAGTTTTCTCAAAATTAATTGTCAAAGATGGATCAGTTTTCATATCTGCGGAGTCACCCCGATCGGTCGGCCCTAAGATAAGTTATCAGTACCCCATCCCCAGATTGTTCTCCAAATGGAAACTTGAACAAAACTCAATTTATTCATATACAACTAGGCTAGGGCTTTCTAATGCTATACTGCATTAGAATGTAGGATAGATAGTTTTCTCAAAATTAATTGTCAAAGATGGATCCGTTTTCATATCTGCGGAGTCACCCCGATCGGTCGGCCCTAAGATAAGTTATCAGTATCCCATCCCCAGATTTTGATTGAAGTGGAAACTTGAACAAAACTCAATTTATTCATATACAACTAGGCTAGGGCTTTCTAATCCTATACTGCATTAGTATGTAGGATAGGTAGTTTTCTCAAAATTAATTGTCAAAGATGGATCAGTTTTCATATCTGCGGAGTCACCCCGATCGGTCGGCCCTAAGATAAGTTATCAGTACCCCATCCCCAGATTTTTCTCCAAGTGGAAACTTGAACAAAACTCAATTTATTCATAAACAACTAGGCTAGGGCTTTCCAATCCTATACTGCATTAGTAGGTAGGATAGGTAGTTTTCTCATAATTAATTGTCAAAGATACATCCGTTTTCATATCTGCGGAGTCATCCCGACCGGTGGGCCCTAAGATAAGTTATCAGTACCCCATCCCCAGTTTAGAATTAAAGTCAAAACCTGAACAAAACTCAATTTATTCATATACAACTAGGCTAGGGCTTTCTAATGCTATACTGCATTAGTATGCAGGATAGATAGTTTTCTCAAAATTAATTGTCAAAGATGCATCCGTTTTCACATCTGCTGAGTGGTGTGTGCAGCCAACCATGACCCCTACCATGCAGCCAACCATGACCCCTACCATGCAGGCCGCCATGACACCTAATTTGCATAACACCCGCGGCAGGCATCCTGGGCCCTCTCCTCTGTGTCCTATCTCCCCCTCCATGTCTCTGGCTATACATTATACATGTGTACATCCATATTCCAGTAAGTATTTTTACACATTTGCTTATTATATACTTGATGTAATCGTGCATAATTTACCACCATACTTATATAGATGATACAGATCACTCTTTGATTGCTTTAAAATGACACATTACTAATAGTATTAGTATGAGGCATAATACATTATAATACTATACTATGCATGATTGATATAGATGGTAGTATACACGTCCTAGCATATGATCCCATGTTACATTTCTAACCTTTCTCTTTTCTTGCAGCTTATGTTGACGTATGGAGCTAGGTTTTAAAGACTAAGGATTGTTTAAACCGGCTCCAGGGCCTTATGGTTAGGCCAAAAAAAAAAAAAGGTTTGTTTCCGGTAACCCGACCGGGTCTACCAAAACAGGGCCGGGTCCCCCTCTTTTTTTCTCTTTTTCAAATTTTTCCCTACATACCAGTTTTTACGGTTTGTAAATCGGATAATTTTAAAGGATTTTAAAGGAAAAACGCTAAAAATAGGCCTAAAATGAGAAAATTAAAAAAAAAAAAATTAAAAAAAAAAAAAAAAATCTGACCGGCCGGGTCTGGGTTGTCTGACCATGTTACCGGAAACCAACCTCTTTTTTTATTTGGCCTTACACCAGCAATCTTATATATAATATTAATAATGACATACTGTGTCATTGTCAACGACGAAACCACATGTATTCAAAGTGAATAGAAGAGGGAGGGGGTACAGATTATCACTACATAGTAAGGATACACTGCTCTTATGGGGCCCTTGATGGGGGGGTCCCCATGTCACATGTCGATCTTAAGATATGCCCATGTCCCATGTCGCTAAGGAAATACCCATGTCCCTAGTGTCACTAAGGGGGGTCTTTGGGGCCGCAGTATCCTTTAATATCTCATTATATCTAAAGCAACTCGGTATATTGTGGTGCCATTGATTGTAACTTTACTATAGATCACTGTGTTGTAGTTTAGTTCCATTAAAATGCCAGGCTATGCATATACCACGGTCGTAATACCTATCCTGTAACCCATGTAAATGTCTATACTATAGGCCATAATTATTCTCTGATTATGTTATACATCATAGACATAGTCTGTCATAGTCATGTAATGGACATGTCCATTTAAGGCATTTACTCTACTTTAACACCCATTCCTTTTCATGTGAATCATGAGCGTGCTATACTTTATTATAGGTCCAGATCGTTCTCACAAGCCTGACAAGATACCACATTAAAAACTGGACAGTGCCAGTAGGGAGGAAGATATTTGAATTATAACGGTAGGCTCATGTCCATTTAAGGCATTTACTCTACTTTAACACCCATTCCTTTTCATGTGAATCATGAGCGTGCTATACTTTATTATAGGTCCAGATCGTTCTCACAAGCCTGACAAGATACCACATTAAAAACTGGACAGTGCCAGTAGGGAGGAAGATATTTGAATTATAACGGTAGGCTATATCAGGGCTGCCAAGTAGTACGCTTTTGGCATATCAATACGCTTTTTGGTCTTATTTTTGGCCCGATTTTAAAAAGCGTTCTAATCACTAATTTTCGTGATTATCAGGGAAATTTGATATTGAATTAGGGAAAATGTTAGGGAAATTCACAACAACTATGTCAGTGTAATGTATTGAACCTGCATTAAAAATACGATTTTAGTACGCTTTTGGGATAAAGGATTTACGATAATTACGATTTCCAAGCAGAATATCGCCGAAAAGTATACTATTTTTGAACTTTTCTAGGCTAGTAGCTCTGCAATATTGTATTCTTGGATCAATTCCTCAATGGAATAGACAAATTATCATGTTTTTATTAGTTCTGTATTAATGTATTAATCCTAAATCAAAAGTACGACTTTGGGATGAAGGGAGTACGCAAAATACGCTTTTTGAGCAAAAAATTACCTAAAATATATGATTTCGGCTGTTTTGAGGTTGGCAGCTCTGCTATAATATGGTAGGAAAATACATATTACCCTTTGATATCGTTTACCTGTAGTGGCTATACTTATTCAATATGATTTAGCCTAATGTGTTTATAATACAAATGTAGAGAGATATTGTTAATTACCAACGTGTGCATTGTAATATCAAATGTTAAACCTTCGTTTTGTACCAGACGTCATCCCTACCTGCCTGACGTCATCCCTACCTGCCTGGCGTCATCCCTACATGCCTGGCATCATCCCTACCTGCCTGGTGTCATCCCTACCTGCCTTGTGTCATCTCTACCTGCCTGCCGTCATCTCTACCTGCCTGCCGTCATCCCCACCTGCCTGGCATCATCTCTACCTGCCTGACGTCATCTCTACCTGCCTGACGTCATCTCTACCTGCCTGACGTCATCCCTACCTGCCTGACGTCATCCCTACCTGCCTGACGTCATCTCTACCTGCCTGACGTCATCTCTACCTGCCTGGCATCATCTCTACCTGCCTGACATCATCCCTACCTGCCTGACGTCATCCCTACCTGCCTGGCGTCATCCCTACCTGCCTGATGTCATCTCTACCTGCCTGACGTCATCCCTACCTGCCTGGCATCATCTCTACCTGCCTGGCGTCATCTCTACCTGCCTTGCGTCATCCCTGCCTGCCTGGCGTCATCCCTACATGCCTGGCATCATCCCTACCTGCCTGGTGTCATCTCTACCTGCCTGACGTCATCCCTACCTGCCTGGCATCATCTCTACCTGCCTGGCGTCATCTCTACCTGCCTTGCGTCATCCCTACCTGCCTGGCATCATCTCTACCTGCCTGACATCATCTCTACCTGCCTGACGTCATCCCTACCTGCCTGGCGTCATCCCTACCTGCCTGACGTCATCTCTACCTGCCTGACGTCATCCCTACCTGCCTGGCGTCATCCCTACCTGCCTGGCGTCATCCCTACCTGCCTGACGTCATCCCTACCTGCCTGGCATCATCTCTACATGCCTGGCGTCATCCCTACCTGCCTGGCGTCATCTCTACCTGCCTTATGTCTCTTCCTGTATGCTGTAAAGGTTAATTAATATTGGATTTGGCTGATCAAAATTCATGAAAATTTGCCAAGTTGGCTAACAGAAGAAAACACTAGAGCTAACCCAGATAGTATTGAAAACTTATTACATGTATCATAATATACTATGTCTTTCAGGTTGTCTAGACATTATACCATCAAACCATGGAGTGAAAATATCACAACATTGTGTACCTGCCAACGTCAAGGAAATTGATGAAAACGATGAACAGTAATAAAATATTCCCCTCCCGGCCCCAACCCTGAAAACATTCTAAATACTGCTATATCCAAACACTTTATATCTGCAAACACATTTTTCCAAACACTTTTAACCCTAAACACTTTCTTTCTAAACACTTTCTCATGAAACACATTATAATCTAAACACGTTTCATTCAAAACACTTAACCCTAAACACTTTCTTTCTAAACACTTTGTCGCGAAACACATTATAATCTAAACACTTTTCATTCTAAACACTTTTTCTGACCAAACACTTTTGATTCTAAACACTTTTCGAAAAGTGTTTAGGAAAAAAGTGTTTCAAAATGTGTTACAAGAAAGTGTTCATTTTGGGGTAAAAAGTGTTTAGAAACGAAACACTTTTTTTAGAGTGTACCCGCAACAAACAGGCCCAAAAAATACGTTGTAGTATCATTTCGGCATGCATCACGATGATGCATCCAAATCGGCTTGTATTTCCCAGCCTTATATCTGTCAGGAACAAATGACTTGTATCAATTATGTGCCTCTACATGGGTACCCGCATAATTGACCGGTTGCCGTGTCGATTTTTAGCAAAAGGGCCATGTCACCGTGTCGATTTTTATCCATATAGAATATACCAGGGCCTGATAAAAAGGTCTGTGTCCGTCGAATTTTAAAGGGGCCGTGTCGCCCGTGTCGATTTTTAAAGGGGCCGTGTCGCCGTGTCGCCCGTGTCGATTTTTACCCATGTAGAGGCACAATTATGATCTGTGTAATTATGATTATGATTCTTAGGGGGGGTCATTGCTGGTAGGTGACAGAAGGTGACAAGGGATCGGGGGGTCCTGAAAATTGCCCCAAAAAAGGTGACATCATTTGTGAATGTTCCCTAATACGAGGGTTTTTGAAAGTATGATACATTACTAAAGTCGAAATTTTCATATGCCATGTGCGGGTTATAGGATTTTTTTTACCATAGTCGGGGTGCGGGTTATATATGCGAGGTGCGGGTAATACACAGGAATCTATGGTAAGTGTTATACCCTGTTGGAAAGTTAAAGGCGCACTGAACCCACGACGTCATTTGCGTGCAAAACTCGGCAGGGTTAGGTCCTCAACTCAATGCGCCTTTAATTGTTATGTGAAATCTTAGTTGACATTATTTTCGCGCATTAAAGTGTATAGAGTTTAGTAGTGAGCACTTTGAGGTCCCTCCCAGTTTACCATGTTACCGGACTACCGTACATTCCTGCCTATAACCCCATATTGCAGGTTTACCAATATGCTCAAAGTCTAGGGGCCTGCACGTGGTCCGAGGATTTTGGAAAGTTTGTGCCTCCACATGGGTACCCACAATTTTGACCATGTTGCTGTGTCGATTTTTAGCAGAAGGACCGTGTCACTGTGTCAATTTTTAGGTAAATGAGAACTTAGAGAAAAATTCCTGTGCGTGGATTTTTATCCCAAATTTTCCTGTGTCTGCCGATTTTTAAAACGGCCTGAAACGGCCGTGTCGTCGTGTCGCCCGTGTCGATTTTAACCCATGTAGAGGCACAAGTTTAATACAGTACTATAATGGCATTATTCCGGCCCAATGGGCGATGTTATATGATTCTCCCACATTGGGGGATGAGGGGGGAAATACGCAGGGTGTGGATCATACGATGGAATTTATGGTAATTGTCAGCGAACTCCATCCTCTATCTGTAAGTATCATTGTGATGCACTCATGTAGACAACCAACCTGGGGGTCACAAGAAAACCGCCCCCCCCCTACACACACACACACACACACACACACAAACCCAGCCATTGGTACACTGGAATAGGTAGAGGTAATAACACCCTGGGAACAGGCGGGAGTGAGAAGTGAGTGCATGGGGGTAGGGGGGAGGTTGTGGGAGGGGAGCTTAGTGGGGTGGTGTGTGTGTGTGGGGGGGGGGGGGGGGTGCTCCTAGGGTGGTGAGAGGGGGGAGGGTATTGATGCCCCCCCCTTCAAATTCCGCTGCACCAAGGCACGATACATGGGACGATGTACATGGTGTAGTACATGTATTAAAATAGTTTATAAGAAATGGACACTCATATATACCTGTATTTGTCTGTTGTTTGGGTTGTTAACGAACTACAAACGTGTAATGATAGTGGGCACTGCGTAGTGGACTGGTTTCCACATTTAGAGGAGACACACACACAGCATATATGAGAGATTCCACCTCTCCTAAAAAGTGACAAGCCTTAACAATTTGAATATGCATATGCCGGTAATGCAATATATAGGCACTTATATTTGAACATTTTTGCTACCTATCGGTTTTGGGTCAGCTCTCCATCAAAATCGGTATTCAATCGATCTGAGGCGGTGGAGAGGTATACTTATTTCGCCATTGTAGGAGTGCAGTGGTGCAAAGCAATGAGGACATCCGTGTAGCGCAAACTGATAATGCCCCACTCATTTTAGGAATGCAACAGCGCCATCCTCCTGACGCCTTGTGCCTGGATATGTTAGGCCAAATAAAAAAAAAGGTTTGTTTCAGGTAACATTGGAAGAAACTCTAGGGTCGGTAGGTCAGATTTTTTTTTTTTTTTTTACTTCTTTTTTTTTGTACAGCACCTCTGGATACCCTAAAATCGGCCCAAAACTGTAAAAATGGAAAAAAAAATTCAAAATTTCGTAAACCTAAATTTGACCCCAAAAAAGTCTAAAAATATAAAAATTTCTTCGAAATTGCATAAAAAAACGTAGGGTCGGCCCTGTTTAGATAGGGTCGGTCGGGTGACCTAAAACAACCCTTTTTTTTTGGCCTTATGTACCTGGAGCCTTTTTTCTCTTTAGAAACGACCACTTTTCCACTTAGAAATGCTGTAGCAACGACCACGTTTGAGTGATTTTTTTATTTATTTCTTACTTTGTATTATGTCTTATATAGCTAAGCGATTTTGCTCACGAATATGATTGTATTTCTTCACTCAAGGAAATTCGTTTGGAAATATACTTTTTCCCACGATTACCAAAGAGAAACAGGCTCCTGGAGTACCATAATAATGGACTTGGACCAAAGGTTGACCTCTGTCACCTCAAAGGAAACTTAGGCCATTCACACTGACACGTAATTGATGGTCTGGGCCGGCATCCTTTGTTGCTGATGTAGATTACTCTTTAAGGATGGCATAATGCATTATTGCATCATTCCCGTGCTCATTGTAGTGCATGAATGAATGCGGCCCTGGCAAGTAACTGGCCGGTGCTGCCTTCAAGCATCAGGCCGAGCCCACAGGGTTGAAACACTCTCGAAGGGTCGGCATGATGCACCAAGCCAGTTACCGATCAGGGGTGCATCGGTGCATCATGAGGATAAATGTCATCTTTTAGCTACATGCCGTACTTAAAGGGTTAACTGTAAAGAACTGGGAATGACGCTTGCTGGGGTTGATCCGTATGTCAACCTATGATGGGGCCCTTTAAGGTTTATGGTGATTGAAAGCAGTTTACCATCTACAGTCTACTGGTCTGAGGTGTCGGCTCTCCGTGTTCAAGGCAACCTTAACCCGTTGAGGACGGCATGATGCCTTATTGCATCATGCCCTTGGTCATCATGATGCATGAATGCAGCCCTAGCGCGAGTTACTCGCCAGGGCTGCATTCAAGCATCATGCCGAACCTACGGGGTTGAGACACTCCCAAATGGTCGGCATGATGCACCAATGCAGCACAGGCGAGTCACTCGCCGGAGCTGTCATTATTTGGCGATATCCGTCCTTAAAGGGTTAAGTCCCCCATCCACCTTTGGGGGATCAGATACCTGTTACCCCGCACTAGAACGATGCCTCTTAATCACCTATACTATACTGTCAACGTAGATATTGTCGCGCTGTACATATTTTCTCAGTTTTCGCGAATTTAAAAAATCGTGAAAACATGTACAGAGCGAATATTTATCCGATATACCATAAAACCTCGCGTATCAGCCTAACTCGCGTATAAGCCGCATCCCGACTTTGGGCAGATCCTATAAGCCGCACCAGCGATCTGAATAGGGTGGCTTTAGTACTGTACTATAGGAGCAAAAACTCGCGTACAAGCCGCACCTGGACTCTGTGCCGATCCTATAAGCCGCACCAGCGATCTGATTCACGTACTAGCCGCGGCTTATACGCGAGGTTTTACGGTAGTCATACTACTACTATATTCCAAAAATTGCGATTTTAAATACTTGCGAAAATGCACTTTTTAGTAAAATCGCGAAAATTTATACATGCGAAAATATGTACGTTCACAGTAGTATCACCATGCCCTCGGTCTCGAGGTCATAAATGACTGATGGATATGAAGTGACGTATGAGAAAAATACAATGACTATCAGTAATTAGTACGTGATCAGATATGAACTCATTGTCTCTTGGAGTTATGCAAATGACCATGCATAAATATATTTTAAAAAGTATGTTAATATGATTGCCAACTTTATTGAAAAGGGCGACAAACAGTGACAGTAGAATCGTTCCGTAATACATGCATTTAGAAAAATAACACAGAGACTAGTTTTATCAAATTTCTATAGCTTGGTGACATGTGACATGGACATTGAGGATTCACGGATGACCTGCCTTTAAGACTTGATCCTTTCCACTTCAAAGGAAACTTAAACCATTCATCATGGACAAGAAAGGTGTGAGTAATTGATGGTTGCAGCCAGCATCTTCTGTTGCTGCCCCAGTTTACTACAAAGGACAGGGTATGAGATCTGGTGGGCGTTGTCCTGCATATAAACCCATATTATAAATTACCTCTATCTAGAAGCTCCCGCCAGAAGCCTGTATAGTGTTAGCTCTGGTTCATGACTATGATAAAGACCCGGTGACTCTAAGGGAGTGGTCATTTGTTAACAACCGGGGGAGGGGGTCAGTGAATTTTCGCGCGAGCTGGTCAAAAAAAGATACCCCCCCCCCCACGGGAGGGGTCGAATTCTTTTTGGTCCCCCCCTCAGGCAAGTTGAAATTGACCGCGGCCGACCGCTTTGAGCTATAGTAACACGTGGGATTTTTCGCTGAAAAGGGATGCATTTTTTTTGGTCCATGGCCATGTACCCCCCCCCCCCCCCCCCCCAGAGGAGTCCAAATATTGTTGGTCCTCCCCCCCCCCAATCCACCAACCCCTCCCTGTTCTTAAAAAATTACCACTCCCTAGGTAAAAACTGATTACGCTTCTATACCATATTTGATAAAGCTAGCTCTTAACCCCTAAAGGACAGCACGTTTCATCAAAACATGATGCACCTATAGAATGCTAGTATGTAACTTACTATTAGTACGTTAGTGCATGATGCCTTTACTTCTTTTATTGTATTAATCCTGCAGGATTGGCATGATACATGAATGTAACATTGGCAGGATACTGATCAGGGGTCTATAAATGCCTCAAAGGGTTGGTGTTGGCCAACTAGTATAACGAGACTAGCGCATTAGTCTATGGGGGCCGCCATCTTGGCTCAGAGCAATGCATTGTGGTTAGGCCCCCGACTCCAGAGCAGTGCATCATGGGATAATTTCTTATCAGCACCTTTGTTCTAGGTGTAAGGAGAGGGGATTAGCCTGATAAGGAGATGGAGTTTAGCCACCGACTACCTGAAGTACCAGGATGTGCTAGTCCCGTATACAATGCCCATGCTGATCTGAGATGTAGAAAATGTTTACTTTAAATGCACCCCCCCCCCTCTAAAACAAGGTTCTACCCAGCTAAGAAAAAAACACGTTATTTTACGTCAAAATAACGTTTTAAAACTTAAGATAACGTTATGCCATATTAAGGAGCCTTAGAGAAACGTTATATAACGTTAAATAACGTTATAAAATGTTGTATAACATTTTTTGTTTACTGGGTAGGTCCTTGGTTGGTAGTCACAAAACAGTAGATAGGAGATTGGTGCATTTCATGGCTGTCAGTGCTCTCCCTACCACACAAATGTAAACCCCTTTATTAACAAGCGATTGGTGACCTGACGAAGCACACGTACGGGGATAGGGTGGTGTGTTATACTTATAGAAGTCATATCCTGAATACACTAAAGGAAACGGTGATATGGGGAGTGATCTTTTATTTTCACAACATGAGGGTGGGTGAGATTTTCGCATCAGATCCCTTTGACGCATAGTAATGCACAGGCTTTTTTCACTCTATATTTATGTTTTGTCAGGTTTTGCGGTACTTTAGGCCACACTATATATATATATATATATATATATATATATATATATATATATATATATATATATATATATATATATATATATATATATATATATACATGAACTGGGGTATATAGTTACCGTGGCTAAGAAGACAACTCTATTTTACGTCAAAATACCTTTTTGATACACATCAGCAGACACAGGGTAGCACTGTTATATGTGTCACCCGCCACAACCGCCATATCACCCAATGGCTGAAGCCGTGTGCTGAAGCCGTAACCAGTCAAGTGTAACCAGTGTACAGCGCAGGTATAGACAGTGAGATGCGGCACACCACACCTCTCACTACACCACACCTCACACATCCACACACCCACACGGACGTGGAGACATGGAGCTTACTCCCCACTCAGCCAGCCTGGGTCATCACAGGCTGTCACAGATCCAACGCCACTTTACGAGTCTGGCCCTTTACTCTGATTTGATCCATCTCAGTCAATAATTTAAGGTAGGTTTTCTATTTTTGGCCATTTACTAGTTGAGCTGTTTTAGGACATCAGATACATGTGAATATCTGGTTCATATTGTGACTACAGCCACACTCCCTGACCCTGTCTTACCACCCATGCTACATTACACCTTGTAACTTTAGAGAGAGAGAGAGAGAGAGAGAGAGAGAGAGAGAGACAGACAGACAGACAGACAGACAGACAGACAGACAGACAGAGGGAGACAGAGAGACAGAGAGACAGAGAGGGAGAGAGAGAGGGAGAGAGAGAGAGAGAGAGAGAGAGAGAGAGAGAGAGAGAGAGAGAGAGAGAGAGAGAGAGAGAGAGAGAGAGGGAGAGAGCGGGCAGAGAGAGAAAGAGAGAAAGAGGGAGATAATTATCTATAAAGAATGGGAAAATATGGGCATGGATGGTATCAAATTAAAGCGTACGGTGTGTGAGAACATACCTTATTCACAACGTTGACCAATCCCTAACTTATTGATTACTAGTACACATGTACAAAATAAAGAACCCTCGTCATATTTTGCATTGCTTGGTGATAAAAAAAAGTGTTTTTTTTTTGGAATGGCCTTGATTTAAGTAGGTTTAAAATGGATTTAATTCTCCCCAAATAGAATATGTCCTATGATGTTCTGAAATACTACCTTAACGGACCTATCGCCGTACAGTACGTGTGCGGGCCCTGACGGTACAGCAGGTCCTCCTCTGCGGCGTCTGACGACTAAGGGAGTGGTCATTTTTTAACAACAGGGGGGGTCGGTGGATTTTCGCGTGAGCGGGTCGAAAATATTTTGGTCCCCCCCCCGTGGGAGGGGTCGAAATTTTTTTGGTCCCCCCTCAGGCAAGTTGAAATTGAGCACGGCCGACCCCTTTTAACTGTAGTGACACGCTGGCTTTTTCGCTAAAAAGGGGTGCAATTTTTTCCATTTTTTTTTGGTACCCCCCTTCAAGGGGTCCAAATTTTTTTGGTCCCCCCCCAAATCCGCCAACCCCCCCCCCCCCCCTGTTGTTAAAAAATGACCACTCCCTAACCTGACTGGAGTCTGGGTGTAGCCCACTTCTATGGTCGTTCACAGGGAGGTCTACAGCCTATCTGACGACCTATTCCATAATATGGCTATAGACTCATATCCAATGGGTCCGCCATTTAAAATTTCGCTGGGTGCGGTTATCAGCACTAATAAGACTCACACAGACTGGTACCTTGTCCCTAGGTAACCATCACTTCCAAGGACATGCTGGTACCTAGCCTATCAGCTCTTTAATAACAGTACTACACTGTCAGAAGTAACTGTAGCTGCACAGCGAATTATACTGTAGAGCTACAGTACAAAAGGAGGTATTTTTGGCTTTGAAACCAAAAAAACCTCCTTTTATACTGTAAATCTACAGTATAACTCGCTGTGCAGCTACAGTTACTTCTGACAGTGTACTTATATTCACGAATCACTGGTGTAAATTTTCGTGGCAAAAAAGATTTATTCCATACTGTAACATATAAGAATTTCGCGGATTTTTAATTTCCGTGAATATAGCGAAAATATATACCCAGCCAAATAAAGTACGACCACAGTAGTATGGCAGAAGGAGGGGTGGACAAACCATTGTAAACGGCATATATACCGTTAACTCCCGTGAATAACCTGCATCTCCTGTATAAGCCGCACCCTGATTTTGGGGAAAATCCTATAACCCGCACCCAGGGTCCGAAAATCTACTAGACTAGTCGAACTGTACTTTATATACTTCTAAAGGCCATCGTATTTTAATTCTCTGGGGGTATCACCCGAACTTAGACCCCGAGAGAGATTGTAGAGCCCGCACTGCGGGTTTGATTTAGTGTGCGGGTTATCTGGTTATCTGTGGGATTTATGGTACATACATGTACCTTAATTCCTCATTTATTCTAGTGCACATTTAACCTTATCGGGTATCTGCATGAACACATAATACCAAGACCAAAATCATAATTATAGATACTTTTGAAATAGGCATGCAGTACTCGTTAAACCCCCACCGCCCCTATTTATAGGGCTGAGTACCCGTCCCGACTCCACTCCGACTGTCGCTGCAGGGGTACCGAGATTTGCCCTTTTAAGAACTGCTACATTGATTGCTGACCCACTGTGTATTTTCGTATGCATATAGTTTTAGACCGAACCTCAATCATAATGATCCAAAAGACCCTATTATACTCTGGCTAGGTTAGGAGGTTTTAGGTGATATTTGCTTATATAAGCCGCATGCATATACATGATACATGCTTCCCCTTCTGCCGGATATGTCATTTGCAATTGTAAGATGATTCACGCCTACGAGAATCTATCCTGTCATTAAAGGCCCAGCTCCCCTATATATAGAGCTGAGTGCCTGTCCCGACTGCACTCTGACTGTTACTGGACGTGCAGTAAGATTTGCGGGTTTAAGGAGGTTTATACCATTACATGTATAACACTTACAACCAGTGGAAGGCAAGCACTGATTGCCTTAGAGTCTCGCCATGCGTTGTCTGTGAATCTAAACCTCGCCTGGCACCACCACTGTAAGGGGTGGGGGATGCTTCAAGGGCGGGAGGTCATATTTATAACATTGGCGGATCCAGGGGGGGGGGGGGGGCAACGGGCCTTGCCTCCCCCCCCCCCCCCCCAAAAAAAAAAAAAGAGGAAGAAGAGAAACAAAAGGGAAGAAGAAAAGAGAGAAAACTGTTAAAATATTGTGTCCCAAAATGCGTGAGAATGCACCATATCAAGTCTAGATCAAGAAAATATTCTTGAGTGGCATGCCCCCAAACGCCCCTAGTGTGGCTAATGCGCTTCGCTCGCGGAAAACAGACAATGACTCCAGGTTGGCCAGGTTTGGGCCCCCCCCCCCCCTCTAGACAATCCTGGATTGGCCACTGTAATTATAGGATAATAATCCCGGACCCTTGCGCCGTGCCTTGTACTGGGTGTACTGGTTGTACTGGGTGTACGCTACAGTAAATTCTCGCATATAAGCTCTCCTATAGGCCGCACCCCGAGTTAGGGCCGAATCCTAAAAGCCGCACTGGCCATCTGATAATGGGGGTTTTAATACTGTAATTTGGTAGCAAAAACTCGCGTATAAGCCGCACCCTGAGTCTGTGCCAATCATATAAGCCGCACTGGCGATCTGACCCTCGTACTAGCCGCGGCTTCTATACGAGAATTTAGGGTAATTCGGTACCAATTTAATTGGTATGTTTTTACGGCCATGTGCGGCTTATATGATTTGTCTAACTTGGGGTTGCAGCAACAGTAAGATTCGGCTTATATCAGTTATATGTGAAACACTACCGTACTAAAAAGATTATGTCTTAGATACCCTGCCAAAAAATACAACGATTCTACAGTACTTGAAATAATGTACCATTTTCACTGAAGTATCTTAGGATGGGGTTGGGCTAGTAGTGCACGTTATCATCAAGACATAAAGTGGGGGGGGGGGGAAACACTGGGAAATACGTTCTTCATGCAATCTTGAAGTGAGGTCTGGAGGAAGTGTAAAAAGCATAGTGAGGATGTATTTATAAAGATAGCGGCATTAGTATGGATCGCACTGGGAGGCGGGGTGGAGGCGCATCGGCTCTATACCTATACATGTAGAATACCATACCGTCGCAATAAGGCGCTTGGTCTTGAAAGAGCGCCGGTCTTGAATAAGCGCCAGGGGTAAGGGCTGAAATTAATGAGCGTCTGGTCTTGTATAAGCGCCTGTGCTGGCTATGAGTCCCGGTGCCAAAGACATGTCGCATGTATACTGCATACAGCTAGTGGTATAAAACAGTTATAGGCCTAGTACCAATCTGTAGGGGTATTCAGTGAAGGAGCCTATAAGGCTTCTTCACTGTATTTCGCATACACTTTGGTACACGTCCTGTAACTACCGTCAAACCTCGTGTATAAGCCTAACTCGCGTATAAGCCGCACCCCGAGTTTGGGCCGATCCTATAAGCCGCACCAGAGATCTGATTATGGTGACTTTTAGTACTGTACCATAGTAGCACGAACTCGCGTATAAGCCGCACCCTGACCCTGGGCCGATCTGACTCGCGTACTAGCCGCGGCTTATACGCGAGGTTTTACGGTACTACATGTCACAGGGTCGGATTTAGGGGGGGGGGGGGGGGGCTGACCCGGCATGCGCCCCTCTGTTTTTCTGTACATTTCAATGTATTTTTTTTTCAATAGCCCCAGTACATTGCCTATATCACGCCCCCCCCCCCCCCCCTTTCCAAAATCCTGGATCCGCCCCTGTATCATTTAATGACAGTGGTGTTAGGCAAAGCCATCGCTCTAACAAAGCATTTAGCACCTTGGTGTATCAGACCCCTGGTATGCATGCAGGTCTCTGTCAATGTGAGCAAATAAACTACTATAAAAACAATGGGACTAGCAGACTGAACAAGGCAGCAAGGTGCTAAATGGATTGTTTAATGGACTGGCTTTGAAGAACTTCTCTCTGATCTATTAATATGTTGGTGGGCATGCTATAGGGTGTCAAACCTACATATATGCACCTGGTCTTGAAAAAGCGCCTATCTTGTATAAGCGCGTGGGTAGCAGCCCCGCCAAATTGAAGAGCACCCCAGCTCCGGCCCCAGAACTTAAGCGCGACTGACACTCCCAGACACTGCAAGGGCGTACAGGGCTATCCCATAGGGCTAAATCCGCGGGGGGGGGGGGGGGCTAGCCCCCGGGAACTACCCACTACCCGCCTCCAAACTACCGCACCCACCAAATGCAGGTAGGAGTGTCATTGATATCCAATTTATTTTGATTTCGATTATCACTATTTTGGTCTCGATATTTCGATTATATCGATTTATTGCAATGCTAATCTAGTAGGTAACATCTCCTTAATAAATACTTGTTATACCTATAATCATACCTATATATATATATGGAGATGACCATCTTATAGCAGTGAACATTAGGAATCCATGATTCAGACAACGGACAATTCAGTCAGCATTGGGTCAACAAAGGGTATTGTTCTTCCTATGAATTATAAGTCCAGTTGTAGTTTGAATTTCTGCAAGATTCTTTCAGTTTTAGAAAGATTAATTCTTCTTCTATTTGGATTAAAAAGGGTGTATCGATATAACGACTTTGTCCATGCAATAATCGGAATTCTTTAAATGTCGATGTATCGATTTGGGGGGGTATCGATGACACTCCTAAATGCAGGATGTCACCGCCTCCATCTTTCTCACATAAGGGGAGGAGTAGCTGACCATCCCTACCCCCCCCCTTCCTCCTTTCCTCATGGCAGGACATCCCAGGGGTAGGACAGCTTGATAGTAAAATAAACACAGCCCCCCCCCCCCCTCAGTCAGTGTGACTACTGTTATACCATCCCTCATATTTCACCTCCCTTTGTTCTTATGGCTGTGTAAACCTTACAGTCTGGATGCTAATTACAGAATGAAAGGGTGACACATCATAAAGTATAGGCTATACCTCAGGGGCTATACTGATCCACGCCCGGTGTATCTCCGACTCCCATGCATAGCAACACAGCTCCAGTTTCCTATGCTGAGTATGGTATGGGAGCAGAGCTTCTTTTCACCTGCCACCCATTTGCGATTTCAAATTGCAAATGGGAGTGTATAGGTCAATACATATTCAAATACAAATATATTCTTATCTGGATCAAAGAGGTAATTAAATATTGAGGGCTATAGTGTTAAGTTAACACCTATATTTGACAGAGGTATCATTATGTAAAGGTACCATCATTCATTGTGCGTATAAGGCGTGTAGCTGGTTGAATTATCAAACAATGAGATAATTCCCTGGCCTTCACTGCGGAATTCTTAGTGGGCATTATGTAACAGCTAGTGCCCATTGTGATTGCTGCATCAGTGCTTATCTCGCCAGTTACCAGATCAAGCAATGGTGCCCCCTACTACGGCAGGGGCGGATCCAGAGGGGGGGTTCTGGGGGTCAGGACCCCCCCTTTTGGAAAAAAAATTAAATTTCTTTAATGACAATTTGATCCGCCACGAGTCGCGGCGCGTCACTTTTTGGTACTTTGGTGTTTGGTGGACCCCCCCCCCCCCCTTTTCAAATTCCTGGGTCCGCCCCTGTACGGAACCTGCAACCCCGGTGTGTAGGTCCCGTCAGCGTTCCAGAGGTGTAGGAAGCAAATCTTTATTGGCGGGGGTGGGGGGCGGGGAGGGCCCAAGCCAACCAACTTTAAATAGAGTTGAGGAGTGGGAATCATTTGTATTATACTATACGATCTTGGAAAATGTTGGGGGGGGGGGGGGTGGGGACTTATGCAGGCCCCCCTCCTCTGTGATTTGGAGGGGGGGTGGGGGGCTTTATACAACATTAAACAATGCTCATCTATGCTCCATTTGTGTGCCAACACGTTATACAGCGTTTACAACGTTATTTTGACGTAAAATAATGTATTTTCATTGGCTGGGGTATATAGTTATCGTTATGGATATGATGGCCTAGACTACAGATCCCACACTTTGATTATTGTTTCACTCAACTTTCAGTGATTGTTTCTGGAATTTGGTTTCCTGACAGATGATTTTACCTCACCATCTGTAATTGCATGTTAACCATAGCATGCATGTACTCTAGACCACCGGCCATCATCACATAGCCTACACACCCGGGCTACACACGCAATTAACTCCTAAATCTATGCTCATCAGAGTTAATTATGCTGTTATTGTGGTTAATAAGTGTACCTTCTAATGGACTAAAACTTGTTAAATCATCCAAATGACTGTGATTATATGCTAATGATCCCCCTATAAGCCTTATGAGTACATGGGATTTGATCGTCCTGAGCACTCAGACAAGGGACGCTTATCCATAGATGCTACCTGACCATAGCGTAATTTCCCTCCCTTAGATGAGGGAAATTCAGCATAATTAGCATATAAGTAATACATTATTGCATACACCTCTAACCCCTGGTATGTAATTACGGGTGATTTTGTCTTCCTAATTGCTTAGATGAGTTTCATGTGGCGGAAAGGTCTCAGAAAATGCTGGACAACCTGAACGTGGACGCGGGGGACGCGAGGGACAGGGGGAGGGCAGGTGACGCGGGGGACGCGGGGGGAACGCTGGGGGAACGCTGGGGACGCGGTAGTCTCTCGCTGTCAGACCCGCCCACCCGTGTCCCCACGCCGAGCAGACTACGGGCAAGAAGCATATAGGGTAGGAGGTCCCTATATAATCCTTTTGTGCCTCTGCATGGGTAAAAATCGACACGGGCGACACAGCGACACGGCCCTTTTAGGCCCTTTTAAAAATCGACGGACACAGGAAAATAAGGGGTAAAAATCGACCCACAGGGATTCTTCTCTATGTTCTTATGTACCTAAAAATCGACACAATTCCAAGGTCCTTCTGCTAAAAATCGACACAGCGACATGCTCAAAATTGTGGGTACCCATGTAGAGGCACATCCTTGCTACGGGGGCCGAGTCTAGGGACGCGGGGGACGCGGGGGACGCGGGAGGAGGTGAACAAGGCGGTCGGGAAAGCCAGTAAGGGACCGCCTCCTGGGCTTGGCTGGGCTGGGTTTGATGGGCAGGATAGTACAATGGCTGGATGAGATGTCGCGGCAGTAAGTGTGAGGTCCCTTAACCCTCTAAGGGCGGCATAATGCATAAATGCATCATTCCAGTGGTCGTCATGATGCATGCATGCAGCCCTTGCGAGTTACTCACCAGTGCCGCATTCAAGCATCATGCCGACCCTATGGGGTTGACACACTCCCATAGGGTTGGCATCATGTTTTTTTAAAAGCGATATCCGTCCTCAAAGGGCTAACCTGTACCCCCCCCCCTCCCCCTGTATATAGATCCTGATCGGCTCTATACCTGGGGTCTCTTTCCCTGCTGATTGCTGTAAGGGGGTGACTGTAAGGATGTGATCTAGTTTAGTGATGGATGTGCAGTCCCAGCCCGTCACAATGTGGCCCTGCAAGGTCACCTTCACCCACCACCCCCTGACACTAACCTGTCACCCCGCGGGGGGGGGGGGGGGGGGGGTGAGGCATGACGACAACACATTCCTGGGGGCGGGGGGGGGGGGTTGTTGGGACGGGCGTCTGTGGGGGTGATGGGATTTTGTAAGGCGTATAGCGATATCATTATTCTTTAGAAATGCCATGATGACGATCTCCTATTGTTGATCGTTTCAAGTGTATTTCTCACTAATCTTTCATAGGGGATGCTCACATAACAACTGATCTTAAAGCTAGTATGTTGATCTTCAATTTAGTAATATGTTTTATTAGATGCGCAAAAGCCAACGGGGGACCTTAGGGCAGAGGGGACGGGGTTGGGGTTGGGGAAGGGGTTCACTAGTTCCCACCTTGGATGCGGCTGCAGGTCTTAGAAGTGTTTTGGATTAATGGACACATTTTGCATTAAAAAGCATAATGTATCGTGAATTTATTGCCCTATGTGTAAACATGAAATGTCCTTCTTATCAAGAAAGTAAATGATATATATCTATAGATGCAACCTTGTGTTATCTGTGCCTTGCCTTGCCAAACCGTGAAGTGGGATTCGTAGATTTCCGAAATTTGCTGCACATATATTATATTCCGCGGTTCCGCGAAAATATTCCAGCGCAAAAATATCTACATTTACAATATAACACAGGACATAGTCTCAATCCCAACACAGCTCCTGCTCCGCATGTCATGTCTCTAACTGTTTGGATAAACGCTGGCAGAGGCTTATCATGCAGGCTGCTGTCATGCTGAATCTGTTAGATCCATACTCAGACACTATCTCCGGACCTAGATAGCAAGTAGTGTCCCGTTTACGTGCCCCTGCGCTTACCCAGGGATATGCGCTTATACATGTATGAGTTCCTTTAAAGAGAGATTGTGTGTTTCCGGGGAGTCCTAGACCTGCGCCTATTTGAGACGCCTGGATACACGATTCTCAGCTCCTAAGGGTCTGTACGTAGGCCTAGCCAGACTGGGAGAATGGTCAAGAAACAGCTGAAACGAGGATATTATGGCCCCGAGTAGAAATACATTTAGATCCTAGATGGGCAAAATTGACTCAAACTAGCTCGAACCTAAAGAATCATTGGCCGACCCCTTTTCGCTGGGTATAGGGACTTGCCCCTGTGTGCTAGGCTACGGTACATTTTTGTCAAGATCGCCCTATCAAAGTACAGGGCTGGGTGGGCAGCATAAACTCAATTCAAATCCAAATCCTGGATTTGAATTTTGTGGGGCAAATAAAGCATGCTATTTTAGGGAAGACTCACGTCAGCTATTAAGCCCAGGCCCACTAGCTGGAGGGGGGTGGTGGATTTTCGGGCACCTTTGGTGAAGGGGGGGGGGGGCACAAAATATTTCAGACTCTCTAGAGGGGGTGAAATTATGACCTGTAGTTAGGCCCCACCAATTTGGTCCTTTTTTGGAGTGGCCTCAGCCGCAGGTACTCTCGAGAGCAGAGGACACTGACAGGGGCTATATTGGGCGCAGAACTCGCCGAGTTCTAAACTGCCCCCTCCCCCTTACATTAAAAAAAAAGAAAAAAAAGGCCTACGGGGCGGGGGTTATGTGGCGTCTCCGAAGGAAGTGAGTGGGGGGGGGGTCTCAGGGACAATTACATGAATACCAAGTTAGTGGCTCCAGAGGGGTCAAAAGCGACCTGGCGACCTGGGCTGTTTGCCAGGCGACCTGGCAACCTGGTACAATAATAAAAGCGACCTTGCAACTTTTGTAGAAAAAAAGACTATATAGCATAAATAGTCTTAAAAGGCGACTTTGCGTCCTGGGGCCCTTAATTTCGGGGACTTGGAACGGAAAACTTGTGAGCAGTCAAAATATCATATCACATACAGCATCCCGGCAGCATGTAGAGGCCCCTATTAGACTTCCTTTCTGTACAAAAGCTATTCACTTCATTTAGAATAAATTACCTATTTAACCTCTTTTTCTAGAGCTCCACGTTTATAACTAATACTAGATACTAGTTTGTCAGAGGTTGGTACCTGCAGCCTGCATTCATGTATCATGCCGACCTTATGGGGTTGATACACTTTCAATGGAGGGGGTTCAGTCAGAGTAAATTCGGGGATCCACAAAGTGTGGACCCCATTACAGCGGAAACCAAAAGAATGTCACCACTTTTCAGCAAAAAAGGCATGCGCATTATCATAGCTCCAACGTGTCGGCTGCGCTCAATGTCAATTCGATGCGTGGAATTCAACAAGCTACCCCTGCCTTGTGAAAAATGATACATCCTAGAGGGGTAGTTTTCTTTTTTTTAACCCGTTATTCTACGTTAAAATAACTTGATAAAACGGTGTATAACGTTATGTCATAGTGAGGAGTGTCACGCCACAAAACCCCTTATTTTACCTTCATCCAATGTATTACGTAATATTACGTCATATCATGTCATAATTATGATTTATGATTATTAATAAGCATATTTATTATCTTTATGATACGCACAATACTTTATACATATTTTCAATCCATATGTCTATCAAAGTACAATCAGACGTCAGATACACCTATTTCTCATTTAGCCAAGACAAGCTTTCCCCCATATATAATTAATCCATATGTCACAAGCTGACCCCCATATCACCACACAAACATAACAGTTGGCACCCAGACATGAAGGTGCCGACCAGACAATCTAACCACGGATATCAATGGACTATATGCCGACCCCCGGATTAACGGTCGGCCTACAAACAATGACATAATCCGCACACCCTCACCAGTATGACACCTCGGCCCACTTGAGATGGCTAGGTGCCACCTGGAGGCGGGCGACAAAGCCCCCATGTGTGCGTGTTACCTATTATGTAATCTATTTCCAATAATGTACTGGACACCGGCTCCCCCACCTGCTGTCCAGCGCACCTCCATGTTAAAGCTATGAATATATAATTATCCAATCAAATGTCAAATCATATCATCCAATGAAAACCACTGTTACATAAATTCCGGTCACGTGGGCTCCTCCTCCACCTGCAGGGCACTTGTATTTAAGCCCTGGTCAGCTGGAGGGAAATCAGTAATTACCTAGTAACATCCATCCCTAGTGATTGTATTACGTTTTTTTTGTTTAATGAGTAGGAGTGTAAAATAACGTTTCACATGAAATATAAAATAACGTCATACACTGATCAGAACGTTCAAAAACGCTACTTTCATCACTGGGCTGGGTTCGATTCTCTGTTGATCCTGGTGAAAACCCCTTTTCACGTATATGTGATGTGTTTTCACCCAACCAGTCATATCTCGCACTTCCTAGACCAGAGATAATGAGGTCAAAAGGCTAAATATATTGATTTTCATAAATTCAAGTTTTTTGAACATTTTAATTGATTTATATCTCTCCTATAAAACCGTAAAAGGCGAAATTGAAAAAAATGGTCAAAATCTCCCAAATTTGTCAATTTGGTTACGAAAGTCACTTATCGCTATTGTAATTTTGTTCGATATTCATCGGAAAATTCTTAAATACACCCCACAAAAGAAGTTTTTGCCATAAATTTATACTATATATTTTGATATATTCAAATAGCCAGACCTGTTTACAGTGATTTGGTACCAAGCTTATTGGGTTTATACAATGCAGATTGCAACTAGCCATAAATGCACAGGGAATGTGCATTGTGTCTTTCAGCAAATGTGGAGAAAAAGCCCCTCCTTTAGGCTCGTATATCTGAGAATCAGATTTGACCTATTTTAAATTTGAAAAAAATCACTAAAAATCAAGAAATAATAGTATCTTGATGAAATTAAAAGTGAACTTAAGCTTGTGATCTGATCTACATGAATATAGCATAATCCTGAAATCCATTTTTGCGAGATATGACTGGTTAGGTGAAAACACATCACATATGCGACCCCTACAGTTGCAATAGTTGTTGAAAAAGAATTTCATAGAATGAAGTTACAGCTTATTGGTAAAAATTGGTACATGGGAATTTGTGGTATGTTTCTTTGATGTGGCAACATTTCCAATCTATAATTTGATTGTGTTGCAATAACTTATTGACACACATTGTTTTTAGCACCTGTAGTTAATCAGGATTTCTCTACACATGTATACCTTTCTACCTCTCTGGTATCCTGCATGCCTAGTTTCTTCTAGTTCTTGTCTTGATCATTATTTGTCTTTGAGATTAGTTTCTTCTCCCATACCCACCTGGCGGTATTGTTCATATAGTTTAGGTGTGTCTCGTGTTCCTTGGGGTTCTCATCAAATTGATAACTACAAGAGTTGTATTATCTTATTTCAGTGGCAGTATCCCCTGCCAGTAAGGCCCCCCAAAAAAGAGGTTTGTTTCAGGTCACCTGACCGACCATATCTAAACAGGGCCGACCCTACGTTCTTTTTATCCAATTTTGATTTTTTTAAAAACATTTTTACACTTTTTTTAAGTTTACAAAAGTTTTGAAAAAAAACTTCCCATTTTTACACTTTTCGGGTATTAGTCCAGTTGCCAGGGAGCAATTATCCTTGCAACCTTGCAATAAAACCCCCCGAAGAGGTTATGACTGATTTGGGTACAGGAAGTCATATACTTTCAGAATCTTGACGATGCCCGGCTGGCATCGTTGAGCGTTTTCCGAAATTCAAGATGGCGTCCAAGATGGCTGACAAAAATGTTTAAAGTCATAAATCAGTCAATTCTTATGTGATTTGCATGTGTAATACCTCTAAATTGGGGTTTTTGGGCATGCCTGATTGATTAAAAGAGTCAAAAAGTCATTTGAGAAGGTATCCATGGTGATAGCGTGCTTCCATAGCAACCAGTATGCCGATTCTAATACAAAATATATATTGTTTTAAGAAATTTGTCATTTCGCAACACCTACACTCATGTAATATCTCAAATTAAAGATCTCATTGAGATACATCATTTTAACATAGTTTTAGAGTTGTCACAGGTCCTAGGTAACCATGGCAACCAGAAATCACCAACAATAATGCCCAATGATTGATGCCGAAACATCATCATCCTCACTGATAACTGCAAATACATGACAGAATAACCAACATGGCCACCAGATAGTGATTCTCTGCTTGATGTCAAAATGTCACCTGAGTGGTTATCTATGGAGATGGGTGAATTCCATAGCAACCAATATGCTTATATGCAGAAAGTTTTGATTTCATGTTACGATTTTTACCAAATGTGCACTTTTTATCATAGATCTTGAAAACTCACATCTTTTAACATGTTATTAATTGATGCTGCTACTATGGTAACGAAAAATAATTTTCTGCTGTACATACTGAATCTGGGACCTGCTGGCAAGCCTCCTGACTATGAGGTGATGACAAGTCATATTAGTGGTGTCTATAAGATGCATCCTCAGAGCTCCCATAAATCTATGATGTTTACAACAGTCATTAAAGCATCTCATACCCTGCCAGTCCTCCTATAGTGCACTCATTATTAGCCAGCCCCTTTGTTATCCTGGCTGCCCCTTTGTTGGCCTGGCCAGCCCCTTTGTCGGCCTGGCCAGCTAGTGAATGATGCAGTATAGTTGTTCAATATCAGCAATACACAAACATATAAACATGCAGATGTGTATCATTACTGTGTAATAACTCCAGTCTGCTGACATACCTTATACAGATACAAAATGTATAATGCTATAACAGTTAGTAACTATTTGCTTGATGGTTAGCTTAGTAGCATACAATAATGGCTTCAGTCACTATCTCACTGAATACTACGGCCAATACTACAATCAATATGGTCATCTACAATGGTTCCCTCTTCCAGATTGTCCACCATAGCGTCATTTGGATGGGACACTAAGTAGGTGAATCAATGATCTGACATTTCCACATATCTGTGCAGTTCAATCAAGCATGATCATCAGCAAGTAACATCTCCATGAACAACATGGTCTGAGGAAGAACAGTTACAGCAAAGCATTTTGAGGATAGTTGATGGAGGAATATGAATCACATTTGGCAATGGTGTGGGGATGACACACTTCATTGCTGTATGCAAAGACCAGTCAAATAGCAGAGGGTCTTATTCTGGATGTTCTGAAGACATAGCACCCCCTCAGGTTAGCAGAATAAAGACAATGGTGTCATAAGAGATGACATGTATTCTTTGATATTACCACACAGATGTCATAGCTTGATTGGTCATGATTGCATTGGCTTGTTCATTTGTGATGCTCGATCATGTAGCTGTATTCTCCTGATCAAAGAGGAGTCTTTGAATTTCTCAGTTCTTGAGAATCAAGATCGATAGAGCCTGATTGGTTCCAATTGATCCATTGGCACTTCTGTGTCAACTGAATCTGCCTCCCTTATTTATGACCTTTTCCAGTTCACAGCCATGGCAGTAACTTGTCAATGAAACCATCAGAAAGCTTTCTCAAGCTTTCTCATGCTTGAGGTGAACATGGCTATTGATATTTTCATGTAGCTTCTTTCTGTCCTTTTTCATATTTTGCTATATGGGCCTCGATTTATTCCTTGTGTATGTTGGCAACAGTGTATCATCACTCCCTAAATCTCTTATAGTGCTTAACAGCTAGCTGCAAACAGCAGGATCAGTGCCAACTAGTTTGAGGTTATGTTAGTCAGTACAAACCACACTGCATTGGAACTGATGGGTCGCATGGTGTGCTTGCCCTGGATCAACTTTTCCTCAGTTAATTCTGGCAACAACTTCAACGTGTACATGTGGTGATTTTGGAGTAAGAGGCCTGTGGCTCACTAGGGTCAGGCCAGTAAAAGTTGGTGGGAAGGGAGGTTAGGGGGTCAGATTATGGTGGTTACCATGGATGATGAAAGACTGCAGACACAGGGTATTTGCATTGCAGACACTGACCAGAGAGACATAGTGCCTAAAAGTGTGTGGGGGTGGTAATTTGAACTACCTCTATGTCAATCATTATGGATTATTGTTGTTGATTTCCAGTTGTCATGGTCAGATTTGAATGATTGATCGATTTGTTTAATGTCCAGACGTACATCAAGTACCTCACGGGACATATCTCAAGTTAGCAAGGTAGCCTTCCACAAATAGTCAATCTATGGATGATAGAATGTATGAAATGAATGACAGCATCTATGAGGTGAGGGAGAAAACCGCTACCGGGCCACGTACCCTGCTCTTTTCAGAGGAGAGCAAGCGTTCTTTTATTTGCATGGTCCTACATACCTGGCAATCTCCCCGGCAGAGACTTCCCCTCCCCCGGTCACTTTCTATCTCTGCCAAAACCTAAGAACTCTCCTGTGGAAAGGGTCTGGAAAAGTGTACTACTTTCCTGCTCTCCTTTCCGCTTCACACACTGCTTATATCCCTACTCCAAAATAGTCCCTAGGAAAATCAACAAATTCCACCACAAAAACAAAACCAATATGTATGTAACTTTCAGAAAGTCATGTTCAGACCTTGCTACAAATATTTGAATCGAACCATAAATGGGAAATTGTTTATTTCAAGAAAGTGTGCAATGGACAGAATCTGTCCATTTGCGAAGCACGGAGTAAGGATTTGGCAGAGGTGAAGAAAGACCGGTGTCCCACGTAATATCTGCCCCGGGAGATTGCAAACCTGGACATGTACTTTAGTAGGCAGGGCCAGACAAACCATAGCCTTTGACGTGGTTCTCTGAGGAAAGATCACAAGAAAGACCACCAGCAAGTTATTCTACTCCTTCATGGCCCTATCATGGAGGTCCCCACTAACACAGGGGGAAGTTGTCATGGTTACCCAGTACCCATGACAACTGTGGAACAATATTAAAATCATGCATCTCAGTGAGACCTTTACTTTGAGATATCACATGACCATATCATGTTAAGAAAAGACAATTTCCTCAATACAAAATATATTGTGAGCTAAAATCATGTTTTGAGTTAAAATGTTGGTTGCTATGGAAATGATGCGTCCCCATGGTACCCACTCAAATGACTTTTTGACATTGAGGACAGAGTATATTGTGGCCATGTTGGTTGTTCTGTCATGCATTCACAGTTATCAGTAAGGATGATGATGTTTCGGCATCAATCATTAGGCATTATTGTTGGTGATTTCTGGTTGCCATGGTTACCTAGGACCTGTGACAACTCTAAAACTATGTTAAAATGATGTATCTCAATGAGACCTTTAATTTGAGATATTACATGAGTGTAGGTGTTGAGAAATGACAAATTTCTTAAAACAATATATATTTTGTATTAGAATCGGCATGCTGGTTGCTATGGAAACACGCTATCACCATGGATACCTTCTCAAATGACTTTTTGACTCTTTCAATCAATCAGGCATGCCCAAAAACACCAATTTAGAGGTATTACACATGCAAAACACATAAGAATTGACTGATTTATGACTTTAAACATTTTTGTCAGCCATCTTGGACGCCATCTTGAATTTCGGAAAACGCTCAACGATGCCAGCCGGGCATCGTCAAGATTCTGAAAGTATATGACTTCCTGTACCCAAATCAGTCATAACCTCTTCGGGGGGTTTTTCTGCAAGGTTTTCAAGCTGGCAACTGGACTATATAGATTTTTAAGTATGTAAACGGTCTATACGAAAACCTGCCGGCCACTGGCTACAGCCGGCAAAAAGTCTGCCGGTCCGGCTACTCCAGGCCCAAATGGCTGGCTGTATTCTAGAGATTATTGCCTGTATACCATTTTTTACGGCTTGTAAATCGGACCATTATTAAGGTTTCTACAGCATAAAACAGAAAGTGTGAATATTTTCTGTAATGTTCTTCAATGATTTGCCTATTAGAACAAAATCTGCAGGACCGAATGCCCTGCATGGTAAAAGAGTTTTCGTATAGACTGTGTAAAAAAAAAGAGTAAGGTCCGACCTACCCTAGAGTTTCTTCCCATGTGACCTGAAACAAACCTTTTTTTAAATTTGGCCTAGCCCCTCGCAGTATCCTGCTGACCACTTGTTCGCATGATACTTAATGACAATCTTCCTTTTCCCTCAGGTAACTATGGACGACTTGGTTAAGATTGGTGACTGAGAGGCGGATAGTAGAGCTTGATGAGCCGACAACATGCAACGATCGCATCAGATATTCTCAAAGGATGTTACTACAGAGCAACTTTAATATTTCAGGTAAACCATCTTCTTTTTTCATAGGAGTCTAAGCGTTTTATTTGCTATCAAAAACTGATTTTTGATATGAATCAGTAAATATTGAAATGAAATTGAAATATAGTTGCGCTATATTTATTGGAAATATGGAGCATGTAGATGATATAGTTTTCTTGCATTGAAATATACTATTTGTTACACAGGTGATTGCTCAGTGGCACTGTGTTTTTGTACAGCGCCGAGATCTCGGTACCCATTAGCTCGGGCTCCACTAGGGCAACACTGCTACCTGCAAAACACAGCGTTATTTTAGGTTCATTGTTGTAGCATGTTTGGCCTCATTTCGCGGCAGTGTCGCCTTAAATATTGTCAGGATTAGGGCGACACTCGGGACGACACTGCCGCGAAATGAGGTGAAATGTAGCGATCTTTTCTGGAACAAAGGAATAAAAGAATGCCATGTTTCGCAGTGATCAGTGACGCCCTACACTGAAAAAGTAAACTTGTCTCCAGACTCGTCGAAGTGACTGTCATAAAATAAACGAGTCAAAAGTTGTCTAACGTATCAGGTAACCATCCCACAAATAGAATCTGGAGCTGGCAAATGTCGGGTTTTGGGCTGGCACATACCAAGTGGGTCTCCAGCTAGAAGACCCACTTCCTTGTCACTTAGACAAGTTTTTGATTTTATGACCGTCACTTTGAAGAGTCTGGAGACAAGTTTATTTTTTGAGTGTAGTGGAGTCCGGCCTCTCCAGCGACACTTGGACTCAGCTCTGCGTATTAGGACGCTGGGGGTTGGTGCATCAACCGGCATTTGGCAACTATAATGTATGTTTCTTACAGGAGTTATGTCCCTTGGCAGCTTTGCGCCTGTAGTACCTGTCACATATTGGTGGTTTCAACCTAAATATCCTCATTGCTGACAATGTAGAACCTTTGGAAAATGGGAACTGGTTGAGTTTCAAAGTATTGGTATACTTCAATCTTCAATCGACTGTGTCATGAAAAATGTCAGTGGAATGGAATGGAACTGGTGCTGTGTTTGGGATGTGTCATCATTTTGTTGAGGTGAATCCGGCATGATCTGCAAAAAGGGACCTTAGTGTAGGGTGCACTAAGGTTCCATTTCCCAGACCATGTGACAATTCTATTATCTAATGATCTATATTGTTACTACTAGTGGATATAGACAAAGCGTATGCTCGCATATCGTTAGGCCAAAAAAAGGTATGTTTCAGGTAACTCGGTAGGTCGGATTGTTTTAAAAACCTTTTTTTTTAAACATGCAAGTACTAGCCAGCCTTTCCGAAGACCCTACAATTGACGAAAATACGGACATTTCTTCAAAATTGCAATAATAATGTAGGGTCGGCCCTGGTTTGATAGGGTCGGTCGGGTAACCTGAAACAAACCTTTTTTTGGCCTTAGTACAGCCATAACTTACTGATGCGAGCCTCCCAAACGTGAGTGTTTTTCTGTCATGGGGCTGCCAAAATGTATTGTTGTGGAGTGTTTAATTGGGCCTTCCAAACGCCAGTACCTTTTGTCATCCAACCCTCAGAATATACTGATGTGGAGAGATCTTTGCATATCATTTACAACTTTTAACACTGAATATTTGCACGCATTGTTTTTATGTAAAGGAAAATGTAGAGTACACTATATAGATCTATGCATTTGCAAATATATGTGACACAATCTGCGAAAAAGGCCCTTGCGTGTAAGGTACACTGAGGTCCGTTTTCCCTGTACATATCACATATTTAATGGCACATGGTAACACATAGGGAATACAAAACGTTGGCCTATCCACCAATAGACTTTGGGTTAGCATATTTACTATCCCAGTGGGCACAGAACATTGACTCAACATTGAAAACTGGTTGACAATGCTGATTCAATGTTGATTCAATGTTGAGTCAACGTTAAACGGAATTTTGTGCCCACTGGGATAGAGCGTTGATGGAGAAAAATCTATTTGTTCAAAAGAATGAAAATTTGTACAAAATTATGAACCCATATAGCGGGAGACCACATTCATGTTCAGACTAGATGACATAGTGACACATTATACCAGCATCATTCTTTATTTAAGATCAGACAGATCAAGGTGATCAGAACAGGATCTTCGCTCTTTTTAGAAAATTATTTTCTATAGAGAGCGAAGATCCTTGTTTGTCAAATACTTTTTTACTTCTGATTCTCCTTGATTGTCCTGAGATGAGCTCAGATCTCGGCACCACACCCTACTTTAGGGAGTGATCATTTATTATCAAGGGCGAGGGGGTGGGAAACAAATTTGGACCACTTAACCAGGGGGAGGGTGAAAAAAATCAGACCCCTCTTGGTGGGGTAAAAAGTATTTAACCTGTTTTGAGTCAAAAAGCCAGCGCATAACTATGCCTCAAAGGGACCGTGTGCACGCCGATTTTCGACCTGTAAGGGGGGGGGGGGGGTTAAACATTTCGACCCCTTGACAAGGGGGGAGGGGTGTAAAAAATGTTCCCCCTACATCGCATTGTACCCTATCATGTTACATCAGGTAATATCCCAACTCCCATCTGGCCAGATTTTGGGGCAATTTCACGTCACATGGACAAACATGGTTATACAGGCGATGATATCAAGCCGCAAGGAGACATATGGGACCACATAATGCCACATGGAAATACCCAGGACCATATTGCGCTACATGGAGAAACATTCAACCATATCACGCCACGCGGAGATTCATAAGACCATATAACGCAACTGGGTTAATATTACCACTTCACACCATATGGAGACCCACAGGACCATATCAAACTACAGGGATATACATTGGACCATATTGACCATATTATGGAGATACGTACAAACATATCCAGCCACAGAGATACATACATGCATGCAAACATATCACCCCTACAGTGGCCCAGGAGGGACAGCATTGAAAATGAAAACTTTAAAAAAAGCTTGAATGGAATTGGAAACTCAACTTATTACATTCTCTGACATCTGTCAACTGTCAATTCAGGTAGACTGGTGTGACAACCGGTGCGACAGCCGGTGCGACAACCGGTGCGACAACCGGTGCGACAACCGGTGCGACAACCGGTGCGACAACCAGTGCGACAACCGGTGCGACAACCGGTGCGACAACCGGTGCGACAACCGGTGCGACAACCGGTGCGACAACCGGTGCGACAACCGGTGCGACAACCGGTGCGACAACCGGTGCGACAACCGGTGCGACAACCGGTGCGACAACCGGTGCGACAACCGGTGCGACAACCGGTGCGACAACCAGTGCGACAACCGGTGCGACAACCGGTGTGACAACCGGTGCGACAACCGGTGCGACAACCGGTGCGACAACCGGTGCGACAACCGGTGCGACAACCGGTGCGACAACCAGTGCGACAACTGGTGCGACAACCGGTGTGACAACCGGTGCGACAACCGGTGCGACAACCGGTGCGACAACCGGTGCAACAAACGCTGCGACAACCGGTGCAACAAACGCTGCAACAAACACTGCAACAACCGGTGCAACAAACTGTGCGACAAGCAGTGCGACAAACAGTGGGACAAACAGTGGGAAAACAGCTCTGAGGTATATCTCTGAGGTATATCTCTGAGGTATATCTCTGAGGTATATCTCTGAGATATATCTCTGAGATATATCTCTGAGGGATATCTCTGAGGGATTCCATGTCAATGCTGAAAAGTACCTGTTACAATTCACAGTCAACTGGTGGTGATAAGAACTGAAGTTGGACTTCTCATTTCTCATTGCACTTTTAACTTTGATATTTGCCTTGCTTTTGATTTCATGTCTGTGTTAAAGGATATCAGTGAAAAAGTTGGGCACTTAAGTAAATAGATGTACTTGAGTTACACTTTCAACTGGTGCGACAACCGGTGCGACAACCAGTGCGACAGCCAAGTTAAAGTTCATTTTCAGATTCACTTTCATAAGAAATGTTGATCCTCCTGGGCCACTCTACATACCATATCGAGATACATGAAACAATATCACGCCAAATGGAGATAGTTGGCACAATATCCGTCCATATGGAAATACATAGGACCATCTCATGCCTCATGGAAATACCATATCACATTACATGGAGATACCTGAGACCATAATACCCAACATGGATATACATGGGAACATATCACACCACATGGAGAAAGGTAGGACTGTATCAAGAGTTTAGATGCAAAACGACATAGATCCCTCCTAGTATTGAACCATATATAATGTATTTCTGTAAAGGCCCAATGGGGTCAACTAGAACATTTTCGCAACAGAGTGTAACCTTGGCAGTTGCTTATGACATAAAACTAATCTCGAGAATGCCCTTTGTCAAAAATTACGTTCATGTTGTTCTTCATCTAAACTCTTCATATCACATAACCACACTACATGGAGATACGTATGACTATGATTATCGCACCACATGGATATACATAACACCATATATTAACACATTTATCAAGGTAGGTCCATATCAAGAGTTTGGATGCGAAACATCATAAATCCATTGCAGAACTGTAGGACATGATGTTTTCTTTATATAAGGGCGCCTTGGCATCAGTTATATCATTTTGACAACCGAGTGTATACTTGATGCTTTCTTATGACATGAAAAGTAGCTAAACTTGGGAAAACATATTAAGGACTAAAGCGAACTACCTCTGAAGCAGATTTTTGACAGATTTCTGCCTGTTTTTCAAAAATGGTTTTGATGTTGTTTAGAATCAAAGTTCTTCATATCACGCAATACAGAGATACATGAAAAGTATTTGGCACCATATTACACCACAAGGAGATACATTTCCCTGTAATCATGACATCATGAGATATTTCTAAAGGCAATATGGAGATTACATGGAGAAAGCGGGCACCATATAATGCAAAATGGAGATACATTAGCCGGTAATTACGATACTTGGAGATATTTCTAAAGGGGTTACATCACCACACTTTGATTATGCCACATGGAGACACATAGGACCATACCACATCACATGGAGATATATGACACCAAACTATCCAACAAGGAGTTATATTACACCATATCACATTGCATCGAACAAGGAAGGTGAAAATCAAGGGTTTGGATGCAAAACTGACATGAATTCATCCAAGAATCGAAGGATATTAATTTTTTTAAAGATGCCCTGAGGTCAATTATTATATTTTGAAAACAAAGTGTATCCCTGACAGTCACTAATGACATGAAAAATAGCTAAACTTGGGAAAATATTTCAAGGGCCACATCTGGTTATCTGTTTACAAGATTCTGACAGATTTCTGTCTATTTTCGAAAATTGGCATGAATATCGTTTTGCATCGAAACTCTTGATATCACATGATAAGGATATATATGGGACCATATCACGCCATGTGGGTATAGTTGGCACATTATTACACCACAAGAAGATATATGCAACCATATACCCCCACATGGGGGTACGTAACACTACATTATCCAACATGAGACTAAAGCATATCGCATCGAACAAGGTAGGTCAATATTAAGAGTTTGGATGCAAAATGATATAAATCCATTCTGGAACCAAAGGTTTATAACATGTTTATTTTGTAAAGACACACTGAGGTCAATAATGATATTTTGACAACAGAGTTGATCTTTGGCAGTCCCAAAGTTTAACTCTGGAACCTTTTCAAGGCTAACATCTAAGCATCTCTGAATAAGAATTTAACAGATTTTTGTCTCTTTTTTAAAATGGCATTAATATAGTTTTGCGTCAAAACTCTTGATATCACATAAAATGGAGATACATTGGACCATATCACGCCATATGGATATAGTTGGCACCCTATTATACCTTATACAACAAGGACATATATGGAACCATATTATAGCACGTGGAGATATATGGAAGCATTTTATGCACATTGTATATTGCATTGAACAAGGTAGGTCAATATTAAGAGTTTGGATGCAAAATGATATGAATCCATTCTAGAACCAAAGCGTTATAACGTTTTTTTTGTAAAGACACACTGAGGTCGATAATGATATTTTGACAACAGAGTCGATCTTTGGCAGTCGCAAAGTTTTACTCTGGAAAACATTTCAAGGCTAACATCTAAGCATCTCTGAATCAGAATTTAACAGATTTTTGTCTCTTTTTAAAAAATGGCATTAATATAGTTTTGCATCAAAACTCTTGATATCACACAAAATGGAGATACATGGGACCAAATCACGCCATATGGATATAGTTGGCACCCTATTATACCTTATACCACAAGGACATATGTGACCCAACAAGCAAAAAGACCCATCCGCGGGGGATTTTTAGTACTGGCTTTGGCCACCAGGGGGCACCAGAAGGGCTAGAGAGTGCATAATTCAAGTAAAAATGCTCTAAGCTAATTTTTCGTGTAGAATACAATAGACTTATTATAATTGTTCTATCTTTACTGAAAACATTCCATATTTGGAATGCAAAAAGAACGTTTTCTATGGAAAAATAGCATATAAGACATTTTTTGGTTGCCATGGAAACCATTCCATTACACAAAATGGGAGATAATTGTCCCAGTTTCTTAAGTATCACATCAGTTACTCAAAACTGAAAACAGACTGTCAAAATTCCTTCTAGAACCAAATTTAGACTAAAAAAATACCATTTAATTGGGTTATTTATCAACAAAACTGATTTTTCATAATTATTGCTATTTATTATGGGATGCAATGCTTTTAGAGCTTATCTACTGTTTTCAGTTATTGATATGTACCAATCTTTGAAAATCAATTCCCACAAAACTACCAGGAATTTTTTAGCTCATGATATCTCATTTTAAAGGGTATGACACAAACTTTAAATACTAATTCCTCCCCGGATGGGTCTTTTCCCTAGCCTGGTCACATATATGCAACCATAATTATTACACCATACGGAGATACATTTCCCTGGAAGCACTCTTGATATCACATAATATGGAGATATATAGGACCATATTACGCCATATGGATATAGTTGGCACATTATTACACCACAAGGAGATATATGCAACCATAAACCCCCACATGGGGATACGTAACACTACATTATCCAACATGAGACTAAATCATATCGCATCGAACAAGGTAGGTCAATATTATGAGTTTGGATGCAAAATGATATAAATCCATTCTAGAACCAAAGCGTTATAATGTTTTTTTTTGTAAAGACACACGGAGGTCGATAATGATATTTCGACAACAGAGTCGATCTTTGGCAGTCCCAAATTTTAACTCTGGAAAACATTTCGAGGCTAACATCTAAGGATCTCTGAATCAGAATTTAACAGATTTTTGTCTCTTTTTAAAAAATGGCATTAATATAGTTTTGCATCAAAACTCTTGATATCACACAAAATGGAGATACATTGGACCATATATCACGCCAAATGGATATAGTTGGCACCCTATTATACCTTATACCACAAGGACATATATGGAACCATACTACACCACAAGGAGATACATTTCCCTGGAAGCACTCTTGATATCACATAATATGGAGATATATGGGACCATATCACGCCATATGGATATAGTTAGCACCCTATTATACCTTATACCACAAGGACATATATGGAACCATATTATAGCGCCTGGAGATATATGGAAGCATTTTATGCACATTGTATATTGCATCGAACAAGGTAGGTCAATATTAAGAGTTTGGATGCAAAATGATATAAATCCATTCTAGAACCAAAGCGTTATAAAGTTTTTTTTTGTAAAGACACACTGAGGTCGATAATGATATTTCGACAACAGAGTCGATCTTTGGCAGTCCCAAAGTTTAACTCTTGAATATATTTCAAGGCTAACATCTAAGCATCTCTGAATCAGAATTTAATAGATTTTTGTCTCTTTTTAAAAAATGGCATTAATATAGTTTTGCATCAAAACTTTTGATATCACACAAAATTGAGATACATTGGACCATATCACGCCAAATGGATATAGTTGGCACCCTATTATACCTTATACCACAAGGACATATATGCAACCATAATTATAACACCACAAGGAGATACATTTCCCTGGAAGCACTCTTGATATCACATAATATGGAGATATATGGGACCATATCACGCCATATGGATATAGTTGGCACATTATTACACCACAAGGAGATATATGCAACCATATACCCCCACATGGGGATACGTAACACTACATTATCCAACATGAGACTAAATCATATTGCATCGAACAAGGTAGGTCAATATTAAGAGTTTGGATGCAAAATGATATAAATCCATTCGGGAACCAAAGCGTTATAACGTGTTTTTTTGTAAAGACACACTGAGGTCAATAATGATATTTTGACAACAGAGTCATTCTTTTGCAGTCGCAAAGTTTAACTCTGGAAAACATTTCAAGGCTAACATCTAAGCATCTCTGAATCAGAATTTAACAGATTTTTGTCTCTTTTTAAAAAATGGCATTAATATAGTTTTGCATCAAAACTCTTGATATCACACAAAATGGAGATACATTGGACCATATCACGCCATATGGATATAGTTGGCACCCTATTATACCTTATACCACAAGGACATATATGGAACCATATTAGAGCACAAGGAGATACATTTCCCTGGAAGCACTCTTGATATCACATAATATGGAGATATATTGGACCATATCACGCCATATGGATATAGTTGGCACCCTATTATACCTTATACCACAAATACATTATATGCAACCATAATTATTACATCACAAGGAGATACATTTCCCTGGAAGCACTCTTGATATCACATAATGTGGAGATACATTAGACCATATCACGCCATATGGATATAGTTGGCACCCTATTATACCTTATACCACCTGGACATATATGGAACCATATTATAGCACCTGGAGATATATGGAAGCATTTTATGCACATTGTATATTGCATCGAACAAGGTAGGTCAATATTAAGAGTTTGGATGCAAAATGATATAAATCCATTATAGAACCGAACCGTTATAACGTGTTTTTTTTGTAAAGACACACGGAGGTCGATAATGATATTTTGACAACAGAGTCGATCTTTGGCAGTCCCAAAGTTTAACTCTGGAAAACATTTCAAGGCTAACATCTAAGCATCTCTGAATCAGAATTTAACAGATTTTTGTCTCTTTTAAAAAAATGGCATTAATATAGTTTTGCATCAAAACTCTTGATATCACACAAAATGGAGATACATTGGACCATATCGCGCCATATGGATACAGTTGGCACCCTATTATACCTTATACCACAAGGACATATATGGAACCATATTATAGCACGTGGAGATATATGGAAGCATTTTTTGCACATTGTTTATCACATCAAACATGGTAGGTCAATATTAAGAGTTTGGACGCAAAATTATATCAATCCATTCTAGAACCAAAGCGTTATAACGTTTTCTTTTCGTAAAGACACACTGAGGTCGATAATGATATTTTGACAACAGAGTCGATCTTTGGCAGTCCCAAAGTTTAACTCTGGAAAACATTTCAAGGCTAAAATCTAAGCATCTCTGAATCAGAATTTAACAGATTTTTGTCTCTTTTTAAAAAATGGCATTAATATAGTTTTGCATCAAAACTCTTGATATCACACAAAATGGAGATACATTGGACCACATCACGCCATATGGATATAGTTGGCACCCTATTATACCTTATACCACAACGACATATATGGAACCATATTATAGCAAGTGGAGATATATGGAAGCATTTTATGCACATTGTATATTGGATAGAGCAAGGTAGGTCAATATTAAGAGTTTGGATGCAAAATGATATATATCCATTCTAGAACCAAAGAGTTATAACGTTTTCTTTTCGTAAAGACACACTGAGGTCGATAATGATATTTTGACAACAGAGTCGATCTCTGGCAGTCCCAAAGTTTAACTCTGGAAAACATTTCAAGGCTATCATCTAAGCATCTCTGAATCAGAATTTAACAGATTTTTGTCTCTTTTTAAAAAATGGCATTAATATAGTTTTGCATCAAAACTCTTGATATCACACAAAATGGAGATACATTGGACCATATCACGCCATATGGATATAGTTGGCACCCTATTATACCTTATACCACAAGGACATATATGCAACCATATTATAGCACCTGGAGATATATGGAAGCATTTTATGCACATTGTATATTGCATCGAACAAGGTAGGTCAATATTAAGAGTTTGGATGCAAAATGATTTAAATCCATTATAGAACCAAAGCGTTATAACGTGTTTTTTTGTAAAGACACACGGAGGTCGATAAAGATATTTTGACAACAGAGTCGATCTTTGGCAGTCCCAAAGTTTAACTCTGGAAAACATTTCAAGGCTAACAATTAGTCATCTCTGAATCAGAATTTAACAGATTTTTGTCTCTTTTAAAAAATGGCATTAATATAGTTTTGCATCAAAACTCTTGATATCACACAAAATGGAGATACATTGGACCATATCACGCCATATGGATATAGTCGGCACCCTATTATACCTAATACCACAAGGACATATATGGAACCATATTACGCTACAAGGAGATACATTTCCATGGAAGCACTCTTGATATCACATTATATGGAGATATATGGGACCATATCACGCCATATGGCTATAGTTGGCACCCTATTATACCTTATACCACAAGGACATATATGCAACCATATTACGCTACAAGGAGATACATTTCCATGGAAGCACTCTTGATATCACATAATATGGAGATATATGGGACCATATCACGCCATATGGCTATAGTTGGCACCCTATTATACCTTATACCACAAGGACATATATGCAACCATAATTATTACACCACAAGGAGATACATTTCCCTGGAAGCACTCTTGATATCACATAATGTGGAGATACATTGGACCATATCACGCCATATGGATATAGTTTGCACCCTATTATACCTTATACCACCTGGATATATATGGAACCATATTATAGCACATGGAGATATATGGAAGCATTTTATGCACATTGTATATTGCATCGAACAAGGTAGGTCAATATTAAGAGTTTGGATGCAAAATGATATAAATCCATTATAGAACCAAAGCGTTATAACGTGTTTTTTTTGTAAAGAAACACGGAGGTCGATAATGATATTTTGACAACAGAGTCGATCTTTGGCAGTCCCAAAGTTTAACTCTGGAAAACATTTCAAGGCTTACATCTAAGCATCTCTGAATCAGAATTTAACAGATTTTTGTCTCTTTTTAAAAAATGGCATTAATATAGTTTTGCATCAAAACTCTTGATATCACACAAAATGGAGATACATTGGACCATATCACGCCATATGGATATAGTTGGCACCCTATTATACCTTATACCACAAGGACATTATATGCAACCATAAATATTACACCACAAGGAGATACATTTCCCTGGAAGCACTCTTGATATCACATAATGTGGAGATACATTAGACCATATCACGCCATATGGATATAGTTGGCACCCTATTATACCTTATACCACCTGGACATATATGGAACCATATTATAGCACCTGGAGATATATGGAAGCATTTTTTGCACATTGTATATTGCATCGAACAAGGTAGGTCAATATTAAGAGTTTGGATGCATAATGATATAAATCCATTATAGAACCAAAGCGTTATAACGTGGTTTTTTTGTAAAGACACAAAGAGGTCGATAATGATATTTTGACAACAGAGTCGATCTTTGGCAGTCCCAAAGTTTAACTCTGGAAAACATTTCAAGGCTAACATCTAAGCATCTCTGAATCAGAATTTAACAGATTTTTGTCTCTTTTTAAAAAATGGCATTAATATAGTTTTGCATCAAAACTCTTGATATCACACAAAATGGAGATACATTGGACCATATCACGCCATATGGCTATAGTTGGAACCCTATTATACCTTATATCACAAGGACATTATATGCAACCATAATTATTACACCACAAGGAGATACATTTCCCTGTAAGCACTCTTGATATCACATAATATGGAGATATATTGGACCATATCACGCCATATGGATATAGTTGGCACATTATTACACCACAAGGAGATATATGCAACCATATACCCCCACATGGGGATACGTAACACTACATTATCCAACATGAGACTAAATCATATTGCATCGAACAAGGTAGGTCAATATTAAGAGTTTGGATGCAAAATGATTTAAATCCATTCTAGAACCAAAGCGTTATAACGTGTTTTTTTGTAAAGACACACGGAGGTCGATAATGATATTTTGACAAAAGAGTCGATCTTTGGCAGTCCCAAAGTTTAACTCTGGAAAACATTTCAAGGCTAACATCTAAGCATCTCTGAATCAGAATTTAACAGATTTTTGTCTCTTTTTAAAAAATGGCATTAATAATAGTTTTGCATCAAAACTCTTGATATCACACAAAACGGAGATAGGCCTACATTGGACCATATCACGCCATATGGATATAGTCGGCACCCTATTATACCTTATACCACAAGGACACATATGGAACCATATTACGCTACAAGGAGATACATATCCATGGAAGCACTCTTGATATCACATAATATGGAGATACATTAGACCATATCACGCCATATGGATATAATTTGCACCCTGTTATACCTTATACCACCTGGACATATATGGAACCATATTATAGCACATGGAGATATATGGAAGCATTTTATGCACATTGTATATTGCATCGAACAAGGTAGGTCAATATTAAAAGAGTTTGAATGCAAAATGATATAAATCCATTATAGAACCAAAGCGTTATAACGTGTTTTTTTTGTAAAGAAACACGGAGGTCGATAATGATATTTTGACAACAGAGTCGATCTTTGGCAGTCCCAAAGTTTAACTCTGGAAAACATTTCAAGGCTAACATCTAAGCATCTCTGAATCAGAATTTAACAGATTTTTGTCTCTTTTTAAAAAATGGCATTAATATCGTTTTGCATCAAAACTCTTGATATCACACAAAATGGAGATACATTGGACCATATCACGCCATATGGATATAGTTGGCACCCTATTATACCTTATACCACAAGGACATATATGCAACCATAATTATTACACCACAAGGAGATACATTTCCATGGAAGCACTCTTGATATCATATTATATGGAGATATATGGGACCATATCACGCCATATTGCTATAGTTGGCACCCTATTATACCTTATACCACAAGGACATTATATGCAACCATAATTATTACACCACAAGGAGATACATTTCCCTGGAAGCACTCTTGATATCACATAATATGGAGATACATTAGACTATATCACGCCATATGGATATAGTTGGCACCCTATTATACCTTATACCACCTGGACATATATGAAACCATATTATAGCATGTGGAGATATATGGAAGCATTTTATGCACATTGTATATTGCATTGAACAAGGTAGGTCAATATTAAGAGTTTGGATGCAAAATGATATAAATCCATTATAGAACCAAAGCGTTATAACGTTTTTTTTTGTAAAGAAACACGGAGGTCGATAATGATATTTTGACAACAGAGTCGATCTTTGGCAGTCCCAAAGTTTAACTCTGGAAAACATTTCAAGGCTAACATCTAGGCATTTCTGAATCAAAATTTAACAGATTTTTGTTTCTTTTAAAAAAATGGCATTAATATAGTTTTGCATCAAAACTCTTGATATCACACAAAATGGAGATACATTGGACCATATCACGCCATATGGATATAGTTGGCACCCTATTATACCTTATACCACAAGGACATATATGCAACCATAATTATTACACCACAAGGAGATACATTTCCCTGGAAGCACGCTTGATATCACATAATATGGAGATATATGGGACCATATCACGCCATATGGATATAGTTGGCACCCTATTATACCTCATACCACCTGGACATATATGGAACCATATTATAGCACCTGGAGATATATGGAAGCATTTTATGCACATTGTATATTGCATCGAACAAGGTAGGTCAATATTAAGAGTTTGGATGCAAAATGATATAAATCCATTATAGAACCAAAGCGTTATAACGTTTTCTTTTCGTAAAGACACACGGAGGACGATAATGATATTTTGACAACAGTGTCTATCTTTGGCAGTCCCAAAGTTTAACTCTGGAAAACATTTCAAGGCTTACATCTAAGCATCTCTGAATCAGAATTTAACAGATTTTTATCTCTTTTAAAAAAATGGCATTAATATAGTTTTGCATCAAAACTCTTGATATCACACAAAATGGAGATACATTGGACCATATCACGCCATTTGGATATAGTTGGCACCCTATTATACCTTATACCACAAGGACATATATGGAACCATATTATAGCATGTGGAGATATATGGAAGCATTTTTTGCACATTGTTTATCACATCAAACATGGTAGGTCAATATTAAGAGTTTGGATGCAAAATGATATAAATCCATTCTAGAACCAAAGCGTTATAACAGTTTTTTTTGTAAAGACACACTGAGGTTGATAACGATATTTTGACAACAGAGTCGATCTTTGGCAGTTCCAAAGTTTAACTCTGGAAAACATTTCAAGGCTAACATCTAAGCATCTCTGAATCAGAATTTAACAGATTTTTGTCTCTTTTTAAAAAAACGGCATTAATATAGTTTTGCATCAAAACTCTTGACATCACACAAAATGGAGATACATTGGACCATATCACGCCATATGGCTATAGTTGGCACCCTATTATACCTTATACCACAAGGACATATATGCAACCATATTATAGCACCTGGAGATATATGGAAGCATTTTATGCCACAGGGAGATAGTTGGCATCATATAACAAAACATGGAGATATATGTGTTACCGTATCATGCCATATGGATATACATGCAACCATTTTAGCCACCATGGAGACAAAAGCGACCATACTGCACCATTTTCAAATAAGGTAGGTCTAGAATAAGAGTAATTGGACTTAGTTACTTGGGTCGATTTCACTTCTGATGGGAATTTATAGGATCATATTTAGGTCCATGGAGCCATTGAATAAAACTTGTTGCCACATTCACCAACACGTGGGATGGGCAAAGTAAGCTCTCGTTATGGCTGGCATATAAAAATTTATTGCCTTATTTTCTAAAATGTTTTTTTGTATGAGATAAGTTGAGAATGGCCCTTTTTGAGCCCTTTAATTAAAAGGGTATTTGGTTAATTGTTTTGGAACTTTCATTTCTTTTCCTTGTAACCTATTACCTAATTTGAGTAGGTAGAGCAATGTTTCATCTCTTGGAATTCAAAAATATACTTGGTAATCTGTGGCTGGCTGTCTATCACAGACATTAAATTAAGGGCGGACATGTGAGGGGTATGTATGTACCGACTCAAAGTCCGAAGTTATCCAAAGACATTTGAGCTCTACATACAATAGCAAGGGCAGGAGAGGGTACATGGGGGATTTTCAGACCATTGCATGGCATGACATTAATTGGAAGGCAGGACGGGCTGGTTTCCTCATAAAATCAATAATAAAAAAGAGATTGAGCATAGTTACTGTTTTCGACATAATAATCGCACAGTGTGCTTAAAATGATATTTTAAACTAAAAAAACAAAAACAAATTTTAATCTTAAGCGCACAAGCCCCACTCATATTTTTCTAATTATTTTGCTGACGGAATACCATATTCAATGTCAAAAATCTGCATTAAAAGGGCAATGTGCGCTTATCATGGGATGTGCCCTTATTACGGTGAATACAGTACAGTGGTTAATTAAAGTTGTACCAAACCAACGTACTATATTTCCCACATTGAATAAAGAAGAAATTGGAGCTCTAGATACAATAGCAAGGGCACGAGAGGCAACAATTTCACAGCTGTTATTAATGGCTGTTAGAATATATTCAGTTTTTCATGATAGAAAGCTAGAAAAGACTCGCAACCACTTTTTGGTCCCAAATACCAATGATAACTCCAAACACCTAACACTATAATTATGTTGCCTAGTTTTGGCTGCAGAGAGGCTTTGTCTATCTTCCATCACCACCAGTCTGGTGTCCAATCGGTAAAATACTACAATGCACATATTTCTGTATGGTCCTTAGATCTGCTGTCCTTTATAATGAGAATTAAATGGCATGTGGTTGATTTGCATAATATCAGTTTCATAATTCATAAAAACTTACTGCTTAAATCTGCTAGCTGTAAGATTCTCTCCATTCTTGATAGTGCTGCCACCTAGTGTGACAATGGTGAGCTATATACCCAATTGAGGTTGAGAAACTATATATAGTTTCTCAACCTCAATTGGGTTTATATATATATTTCAATGCAGATCTACGTAGATTTGTTAAGTTTATTCACGTTGAAATTAACTGGAAACATTGTAATTCAAACATAAATGTCTGTTGAACATAAATCCTCAACGTTTTGACCTTCATAAACCTTGCAAAAAGTTGAATCTCAAACCACTGGTTGGAAAACTACCTAGGTGTATTACCTCAGAGCTACTTTAGAATTATGTAAGGTGTTTACTAGCAGGACACAATTACATGGTACGGTTAGTTTGGAGAGTTGCTATCGCAACCGATTTAGGAATTAGCTTTTTTGCTCTGGCATTAGATCAACCCTTCAAGATCCACCAGAAAAAAATTAAGTGCTACTTTAATATTTTCCAAAATAGTCTGAAATAGTCCTGTGCCAAAATTTTGTCAATGTTGGCCTCAAAACAAGCTGATCCGTTCTGGCAGCACAACAAATTTCTAAAGCAACGTGAAACTAAAAGAAAAAATATCTTTTATGACATTCTACACATTGGAATCTAATTAAGATAAAATGGGAAACCAGTCCTTTGATACACTTTACTACATTATGTACCTCCAAAAATTGATACTCAATCTTTACTTAATCTACCTACACACAATGACTACTTTTATATAGATATACCACCACACTTGTGTCTCTACATGAGTAAAAATCGACATGGGTGACACGGCCCTTTTTTAAACAGACACAGACATTTTTTATAAGGCTCTAGTACATTCTATATGCTAAGAATCGACACAGCGACATAGTCAAAATTGTGGGACCCCATGTAGAGGCACACACTTTTTTGTACCTGTTTGCATTCACTTTCAGATGAAGCTGCATTTACTGACGGTATATCGAAATACTGGTGTTCAGATGTAAAAGCATCTAATGAATATGTAACAAAGCATGGGCATGCAATGTACAATTAAGGATTTCTCACATTATTATATACATGGCTGTTCTTAAAATAACAGCAAGGTATATTTTTCACAACTGAGCTGACCTAAACCTAGCATAAACTATTATCACAAACATAAAGATACCACACACTATACTTTACACTGTAATGAGTATTTTGAATGACATTCATAATGGTTCATGACTGCATCATATACACAAAAGGGCGTCCATAACACCACATAATTTGATACGTGTATGAAAATGATATCTAGGTTTTTTGAAAGACAGTCATACTTCAGGTTCTCAACATCCACGTAAAAAGCCATATATAGCACCACCTCAGGCAACATGCATATTAAGAATTAGGACTACAGAAATCATTGGTGGCGAGTGGAGTGGTGGGTATCAAATAAAAGATGACTCCATTCCCAACGAGCCTGGAACAAGAGATGTGGGACGATAACTCAGCAGCTGACAACCGAGGGCAACTATACCTAGGTTCAATGATCATCACAGGCCTGTGTATCAAACATACTTCAAGCTGCCACATACTAAAATCATTTACCAAGATATACCATGATGAGTACTTTGGATGACATTTATAAGTATTTCTGATTTCACCATACACACAAACAGGTATAATATCACCAATATCACATTAAGATTGGGCTCCTAATTAGGGCTGCAGAAAACATTGTCTGGTGGGACATGGAGTGGTAAGTATCAAATAAATGCTGACTCCATTCCCACCCAGCCTGGAACAGGAGACGTGGAACGATAACTCAGCAGCTGACAACCAAGGGCAACTATACCTAGGTCCAACGATCATCACAGGCCCCTGCACAAAACATACTTCAAGATACAACATACTATAATTCATTCAGCAAGAAACACCATAATAAATACTCTGGTTGATATTCATAAATATTACTGATGGCACCATACACACTAAAGGACATACATAAAATTACCATGAATGACATGCATATGAAGATGATATCTAGGTATTTCTGAAGATTTTCATACTTATCAAGGGTGTCATCATCCACACCAAATGCAATACATGACACCAGCTTGAGCGATATACATACTAAGATTGGGCTACAAATTAGGGTTACAGTGAACATCATCTGGTGGGGAGTTGAGTAGTAAGTATCAAATTAAAGTTGACTCCATTCCCACCGAGCCTGGAACAGGAGACGTGGAACGATAACTCAGCAGCTGACAACCGAGGGCAACTATACCTAGATTCAACGATCATCCCGGGCCTGTGCATCAAACATACTTCAAGCTGCCACACACTAAATTCCTTTATCAAGATATACCATAATGAGTACTTTGGATGACATTCATAAGTATTTCTGATTGCACCATACACACAAACAGGTATAATATCACCAATATCACATTAAGATTGGGCTCCTAATTAGGGCTGCATAAAACATTGTCTGGCAGGACATGCAGTGGTAAGTATCAAATAAAAGGTTGGCTCCATTCCCACCCAGCCTGGAACAGGAGACGTGGAACGATAACTCAGCAGCTGACAACCGAGAGCAACTATACCTAGGTCCAACGATCATCACAGGCCCCCGCGTGAAACATAGTTAAAGATATCACACATCATAATGTATTTATCAAGAAACACCATCATGAGTACTTTGAATGACATTCATAATTATTCCTGATTACACCATACACACAGAAGGACTTACATAACATTACCATTAACATGCATATGAAGATGATCTCTAGGTATTTTTGAAGACATTCATACTTATTCATGGTGTCATGATCCAGGCAAAAGGCCATATATAACACCATCTTGATTGACATACATGCTAAGATTGGGCCCCTAATTAGGGTTACAGCAAACATTATCTGGTGGGGAGTGGAGTGGTAAGTATCAAATAAAAGGTTGACTCCATTCCCACCGAGCCTGGAACAAGAGACGTGGAACGATAACTCAGCAGCTGACAACCGAGGGCAACTGTACCTGAGTTCAACAATCATCACAAGCCCCTGGGTCAAACATATTTTCAGATCACACATACCATACTTTGATAATTAGGAAATGCCATAATAGGTAGTTTGGATGATATTCATATTCATTCCCCTTATTTGACATAGCCAAAAAGATGATACCCAGGTCTTTTGAGGATAAAAATCATGCTTATCGTTTACTTCAACACATGTATAATATAATTATCTTATTGAGAAACACCATATTAAGCATTTTGGATGACATTTATAACTGTTCATGGTTACATCATGCACACAAATGGGCATAAATGGCACTACACAAACACAATACATAATTTTGAACATTAGATAAGCAGTCAACAACCGAGTCTAAATTAACCCAAACCCAAATTAAATAAATTGTATAAGGTAGAGCAGTTGTTACGTTGGGGAAGGGCTAACGTTGCTTCATGCCTAGAGTATCAATGAATGGGGATGAAGTTGTAATTGTTGCTATGCCGATATGATGTTGGGTGATGTTAACCCCTGTACAGGATGAACCCTGCCTTCACTATCGTGGAAGTTTCCTGTTAAGTACCTAATGTTGGACTTATCATGAATGGTCATGTCAAGTCCCTGCTGCTGTTGGCTTCATTATGGGATATCCTGATCGTGGAACTCCAGACTGGACTGACTATTGTGATATCTGTGGCTATGTCCAGATTGATAAAATGTTCTATTCCAGGTGAGTTGTTTCCCTTTTATTGTCCCATATGCTATTTCTGTTGAATGAATGTTACAATGACCACTATGACTATGACTCTTATTGCTTCAAATTTTCACACAATTCTTATAAAACATTTACTCTATCTAGATCAGCCCTTGTTTATCATTTAAATAGCGCAATGCTCAGTCTATTTCTTAAATACAGTGTATATTATAGTGCATCTAATAAGCCTTTGTTTTTTAATTCCGGCATGATTGTTTATCAATCATATCCCCTGGGTATCACTGCATGGGGATACAACTGGTACAACCTGGTAAGGGAGTGCTCATCTTTTAACAACAGGAGGGGTGAGATTTCACGCAGAGCGTGCAAATTTTTTTCACCCCCCCCTAGAAGGTGTCGACATTTTTTGACCCCCCCCCCGGCAGGCCCTTTGTAGCATAGTAACGCTTTCCCTCAAAACAGGTTGAATTTTTTTGATCCCCCCAAGAGGGGTCTAAATTTTTTACCCCCCCCCCCCACCGTTCAAGGGGTCCAAATTTTTTACCCCCCCCCCAAATCCACCACCCCCTGTTGTTAAATGATGAGCACTCCCTAATCATTGTCAAGGGTGAATCCTGCTTTCATTATCATATGATATGATAGTCTTCATTTCAAGGATATCTATTATTTTAAATGCCCTGCTGCTGATGCTGACTTCATCCTGGAATAGTCTGGTGCTTGAACACACAACTGGACTAGCTACTGAGCTATCTATGGCCATGCTAAGCTTGGTTACATGTTCTATCTCTCTTAAATCCTTACTTTTCATAATCTAATGTCTTTTAGGGGTATTTTTGTGTAAATCACTGTGCCAAATACTACCTCGATACATTTACACAAATTGTATAAAATAATGTCCACTCATTTCCTTAAATAAACCTTTGTTTTCATATTCATTGGTATAATGGTGATCTTAAATGGACTGCATTATCACTGGATGAGGATGCCACTGGAGCTATGTTTGGGATGTGATGTTAAACCCTTCTGTCTCATTTGATGGTCTTCATTGTCGAGAATCTTCATGGTCAAAATCGAATCCTGTCTTCATTATCATGGATTTTCCTGTTACTGTGGTTGCCTTAATATGGACCATCATGTCTTAATTCTCCTGTTTCTTGAACCCAAGACTAAACTGACTAGTGACGTTGAATTGGCATTGTCACACTCTGACCCCTTCTTCCCTTCATATGAAGTTTTAAACGTCCGACTAGATACAAGTATTCTTGGGACATGAAAGAACTCATAGACTGGTTGTTGTGATGATCTATGGTATATTCATATTTTGAGGTTGTAATATTGTATGATCGGCCACTACACCACTGTTTGTGATAAAACTATTATTATCTGTAAGGTTAGTCAAACTGCACACAATTTTGTACTGACATACCCTCATGCAATATTTGTTTAAATTAAGTGTTAATGAATACAAAAGTAGCATCATGACCAAACATATATGATAATTGATATTGTGTTGATTGATGGTTTATTAAAAATGTAATAAGGCAATAGACATAATGACTTGTGCAGCAAATCCAGTGATCTGAGTGTTCAATAACTTTTGCATTGCATAGGAGTTGTTATGTTATTGGATCATATTTATATATAAATATATGTTCAGATAGTACTGTGTATTACTCCTATTAGCTCCAGACCTCCAGGTAAAATATGCAAAGGACCTGCAAAGGCTACACACCTCAGGACTGGTTTTATAATCAAGCACCACACCACTGTGATAGTACCATAATAAAAATGATTCAATATCTATAAGTTTCTTGTTCTTGTTATGTCTCAAAATCTATGTATCGCTAACCTGACATTATGGTATTTTAAACGTTTACAATAGTATTCAAAACATGTTCCCTTAGATTTTTACCTTTTTTTACCTTAATGTCCCTCCGTATCTGTTTCTGTTTTTCAAAGATTCATGCAGGTTTAAGGTGAAGCCAAGTGTAAAGGCTTTGGGATGATTAAAGCCTTGCAGAAGCCACCGAGAAGGTCCATTAGCCCTTTTGTGCCCAGAACTCCAAAAATGCGCGTTGTCTAGCATTGTCTATACTTTACACATCACCGTCATCCCCCTGTTCATGGGATCAGGAAGATCTCAACAGCATAAGAAACGTAATGACACCAGCTTTCTAATGGCACCACATATGATATAATCATAATTGTGGTTCGTTCATAGGATACATAAATAAGGCAGAAAAGGTTTTGAAAATAGCATAAAAAAGCACTAACAATGCGCGGTCTGGCCATAGGGGGCACATAAAATACAGACATTTACAAAAATATTGATAAAAATGGTGAAAAAAATGACTCTAAACTTGGGAGTACGCTGCAGGAAGTTGTTCCTGATGTTACTGTTATTAAACTGTTCCCGCCCATGGATTATTTGATTACAAACTGTGCTTGTGGTTTCCGGCTGGACTATACCTATCACATTCCTGAACCCAGGACGGGATATATATATATATATATATATATATATATATATTTATATATATATATATATATATATATCACCCGTAAGCTATATTTATTGTAAGGTTTTCCTATATAGTACACTGCTGGGTTCCTCGTAAATTAATATTGATATATACTGTATCTTTGGATACTATTTAAATATCACCAATTGTGTTCTGAATGGTGTTTCAAAATACATACCTTATATAACGGGTGAAATACTAGAAATTTATGAAATGTATTTTGTCATAAGACTAGGAACATGGCTTCCTATATGTGAGTTGTTAATACTCACGTAAATATTATATATGTACGATTGTTTATTGTTGTGTGTTACTGAACCTGCTGTATGTGTGCGAGAGATATTAGTGTACTGGTTATGTAATGGGATTACCATGCCATGAATAGGCTGTGGCTCCTTTTATCATACGTGTTGATATAGTAATTAAATAAGGTATTTCCGAGTAACATCTGTTGTTTACTCTGCTTCTCTACCTGGAGCTAGTGCACACAGTTTCCGGGAGAGGACTCGGGTCCTCTCCGGGTTACCGTGTGCCACTCTCAGGTCGGTGGCCGACCCTCCCACCTGGCCACGTGATCAAAGGACCGGTGGTTATATAAGACCTGTGTGTTTACTCGAGAGGCTAGTCAGTGCAAGCTCAGCTGAGGGCATACTTCACCTTGTCCAACTGTGCGGACGACGTTGTATATTGATGTTATACTGACTATCTATATAGAAACGTGACAAAAGCTGTGTGTCAATATCACACTGACTATTTCCTGTTCAGAAACGTGATTTACTTTATAATTTATAAAAGTCTGTTTATTCTCACACCTGGAAACTGCCGCTCATTGTTCCTTAAACTAGAATAACTACAAACCCTCACAATAGTATTAATATCAATTAACTACATGGCATAATAAGCGTATATTATATATACCTATACACAGAAAGGGAAATTCAAGTTTAGCTTTAATAGCCATCCCTGTGGAGCCCATTGAGCCTCAGTCCTAGTTTATCGGTAGTTTATGTGTAGACACAACAGATTCCTTACTTGCACTGGTAGCCCCAATGCATTATATATTTAACTAAGTATTAATATATATAAATAGACCCTAATACCAAAGGAACCATGCCTGTTAGCAATTATATTCTACTGCTGCCATAATCAAATTTATAGTTTAATATGTATATGGAGACACAACAGAGCCCATGTAGATACGACAGAGCCCTTTAGTGAAAAGAGGAAACATTATGTATAGCTCAAGTTATTTCCATCATAGCCTGGAATGTACTTTTCATATTTAAAAATAAATTTGCTGCTAATTTTCTTCTTTTTTTTAATAGTTTTATTCACCAAAACTCATGAAAATGATCACGCTCCTCCGGCTCGGTCATATTAGATGACACAGGGGAAAACTGTACAAAAATATAGAGAGAAAAATGACAGTTACTTGCTGGTTGTCGTAAACGACTTAATTTATAAGTTCTACACAGTTGGTAATATCCACCACTGTGAAAAGTCATTGTTCATAGTAGGTCCTTCAGGTTTTTGCACTTGTAAGTTACTTCAGAATAGTAACACAAAGCGAATCGGGCTTGTACATGTAAATATATCAAATTCAGTTAGATTGAGCAGCCATCATGATGTAGTTTTGGTTCAAAAGAACCAGTCAAATATAATGAAAATAGATATTACTAAGGAGGATGAGTAGATGAGAAAGTCACAAGTTGATCAGTTAAGACCGTGTAGTGAGATATTATTTTCCATCTGAGAGAGAATGGGGTCATCACAGTTAAGTATCCCAGTGGGCACAGACCACTTATTAAGCGCTTATTTAGCTCTGCATATTCTCTGTAGGGCTTAATAGGTGCTTATTGAGTGCTGTTTTCGTGAGGTGTGCCCACTGGGATGGTTATCACTCTAAAGGGTCAACCTATTTATACTGATTTTGAACTGGTGAATACTCTCAGACCTTTGTGTCTCAATGGGTAGTTCATTCCAGATTTGAGGGCCACGATAAAGTGGACTTTTCCAGTACAGCTCACTTTTAGGTCTGTCTAGTTTCAGTTGTCTGGGTTTTCAGCATAACGATAGATAAGGTACACAAGTTGACCTTTACGGTGGTCCCCAAGTGTTTTCGCCTTCACTTAGAGTAGCCTGTTGATAGATATTTTAGTTAGGTTTCTTTCTTAGACAAGTCCATGGTTCTGGCATGTATGTAGTCATTTAATACTGTCTTTAGGACCAGAGTTTCCATATTCCAACAAGGGCAGCATGGCTGTCTTGTACACTAAAATGGCCGTCTCTCGATCTTCTTATATGGCGAAGTAGAGTTACTTTACTATCGGCCTTGTTACAAGTGTCCTCTAATTGCTTATCAAGTTTCATCTCAGTATCAAGCCACATACCATGATATTTGAATTGGCACACAGATCCAAGAAGGGCTCTCTCAAGATAGAGATGCAGGTTCCTGGTATTTTTTCTATTTCGTCTTAGGACAGAACCACATGACCTTGGCCTTGGTCACCTAAAGCCAATCACTCACTGCATTGAGATCACTCTGCATAAGCGACTGCACAAGGCTTGGATCCTTTCCATTACTAGTTGACACTTTTTTACTTTTTCAGAACTTTTTTAATGTATTTTTGATATTTGTTAGCAATTTGTTAATTTGGTAAATATATATATATATATATATTTACATATGTATATATAAATATATATACACATTTTTTGGGCCATTTGACAGGCCTTTCTCCCTCTATCAGATGCATGAACCAGTTAGTATATATGATTAACGGGGTATGAGGGAGTATCATGAAGTACCCAGTTTCACCTTACACACACATTAAAAATTCACAAGTTTAAAACGTTAGTCAGTAGTGGCTATCCCAGGTTCATCATAGGGCTATTTATCCTTCATTATTCAAAATGGCGAACTTATATTCAAAAATGAATAAGGCAAAACTAACGCCTTAGTGAAAATGACTGACCCTAATCTTCTCTGCAAAATCTATGACTCACATGTAATACATCACAATCTGGAGGTCTATAAAAATAAGTCTGAATTCATTAACTATTCATCGAGATAAGGAGATATATGCTGTGACCAGATCCAATCAGTTTCCACAATATATTCACTTTTCCAGATATTACAGGACGTTGAAGGATAGCAGACCGCATAGTCAAACCAGGGATTAGATGCATTGTCGCTATCCATATAGCATAGTGTCACTATTCGGATAGACTGCAGAATTTATGTGCAAAAGGAAAACTAACCAAAGAAAGAATATTTCATTTGTGGGTTGTGTTTGACTTCTACATGATCTTATTGTCAATAAACATATACTATTGTTTATGACTTCATAAAGAAACAAGAGTAACAAGGAGCAACATGAATTATAAAAGCAATGTTCCTATAACATCAAGGAACAAGGACGTTGTAGTCCTTCTCTATTATACAATTATGGTATTCTTCTTTAATTCAATTTCTTTCTTTTTTACTTGAGATAGGTAACCATACTCTTTGGGAGAATTCTTGAGGTTTGATTCATTTATTGCAATAAACATTAAACAATATGTATACCTCTGGCTGCTCTATATAAACTGGGCTTGACAGATAAGGCATATATATGACCAAATGTCATGGATCGTCTGGCTCTGAAAAAAAAAATTCTCCATGTATATTCTTTGAAGATACCCTATATAATGTTCTTTTTGGTCTAATCTGATTAGGGTTGAATGGAGCTACAAGGGGATGGATTAATCAGGGCATAATAGGCCTATATTATGCACCTATGCACAAGAAAAAAAGAAAGTCTAACTCTAATGGCCCTCCCTACAGAGTCCAGTGAATATCAATCCTATTTTAGGGGTAGTTCATATGTAGACACGACAACACCCTTACACTGAAAACCCAGGCCTGGATATAGGTGGTCAATGCTGACCACTTTGGGTGGTCATGCCCACTTGACCACCTGGAGTGATCATTGTGATGACCAAAGGTGGTCATTGTAAGAACATGATTTCGCCACCAGGTGGCCCTACTATACAACAGTGTTATATGCAGCATCTACTCCAGGTGATCTTTTAATTATTACTTATACTAATCTGGATCATAGGTTTCCATAAAATGGGGGATATAAAGATTATTTGGAACATGAGTTGATGCCAAGGATTTAAAAGAAAAGCTTGCCAGAATTACCAGAAACATGTATGTGTAAGCATAGACAGCTCCCTTGTCCCTGAAACCATAGCTACAAGTCTGAGGAGTGGCTGATATACAGCTTTACACACATATGCCTTATTGGGCCTTTGATCAGGGCTATAATGCGCTCTCAGATGTGGATTGGTTGTGGGAAGAGGAGGCAGTTATGAAAATAGCTGAAAAGTATACCTCATCATGCAGAAAAATATACTACTCCTCAAAGAATCTCGAGGTCAGAAAAGTGTTCATAGGTGACCACCCAGGGTGGTCACATATGACCATCCTAGTGACCACGGGGTACTCCCTCAGGACACCATCACCATGACCACCCAAAAGTCAGTAATGACCACTTTATACCCCCATTGGGTTTTTAGTGTACTCTCACTGATAACTCCCATGTATTATATTATATATAACTTATTATTATAACAAATAAAAATAACCTAATATTAAAGGAACCATGCCTATCAGTAGCAATATTCTACTGGGTAAAAAGGTACTAAGAGGATATATTATATATATCTCAAGTTATTTCTATCATAGCTTAGATTGTATTATCTATATTTAAAAATAAATTTGTTAGTAATTCAGACAACTTTCTCAAACACAATAGACACGACAGAGCCCCTTTTTGACCTTTATTTAATAGACCTGACTAACTCATTTGGCATGATAAAAAAATAATCTATACCAAACCAAACCCTTACCTAATGTATATTATGCTTATACACCTCACCACAGTATGTGTGGTTTGTCTATTCACCACTAGGGGGGAGATCACATTTGACTTGTTTCCATCTCTAGACCTCAGTTGACCTCCTACTCATCTGCATGTAAAGGCTTACTAGAGTTCCAGTTTATTCACAACAGGAATAACCACAGTTACAGGCAAAACTTCTGACATTCTGCATCTCCATTTTAGGGACATGAGGACTATACAGGTACACAAGTATTATCTGGTATTTCCAATCCTTATGACCATTGTACTTAGTATAATCTGGATAAACAGATGTGATAGAAATTGTTTTAGCAACCATGATGATAAAACATGTGAAGAGGCTAAAAACTTCATTATAATACGTAATCTAAGATCAAAGGTAAATATAACACTTCATTGTACTCAAACCAAAAATATAGTACCAACAACTGCTATATGCCAACATAAAAAAAAAGATAATAAAAAGGAATACCAACCTTTTTATGGTAATACCATAAGTATAAGCCTTGTTAGAGATTTCATGAAGGAGCTTAAAGTGGATGAATCCCTAGGTGTTATAGATTTGGGAGCTAATGTGGGCATCTATTCACTGAGTGCAGCAACTATGGGACGCAATGTCATAGCAGTTGAACCATTGGAAAGTAATATTGTCCGACTGCAGCATGCTTCCCAATTAGCTGGAACTAGTAGTAGAATAACTTTGCTTCAAAATGCTGTCTCAGATGAACGGGCACTTAGAATAGTGAAGTCTGTAAATAATAATCCAGCTGACACAAGGGTTTTCATGAATCAAAAATCATGTATTTCCAACTGCCCATCAACTATAAAAACTATCCTATTGAGTGATCTTCGCTGTGTGTTGAACTTCAAGAAAGCCATCATGAAAGTGGATATACAAGGCTATGAACACAAAGCACTCACAACATTGATACCTCTCCTCCATACAATATCAATACCTATCATCTACATGGAATGGGAAATGATGAAAAGAGTAAAACCCTATTCAGTTCAGGAGATTCAAATTGAAGATATGATTAACACAATGCAGAACCAAAGCTACATAGCTCATTGGCCACTTTTTCAAATGGGAAAAGCCATTAGAAATGTGACTTGGAGACACTGGCCCCGTGACATAATTTGGAGATATAAACCTGAAATGAATGTGCTATAATGTAGTACTGGAAAGTACTAGAATAGACATCGAAGTCTGAGACTACAAATGGTAACTACCAAACTCCAAGTAAATTATATAGTACAACAGACTAGATCATGGACATGATGGATATATGAACCAACATGTGAATAAACTACACCTATAATAGAGTAGCGCGCAACAATGAAAAACAGTGACAAGATGTGTAGAACACCATAATATGGCATATAAATGGTTTGTAGAGGTGAGTTAGGACATATAAAAGAGAGAAATATGACTTTATCATGATTATAGGTAGTTTCTTTTTTTTTGCCACCAGGTGCTGTATGCGTAGACCCGTTTTTGAACCGTTGTATAGCATTTCTTTGCTAACTCGGTAAGATAAAATATTCATATTTGAGTATGTTGAATTATGACATTTATTTTCATTTGGCATTAAGCACACTTGGTTTTACATGTATTTATACAGTAAATGAGTTAGCTGATTGATGACAGAACATTAGTGAGACATGTTCTTCATAATCAAAATTGAGTATTAAATAATAGTTCTAAACCATAATAAATTGACCATCTGCGGCCCTGCTGTCAATAAATTCTAGAGTATTTAAAGACATTAACCTTTAGGACAAGATCTATCGATCAGCTTGCATATTTTAACTGATACCTCATGAGGACCATAAACCTAATAGCACACCCCATAATATTATGTGCATTATTCTGCAATATCTGTATTTCATTTTGATCAACAAAACTTAGTGCAGAGAGGAGTAAATTGCTGCAATCAACCATGAAGGATTAGTGTCTTATGAAATACCAATGCTTGAACCTATTGTGTATTAATTATAGTGCTCCGGCTTTTGACACAATACAGTTTGCAACATGATTGATCTTGATTAAAACATTCTAATTGCTTGTTTTGTTTATATTTTTCATATTTATGATATAGTTTACTCAGCGTCACTTATAATTATTAGTATGGTTAACATACTGAAATGCAACAAGTTTTGAATTATTTCTTCTTTAGATAAATACCATATCATTCCAAGACGTCTGGTCTACAGCCAAAGTCATCCCTCTCCCTAAGAGTGAACACAATCCCATACTGTTAACTAGAGGATCATATCCTCCCTGCCTTCGCTTTTGTAAATGGCCATAATAGAGGCCTTGATATGGTTGTTGCTGCCTGATTTCTTGACGTGTGGAAAGTTTTTGATTTGATTCTCCATCATGAATTAAGGGATTTGGCCTACCCCCGGGGTTCATGTAGAGTGGTGTCGACAAATCCAATCAGTTGAGGCTTTGGCGCATACAAAACCGCTGCTTATGCATCTGTTAGAGAGTTTGAGTCTGATATAATGACATTGTAATTGCCCAAAATATGATTCCTAGAGAAACAACAAAGTCACTCCCTTAAGAGAGTCTGAATTACAAAATCAGGTAGCTACTCAAAACGTATTTCTCTACCAGCACCTCCCTGCAAGCTTTTAGAAAAAACATTATTCACAAGAAAATCTATAACTTTCTTTCTCGTGAATTTTCATTGAGTAATTTGCAATGATGGTTCAAGCCTTGTACAGTACCATTGATACACTGATGATACTTGAAATGATTTAATAAGACACAATATTGATTGCAGCTCGTATCGACCTTAGGAAAGTCTCTCACATTGCGGATCACTCTGTAGACCATTATGGCACAAGGTCCAAAAACTACTACAAGATTCACATTATGCATTATGCTGAGGGCAGCAGCCCATGAGCAGTTCCTAGCAAATTCTATCAGGGGCTCGTGTGCAAAGACTTTTTGAAAGAAAAGACTTTAGGGAGACTTATACATTTAGTCAGAACGGGGAGTTTATTAACCCCTAGGGAGTCTGGAGCCTTAGAGGTACATCCGTCGCCAAGCTCGAGCCAGAGTAGACTGAGGACCGACTACACAGCGTGCCCTTTTATAATCAAAGGATATCTTCCCACCACTAGACTAGAACTTTTCATGTACTCGAGATGTTTTGCATGTGACTGCTAACAAATCTGGCTAGCACGGACTGAATCGCTTCCCCCGCACTAATTCTATTCTTGTTTACAATGGCCTGCTTCTCCCAGAAGTAGTAATAGTGAGAACGTTCTTTTGTAGCAAACTCTACTGGCACAGATATATCATATGTTTTTATTACTGGCACCCCAATTGTCTCCATGTTTCGATTTACCAGATCATTCATTGCAGCAGTGATGTAATGGTCTGTAATAGGATACCAGAGTTGTCTCGATCCAGATGTACAATACAGAGGATGACTTTTCCTTAAGAGTTTTCAAGTAGTGAATTACTTCAGTCATCCCTGAAATGTATGAAAGTGGTTCAATAAAAGCCAATGAATGACCAGAGTTCAGGATCACTGCTGTTGGCTGTGTTATATTGAGAAGTGTATTCTCTAGTTTCTTTAGCTCATGCAGCAAATCAGAGGGAATTGTCACTGATACCCAGTGGGCACAAAATTCAGGTCAATGTTGAATCAATGTTGAATCAACATTGATTCAACATTGACAACTGTTTATCAATGTTGATTCAATGTTCTGTGCCCACTGGGTATGGGAGTAGCAGTCCATGGAGAGTACTCTTTAAGAACCCTAACACGGTGTAGCATGTGTGAGTCTCCAATCATAAAAACCCTTTTGCTGAGACATCTCTTAATTCTGGGGTCCAAAGTCAATGGAAAATAACATGTGTCTGTTGACAGACTCAAACAGTTCTCCTATTGACAAAAAAAACAGGAGCATGTTCAATTGTATCAGGTGGTCAAACAGATAAAGTGGAGACATTTTTCATAGGTGTTACAGGTAACCAATGTAATTCAGTTGATGTGTATGTCTGTAATACATGATGTGCAGGCTGAAATGGTGTATGATCCCTTTACAGTGGCATAAATATCATATTATGGAATGTTAAATGGAGGAGTGGAAAAAACTGTTTTATTTACTTGAAATCTAACATTCAATGGCAGGTCAGAGCCGATATATTTTTGTATACTTGTATTATACTTCGCATAATCTACCACTATCATATTTCCATTGGGCATCTCGTTCTAAATTTGACAATTATGTTCTAGGTAGACCAGTCGTGAGGAAACTGTTCACAAAGAGATCTTCTCACAAGTGTCATCAGCTCATGATGATTTCTCCAAGAAATCAATGGTGTCCTGTTGAAAGCTTTGTTAAAAAATATGTAATATTGGAAAAGTCATAGATGTCATCCTCAAGATGTATTGTCTACTGTTCAATTCAGGTTTGGTTAGAACATCTCTGAAGCGACATAAATAAAAGTGTCCATTACAAGCTGTGATCCATCTTGATAAACCACTATGCATTTCCGTTTTTGGATTTTGATTTGTGGAGATACAATCTCTATGATACTTTGGGTCATATACAATAAGGAGACAACTTTGGTTAGAACATCTCTGAAGTGACATAGTGGCTAATATAAGCTGTGTATAAACCTGTGTATAAATCAATTAGTTTAGTGGACATATTATGTTTACCAAAACAGAGACAGCTGCACCACCTACATTGACTTTGTGGAACTTGTCCTGTCGTCCAAGTGAGCAATGGTAATGTGCTCCATCCAGATTTTGTGATGTCATAGTAATTGTCATTCTATAGGCATATACAATGTCTACTCCAAGTGCTTTCATTTTGTGGTTCACCCAGTCATTTACAGCCTCAACGGCCTGATTAGTCATCATGCGCCCATGGAAACCATTTTCAGCCACTGGCAATGTTTCAATCCAGATTATTTGAGGTGGTTTGTTCAGTTTTTTTTAATTTTCAAACAATTTGATTATGTCACTCATACCAGCAATATAATATATAATATCATATTCTCTGAGATCGTGGTGACCAACATTAGCCACCAAGACATCAACACATTTTACCTACCATGCATCTTTTGTAGACATTCATGAGACCGACAAGCAAGTTCAGGACTTCTGCTGTCTGATATTGGACAAGTCGATGCAGTCTGTAAGCACGCTTAATACACATTCCACAGCGACGCTGTGTGTGAGAATCCCCAAACATGATCACTGTCTTGCTGTTGAGACACATCAGTTGTCTCTGATTGAAGTGATATGGATAATAACAGTCTATTGTTGCCCAATGAGGTTGACCCTGTTGTTCTAGCCAGAAACCTGTATCATGACCTCTGCCTGAAGTACATATTGACTTTCCCATCACCTTTACATCAGGTGTGTGTTTCAGCTCGATTGGGAATTCATATAGTGTCCAAATTGGGTTGCTTTTGTTCCTATCACATCGAAAATTAGATGATGCTAAGCTGACATATGTTGCTCGAATAGCAATGGTAGGGTCAATTTCAAGAACAGGGCAACTGAAAAGATAGGTCTGATTCACAAAGTATTCAATGTTTTTGCATGGACTCACAGTAGACTTAGTTTTAATTGAACCCATGATATAATTTGGTATATTCTTCATCCTTACTTTTTCTTTAGTTTTTTCATGAACATACACAAGAACATGGTCACCTGAGTGGTATTTTTGATAATTATATGAGTAATGTAGATATGGGTTATAACTACAGTTCCGTCCATCGATATCAACTCCAAAATCAATGTCCAAAACTGGACGCTGGTACCCATTAATGAATGCTTCTTCCTTCATGTATTGTAATGTCTTTTTACCTACGAGCTCTGCAGCAGCTGCAGTTCCAAAACCTCTAACTGTCGGGTTGTGATATGCAGATTTGTCCAGGTAGATGTGTGTCTTGAATTTGTAGAGATTAGTCATATCAAAAACATTTTGTGACATAGTCTGGTTAAACACAATATACAACACTTGACGTAGCCAACACAGATGAACATGTTTGTGACATGTCTCAGCCTCTACCTGATAGTCAATACCTTGGTGCTGCAGCTTGGGATTCATCAAAGGAAGATAAGAAGGTGTCCTGACACAGAGCAGAATAATACCTGATAATAGCAGAAGTCCAAGACCCACTGACAGCATTTGTGAAGGAGGCATCCCAGTTAGAACCATATCTGCTGGTAGATGCAATAGAGAATCATTATATATCTACTATGTTTTCTAAATCCAACTTTCGACTAATGCACTAACAAATTTGGGCATGTTCCCTTTTCCCAAGAATATGCAGGCCCAGGCTAGTACACTTTTTTTTGTGAAGATTACTGCTTCTATATCCATAAAACAGTGTATGGTACGTTGACAATAAAGGTTGATTTTATTTGTAAACCCCCATGGTTGTATTTTAGTAAGACATCCAGGGGGCAACCAGTTGTATTTTGATACATTATCACTTTCACTTTATAACTTGTACATATCTCATCAATTAATCACTGTTGGAAGTTGTTGAGTGTTGCACGGACTGCAAAACTGCATGAGCTTGACTATATCCTCAAACATATAGAGAAAGCACTGGATGCACTGCTGTGGTTAAAATATAACATATGATTCTATCCTGCAGATCTTTATCACTGCATGAAAATACCAATTTAAATTTATTTAAGTTTACTTAAAATTGCCTGAAAAGGTCAGGGCAAGGTTATATGCAACTTGTAATTGAATATAAGAAATGTCATAGGTCATATACGTTTACCTTAAATTTACTGTATTTAATATTGAAAAAAATTGCATTCATGTCTCATCTGAAAGTCTTTTTCAGTAATTCAGCCATAAAATGTACCGATTTTCCTCCAAAATTGCCTAAAAAGTAACCCTTTTCAAGCCCATAGGTTATAAGTATGTTCAAGGGAGTGCCCCTCCCCCCTTCCTCTGACTGTCTCTCTGACTCCCTCAACCTGTCTGCCACTTCTTCCGTGTGTGCAGGTGTGATTTCGTCAATAGCATGCTTTAATGATGTTGTATGTTTCTAGGTCATTATAGCTGCTATTCAGCGACATTTAACCGTATTAACCATATGTTTGCTAATCTAAGAGGTAGCAGAATCACATTCATAACTGGAACACTGAGTGAGACAACCAGCAGAAATGCACCACAGGCCCCAACCAGTGTACTTTGACAATGTAAGCGTATTTTCTAAGGTGATCTGATCAGATGAATACACTTATGAAACTTAAAATAGATAATGATGAGGATAAATAAATTGATGATTTAGTGTACGAAACTGTTAGCACAAATGTATGTGTTGATTATAATTATCAGTTACTACAGAGAACTCACTGACCTTCTTGTCCACAGAGGCAGAATCTTGCTAGAACATCTTATGAAATTGTCTAAAGAAATTGGTATTATACAAACAGCTTGCTTTTTTCATCGCACCTCTGTCTGCCTTTTGATTCTATGCACAGCCAACACCTGGCAATTGTTCAGGGTCAGAGGTGTATCCTGGTCTAAACCTGGTGCAGTCAAAACCCAGAAAAACAATGTGACCAAAATGGTATGGAGCAGGTGAGTATGAGGTTGACATGAGTAGTCAGCAATGAGAGCTTATCACTCCTATTGCGGGATTGTACAGCACCATACCTCTAGGCCACTTGGGCCAATGTCGTGGTTATTGTCTACCTTAGCAAAGTGTGAGGGATGGGTATTGACAACCAAATCTATATTCAAAGAGGGATCCAGCTGAACAAATAACTGCCCTTATTTTCAATATATTAGGACCTTTTTGGGAGAGAAGGGTCTGAGCATGCTGAATATCAATGCCATAAAGACCATAAATATAGGCAACATAGGGTACCATTTATAATTCTATAGATTAGTGGCAAGCTGATTTACACTAGATATCTGGGTATGTGCATGCAATCTAAGAACACGTCTTGGACCTGTCTAAATGTTACACGCCAAAACCATTTAATGGCTCAAATGGACATTAGATAACCTAAATTAAGTCACCTCTTTCTGGCTATCAGTGCTGTGCCAATAGGCATTAACATTTGCTCTCATAAGAGTGAGGGTATACTTGGGATTTATGTGGTCACATCTCAATACTGCATCATTTGGGTATTATTTTAATGCATTGATATGTACTCCATTTTCAAGTGCAATGTTTGATAGCAAATATATATAGGAATTGGATTTGACATTAGAACTGGTTTACGTGAATATTGAGATTGGTGGCAATTGCGATCTAGTAGAAACTGCGGCTTTTACAGGCTGACCCCTCGGTGGTTGTTTTCTCGCCAAAATGTCACCTTTATCCCCTCTTAACATGGCTGTGATGTTTTTTTATGTTCTTATATATGATCAGGCTGAAGCAATTTTGGATTTAACATGTTTTCAACCTTAAAAAGACCAAAAAATGGTGGAGCGCTCTTCCCACATAGCTAGCTCAATGCCGGCATGTTTCCTCTCCCAAAGCTTTTACTTGGTTCAATTCCAGCCAGGTTGGCAGCTATCTTGGATTTAGAGGTGTTCCAAACCTGGTACTCTTAGGACTTTTACTAAAAGTTTTAGTATGTCATTTTAAGGGCTTCCTCGGAATGCATTGTGGTGAAAAAAAATTGTTGCAATTTGTTTGACCTCAAACCCTAGTTTGCTGGACTACAAAGGTGGCGACAATGGTTGACCATGAAGCATAAAGCCATACTGTCTTGTATCCACTATATTTTTCACAATGGAGTAGCTGCTTATGTACAAATTTCTCTCTTAATTTAACAAATGTATTAAGTAGACATACAGCTCTTCAGTTGCTACATCAGCAGGAGAACCAGTCATAGGCAAAGGGATCATATAGCCTGTCTTCAGGATCATGGGTAGGTCAGAACCATTTACTGAATTGTTAATTATGTGGCACAGTAAATCAGGTATTGCTTTAATTACATCATTAACAAATTTAAGCCCTCATGTTCTCACTACCAGACCTATTATATGGTTTAAATGTACTGGTTAACCTCTTAGATTCTCATTCCTTAAAATTAAATTTGGCAATTGCTTAATCAGTCAGGGAGACTAGGTGCTTGTAGCAATTGTCTGAGGAGTACATCTTTGCGTTTAATTAAACATAGGACCTCCTGTCTTAAATTTCTAAATAAAGTCAGATTTTATCAACCAGAAAATCAATATGATATAATATGACCAATTACTTGACTCAAGAATCACACGCATTCAGCACCCAATACGAAGTGTCTAACAATATTTTCATCATCATTTTTGTAAAGTCTGCAAGCGATCGTCTTAAAGGGATTTTTATGATGATGTGCCTGCTTTTTGATAGCAAAAATAGGCATGTGTCCACCTATGATATTACTGACAAGACCAGGGCTAGATACATGTTTACAGATAGTGTATGAATATATTTAATCAAGGGTTGACACTGCATGAGCCGTTTATATGAAAAAAATACGTTGAAACTTGTACCATTTCAAAGTATACAATTTTTACGTCAATGAGATGGACATAATTATGCAGTTATCCTTTTATGATGTTTTGACAATTCACTTAATTATTCTAGAGTGAAAGTCAAGGGAATAGTGTCTTTCTTGTAGAATAATACAGAAGTAATTTTGAGCCTCTGTGATATGACAATCCTTCTCCCAGTCAGACCTAGCTGGACCAAGAAGGGAATAAAATGGCCTAGGTTGCTATATCTTATGTTATATTTTGCAGTTCTTACTAACGACAGAGCACAGACTGAGAGGCATCTACTGAGAACAAGTAATTCCTTTACCAGACTAAACTCAAAGCATCTGCCATGGATTTTATTCTGTGGTACTACCCTTTTGCCATTCATTTGGGTGTACAGGGTAGCTTTTACTAATGTCTTACATCAGCATGTCAATCTTGCCTCTTCAACAAACGTCACTGAATGTAATGGACACTATTATCTCTGTCGTTTTAGAGATGCATTGACCAAATCTGAATGGTATAACAGGCATGTATACCTCGGAGACAACATCTATGACTTCTCAAATGTATCATATTTCAAGACCAAGGCTATGAGAAAACACATTTTTAGCGCAAAACGGACTGATTTTATGGTGTTCACTATAAATTCTCTGTCGCAACATTTTCCTCAAAAATGGTATACAAAAAATATTGCAATCAAAACCTTCACATTTAATAAGCATTCCGCTGTATGCAAATACAATATCCTTAATTATGTCAGATTTAACACAAGCTCAAAACAGTTTACTGGATCTGTGTGGCAACCGAGCATTTTGTTTCAAGTGAATGAGACTGTATTCTCTAAGATACCATTGACCGTACCCTACTCTGACTTACATGCTACTGTGAATGGGGCACGTACCATTGCAGTCTGTCAAACTGAATCTTATCTCTCTCATGGTAACCGTACTCAGTACTCACTAAGATGCCCTGTCATGGAAAAACCATTCGAAGTGACAATCATATCTTCTTACACCACTGGGACTCCTTACTTTTTAGCGTGTAAACAGACGGCACTGCAACAGGTGTTACATGTGTATAAATCGGCAGACTTACCTCAGGTACCTGCAACAACCATGACAGATATATCCACATTGGCTGAGTGTCCACCTTTCACAACGAAACATTCTCCAGGTTACTGGATTAAAAGGAACAATACCTGGTACTGGTCCACCTACAAATGTTATTTCTCTTTCCTGTTAAATGAAAAACTTCAGAAATGTTTAAAGAAAACACAAATCATTATGTTAGGGGACTCACACATGAGATTTCGACATGCAGCATTTAAGAAGTACTTTAAATTGCGAACTTCATGTATCAGTATCACCATTCCCTCAAGTTTACTGGTTGTGCTGAACAAACTTAAAACAAAATTGCTTAGTGTTACCGAACCAACAGCAGTGATCATCAACTCTGGACAATGGTCATTGGCATTCATTGAACCACTGTCATATATCTCCGGCATGACAGAAGTGTACCAGTTCCTTGAAACTTACCAGAATCATTCTGATTTGTTAAAATTCATATGGATAGAAACATGTGCCATGCCCTATCATAGGACAAGACATTACAAGTTTAGGGCAAATAATATCATCGCTGCAATGAATGATCTGGTCAACTGGAACATGAGGAGGATTGGAGTACCAGTTGTGAAAGCATATGATATCTCTGTGCCCATGCACCATGCTTCAAAGGATATGGCTCATTACCATGAAGTCTATGGACAAGATGCCACTTTAAAGAATGTGATAAGTGTCGGAGGAGCAATTCAATCTGTGCTCTCCAATGTGATGTGCAGAAGCCTGCATCTCATCTGAAGTTATCTGTATGGTACATGCTCGTAATAAATACCACTGTTTGAGTGCAATTGTAAACTAGGAGTTCTGATTCAATACATTAATTTTAATGTATGTAACAAGGCAACGTCATGTTCTTGTGTAACACACAGTGCTTTGGTGTCATTCAAAGTTTTGAACAGATATCCTTAGGACTTAGTATACTGATCTGGGTAGCAATAAGAGCGCTTCATATGCCAGTGCTTTCTGTCACAGGACAGTTATAGCTTACTGATATGGGAAGGAAAACGTGGGCCTGCAGATTTAACCCAAAAACTAAATCAAATTTTAATCTTAATAAGTGCACAACCTCCACACATTTTTTCTTAATTATTTTGCAGTTGGAATACCATATTCAATTAAATAAACATACGATGCGTTTGACAATTTATCCTAGACACGTTTTTTAGTTGTTACAATTCTTTTGTGCTCAAAATTTAGTTTATTTTTGGCGTTTTATTGTCTAAAATCGGCCTAAAAGGGGTATGTGCACTTATTAGGGGAAGTGTAATTTTTGTACAAAATCATTGAATAAAGAAGAAATTGGAGCTCTAAATAGAATAGCAAGGGCAAGAGAGATATAAGGGGTTTTGAGCACATTTCACAGCAGTGCAACAATTGCACAGCGGTTATTACATAATTTTACAGGAACATATCATATTCTGCAATAAAATGGTATCGCCTTTCTATCGCACCTAAATTTGTGACCTTGCAGCCTGTGTCCACTTGTGAAACTAGTGCAAATTATTGGCGGCAGAGGTCCGCAACCATTTTACAATTGGATATAACTTGTTCCTGCCGGCTGTGGACATTGGGCTTATGCTGTAGAAGAACCTCTTATAACGTGTCTGTCTTAGGAAAATTGTGGCCAACAGTATGGGCGATATGTAACCTCATTATAAAAATTGATTATGGTTTTTCATGAAAATTGCCATTTACCAAAGCTGAAAATAGGATAATTACACATTTTGCCATGCTTATAGAATGATGATTATAATGGAATGCACTCTAGAAACAAATAAATACATTGGGTCCCAGTAGCCCACAACGTATAGTTTGTACTAGATGTTGTTGCCTAAACACACTGGTTAATTAACCCCAGACATGGTGACTATGGGAACTTCTGTGAGTTAAATGACCAACTGTCTGCAGTGCCCTGAAAGGTACCTTTCAATGAATGTTTTGTCTTCTATTTCAGTTTGATTCAGGGACGGCAGCCCCCCCAAGTAAAACTTAGCATGAGAACCTATTCAAGGATATCCGCAGCCATATTTATTACATTTATTGTAAGTCTTAGCATGTATCTAGTTGATAACAGCACAAACAGGGCAGGTCTGATTAAAACAACAACTGCCCTACCATCTACAATTTGGAAAACAAAGACATATGTTATGGAATTGAAAGCAAAGCAAAAACCAGACAAAACAGCCCCAACCTACTACACCAGTAACATCAACTCAGATAATGTGTTGAGATACAGCAAACAGGTAGTTCCTAAGATAGTCCACTACATCTGGTTCTTCCCAAAGAATAAATGTATATTCAGGTTTCACCACCATGTGTCTATGTTGAGTGTTTACAAATATATAAAACCAGTGACTATCATATTATGGAATGACAGTCCACCCTGTGGCAAATGGTGGAATAAAACAATGGCAAGAATTCCTATTCTACAAACAAAGTTCATGCAAGCACCCACAAGTATATTTGGACAAAACATCAGCGTGCCAGAGCATAGAAGTGATGTAGCCAGATTGAATATTATTATGGAACATGGAGGGATATATCTGGACACAGATATGGTGGCATTAAAGTCATGGGACCCCCTACTTCACTATGACATAACGCTGGGAGGAGTGACTAATCATATCATAGCTAATGGTGTAATAATTGCAGTCAAGACTGCTAAATTCCTGCAGCTCTGGAAAGAATCATATCATGACTTCAGGGACAGGCATTGGTCACATAACTCAGTTTTAATGGCTTTTAAACTAGCAAAGGCACATCCTGAGTTGATACATATTGAATGGAATACCTTGATTAGACCAACATTTAGTGAAACACAGTGGATTTTTAAACCAGGGATGCTCTGGGACTGGACAGGAAGTTATGGGATACACCTTTATTATCGGTATCACAAAAGGGATCATACCCCTGAGGATATAAAGAAGATGAATTCCACCTTAGGACAAGTATTTAGACTTATTTACTACAACACAACCAAGCTCATAGATTGATTTAGAAATGACGCTTTAAAAGGCTTCAGTTATGTCAAAAAAAGAATTGTTGTATCCATGATGTCACCAGTGTGACTTTTTCCAGCAATGCACTACCGGACCTCTCATTGTAGTTACAATGGGAATATTGGTAAAAGTACACATCATAGTGTAAAAAGTAGTGTGGGCCTAAAATGCAGGCAGTAGACCCTTCAAAGGGATATTTTAAGAGTTTATTTCTTAGAAATATATAAATATCTTAGTAAAATACTACTTCCCAAAGTTTGGGATACAGTTCACATTAGAACATCAAAATATATAGCGTCAGAGTACATCTATAGAGTCCATGACAACCATCAGGATGGAAAGGCTTTCATATCACGATCATGTATGTGCATCATGCGTGCGTCATGTGTGCGTCATGTGTGCATCATGTGCGTCATGTGTGCATCATATTGATCAGTTTACATAATACAGTTTAACACATAACATAGATATGTGTATTCATTTAGATATATATCAGCAAATGTTTATATTTATTCATATGTATGAAGAGAGATGCAAACATGTACTTTGTAAATTCAAAACAGTAAACATTTACTGCACTTCAAAACATGGACCATTTGATTTGAGTTTGCAAATATAAGAAAAGAATTAATGCAAATTGATATTGTTATTGTTTTATTTTCCGAGGTGTGGTTAAATTACCACGATTAAGATGGTTGAGATCTGTATCCCGGATGTAATTTACATAGATATGATAGAATCTATCTAGATACGCTAGGATTAGCGTATACAGATATGGAGGCCTATGTGCATATACATGTACATGAACACATTGCGTGCTCTGTTGACAAATGTGGTTGTTTAAAGAGAAGGAACAATAGTATTGAAAATTAATGATTGTTATCAGCCAAGGGGAAATAAAATATTCAATATTTGCATTTAGTGTTTTGTACTTGGTTTCTGTGGCTACTTCCACATTTCTAGTGCATGGGAACACAGTTCTTCTCTCATCTCTTATACATAATTAGCCTTTTATAGGAATACAGATGATACACCAAATTGTTTCTTTTGAGCGTTTCTTCAAGCAAAATTCACTCAAAGTAACAGGTACTCAGTTTGTGGTGAAGATATTTCAATGGGTCATGATTTTAGAGCCCAAAAGTATAGACCCATAGGCCTAGCAGCATTGAAGTCAGGCATTCCTGTAAATACAAACCATGAAGATAGTAGTATAGTACAAACCTAACACCTCTGTTCCTTTGCTTTATCATCATTATTATAATAGAGAAAAAAGATATGTTTGCCTGAATGTAGGCTATAGAATTTCCAAATGTATAAGACTAGCTGTAAGCCACTGAGTATGAATAGTTTACATGTGCCAAGAAATCCCCAAACCAGGATTTTCTTGCCCATTATCACTATGATATTATGTATTATAACCCAACAAGTGAAAATCCTTATTGAGTTTAATGTAAAATTAGTTGTCAAACTGATGAATGGTAATCTCTGGTAAATTGCACTTTCTGAAGATTCTAAGTATATTTCTTATACCATTTGATATACTTACTTTAAAAAACCTCATGTTTAATTAAAGCTCCGTTGTCAGCTCTAACACTTCACCACACAAATATAATTTCAAGGAAATGAGTCCAAATATTTACTTCGGCATCCTTCTACAAGAAATAAGAGCGGTAAACTCTATACTTTAGCTATGCAGTATTGGACACTATAAAGGACAAGTCATATATTGCCAGATGGAGGAGGAGGAATCCTTTAGACATAGGACATGAGGAATAAACCAATCCCATTGTCCCAGGGGCTTGTTATTGATCTCCAATACAGTATCTGTACACAACATTAAAATGTAATTGTGAAGGCTTCTGAATCTGTTTGGTCTTTCCTAGGCAAATCTAGATTCTTCTTTGGTCTTTAGGAAATCCCGCAACCACTGCACTAGCAATAAATGACTTGTTTGTTTAGTATATTCAAGATGATGTCTGTCACACACCGATTAACATGATCCTTTCCCCCATCTTTGTGCTTAACTAGGTCACCTGTCACTGGTAAAGGGAGTAGGTTATATTTGTATGGTACAGAGAGAGAGAGAGAAAGAGAAAGCAAAAAGGGTCACCATGACATTTCTACCAGAGTCAACTCTAGTTGACACAAGCAGCAGAGTCATGATCACTCTTGTAGAAGGCTCACATCTACTCTAGGCATACAACTTGGCTATTGTACAACTCAACTGTCCCTTTAGTAAAGAGTCAAGTGAAGTTGGCTAGAGCAGAGTCATTAATAGTTTGACCCTTCATGTACAGTCAAATTTGAAAAATATGTTGACTCTGAAGAGGGTAACACCGGAAGGGGGAAGAAACATCAGTTTGGTACCAGTATGGCAAGGGCAAGCCAAACTCACTATCTAGACTTCAATCATTTGCTACTTTACATATGGTGTTTATTCTTTATAGGAAGGTCCACTGTGTGTAAAGGGTGTACCGGTAGTTAAGTTATGCCAATTGAATCTTTCAGAATTTGAAATTAAGCATGATGACAAACTAAACCATGGATTCTAAATACATCAACAATAGCTCTTAGTCACCATATTTGTGGGTCTGTAAAATAGGGTAAAATAACATAACCAGGTAACTGGAGAAGTGAGTACCTGAGAGAAGTGAACCCATGGGAGAACTAGGTACCATAGAGAAGTGAACCCCTCAAAGAACTAGGTACCAGAGACAAGTGAATACCACATATACCTGCATTACCAATTAATGTTTAAACGTGAAGGTTCTGGGGTTTTTTTCTGAGTTATTAGAGATATTACGTTGTAGTATCTAGCTTCAAAATGTGTTTGGTTGTATGGTGTTTGGGCAGGACGTACAAATATACATACATAGGCCTACTGGTGTCTGGAGTTTTTAATGCTACTTTAACTAGACAATGACTTTTGAACCCAAAGTGCTCTGAATGTGGGTGATCAAATACTAGGACTTAATGAAGATAATGTCCTACTTACTCTATAAATCGAAGCATTTCACCCAAATAAGAAGTATAACATTATTATTACTTTGTCATTTAGCACCTGACCCAGCACATGTCCATCCACTTTAAGTACCAAACTATTTTACATTGATCGTCTAACAAGAATAAGATGGAATTTACGTCGATAGTAGGGAAAGGTATTTACTTCTATGTGGTACTCTATATCTTAAGGGTTCACTTCTCCATGGTATTCAGATCTCTCACTGGTTCACTTCTCCATGGTATTTAGTTTTCCATGGGTTCACTTCACCATGGTACTCACTTCTCCAGTATTCCCGTCGACTCTCCAGAAGTAAAGCACACTTATCATCTCCTCTTCATCAGAGTCATGTGGGATGCAAATTGTCACCCTAACTATCAGAGCCATGGTGACCCCCTTATTTTAAGGGTATGGACATTATTGTATCTATCTACTTTTGCTTTTAACTACCAACTAAGAATCCAAAATCTTATTTAACCCTTAGAGGCCCAGTGGCGTGAAAATGGCGTAAAATAGCGTATTTTGCACATATCCAAAGTCCTGCATGGTTCTATCACATAAGCATCGGGTGTATACTACTTTCAGATATACCAAGGTCTCCGGGGTGACCTCAGCTTTTCATATATGAGCTTAAATTTGTTATCCAATAGATATTTACAATTTTAAAGCAAACAGAGTAGGAAATTAGTAATATATATCTGAGGTTCAAGCTTGCCCACTGGCTGAGCTTGAGTATTCTCCACCATGATGATATTATTATTTCTCATCTTAGTTATCATTATATATTTTATAATGCAATATGGGAATTGTACACCAAACTGTGTAACTGAGCTCAATAACTTCTATGTGATTCCTGTGTTGGGGATGTGATACAAGAGTTTCATTGTTGCCACGGCAATGGAATAGAAGGTCCCTCTATGGCTCTAAGTACAGCCAATGTTGTATAAAGTTTGATAAATTTAACAAATGGAACGTTTCTAGTTGCTATGGTTACAGAAATTAGCTTTTTTTTGGTACAGAGAGCCTTGTATGAGAAAGACTATTGCAAGAGCTTTCAGGAAATGTAATATGAACCCCATGTCAGGAAAAAAAAATTCAACTGTTGCAGATTTACTTAAAGTGCACTATTCAAATTGCAAATATCTTACTTTGGCCAAATAGTTCTGGGCCTGTAAGGGCATTTAAAGTAAATATTTCATACAATACCAACTTAGAGATATATGGGTGTAATTTTGGATTCAAAATTGACTTATGATACCTTTAGAAATCAACTTAAAACAGTTGCCTACAGAACTTATCAATCAACAAAAGTTACAAGATTCTTATGAAAAGATACTTTATAATTTGTAAGGCATACATTCTTCTAATTCTTGAATATGGGGACATTTTATTTATGACTTTGTCTATTACTAATCTCAATAAATTTTAGATCTCACAAACAGAGCTATAAAAATCTGTACTAAAAGACCTAGGCTTACACCTACCATTGAAATACACCATGATACAAAAAAAATGAATATATTGGTGCATAGAAAGCTAGCTCATGCATATGTTGAAGGATATAAGAGGTCAAGGATTACACAACATACTAGAGTGAACACACAAAAATTACACAACATACTAGAGTGAACACACAACTTAAACAGTGGTCCTGTATTGAATCTATTTTACCTCATTGTGAGGCATATCAGAAAAGTGTAGTTATGGGAACGGGACCACCTTAAGGTGGTGGTGATTAGGCCAACTGCAAAAAAGGCCAAAGACTCCATAGGACATTACTGTGACACACATCTGTTATCATGATGCATCTATGCAGCCATGATGAGTAACTTGCAAGTGGTGCATTTATACATCATGCTAACCTTGCAGGGTTTGCGTTTATACATCATGCTAACCTTGCAGGGTTTGATGCAATATAATTATGGATGAGAATTATGCACATCGTGCCAGCGAGTTGTGTGCCAACACTTCATTGGGGCATCATGTGGTTGTGATATATAGACCCCTATTACGGTAACCAGGGCAGAGACAGCCCTCTATGTAGAATGGTGTTATGTTGTAGGGGTAATGAAAAATGGTCATCTTTTCTTTTTTGCTGGGAATGCCAATGTTTGGAAAGTGAGCAAATAAAACATGAAAGAAACCTATGAAAAGCGACCTCATTTTGCCAAACTGACCCTCAGTGTATTAAGAAAACTAACTTACCAGCACCCCTAACTACCTAGATTGCTGGCAGTGAAAAGTTTTCTTGATAGAAACTAACAAAAATAATACACAACCAGATTTTGTTAGAATTTGGCTTTTTTGATAATCTCCAATGCAAACATAATAGCTTTCGTATTTTGTAACTTGTGTCTCATTTCATAAGGTTGGGTCCCAAGTACATTAATGGTTATCTCTCACAAATGTGTATATTCCCAATGGAAGAGTTAAAAGTGATTAATTGGTAATGGTTTAATGGGAGTTAGATTCTCGGTTCGACTTTGTGCATATAATAGAATGTGATACTTATGAACTAGCTCCAGGCCATATGAATGACCTGGAGTCTTATTGGGATGATTCACCTGAAATGAACTTAGGTAGACAGTTGACCCCTGCCACCTTAGAGGAAACTTAAACCATTTACACTGACATCTAATTGATGGTCTGAGTGGGCATCTTTTGTTGCTGACCTGGAAATTCACAAAGAACAGGGTGTCAGCGTTGTATTGCCTCTCTGTGTTTAAAGCAACCTTTGATTCCCCACCCATCATTTGGGGGTGAAACCATAGCTATGTACCGCCTCCTATACAGTTGGAAGCTCTAAGTACTTGTCTCAGTCTTGTCCTTTAAGGGCCAATTCCACAGCCACTTATGCCACACTGTTGATGAAGTCTCACTAACAAATATCAAAAGTATCAAAGTATTTTAATGTTTGAAAGGGTTGCCTTCATCAAATTGTCATGTATCAATGAATCATCTCTTAGGAATTCTTACCTCTTGGTTAACATCAAACAACTACTTAGGAATAACAATCCAAATAGAGCAAATGTTCAAAAATATACTGCCCTTATTTCATTGTCATTTATTTCATATATTGTTGTAACTGAAGCACTGTTTGGAGAAAAGCTCAGGTGCAAGACTAGTTATTCTGTAAGCCTGAAAAGGGGTGAAATAGCAGAAACAACAACAAGTCGGGAGTTTGTGCCATATATGTATGTAATTATATATATATAAATATATACATAGGAACAATGTTAATTGATAAAACTGATATTGATCAAATACTTCTAGGCACAAAAGGATCCAACTGTATATATGAAGGGGTATATAGCTTCAGCAATTCTGTAATACTCGTTCCTGTGGACCTAGGTTTTTAGGGAGATGAATAAACTAATTTTCAGGTATATTGCAGGGTAGCACCTGTTTGACCTCAGAAACCAAAGGTCGCTTTGAACACAGGGAGCGATTAGACCTGTGACACCGCAAACCAGTGGACTGTAGATAGTAAACTGCTTTCCATCCCCATTAATCTTTGAGGGTCCTTTCAGGTTGACATCCCCCCCAAGTGTCATACCCTGTTCATTGTGCTTTTCCAGGTCAGCAACAAAAGATGCTGGCTCAGACCATCAATTACATGTCGGTGTATATGGTTTAAGTTTCCCATTTACATTTCAGATGAATCATCCCGATAGGGCTGGATTTTATTTTATTTTAGTGAGGGTAGGTCTTAACTCCTTAAGGACAGCAACATCCGTCATCATGATGCACCAATGAAGTGCTTGCACACGACTTGCTTGCACTATGTGCATAATTCCCATCCTTATATTACATCAAACCCTGCAGAATTAGCAAGATGTATAAATGCACTACTTGCAATTCACTCAGGATGGCTGCATGAATGAATCATGACAACAGATGTGTATCACAATAATGACATATGCAGCTTGTAAATGGTTAATGTTGGCCTAATCACCATTGCTCACAGGTGGTCCCCTCATTATGACTATCCTGCGCTACTGAAAGGTCCATGCTGATTCGATATAGAAGAAAATATAAGATGTTTATTTTAAATGCCCTTACTAAAACAAGATTTTATTTTCTTAGTTGAAAACCACAATATAGTAGATGGATGATTACTGACTAAACTAGCTTGCAGTGACCTCCTTCCACTTAGAAAAGTAAGGGAGTCACAGTGACTCTAGTAATCAGAATGACAGTTTGTCTCCCTCAGAACTCTGTTGTTGGAGAGACACGTAAGTTTGACTCTCCATTCTTGGAGAGTCAACTGTGGTTGACCCATTAAAAGGAGCGAAGTCTTAAGTTAACATGTGCATGCATTGTACTTCAGTTAAAAGTCTGTGAGCCATTTGGTAAAACATTGATAAATATTTGATAGTGTGTTTCAGTCACTTAGTTCAATTGGATTTGTGAATTTTTAAAAGAGGCAAAAGTGATAAGCATCAAAAATGCTTAGGACTTAAGCATACAATGCAAATTTCTAATGGTCCATTATCCTTGCTAGAAAAATTGAAAAACATATCTTTTGGGATATGCGGGGGAGGGGGGCTGGAGGGGTAAGGGAGGCCTCTTCATTTGAAAATTCTCATACTTTGTATCTTGCCACATCTCATAAGGGTTTAATGGCTTTAGTGCTTATCACTTTCGACTCTTTTGCACAAAAATTTATTGAACTTATTGACCAAAAAACACTATCAATTATTCATTTTACCAGATGGTTAACACACTAAGCATATCATATCTATAAGTTTATATTGTTGAAGCGCAGTGATCAATTAAGATTTTCTGCCTTCAAAAGTTGACAAATGTTTTGCACCTGACAGCCATCTTGGATTTTTCAAAACTTTCAAAATGGCCCAATTTTGTGTGGTATACCTTTATACTCCCTGAGAGTCATTTTGTATCAAGAAAATACTATAGTATTAAAGTGTAGATCAAAATTGAATAAATCAAATATTTTCCAACTTTTTAACTTCAGAAGGGGTGTATGGGGGGTTAGATATCTCAAAATTAAAAATATCATGTATGATGGTATCTTTAAAGATGGTTATGGGTATTGTGTGGCCAATTTGGCTGAATTTAAGCTCCCCCTAGTCCCCTCTCCACTTTGAGCATTACATTTTAGCAAACATACATGCATTTGGATGCATTGAAAGGCCATATCTTCGTAAATATGCATAGTAAATAATATAGCTGGGATCCAGAACACAAAATCATTTTCAAAATTAGAGATAAGTCCATATTGAGCAAAGTCCCCCCCCCCTCTGCTTTGCTGTGGGACTGACCTCAATAGTCACAGCACAGGGGGCAAGCAAAAGAGTGCAGAGATGTATGCCTGCGTAGGGCCTGGAGTGACACACCCTTCCTCTATTTATCTGCTACTAGAGTTAGCTAGAGAAGACTCCGGCAGAAGAGTCATGGTGACACTTTTAGTTTTCTCTGTGTACCACACAAATATAACAAGCTCCATTCACCAGTGACATGTGACCTGGTTAAGCACAACGACAGGTAGAGGATGGTGTTAAATGGTATGTGAAAGACATTGTTTTTATTCCTTGAATTTATTATGACCAAAGTCATGATTTCCTCAAATTTGTAGAATGTGAAAATTACAGACTGAGATAATTGCTTACCATGTCATGCAGTGCAACTATATGGTGAAGTGTGTACTGAAAGTGGAGATTTAGATTTGAAAAATTTGAAAAATACACTTCAAAATACACTACAAATCAAAATATGCAATTTACCAGAAATAAACTATAAAAAATATATAACTGTAATCTATTATAGTATTTCATCTATCATTAAACCTCTCACACTGTACACTACAAAACAGTAGGTCTTTATTCACCATCAAAGCTCCTGGCCTATGAGGCTAACATACATTCAAGTCAACCAAAAGCAGGGGGTAATATCCTGGTTATTGTGGTTAATCAGGTCGGCCACAAAGAATGCCCGCCTGGGGAATCAATTATATGTCTATGAAAATGGTTTAGATTTCATTTGCATACTTGAGGTTGATAAAGTGGTTCAAATTATATTATATTATATTATAAAATAGCCACCTGTCCTTAAGCCTCAAACATATTGTAGAGGGCTAAGGCATAAAACTACCCGAAAATACCAACTTGACCTTGTCCCTCAAGTTGATATAATGGTTAGGGTTTCAGTTCGATATGTGTTTCATGAAAATTTGTCATTTACATGTCATTAAAGAGCAGTGTTGGGCAGACATTGCCCCTAAGTGAAAACTATAAGGAGTGAGAAGAAAAGAGCAGAAGGTATTATGGGCTAAATGGTATTTGGCCCCTTAGCCCCTGTCCTATTTGGCCCCAAGATGACTTCACACCTTGTTCACAAAGCCTCCAGGTAAGTGGCCCAGGACAACCAAAGTCATATGGCAGATGCTTTATGTAATTGTCCATAGAGCAAAGTCTGTAAAGTAGTGAAGGGTGGTTCACTGACTCATCTGATTTCACTCGCAAGCCATGTTCAACATAAGAGCTTTTTTGGATTTTAGCAACATTATTTGTATTGACACTTTACAATCCGGGGAAACAATGGCCTTTCCTCACACCATGTGGCTGACAGTAGTAATTTTTCTATATCTTCTATATATGCTGAAACAATTGGGTGTTAATCTATCTTGGTCTGTGATTTTAATTCATTTGCCTTAATGTGGAAACTGTTTCTTTTCAAGCCATCTCCATTTATGATGAAAAATAAGAACCCTAGATTTTAATAATATAGATTAGGCTATGAAAGGCTCGTTTGTCGATCTACACCGGTATACACTTATGTACATCCGAATATAAATCTATATCTATATGTGTGCTTGTATCAACAGTAAACAATAGCAGATTCATATATTTTACCGGTCAATTATTGATGCATGGATATATATTTGAACTCTAGCTATATATATTTACATGTATAAATATAAATATTTCAACAGTTAATGATTAGTATGTATGTTAACATTGGTATGTATCAACATGTATTTCAATAGCAAATGGTATTTATGCATAAATACATATATGGATATGTGTATATACATATAAATATGTGACCAGGTGAGGGAAAAGACCCCTCCAGGGGGGAAAATAGTAATTAAAATTGGTGTCATAATCTTTAAAATGAGATATCATGGGCTAAAAATATCCTAGTAGTTTTATAGGAATTGCTTTTCAAACATTAGTACCTATCACTAATTGAAAATGGTAAATAAGCTCTGATTGCATTATATCCCATAGTAAATGATGATAATTATAAAAAATCGGTTTTATCTAAAAAATAACCAAATAAAATTGGATTTATTAGTCTAAATTTGGTTCTAGAAGGAATTTCTGCATTCTGTTTTCAGTTTTGGGTAACTGATGGGATTTCTTTTTTAAATCCGGATTATTACCTCCAATTTAGGCTTTTGGGATGGTTTCCATGGCAACCAGAAACTATCATATGTGCTAATTCTTCACAAAAACGTTCTTTTTGCATTCCAAATATAGAATGTTTGCATCAAAGATGGAATCATTTCATAAAGATCATTGCATTCTACATAAAAAATGGTTTTAGAACTTTTTTAATGTATTTAACACTCTTTTGCATCTATGGTGCCTCCTGGTGGCCCAAACCAGAGCTAAAAATCCCGCCTGAAGGGGTCTTTTCCCTAGATGGGTCACATATATTTAACCAATAATATATGAATATCGCCTAACGCAGGGTGTGTATTGATGAATAACGACTCGAGGTGCGTAGCACCGAGGTCGTTATTCATCTATACACACCCCAAGGTCGGCGATATTCATATATTATTAGTTTTATTATACGATATTTCCATTCAAATGTCTTTAATTACCTTAAATTCGTCCTAATTTGGCCATTTTGAAGGATTATTGACTGAATATCACTCGTACACCAGTAGCGCCATGTTGTTTTGACATGCCACCAACCCTGCTCGCTGATTGGTGGAGCCTGGTGACGTCATGCCCTCAATCTCCAACACTGAGTCCAACATAGAATTTGTAAGGGGGCCAGCTTGGGGCGATGTTATAAACTAACCAGCGTTTCCCTCCACATTCACCACAGCCGGATAGGCATGGGCGCTAGCGACTTCGCCTCACACACCAGGGGTACCCGGATCGAGCCTGGGTGGAAACGAACCATTTTTAAAGGGCCTATATGTATGTGAAAAAAAGGCCCTAGAATTATTTTAACGAATGAGTAAGTAAAGTCCAACTTCTACCTTTATAGTAAAAAAGAAATTAGAAAAAAATATTGATTTTCAAAGAAACTATACCAAAAAATGTCTTTTCTTCTGTAACTCGGTAAATAATGGTCCTACAGGGCTGAAAATCCGCCTGTAGACTCCTTGTTTCGCCACCTCTCTCTACCAGCGCCTCCACGGCGTGGTGGTTAGCACGTCGGACTTCAAGTCTTGATGTAGCGTGTTCGAGTCTCCATAGAACCTCGGATTTTATGGTATTTGCTAAATTCTCCTAAATCATTCTGATATCCAGAATATCAGAACGATTTCACCTTCCCAAGTGTGCGCTATGCAGGAATATCAGAACGGGAATATCACCTAAAAAGCACGATCAGAGCCAAGATCGTATAATAAATCAACATATGTGTATCTTTATTCATATATGTGAAGAAATGTACTTGTCTATAGTAGGATGACAGATGGAATATAAACATGTAGCTCATTAATTGAAAACAGTAGCAGAGTCTGGACAGTTAATAATATTTAATTGTTAAGAGTTTAGGGCATGATTGTAAGTTGAAGGGATTCATAGTAGTCTAGGCAGTGGACCTGTGTATATGAATTTAGTCTAGGCAGTGGACCTATATCTATAAATTGGAACCGTAACTAAGTATAAATATATTTTACAGTAAACTTTATGTATAAACATATATATATATATATATATATATATATATATATATATATATATTTCAGCATCAAATTATATATATGTATATACACATCTATAGATAAATATATTTATGTACATATAGCAACAGATATATACAAATATATTTCAACAGTTAACTTGTCCTATTGTAAGATTAGAGGTGGGATGTAAACATGCACTTCACAAATTCAAAAGTCATCCAGAGTCTGGTCAGGTATTTCTATTTAATTGTAAAGGGTGTGGGGCATAATTGGAAGTTCAAGGGATTCATAGCAGTCAAGGCAAGGAACCTAGATGATAATAATGCAGATTAGGCTATTAAAGACTCATTTGTCGAACTTCGGCAGTATACACATATATACATACGTAAATATATATATATATATATATATATATATATATATATATATATATATATATATATTTATATATATATATATATATATATATATATATATATATATATATATATATATATTCAATAGACAATTGTGCCACTCATTGTGCTTTTTAGGTGATATCCCCGTGCTCATATCTAGTGATATCAGTGACCATGCTAAAAGTAGAGGTAAAACAAGAGCCTATAGACAGAGTTTCAGCTCTGTAGGGGCATTATTTAGCGTGTCTTGGAAAAAAACACTCTTTTTAATGTAATTTCTCCGAAAATCCATATAATTCTATTTTTTTTAATCATGAAGGCAGAAGTTTGACTTAACTTATTTACTGGTTAAAATAATTCTAGTTTTCTTTTTAACATATATAGATGCATATTGAAAATAGTACTGAGGCCATGCTCTATGGGTCTATGTACGATGATTACAGCCAGGCTCGAACCGGGGACCTGTGGAGTATGAGTGGGACGTGCTGGCCACCAAGCAATACGGACCTTGGGACATAGGGAGGGAAATGCTGCATATATTCAAGTCTGCTAGGGAGCAGTTAGTTATCAAAACAACAAGTCGCGCAGTGTGAGTACAGTCTTATACTTTAACAATGCGGATAGGTTGATTGGGAAAGTAGTTTAGTTCATTTGAAATAATGAATGCTTCCTCAGTCTCTCCCATACCAGAATGAAGCTATTGTCAGAAATCAACATGGCACTCGCCGGGCTGCAGAATTCTTCTTTGAAATGCTTCAAAATGGCTAAATTAGGACGAATTTAAGGTAAATTTTTACATTTGAATCGGATAATTGTGTGATAAACCTAATATTGAATGGATAGCGGGTCACTAGTGCTGTGCATCGATGGATAACGCACTCATCCTACAGACTCGTGCGTTATCCATTGATACACAGCACATATTTCGGGGCTATGCAGCACAGTCAAAAGTTAAGATACCTGCTGTTATATAGGGTGGTTAAAACAACAGCCCTACACGTTTTCTACATGTGGATATCAAATATATAGGTCTGAAAGATATTTATTGGATCATGGAAGGTCGACAAGAAGCACTATTATGCATGTATGCTCTGCCAGTTTTATATTGTTTATAAGGCTTTTTTCATGTGATTACGTTGACAAAAATCCTTTAGTTATAAGCAAAATGATATATCAAATTGAAAGTATACATATGGAAGATATTACACAGCAAGTTTAATGATAAACAAGACTCTTTTGAGGAATTAAGAGTAACGCTTAGGATGCTCTGTAAAGTTTTCAAGAGTTTCAAGGTTTCCACTAAGTTTGTCCACCTATAAAAGAAAAATGTTTTGTTTGGTGATTACCAAACTTGGCATGCTTGATCATACATACAGTGGCTAATTGTAAACCAAACTATAAGCTACTATGGTGTTTTCAAAGCATTTTACCAGCTATTTGATATTTTAGTTGCAAATTTCGCCAATTTTGGTTTTCATCAAGCCAAGATATTACTCTTTCAATTAAATGAACTTGTTTTAAAATAAATTGAAGTTGCTGAATTTTGATTTTGATTTGGTTTTGGTCCCAAATTAGGCCATTTTTTGAGTTTTCTGACCCATATGGCTCAGTCTCATGACTTTGTGACAATTTGAACGTCTTTGACCGGGTGTAGTCTTTTACCAGGTGTAGCCTTTGAACATGCAGCATTAAAATGGCAGAAATATGGCCTATGTAGTAGGAAAAGCAGGGAAATAGTGCATCCATATATTGATACACGTTTAAAGTAAACACAAGTTAATTTTGTTATATTCAAATACTGAGCATACTATGCACAGTAGAACATAGTATTATTATTTCCCTCTGCCTGGTCAAAGACGTCACTATATATATATATAACTTTGGGTCTAAACAGTTGCACTGTGCATAGTAAGCTCAGTATATAAATATATTTAAAATTTTGCTTATGTTTCCAATGAACGTGTGTTAACATATTATTGAAGTATTTTACAGATTTTCGCACTGTATAGGCCTCATTTATCCCATCTTGTCACTCCCCAGTCAAAGACTACACCCAGTCAAAGACTACACCCGGTCAAAGATTACACCCGGTCAAAGACTACACGCGGTCAAAGACGTTTGAATTGTTACACACTCATGAGACTGAGCCATATGTGCATACTGTCCCCCTCCTTGCTCCATCCTGTCCTCACCTAGCCACCTCCTTCATTTACAGCATTAGGTGAATCAGGCTGTGACATCCCTTATCTCTCCCAGTGATTCTTAATTATGGGGAGATAAGGCCCAAGTATCCAGCAGGGTTAAACATGTTCTTTCTGACATGTTTGTCAACCTAACAAGTTATCAAGACAACTGGGACACATCATGGACATTAGGAACATTCTGGCCGTGGTCCTGGCAGCCATTTACATATTTCTTACACTATTTAAAATGAGAGACACTAGGAGTGAAAATTATCCAATTCCATTATATGCACGCAATCAAGGAACAGGTATAGGATTAAATAACAATAGTTCTTCAGCACAAGGATCTATGAAGAGGATACTATTTTGGACATCTTATTTTGGAGATAAGAACTGGAATAATATATTCCATGGTGCAAAAAATAAGCTCATTTCATGTAATTCCCCATGTTTACTTTCTATAGATCGAACATATCCTTTAACTTTTGATGCCTTGATTTTTCATGGTCGTGACAGGCAGCAACCTCCTAAAGTACGTCGACCAGGCCAGGTTTATATCATGTATGTCATGGAGTCCCCTGCCAATACTGTGGTTTCTATAAAGAGAGGTGACTTTTACAACTGGACTGCTACCTACAACCGAAAGTCTGATATTTTCATACCCTGGTTTAATGTTACTAAACGTGTCAGTCAGTCACATCTTCTGCCACTGCCCAAACTGCCTCATCTTAACTACAAACGCCAGATAGGGGAGGCCATGGTGTTATGGGGAGTCAGTAATTGCAAAACTAAAGGTAAACGTGAGAGGTATGTGGGAATGTTGAGAAAATACTTGAAGGTAGATATGTATGGTAGATGCAATAAGAAATTGTGCCGTCAATCAAACCTGAAATGTAAAGAGCATTATTCAATGACTGGGAAATATAAATTTTATCTTGGTTTTGAGAATTCAGCTTGTGAGGACTATGTTTCTGAGAAGTCATACCAGGCATTGAAGATAAACATGGTACCAATTGTGTATGGGGGATTGACTGCACAAGACCATATTGACCTGCTGCCCCCTAACTCTTTCATCAATGTCAGGGACTTCCTATCTCCAAAGCACCTTGCTGATTATCTAATGTACCTTGACAAGAATACAACAGCCTACATGGAATACTTCAGATGGAGACTGAACTATGACATACTAGATGTTGACAGGCCATGCCTAATTTGTAATGCACTATATACAAAATCTAAATCTAAACCTTTAAATGTTGATTTCAAAGAGCTTTGGAACCCAACAACCCAGTGTGAGAATAATCTTATACAAAAAGTCACAACATAAAGATAGACAATTTAAATGACTTGATATTGTGGATTTTGCATATCGAACCAATCAAGATGAAAATATGGTTATCAAAACCTACGTTTCATTAATCAGGTCAAGCATATTATCTCAACAAAACATTCTTATTTAGCTAATTAGTCAGTACAAACCATCAAAAAAATGCCAGCCTTTTTTCACAAAAGGCTGCCATCCTCACATGAAGAGTATTTTCTCTCAAACCAAAAATACAAACTTTATCCGTGGAGACACAGGATTAAATCTTGTGAAAGTAACACAGACCCAAATGACTTCGAACAATTTCCCTTTACTTCTTCTTCAACTAAGGAAGTACAGCCTCATAAGATTAAACACAAGGTTTGCGTTCTTTTGCAGCAGTCAAATATGTTTCCTGAGTTGGCTCCTCTCTTTCAATGTGCTATCAATGTTGACTCTCAGATAGTTAAACTCTGGTACCACAGCCAGGATTTGGCCCTGGAGAATAAGATCACACTTTGGAAAGCCCAGGATTTCAGAAACCATACCCACATCACATTGGTGTTGTGAGTGTTCTTGAACCATCTGCAGGTGTATATTCCATGATGGTGTAGCTTGTAGAGTAGTATGAAGGGGTCGCGCAGATCAAGGCAGATAACAGCTAAGTGTTCCTGCTTGTTCCTTGCAGCATATTGAAAACTGGCAGGCCCAAAGATTGAGGCGCTAGTGGGATCTTCTTTGGACCAATCCATTTTGAACATTGGTGACATTTGTAAGGGGGTTGGGCAGGCAATGATCGCGCAGGTAATGTCCAAGTACTCAGTGATTACTCCAATAACTGAACTGTACACATCAATTGAGTCATCCAATTTCATCTTGGCAATAAATAACCATAACACCATAACATAATGTAATAAATTCATTTATATAAAAGTACTGTTGGTGAATTGCAGAACATTAAGCCACTTCTTCTTAAAAAATAGTTTTTATATTATATTTAGGGCTTGCTTAAAACTAAACTATAAAGGAGAAGAAGCTAAAAAAGCACGTTTTTGTTCCATTCATATTCCTCAGCCATCAAATCTCGAAATAATGGAAGGAATTTGATGAAGGTACCATATATGGTCAAAACATTGTACAACATGTACATAGAACAGGTTAATGGATGTTTATTCAACATTTCATAATACCAGTAAGGTGTTTCAAACCCTCAATCTATGATCACTCGTGGGAAAAGTTGTTGATTAAAGAACCCAATGGTGGTATATTACTTTAAACTGCATTCGTATCTGTTAATGGTCATAAATGAGAGACTTAGTCATATGTCAGAGTAATATGAGGTGTTCCAGTAGGTTTTACGACCAAGAACTGTTATTGACCATAAGAGGTTTGAGTAAGTTACAAGTGAGGATAACGTATTTCACAACCTGACCCCTTATCACACCCCTAAACATTGACCCACAAGAAAAATACATATATCTACAATCTATACATCCAGTATGATGTAAATCTGATTTCTATTTAATTTTGTACATTTCCACCTAGGCATAAACATTTTATTTAGACATAGATGAAATATTTTAGCATGACTAATTATTCGTTTTTACTTATGATCAAATACAATTTGTATGGTTCTATCAATTATATTTTAGCATTCCATCAAGAGTTACTCCACTACTAGGCCATGCGAAATGAGACATTTAAGTTGTAGGCCTGCATTACCCTGACCTTTGGTCATATACCTCTAAAAAGATTAGATTGGTTGTATTGAGGTATTTCACAAGGTATTGGGCCAGGTACGACTGACATACAAGTAAGTTGTGATGAAATACTTTTCATAGGTCTAGATCTAATGGCCTCTCGATAAGCTAATTGTGAAACAGCCTACTTGAGAGTAGCACAGCCACTTGTTTGAATAGCTACACCAAATGACCTACACGACCTAGTGTCCCCAGTGGGACAGAGATTTTCCCTTTTTATCAGGTATATGTGGTGCTACACATGTATTAATTGATCGAGGATAGAATGGTTCTGTGCAAATCAGAGACTATATGATACCAGCAAGCCAGCCATGCCCTGATTACTATTGCAATTGTTTCTTTATCTTTAGCCAGTTGTAGCCTGGAGGTGGCAATGCGCAGGTTCGTGAAGAAGCATTTGGTTCCCACAATATTCCTGTTCTTATGTTTATGTCACATTTGTGTGTGGTTGTCTTGTGCAACCAATAACATTCAATGAATCTTCAATTCAGTATTGCTAAATATGAGAGTATAGCAGTTTACCCTTTACCTAGATGTATGATTTCCATCTAAATATGTGTGTGTTGGATAAGGACATGTAACAGGACTGGCAGAATTGCTGACCTTGTTCTTTTTTCTTTGTAGAAATGCAGGGATACATCAAGATTCAACACAGGATTTTGCTGTGGTAAACAACATGCTGTAGCATGATACTGATGGATGTGAATTACATGAAGTGGAAGGAATAACATTAGGATACTGAATATGAATGGACTGCACAAAGCATTTGGGGTGCTTTTCTCAGCAGTAATAATAATCAATATATTACTGTACAGAAGAAATGTGAAGATTTCTGAACATGAAAAAATGATGAATTTTCAATCGGAGAAAGTAGAGAAACCTCCCTATGGTCACCTCATAGCAACCTTCACCGGAGGTCTAGGGAACCACATGTTCATGTATGCTTCACTTTATGGACTGGCCAAAAAAAGCAATAGGATACCACAGGCATGTGCAAAGTACAACATGTCTGAGTTATTTCCTAATCTCTCTGTACAAATGCACCCTATTAAGGATTGTAGAAAGGGTGCACTGTCAGGCATACCCAATGAAATAGTACCACACACAGCTCTGAAGATTTCTCAGCAGAATAGTGCTCATTATTTTGACCCTCAACTTTTTCAAATAATAAGAATGTCCAATAACTCTCACATTCATTTAACAGGTTTCTTACAAAACCTGGGCTTCTTTGTTGAATACTTCGATGACATAAGAAAAGAATTTTCATTGAGCAATTTTTATCGTCAAATGGGTTATACCTATCTTAATGAGCAGATTAGATTGTACAAGGAGAGAAATCACATACATGGTAGTGTACAAACTGTTGGTGTACATATAAGGAGAGGAGATATGGCTAGGATGCCAGGGGTAAAAGTACCTACTGAAGCATACTTTAAGAAAGCAATGACATACTTTAGGAGCAAATATAAGGGTCAGGTGTTTTTTGTTGTATCCTCAGATGATTTGAGATGGTCTCATAAGTTTTTGAGAGACAATGATATAGTTTTTACTGGAGATTCTGGACGGAAGTCACGAGAAGAAGACTTTAGCATACAGGTATGCTGCAACCACACAATCATGTCATTTGGAACATTTGGGTGGTGGATGGCATTTCTTACTCAGGGTGAGGTCATAGCATTCCAAAACTGGACTGGTACATCACCAGCCCGTGGATGGTCCCTTCCTGGTCAGAGGTTTCCAGTGAATTGGAGACTAATGTAAACAATTATGCGGTGTGACATACTTCTACTTGAATATCCCTACTTTGAGTGTTAAGAGGAGAAAGATTTTGTGCAAATGCAGAGATGACAGAAATGGAGCCTAAGCATTATGCACATTTAATTATTTGATATGTTGTGAAATATACACATGTGACCCATCTTGGGAAAAGACACTTTCAGGCGGGATTTTTAGTTCTAGTTTGGCCACCAGAGAGCACCATAGTTGCAAAAGAAGATTGAATACATGGAAAAATGTTCTCAGACCATTTTTTATGTAGAATGCAATAACTTTCATGAAATTTCCATTTTTGATGCTAACATTCTATATTTGTAATGCAAAAAGATTGTCTTTAATGAAGAATATCTGGTTTCCATGGAAACCATCCAAAAAGCCGAAATTGGAGTTAGTGATCCCTATAATTCATTAAAAAATCTTATCAGATCCCCCAAATAGAAAACGGAATGCACAAATTCTTATAAGAACAAATATAGACTTATAAATCCAATCGTATTTGATTATTTCTAATTAAACCAAATTTTTATAATTATCATCATTTACTATGGGATACAATACATTTAGAAATGTTTTCCCGTTTTCAGTTAATGATATGAACTAACGTTTGAAAAGATTAAAGATTACGACACCAGCTTTAATTACCAAATTCCGCCCGGAGGGGTCTTTTCCCTTGCCTGGTCAAACATGTGCGCATACACATAGACCTAGATAGCTGTGTATACATTGAGATATGATCCACCTTTATACACAGTTCTGCATATATATGCGCAAGGTGGTTTTCTTGGTCAGGGTCTTAGATTAGATGTCCCTTGAATATGCAGCAAGTTACAGCTTTCAAATCAACTAAATAGCTCACTTATTATGGATATTTTATTTTTCATGGAGGCGTCCACCACAGTAACCCAAGGATTATAAAATAACTTGCGACAGTCAGATAAAGCATAGCCAGGTATATTTAACACACTAAATTGATAAAATAAAAAGGATGCAGATAGTCTATAAAACATCAGATATTTTCCTATTTCGGGCTTTTGGTATGTGAGACTAGAATTTCTAGCCTTAATCGATCTTAATAGATTTCCCAAAAGATTTGCTAAAAGTGCTGAAACCACTGCCTAAAACCTGGATCATGACAAAACTGCACACAAGGGTAGAAGGAAATCTATTTGTGTCAGTTGCTATGTAGGCTACCACGAGTGAACTATATTTCATAGGCCACAACATATTTTCCACACACTGTGTGCCTCACTTGTATACATATTGACTGTGCGCAAGGCTCTATATGGACCAAACTGCAGTTGAATATCCATCAATATGTTCCAATAATTGTGATAGGATAGACAGAAATATACAAAAATATCTATGGGAGGGGGAACGATAAAATGAGGCATCCAACACAATATCCAGAGAAATGTCCGATGTGGCTTGGAATTTCTGTTTTGTCAGAAGAACACCCATAATGAACCTTTAGATTGAGAGTATCAATGATATTAATTGAACATTATTATTAAGTATACCCAGCTAACAAAAAAACGTTGTTTTACGTCAAAATAACGTTTAAAAACTTTATATGATAGTAAGGAGCCTCAGAGAAACGTTATATAACGTTATAGAATGTTGAATAACGTTTTTTGTTTACTGGGTAGGCCCTAATATTACTGTGTTGAACACCTCCGAGACATGAAGGGTCTTTGTGAAAAATGTACATTTGATATCAAATTGAAACAAGGTCAATCATACACATGTAGTATATAGCGCCTAGGAAATCCTGTTTGATAAAAGTTGTTTATGTCTCAGATGACATTAGGGCCTTACAAAACATGTAAAATTAGCTAATAATCATGGATTTTAACCATTTTTCTAATTTGGAGACTCATACATCAACGAAAAATCGTGATACATGTAGAATTTCATGATTTTCTGAAAGCCTAGAGTCTTTCCTCTTATATAAAACAAGAACAATACTGGTGTATGTATTTTTATTCTGTAGCTGTTGGGAAGCAGAAAACCCAAAAGAAATCCTGATTTGCATTTTCTTATTAGTTTGAACCATGTATCATCATACACAGATCATCTCTGCATTTACAAAAAACAGGTCTGGTGTTTGTAGAACTCTTTTACTGTATTGCTATAACTGTCAACTCTTCCGGCGATTACATGACGGGGTACAAAAGTAAAATCGTCACAGGGGCACTCCAATGGCACCATAGGACGAGGTAAAAGATACATTACCAGGCAGTTTTGGGTGATTTTTTATTTTCATTATGTTTCAATATACCATGTTCCTGTAAGTTTATATGAGGAATTTGGAGTCTGTTATCAGTCCCAACACTGAAAGGAGCAACGCACCTCAATCGAGGGACATCCCTCTATGGAGGTATGGTTAGAAAAGAGTTTAAGGGCCGTTGCTCTTTTGGGGGATGGCCTAATTAGCTCTTGTCAGCAGTGGTCATGGTCAGATGATCATGACACCAGGCCCAATACAGGGCAAGGGTCATGTTTTGAATATATCTACTGAAGTCTGCATTTCTCAAATTGAAAATAGTTTATATCTGTTTTCTCAGTAATGAAAGGACTTATGAGAATGATCCCGACATACATTTAACAGGCACTTAACACCCTTTATGATATGGATAGGGACCTATATATGTGACTTGTACTGGGAAAAGAGACCTTAGTGCACCCTGCACTAAAGGCCTTTTTCGCAGATCATGTCACATATATGTTACTAGGGACCTATATATATGTTACTAGGTTATGAACCAGGCATGCACTTAAGTTTGTCCCCTTTCATCTGTCACTAAAATATAAGCAGTTGCTGATAAAACTCGGATGCATGTTCTCTTGGTAAAGTTATTCCCTTTCGCCACATGATCAGAGAATAATTTGCTTCTCCCACTTGTTCCTAAAGGTATTTCGAACCACATTTGGAAACCTTTTTTGGTGAAGGGTTTGATTTGGTTCGATTGTGATAATATGCATAGCCAACAATCTTGTCTACCTGTAAACAGGTCGATAATTCCCTACAAAGAATGGTGAGATCATCCCACATTATAATTTTCTAGTTGGTAGATTTGTATGATACCCCTTCTTTAACTATGGTTGCCCTACACCTACATAAAATATTGATGACACAGATTTATTGCACTTAGGGAGCACTCATTTTTTGAGAAGGCGGGAGTGGCAGGTTGATTTTGGCAGGGATGGGGTTAATGTCAATCCCTTTTGAGGGGGAGTGCCTGACAAGTTTCACCTATTCTCAACAAAAGAATCCTGCATGTTACTATGCTTAAAAAGATGTAAGCAAGTCCAAAGCCGTAGACACATTCTAATGATCCTCTAGGGAGTTAAGGTTGATCGCTACTCTAAAGTTTTCATCCATAGCATTTTTTGCCTCATGGTAGTTTAGATCATTAAGAAATGATAAATGTAAAAAATCTAGGGGGTCCCGAGCTACACTTTTTAAAACAGATTTTTGAAAAGCATTTTCTATTTTTGAACAAAAATACCATAAATTGTGAAATTTTCATGATTTCTTTTCTTAGTGAATCACTGCCCACAGCAAAGTTATTTGAGTTTGAGTTTATAACGTATTTATTTCACAGGGTGATATTGTAAATATGATACAGCTTCAAGAGGACTGTTGCCAGTCCGATTATATATAGTCACAATTGATCAATCCTGGATATGAGTACATGGGCAGGTTCACAGCTAGGTGTAATTTCGTTACTCCACGCTCGGATATCACAAGTATCGGCCAAATAGTTAGTGACATGTGTGTATAGCATCAATGCATGTAAAGATTCTTATGTTACAGCATTAATGATCTTAATACATTATTATTTATGACGAGTTTTACATCAGTGACTTTGCCCTGTGGAATTGTACCACTAATGGCTTAGCCTTGGATTTATGATTTAAATGGATAATCCTATATTGTGTCCTTAAATGTGAAAATAAAATAATGGTCCAAAACCAACCCTTTTGTGCAAAAAGTGGTGGTTTTAGGCCGATTCATTACATTTGATGCTTAATTTGTCAACAAAATCTTTGAAAATAGTAAATAAAAAGTCCATCGACTTTTTTTTTACTTTCTCAAAAAAAACGTTTATTCATTAGTTAGCATAAAACAGTAATTTTGATAGGGGGTCCCGTGCCAAATTTTAGGGTTTTCGGCCTTTAAAGTTAAAATAGGACAAAAACGGTCTAAATCCCACATTTAAAGGCCAAAATAATGGGTTAAAGGCCAAGGATCGGGGTTAAAAATGTGTATGTTTTATTCTCTTGGTTGTTTGAAGTACAGTGACGATATCTGTAAATTATCAATCTCGATAATGATTTATTGGCAAACAATTCCAATATTCTAATTTATGTTAAAATAGCAGATATCACTGGCTCCTAATGTATCAAATATCTAAATGCAATAAAATGCTCAATTTTGCTCAGCATTATCCAAATTTTGGACATGACTTAGCGGGCATGTATATGTATCCAGTCTTTCAATAGTAGCTCATTCAAACTGGTTTTAGCTACATGCGCAGGGAGCTGCACAGTAAGTAGTCCATATTCAATGAGTAGCGATCAACCTTGAACTGTTTTATTATGCATTTGCGCAAAGCTTCCTTCTCTATCTCCCCCGCTGTTATTAACAAAGGAGTACTCCCTTGAGTTCAACACAGCATAAGCTTAGTGGACATTACTACGGGAGGGGCTGTATTATTTCAATTAAAACCAAGACACACAGCTTCATGCAAGGTAACACACATGGTCCCTTAAAATCAGTCTTAGTTTAACACTGAAACGTACACTTTGTGTCACTGCTCTCTCAATGAACTGTATACTTGTGGTTTGTATAGCAGGAGAATGATCCATGGAACAAGCTTTGACAAACATTACCCCATACACCATGGCACAATAAAGTGTTTGGATCATGTTGTTTCAATATTTTGTGCTAAAGTGTGGGAAGTGTGTCTTGTTCAAAATAAGCAGAAATTAGCAAGTATCTAGGGTCTTTATTTCATGGTGAATAGGTAGTTCCATTGACTTAACCAAAGAAGGCCGTATTTTACACCCCCTGGTAGGCCCTCTTCCATATTTCACAGCATTTTGAATCATCAAAACTGATGATTTAATTGCCATAACATTTTGACAAATCTTGTTCATAATGACATGAAATAAACACAGAGGAGCACTCCTTTAATTCCCCACTGAGGGTTATCTTACGAGGCTGTGCTTCGTGAAATAACCCTCAGTGGGGAACTATACATGTGAGCTTTTGTCTATATATCCCTATTTAAGAACGAAAATACCAATTTGAGCTTATTCTCTATATTCAGTTGGGGATGTATGTGGCACAATCTGTTTACAAGCTGACACAAACCAGTACTAATTTCCTGAGCATAGTGCCCTTCATTACAAGAGGAGCATGCAATAACCATTACCATATCCATGATGTAAACAAACCTTTCAACTGAAGGAAAGAGGTTCTTCACAAGGGTAGATTCACCATCTTTATACATTGTTCAAATACCACCTAAATGTACTGAGTGAAAGGGGGAAAACATGGTTTATCAACAATGAGGACATCTTTTTTTTTACGAGATTCTTACGAGACATATGCAATGTAATGGAAATTGAAAGACAATTGTTTCACCCAGAGTTGGTCAGACATTGTGAGGCATATTTGCAGATCATATCAGAGTGACTAAAATTGTGTTATAATAGGCTTACAGGTTCATCGCTACCTCTACTGAAAGGTCAGTACATAAGAAAGGACAGAAGCAATGTGTAAGCAATAATAATAATACAGTGTGATGCCAACAGTGGGCCTATGTCTTACATATTACTTATATAATAATCCCCTTTTCTTTGTCCTCTTGGTATGTAACTCCAGCAATTTTAAGTGTATTACGCTTACACCCTTTTTAGCACACTTTTTTTGCTGCCACTTTTTAGACACCTTTTTGTAACAAATTTGATCCTAGTGGCCAAAAAGAGTGTTGATATCAAAAGTGTGTTACAATTTTATCCAAGTTCATGCAACATACTTCTTGTACAGGACTTCAAATCTATTCATTCTACTGGGGTATAAAGATGACACACAAAACCAGACACTATAAGTTGGGTAAAAAATGGCTTATATTTTTGAGAAGTGACAAGAGCATGGAGTTGATGTTGGAGTAGCAAACAGTGGAATGATCAACGTTTCGACTTGGTTTACATGTCTTCTTCATGAGGAATCCATACAAAACCTGCATAAAAATTGCAACAACAAATGTATAAACACCACTCTCCTAAAATACTAGTTTATGTGTTTTGTAGATCTGACACCATGAACCGGATAATGAAGGTATTTATATGTTTGACATCATCTGTTATATTGTGTAGGTCATATTGATGCCCGTATGTACACAATGTTTGATCTAGCATCCACTGTTATTATCTAATAAGCAGCACTGCAGATACTCACAGATTAGTTCAATAGTTTATCAAGCACAGTACTATGGTAGTCTCATAATGTCTCTTGCCTTGAATGCTCATTAGGTAGCTTCCCACCTAACTGTGAATAAAATCACAGATATTATCAAAAAAAGAGGACTTGATGAAGGCCTACTGTATCACAGTTGGCAGGAGGTTTTCAGTTGCAGTATTTCAGTTTTCAATATTTGTATTGGCTCAGTACAGTCATATTACAATAAGCCAATGTTGTAGATTCAAAATCGAAGTACAATTTACATCAAACAATAAGCTACAGGTATACATCAATCTTTGTCAGGGTGTGTACACAATGGTGATTAACCAAATCGTTCCATGATGGGGGTGCTAATCATGGATTCAACAAAAATAATGTTGACTTATTTTACATTCATTCCTATCCTTTCATTTGTTCTTTTTCATTTTCTTTATTTCTGCAACTACTGGATATTACAAAATACTCATGTCAACTGTCATTAGTTCCATTATGCTGATACGTCCTGTGCGCTAAGTTGATGATATTTCTGTTTATAGAAGTTCCTCCTTGGGATTAGTATTGTTTGCATGCCAGTTGCACTATACAACATACTGGGTAAGTGATGGTTCATTTTCATCTGTTATGATGCGACCATGCAGCAGCTGCTTGTAATGGTGCAGTGCTGCATAAGTGCATCACACTGAGTCTTCAGGAGGGAATCAATATCATAGGTTTACCTACGGCATGGTATGATGTATGATAGAGCACCAACTAGTTACTCGGCTGCAATTAAAGGTTTAAATGATGAGGCACATTACTCTCTTCCTGATGAATCAGGTAAGCAAATCTTGGTTATAAAAGTTGAAAGCAAACACCTAAAGGCTCACTCATGTCACATAAAATTTGAGTTTTTCACCCCATTCATTGGTCTGGGTCATTTTAATAGGTAGCTCTGAGATTTTGTGGGACCACCTTGTTTATGCCTGTCATATACTTGAAACTAAAATCAGCCTGAAAACAGGTGGGGGCATGACCATGATACATATATGCCTATGATTAGAGTATCTTGTATAATGAATATGCTGCTCAGCATAAGGTGTTTAACCCTTTAGGGCGGAGCGTCGACTATAGTCGATTCCATGGCTAGCCGAGCATCGACTATAGTCAATACCATGGCTGGCTGAGCATTGACTATAGTTGACATAACTCTATGGGAATCAGCAAAGTCTTGGCCCATGGAAAGTTCCTGGGAAAATGTCTCACCCCCATCACCAGAAAAAAAAGTTTGTCGGCCTTAGAGGGTTAAGGTCAGGATGAATCTTTTCTTATGAATCTTTTCTTTTGAAACCACTCAGACTAGGAAACATCCGAAACTAAAGAAATAATTTGTTGACCCCTCCTGGCCCCTCTGAATAAGGGGGTCTGGAGAGCTGCCCAATAGTTTAAACAGCACTTCAATTCCCGATTTATCAACATTTTATGAAGGACTACCCTTCATTATACCCCTCAATAACAACAATATAGCCTAGAGTAGTCTTTCCAGATTTTATATCTTTTAATGAAGAAAAGTTAAGTTTTAGTAGCAATTTGAATGTCTGATTTCAGACTGTTTCTTTCACAATTTGGCAAATCTATACAGGGTTGGGGAGGGGCTTTATTTGTGATTTACCACCCCCATTCTTTAATCAAAGCTGCTTTTTTTTATGTCTACTCCTTCTTTATACCTTTATGAATGTAGCAAAAAAGTTCTAGTTATATCATTAAAGGCATTGGAGGGGACATAGGTTAGATATGATGTTTGAAAATAGCATTTAGTACTCAAGGTCAATAAGCAGAGTACAAACTGCAAACTACAAACTAGATAGGATGTTTGGATATGACATTCAGTAGTCTAGGACATGAAGCCGGGGGTCAGGATGTTTGGATGTAGCAATTGACAGTCCAGGACCCGGACATTGATCAGACACAGTGGAGGTATATTATGTCCTCTCAATATATTCGGAGTGTCTTTCATTATTTAATTATTGAACAGGATTCATCTATATGCATGAAGCATATTACACTTCTGTAGTAAAACAGTATGATAACTTCACTTACTTATGAAGTATCAATTGATCATGTTAAAAGCACAGCTTAAAAGAAGCATTCATCATCTGGATAAAATGTCTGTGCAAACTCTTTGACATGCATTTTGCTGGATAGAATTATAAGCTGGGAATACATGAATTTGTTTTATCTAAACAATCAATATCTCTTTCCCAATGTTCCCTGGGTTCTCTGCTGCAGGGCTAATGGGAGCAACTTAATATGACCCCTCCTCCTGATTTCAAAAGACCTATATACACTTATCATCATATTGTTCATAATGTAAACCCAATGGTATCTCCAACGTGGTGCTGTTGAGCCTGTACAAATAGTTTTAATTAATTGAGAGTCTATTATTGCACTTGATCACTAGGGATTCCAGATTATAACATACTGCAGAAGGTCACCTATCAGATCCAGCCTGTCCTAAGACCACCCGAGGCAGTGCAGAGTCAGCAGACTGTCCTGCAAGCAGTGAGGAGCCGGCAGCAGGTGCTGAAGCAGTTCTGTAACAACCACACCAAGGTAGGTGTTTTAAAGATGAAATGGGAGTTTAAAGAGTATAGTGTAATCTAGTGTTGAATGAATCACCATCTAGTTCCGGGACCACTGAGATGAATATAAGCACTTTGACACGCAACCATGATCTATAGATTGACTCTCATTACATATTATAAAATGAATCAATGCATTTACATTAGAATTTGTTTCCAAGAAATTGTGTAACTCATAGCTGCAATTGTATATCCAGAATAAAATCAAACAAAGCCTTGAAACTGTGCGATACCAACTCATTTGTCAACCAGAGAGAATGACGGGTTATAGAATTTTACAACCAGCTGGTGATCGCATGATAGGAGAACGGGTAGTAAAAGTAGTAATACTCATTGCAAGGAAATTCAAAGAAGAATGTTTTGTTAGGTTTATCCCTTTCTGGATGCTGAAACTAATGCCCTTGTATTGTCTACTCATTTTGCAGTGTACTGATGAATTGCACATCCAATTTTCACAGTTTTCAAATAAGTAAAGGCAGGGTGGTTATAACTGACTCATTACGATAATGTTTAATATTATTTTGTGAAGAATCTAATGTTTCTTTACATTCACAGTCAGCCACACACATCATATTAAAATTTGTGCATGCTAATGATGAGATTCAACTTGGCATTGGGTTGAACAAACAATTCTTCTGTAAACAAACATATTCAATTGACTACATATTTTCGATGCGATGTGATGCACACCAAAATAATTGTTAATCTCTTATCCCCATAACAGTGTCATCATGACAGAGGAAGTTGCAACTTCACAAAGTACAGGACCATGTTGGTCCATGATAAGTACCGGGTCATGTGGTGTGACGTACCCAAGGTGGCCAGCACCACCTTAAAATGGACAATAGCATCACTATCAGGACAGGATGTTCCTCGCGATCATATCATACATGGTAAAAGCTATCTGAAAAGGTATGAATAGATTGACATATTCTGTTATCAAGGTGTGACGACTAAGGGTTATTGAGTCTCATGAGAAATATGATTAGTTTATACCTACCTGAAAATGGATATCTCAGCCTATAAATAGAATCCTGAGAGAAAATAGAATATATGTGAAATCGAAACTGGTATCTGTTTGCTGAAACCCTTGTTCACAATATCAATGTCTTGTGTAACATGAGTTCCTCCAGATTTACTTCAGAGAGCCGTCACATCAGAAAACAGGCTACTGTTGTACTTTCAGATTTGGTTTAAAGTACCTTTCAACCTATGATGCTAAGGGGAAACAATATCGTCTGGAAAACTATTTCAAGTTCATATTTGTACGCCATCCACTTCTCAGAATCATGTCTGCCTTCAAGAACAAGTATGAGGGCAAACGTGGACTGCCCTCACCATCCAGTAAAACCAGACTTGGGAGTGCCCCATCTGCAATCAAGGACAAGTTCGGGATTATAGAACCTTATCAAAGGGGAAGTGTCAATGCTGAATTGAGAAGGATGAGAAAATTTAACAAAACACTTCAAAAAAAACCTTTAGAACTTAGTGAATTTGTCTCCCTCATCACCAAGAGTAAAGCTATGCGTAGTGATCCTCATTGGCTTCCATATATAGATAGATGCATGCCTTGTCAGATCCACTATGACTTTATTGGGAAATTGGAGACATTCACAGAAGACTTCCATTATATCATGAAGGAAATCTTCTTAACATCAGATCACCATTTCTTAAATCCTTCATTTGGCAGAGAACATAGTGTTAATGCTACAATAGATAAAGCTGTGCTGTACTTGTCTACATTGAGCGTAGCTGAGAGACAAGCTTTATATAAACGGTATATTCAGGATGCGGAAATGTTTGGGTACAGTTTAAAAGGCATAATGCTGTAAAGGTACTTAGCTATAGGAAATAATGTGCACAACAGCATGCATTCATAATCTGTAAACTAAATGTTGTCACTTGTTTCATGTAATAAGTAGCTTTTATTGTTCTTATTTTTTGAGTAAATATACAGATTATCTCATCTCATCAATGACTTTTATATTGTACACTTATGATCATTATTTTTTATCTTATCTCTATATTGTGTGACATATACATATGCCCGGCATGACACATTATACCTTTTTCCATCAAGACTTGACAAAAGTAAAGGGGTCTTGGTGAAAGAACGGCAATGTGCAGAATCCTTGTAATTACATTTGTAATTATTTACCTGAATAAATCGCATTTAAAAAAACACAAAAATAACTGTGGTTCAAGGTCTAGGTCTAGGTCAAATCAGACATCAATGTTCATTTGCAGGGATCTTTCCCTGAAATTGACTGAATAACAAGGATATGGTACTGGATACTATTATCAGAGGCATCTTGAAGCTAGTGTTCAAAATCAACATCGAATCTGGGCTTGTCTGAATAAGTATAGTTTTTCACTGAAAGAGTGTTCACTAAAAAGCAAAGGAACTACAAATAGGTAATTCACACCTTTTATGTAAACCTATTGCAGTGTCATTCCTCATTTTACATTCAAACAGTTTTGTCAACCAAAGACGTTTTTTGCAGATGAATCTAGTAATAAACAGAAATAGTCAGGAAATGGTAAAATTGTCTGCATATATATGGCAATAGCTGAACTCTCATCTACCATGTATCTAGTTTTTCGTAATTTTAACATGTTGAATCTGTTTTTACAACATGTTTAATGTCTTCAAATTTGAGATTAATATCCATCTGGTGTAATTCATAGACATTTTCTTGAGGAGAAGTATAGATAGTACTTGCCTCAATAAGACCTTCATTCAATTTACTCTTGAAAAGTGTCCTACCCACTGTGGAGTAAAATTCATTAATATATCCGGGGTTTGATTTGTATTCCACAAACTTATTATTCTCCTTATCAAATAACTTTGCCATTTGTACTCCATTCCTATGCTTCAATACACCATTAACGGACTTTGTTCGGGACTGCCTTTGTACTCATCTCAGTTTTCTTGAAAAATAGCTGACTTTGATTGTTGAATTGCTACTGTAATTGACTGACACAATCTTTTTGTGTCCTCTGAATATACATCATGATGAGTATATTCATAGTGAATCTCTTCTCAAGTTTACTAAATCCAAAATTTCCTTATTAAAGCAATCATTTCCATAGTCTTTAAATGAAAGTGTGCATAAGGGGCAGAATTCATCCAAAATAGTCAAAAATTATGTCAATTCAAATCAATTTGCAGGGTTTTTATTCTGCAATCACAAAAAATATAAAAGTACATACAATTATATTTGTTTTAATCGAATTACAGAGAAGGTTCATGCTTACAATGAATGATTAATTACATTTGCATTTTTGGCTACAGCACCTCCAATTCGTTATTACTGCATGAGAATTCAGTTATGGTGATATTACTTTGGGACAATGGGAGGGGGAGGGGGCGGGTAGATGAATGTGAGGTCGTACCAAATTCTTATAGTGGATACATGTTGAGGAATACCATACATATATGATGGTAATATTCATCTGGCCCAAAGACATGGAGAGGGTATAATCAACAGGGATTTCACAAAAAGAAGCAGCATCTTATATTGCACACCCTACTGTTCTATAGACCAAGTAATCAAGATACATATTCATAAGACAGGCCAGTCAACAATCATAGAATGAGTTGATACTTGAATAAAAATAGAAATAGATATGTGAGTATGATACGACTCAAAAGCCCGCGTTACTAATACAATACAAAGACTTTGTAAGTTTTGGACATATTTAAGTGTGCCAGCCAAGTTGAATAAATTCAATGCTGGAAAGGAACAACCAGCAAACAATTTGTTGGTTGCCTGAGCCTTTATACATTGAGTACTGGTGCTGGAGAATACAGGTTCACAGGGCTGGGATATGCCTGCATGTGGTGGGTTCTGTTTGGGGAATACAAAATATAACTGAAGTGTTATATAAAGTCAACAAGCCTGGCTGATTTAGGGAGAGAGGGATTACAATTTAATAAAGACATTAACACATAGACAGAATACTGCCAGACAAATGAACACAAGAGTACTGGTGGCTAACAAAGATTCATATGGCAACCACCTGCCCCAGCAACAAAGCATATATCAACCAATTTGATAAATGTTAATAGGTGGCAATCCTCAAATCATGCATTGGTGTACATAAATACCATATTGGGTAAAAACAGGGTTCTCATTTTTAGTTTAAAACTTTTTATTGGCTCAAAAACAGTCCTTTCAACTTTGTTTATTTTCATATTCACCAGTATTGTAAATTTACGTGAAAATTGCCCAATAAACATGTGCAAAAATTAGATCATATTTTGTGCACCTAATGGTGTTAAACAACATATAGTTAATCCTCTAGAGAGAGGATTCCCTCAGTACAGCTCACATTTAGGCCTATTTGCCTTCAACTTGAACTTTTCTTTTACCGGTAATAATATGTGCTATTCTTTTATGCTCATTGAAACATCATAACCATTAGGAGTCAACCTTATGGTTTCTCAATATCACAGAGTACATGGTTGTAGTTTCCGATTCAATTCAGATGTCTCTTACATCTTTACATTTCCAGGAAGAAAACTATGTATATTCCTAAACTTACCACTGTTTCAAGCTTTAGCATAAATATCAAAGTCACTGCAGATTAACCCAAGTTCATTGTGATCACAATATATTTGGCAAAGCAATTCAGTCCATTTAATATGAGACAATTTTTACATTTGGTAGCGAGAGGGAGGGGGATTAACCAGGAGCATAATTCTCCTCAGCAAAGTGCTATCTTTTTTTTCTACATGTCTATCCTGTCTGCACATTTGTATATTAGGAATGCTTAAATATCTACTTGGAATTTTGAGTTGTTGACAAAATTACATTCATTTCAATCTAATCAAAGTAATCTGAATCAAAGACCAGGCCAAGTTCTGACCCTCGTCTCTATGTACTGATTATTAGAAGGTTAGAAATATGCTCAAATATAGAGTGCTACTTGGATTGCTAATAAGGGCTGCAATGCAACTAGCCTCTTAGGCAAGGATTTGTAAGTGGCGGTCTGCCCACCTGGTAGTAGGTCATGCTAATGGAATTAAACTAGGTGAACTGTCCAAACCCAGCCTCTGATATAGGCATTGGTAGAATAGGTGAATGGCTGTAGAAAAGACAGTTTCTGAAAGTCACTCAATAAATGGGAGTGTCTCTTGAGATATTATGTACATGCCCGCTTTGACTTACATAGAGAAACATCATGACAGGGATACATGTAACATGAGGACAGGTCTGAGTGTGCAAGGCAGGAGCCAAGTCAGGAGCAATTGCGTATAAATAGGTTTATAATCTCTCCCCTTAATGCAGAAAAAAACCGTTTGTTGTACATTCAGGTGGTGTTTACTTGTGATAGGAATTGTTTGCAGAAGTTATGGATAAACCAAGGTGGTCACTCTTGAGGGGTCTCTTGCTCCTGACTACGCTGACCTCTCTTCTGTTCTTACTACATCAGGCATCAAGGACATACAACTATTCAGTAGAAAAAAAGGTAAGCAGATAGGTAATATCTCTGATCTATTTTATGGCCAGTGGTGACGTATGTTGACAATTTTTCTTTTAATACTATTATCTATTTTTACACTAAACATGTGTATATTGTCAATATAAACGGGGAATTGCAATATACTTCTATTGATGGCCTAACTATGAAAAGGTCAGCCTTATGATCTGCTAGGTTTTAAGAGAGGTTAGATTGCCATGCATTCTGTCAGTCAGTCTACATGTAAATCACAAAGGGTTGCGTTGGCAACTATGGGTTTGCATCCCTTTGATGATTACTCACCAGGAGGGAAAACCATATGTAGACTGGATAGATTTGATATCAATTCCATTAAAGTATGTATTGGAGGTTTAATCTTTAACAGGGGCATAATGTAGAATTGGGATCCACATAGACGTAGTGCAAGAGGAGGTTCAGTGGTTCTCCATGCAGCTAAAGGGTTAATAGGGGGAAATGACAACACATTCATAACCTGTTCTATGGGAGAAACACTATCAAATTCCCTAATTGTATCCGTCCACAAGACAGATTTTTTAAGGCCTAACGGCCCCAGAGGGGCCCTGGTGGTGAGCTTGCAAACCACCAGGCTGAGGCTTTACAGGAAGTCAGTACGACTGCCGCCATTTTGTTTAAGGTGTCACAACACAAATTTATGCATATATGATAACATTAATATTGATCAACCTTTGATAAGTCCGGAGGTTGATCATAATCATACATGCCCCCCCATAAAATGGACCCAATTATATTGTTCTATTGGTTTGTTTCTTAGACAGCTGGTTGTCTAAGCAGCAGCTATTCTTATTTTTTATCTGCCTAGCAACACACATTTCCATAGTTCTGAGGTTGATTATAATCATATATCTACCCCCCCTCCCCTAACATGGACCCTACGAATTCAATGGTTCTATTGGTTTGTCGCTAAGGCCAAAATAAAAAAAAGGTTGGTTTCCAGTAACATGGTCGTACAAAGCAGACCCAGTAGGCTGATTTTTTGGATTTTTTTTTTTTGCATTTCCCCATTTTAGTGCTAGTTTTAGCGTTTTTCCTCTTCAATCCTTAAAAACTGACATGTAGCAAAGAAAGTAAGAAAGTGACCGGAAACAAACCTTTTTTTAATTTGGCCTAAGACAGCTGGTTGCTTAGCAACAGCTATCCTAATTGTTTATCTGCCTAACAACACACATTGCCATGCTCCTCAGGATGAGGCATTTTTTACGTGGCAGCAACCGCAATTCTTGTTACGGAAGATAATGAAACTAAAAATGTTCCTGACCTTTGTATTCTATTGCAGTAATATGTCTTAGAATCTAGTCAACTATGATCTGGATAGAATCTCTTTCATTTTTTGGCAGGGACAGCAATTAATTAACATGTACTGGTCATTTGACTGACAAGTCCCTTCAAAAAGTATATCACTGCAAGACATTATTTGCTGTCAAGGTTTGTCAAAAAATAAAACATCCATACTATCTTTTCCTAACGCTTTTTAAATCTATTTTCTGGTGGTGATTTACCTAGGGGTCGCCATCTGATGAGAAAGACCTTGCTGCTGACAGGAAGAAGTTTCTAGAATATAGGGCATTGAGATGGATCAATCAAGAATCCTTTCACAAGTATTTCACTTTTAAAGTATTCTTTATATGAAAGCATCTAGTAGTAGAACATGTATTTGAAAATGTGCTTTATTTCGGGAAAATCAATAGTTACATTTTTTGAAGACTGACTCTGTCGCTTCGTGAAAGGTTTGCAAATTTGCTATCACTTCTCATATTTACCAATATATTGAACAATATTTATGTAGTTTGAGCTTTGGTGTACTGAATAACTTACAAAAGTAGTTGCAATTGAGTAAATTATAAGGTACTGGTATAAACTAACGACAGTTCCCATCATTAAGCTGCTGTGGGAGTATGACATGAAAAAATGTCATTGATCCTTGTATATTTGAATTAACAGTTAGCTTTCGGCAAAATGACTTCAGTTTACAATTTACATTTAAATAATGATACTAATACGCCCATCATACAGGATGTCCTGAATTCCCCTAACTGATGTACTGTGCTGATTAATTAAATGACGAGATTTACAATTTCTTTGGTATCATATTTCATTCTTTCCTCTATAGATACATCACTTCTACGGACATGGTGTGTAAGCATCATGAGCGTGCTGGCAATAAAGGAAATGGAGGTTGGGATGTCTGTTTATCCGGTCCCTATCGGCTGAAATCTCCATGTCTTGTGTATTCTTTTGGGTTAGTAAAATATCCCTGTTGACTGCCACTGTCATAATCTAATTGGACTTACATGTTGGCACATATAGTTGTTTCTCATTGGGCAAATTATTATCGATCATGTAAGGCAATGCAAAGTAAGCATGCAGTAGCAGTAAGTATAATGGCCCTCCCTGTACCCACAAGGGCTAATTTTTATCAATAAATGTGAAGATAAAACGGCAGTCTGTGACAATCGTGGACTATCACTAGACCTAATATTATTCATTAGGACCATAGGTCACTATAGTTAAGCACTCACTTATATATCAAGGGTTTGTGCCATTCATTCTATATCTGTATAGATCTCGTTAAAAGAAGTAGATTTACTTTTTAAATGGAGTCTTTATGTCAAGTTAAAAGTAAAATATAAGTGAGTAAAAGTGTCATATTAACCCAATAATTCTGGCACAAAATTCTATAGTTAAGAGTCTAGGTGTTTATGATCAAGATAAGGGAGCCGGCGGGGGAGGTGAGGAAGCTAGGTGTCAACAAGTAGCCTCCCCCTGGCCATCCCTTCAGTTACATGGGGGTGCAAGGATGTGAGAGTCGGCCTCACCTCCCCCTCCCTTGGTAGGTAGATGTGCCTCCTTACGATTTTCAGGCTGCTTTTTTTTAAATACTGCGCAATGGCAGAAATAAATAAACGTGACCTTTTCTAGCCAAGAATCGACAGCAGAATCCGTGGGAAGAATTAGTTTTTGTGTACTCCATGGATCTCATATAGTAAATTGCTACTGAAGTAATCTTTCAACTTTTTTTAGCAATCAATCACACCCAAAAATTCTGATTACTGCATTGATAAACACAATACATCGATACAATTTTCCATTAATACAAATGTATTCATCCTTAAAATGAGATCTTTATAAAACTAAAAGAATCATGTAAATAGTTTTTTTCTAGAACTAAAGTAAATGTTTAGAAGGGTTTACACCCCAAACTTGGACTTATCAAAGGCCGGGCACCTAGAGGTACCAAGGCACCTCCCTGGCAGCCATTGGTCTCACAGAGGCGGGGGGCACTACCTACACCCCCTGCCTGGCCGGGGATTAGAGGGATACATTCACCTATGATTTTTGCGCACCTATTAAATCATACTGCGCACAGGCAGAAATAATGGAGCTGGGCATTTTCTAGACCAGAATTAACAGTAGAATGCGTGGAAAATTGCGACTCTGGTAAATGGTAAATTGTTGATATACATTAAAAGCGCACCATAAATACCTTTAAAATGACACCATGTGTTCCCCAATCCACGAATAAACAACCTCAGAATCAGCCCATAAAGGAATCATATGAGAAAAGTCCTCAGTATAGAAATTATTATAGTTTTCACACCCGCGGCGGTCAGACCCGTGCACAGGAGATGCCGTCTATAGTAAGAGCTCTTGGGAATATCACAAGAGCATTCGCCTTTAATCCACCTCAAATGCACCACTGACTTTATGTTACATACTGCTGCCTCAGTCATCTCTAGCCTTTCATCCATTATAGAATACAGGAAAAATGTATGATCGAATTCATTCACAAACACTATATTAATCTATTTTAGGATATGTTATGAATTTTCATTTGATGATGCGATTGATCAGAGATTCAACTGTGTCGTGAAGTCATTTGACCCAAGGTCAGTTCAGCTTGAATTTATTCATTGGTTGTAAACGAATATATATATTCATAAAACCTGGGTTGTAGGATCTTTAACTGTTCTCATACTCACGTTGTGGGGTCTTTGTCATCGTTGTGGGGTCCTCAGAAAGACCCCACAAGGTACCAGGGCTAAATTGACCCCATTTACCCCAATATGGGCAGATTTGTTGTTGATAGATGTTTGTTATGAAGACCCTACAATGTGGTTCACACAAGCCTGTAGGAGAGCGGACACAGATTTGTATAGCAAACAACTGTTTGAGGTATGTGTGTAGACCTATATGTAGTATCATAGACATAGAGTCTGGGCCTTTACGGCTTTAGAGTGGTATCACATTTTCAACAGCAGGGGGGGGGGGGGTGGGGGGCAGGATTTTTAACCTGACTACCTTCACACATGTTTTTCTCCAGGCTGCCACATGAAATACAAGCATAAAATTGGTGAAACTATGTAGAGACAATACCTCCAATTTTTGCCAGGATTTACCCACTGACTAGAATAAGATACTACACCAAGTCATGCCATATATCATTGGAAAGAGATATTTGTGAGAAATACAGTTAAATTCCTTATTCCCTTCTACAAAAAGCGCAGTTTTATATTGCACCAGAGTAATAGAAATTTATATATTCCTCAACCAATTCTGTGACATAACTAGGAGTAATAGAAATATTACCTCAATTTTTAAACATGAAAGCTACATACCAGATCATAGATTATATCTGGATAGAAAATTACATAAGGCTATTCATGCTGCCTATTTAGCCTTAAAAAAACTATATAAGTGGAAACTAGACATAATTATGTAGCTACATTTATGGTGAATTCTCTTCCAAATTGGCGCGAGCCTAGTCTGATTATCCCAAAGATTACCAATATTGAATGACTCTTTTTTGTAATATTAGCCTATTCAAATTAATTTTAAGGGACAAGTTTTCATATGGCAGTCATCATCAATTCCCCATGCCAGCTAACTAATGCATAATTCACTCCGATGCATTCATTATACCTGTAGCTGAAAACACAGTACCATAACGGCAAAACACCTTTTTATAGTTTTATAGCATGACATGCTTGGTAAAATTGCGACAGGCTACTAAGTGTTTACATCACAGTATGTCCACAGCCTTCCATCCGCAAAATTAATTGTTTCCACAAGAAACATCACAAGCTATCAACATTGTCCACACTGCACACTTGGTCCACACAAAGGCATCATTGTTCCATCCACATTTCACACCCATCAAGAAACACATTTACTACTACTGTGCCCCCTTTCAGAAAGAAACAGACCCAAAAGGTAGATGAATAACACTAAGATGAAGAGGGGGAGGACAAACATACAAAAGGAGGTACAATTTATGGCAATATGGTGTAACAGTATATTTCACGTTAGGATATTGTTTTTTTGCAACACTTTATAATGATTTTGTATGGACGGCATGTGAATTTTGGACACATTGTGACGGTTTTGTGTGGACAAAGTGTGTTTTGTGGACACTGTGGCAAAGAATGTTGTGGACAAATTGTGGTTTGCAGAAAAACTGTATTTGTGGACACTTTGTGATGGCAGGTTGTGGACAAACTGTTTTTTATGGACACATTGTAAAGGACAGCTGTGTAAATATCAGTACCATATTACAAGCTAAATATTGAATCTCAAAGCAACAGCTCAACCAATTTACTACTTGATAATACTGAATGGAAGGGGAAAAAAACTAAATCTTACTCAGGCTAAGATCGTTTCAGTTCAAGAAATACTCGTTCTTCAATTTTTTCTTTAATTTTTCCAAATGCCAGATCTACGAGGCTAATCATCTGAACTGTCTGGTCCAACTAGAGAGAATTCACATAGTCAGCATTTCTTGATTATTTGTATGGAAAAACAAAACTCTACAATGTCTTACATCATATGAGGTACTTCTTGTTTCATATTGCAGCATGACCAACGTTAGCAATCATCGAAGGGGTAATCATATTTACTTTTTCAAAGAAGGCATAGCAGGAAGAGACTACATAGATGACCGTGGTTGGCAACTGTACTCTTTTAAAACAATCCTTGAACATCAGAATGACACAAATGTGAGTCTATGTTTGTTGTCTAAATGTCTAAACTAGAGTAGTGGTAAATTGGTCACTGATGCTGCATCATTAATAATGTTAACTATGTCAATTATTAGAGGCCATGGTTAAAAGTGCAGTTAGCTATGATAGACCAACATCTATAACTTGTGTGTGTATATCACGCAAATATCAGAATTGGACAATTCGTAAATGGCCTCAAAGTAGTGTTTGCAGTGGTCAGTGTCACACTTAGGATGCGAGAAGTTTTTATGCGATTATTAATCAAAAATTAAAAGCTAGAACCTGAAACATGATCTTCTGTAAAAAGGGGAGCTTAAACTTCCCCATTTTGTTTCTTTCAGAAAGTCATTGATTATTTCAAGATGGATATTGAATGGAATGAATGGCACACTTTACCTGCTATGGCTGTGAGTGGTGTCCTCAGAAACATTAAGCAGATCGGTATAGAGATCCACCGAAATAAGGGTAGTTTGAATGCTGTGCACCTCATCAACATCCTGGAGGATCACGGGTTCAGGAAGTGGAAGGTACACTTTAACATGGCTTGCGGCTACAGAACGAGGGGATTCCAAACTTCAAAGTGCCTTGAGCTGTATTACATCAACACACATTTTCTAGATAAGGAATCTATTGGGTCGTTTTTAGCCAGTTGATAAGACAATATATCAATCATCTATGGATCTCTCTCTCTCTCTCTCTTTCTCTCTCTATACATGTATGTGTGTGTGTTTATATAATTATTGTTCTGTCTTCCTAAAACTACATAATAAAAGAATAACTGCACCTGAATTGTTTTTGTTAGTTTTATGTAGAAGGACACACTCTAGGCTTTCAAAAGAAATCAAATATATTATGTGTGTGATAGCACTGTTTTGATTTAGTGGGAAATGGGTAAGATCTATGATTTTCACCTTATCAGACATGTTTTGTAATGGCTATGTCAAGTAAAACACTGAAAACTGTGCCCAAACAACATTATTTACCAGTTATGTTTATTATGTGAATGAGTCGCCTTGTTTCAAATTGATATTAATCATAACATTTTCACCAAGGTCGTCATGTATAGGAATCATATGTTTCGGAGGCATCTGACACAGTGATATGAGGGCCTATATTTTTGCTAATGATTTTCACTAAATATCCCCAGTAGCCTCAATCATTATGTCTGTTCACCTGATACAATTTGTTTTAAGGCACACACAATATTTCTATGTATAAAATAATGTAAAACAGGCTTATTGTGACGAACGCTTCAGAAAAGCCTCCAGTGTATATTTATTCATGTATTTAGATTTATTGTTTCCTATGTCAGTGACATGTTTATTAATTGTTAACAGTAAGTTTATGTTGTGGAATATATGTTATGCCATGAAACATAGGTCACTGGTAATACCAAGTTCAAGTTCAAGTATATCTATTTGCACAAAATCAGCAAAATGCCATAGGCATTTCAATTCACAGTTCCTTTGGCTTGTCCTACCTTTGTTGTTACAACCATCAACAATTCATTTGACCTTTATGAAATTTGGAAAAAGGATTATTGCTAGCAAAATGTCTAGTTCTATGTGTTTATACACAATGAATTTATACACAATGCAATATTACATATTATTTTAAAATGAAATTTCGAAATATCAAGTGAAATATGGCCATGGGTTATTTCAGGGGGGTGTGCAATACAGCATTCTTTGGTTAAGTCAACGGGACTGCTGTATTTCATAAAAAATAAAGGCAAATATCTGACATATCTATCATGAAAATGCATTCTTGATGAGTTAAAGAGCTTGGTCATTTTCCACAATGCTTTAAAACTCAGCCCCCTAAGGAGGGGGACGGGAGGGAAGCCAGGGTGAAAAATGACTCAAAGGTCACTGGCATGATCATTTCAAAGAGTTGCAAGCACCTATTCAATAAGATACTCTACTTTAACTACTTTTCTGATATACATACTTATATAATTGTGGACAGTCGAGGGAAAAGGGTCCTCCGGGGTAAAAACTCAATAATATAATTGATATCATCAGCTTTCCAGTGATCTTTTATTAGCAGGTAGAACCTCTAGTTTTTGAGTACTGGCTGTCTGAATATGTATGGTCACTGTCCAATCTTAAATGCCAAAAATCTCTATCTTACTTTGTTTTAGAGATATTCCTATCGAATTAGCACAATTATGCTAATTACCAAACATAAAATTTTGTCAAAGATTTGGTGACAGCTTTCAATCTAAAAATGGTATTCACATTTTGTTTCCAGCATAGAAATCGTTCTGGGGCCTTCTATTAATCAATTTTTCAAATTTTTCGATTTAGAATGAAAATCATGATCCCATGGCAACCAACATGTGCAAAAACATAAATTTAGACCCAAAAACATTCTTTTCCATTCGAAATATCAAAGATGGAATCTTTTAATGTGGCCTATCATATTCTACATTAAACAAGTAGTGTAGACTGTGTCATATTGAAGGGAGGACACAAATATTGCCCAAAAAAGCACAATGTTTCAATTGTTACCTCTCCTCGCTATAACTTGATGGTCATTATATTATGTATACATATATGCATCTATTCATGTGATGTGGTGTATTTAAGTATAACTCTGTAAGATAATATCATTTCATGGCAGACAATTTAATGGAACATCTCTGGTCACTTTTTTGTTATATTGATAGCAGGACATGAATTAAGAATTAGTATCCTGCCGTCAATGTTGACAGCAGCACATGAATTAACAAGTAGTGTCCTCAATACACCGGGAACCACTTAAACCCACACCCTACCCAAGGTATTACATTTAGGCTACTAATTCTTTTTTTATTCGATGCAGACTTCCCATACTGACTTCCTGTAAAGTGAAAACAATATAAGGCCTCAGGCTCACCACCACAGCCCCTCTGGGGCCTTTCTGCCTTAAAAAAAAGATGATACTGGTATTTGTTTACTGCAGCTTTATTGTAGAGTTGGGCCAAATTCACTAAACTATGTATCAATTAAGCAGTATGAAGCATCTTACTTTGGGGGGGGGGGGCGCAATATGTGACACTGCATGGAGGTAGGATACATGGTAAGATTGGGCCACTTTGTTAAGACTCAGTCATATGTGTTAGGCCCATGTATAGAATTTCTTGTTTGAAAGGTGATACAGAGGGAGTCTATGAAAATATAACCAAGAGTTAGCCATATCATTGACAAAACACAAGGGTGGAGCAAGTTTGAATGGCTTCAGTGAAAGGTTCAAGACCCTAGCATGGTTTTTGATAGCGGTATTCAGGCGACCATTCTTCTTATGTGTTGGATAGTCTGTAAGGAGTAAGAAACTTCCTGACTCACTGAAATGATCCAAAGCTCTGATTGCATCCTCAAGCTGAAGATGTAAGGTCATATGACGGGAAAAGATTAGGTCAAACCACCCGGTAATTTTTGAACTTACAATGTCCTGCTGCTGAAAGGACCAGTTGATCATGTTCGTTTTTGTAGTGCACTTTGTGTCTGTTGATAAGTGCAGGGACAATGTCCATTTCAACATATTCAATGTCAGAACGGGATTTGAGAAAGCCATTCATCCAGACCATATCTCCACAAGGAATATCCAATCCCCGTATTACTTCCTTGTTCAATTGTTGTTTGATGAATTTGATAACAGTTTCTAGAGTAGCTACTACTCTCCTGGTTGTGCGGAATGTTGAACCGGGAGCAGATGCTTGGATATCTTCATAGCCTGGTTCCTTCGGAGACTTCCATATTCTCGATTCGAAAATATTTTCAAATGAACGTTTTCTTTCCTCGTGGGTTTCAAAATGTTCAATATCTATTCCATCAAAGCCTGTCCTTACTTCATAAGGCCCTACAAATTCTCTAGTGATCTGATCTGTGAGGCATTCCTTCGAGATGAAACTTTGAATTGAAGATGCTTTAATGCTGCTGATATATTTCCCATGTGTTTCCAAGCCAGGATAGCGTTTATCGACACCAAACAACCAGTTCAATGAGAGTAATGTCATCAGTATAAATGCTGCAAAAGCACTCCGCTTTATTCTCCACATTATTTATTCTAGACAAACTGGGATGTCACCTTTAGTTGAAATTGACTCTGGTTTGATATGTATGGGAGCAGCATCTACACCAAGGTAGAGAAATCCCTAATCTGGTAGTATATTAGTATCTCATGACGTTGTGTTTCGTTTAGCAGCAAGGCATGCCTCATTTAATAACAATGTGTGAGCAGAAAAGGACACACACCAGTATTTTGGTGTTTCCTTAAGTGACCCTTTGCCAGAGCATTTCCCGGTGATTTCCAGACTGTAGAAGATGGGATCCGCTTTCCAAAGCTGCATCAATTATGTAAATATTCCTACTAGTAATCAAAAGCTGAAATTTTAACCTAGGCTAGTACCCAGAAGAACCAGATGTGTATTCACATCAAAAAGGGAGAAAAATCGGTATTAAGTTTTTTCTAGAATCATTCTCAATTTTTGAATTGATGAATTAATCAAACTTCCAACAACAATATTTCAGGCATCCCTTCATCAAGTAAGATAAATTTCATAGTGTAGGTACTTATAAGCACTTTCGGATATTTTGTATGGAATGATCATGATGTAAGGAATGATCATGCATGTTCTATTTGGTTACCATGCCAATGAAAGTGACATAAAAACATAATTTTTCATGCATCTTTGGTATGGCAACCCATCTTTAATACACCAAAATGGGCAACAAATGTTGGTACCATTTTTTTCAATATGGGGGGGAAAAAAGCAGGTTTTAACTAAAATAAAATCATATTCTTTGACATTTGTTATGCCAAAATGGTGTTGTAGCCACCTAGTGGTGCTGCCAGGTACTACAAGGATGAGGCATATGATGCACCTTACCAGAAGTCAGAACGGGTGCCGCCATTTTGGATTAGGGAGTCACAACACAAATAATCATTTATGCTATGTGACAACAGTAATATCAATCAACGTTTGATAGGTCTTGAGGTTTATTATAACCATACCTACCCCCCGCCCCCCTAAAATGGACCCAATGAATTCAATGGTTCTATAGATTTATTATTAATACGGCTGGTTGCCTAGCAACAGCTATTCCACTTATTTATCTGCCTAGCCTAGTGACATCACGTAATGCCTGAGGCATTTTTTTATGCTGCAATAACTGCAATTCCTGTTTATGATTTTTGCCTTAAAAAATCAAAAAAAAGAACCACAATCAAGTATAAAGAAGTTCCCATTGAATGGTACCTGAATTTGTGTGAATTTCTGCACCCGATTGTACATTTTCTGATGACCTAGCCAATTATGAGTACCTTACGTGATTCTTAGTTCATTTGACTATATTCTTTGTCACTCAATGGTCACTCAGAATTAGATTTTTCTGAAAAAGCCGGAAAAAGGTATATGTATTGCGGCGATATCATTTATTAAATCTAAAACAGCAATTTCCAACCCAGTAAATTTAGAATATTAAGCTATTTTTCCTGCAACAGCTACTCTAGGATCAGAATTTTATTGTAAGTTTGAGCAAGAGATGAAGCAACTAGAACACATCCCAGACTCTCGAAGGCGCACTGAACCCGGGACCTAACCCTGCCGAGTTTTGTATGCAAATGACGTTGTGGGTTCAGTGCGCCTTTAATAGGCAATTTTTGTCATCTAGGTACAGAGTATTATTGAATGTTCCAGAGTGTGGGGTACTATTGAATTCGAGACACAGCAACATTCTTTTGGACAGTTATAATTGATAAATTTGATGTGGGTCTAAACATTCATAACTGTTTAAAAGCATTGTTTCAACAAACTGTATGTTCACTCCTTACCCAGATTTTTGCTTTTTTGGTTCCAGGTTGGTGTCCAATGTGCTAATTTCTGTAGGACATGCAACAGCTGCGCCCATTGCGTGTACACTGTAAATGGGTGATGTCTGTCCACTGACCTTAATGTGCACTAGTACTGTAGGATAACAACTATCTTACAGATGCCCACAATGCTATTAGCTGAGAGTTAAACGTGGAAACATGAAAGAAATTACCGGTAAGCAGACTTTCTGTTCACATTTCAAATATACAATTATAGCTTATTTCTGTTTGATTGTCCCAAAAACACAAGTTTTCATATATTATACATGCACATAATTATATGTGACCAAGCAGGCATAAAAGATAATCCAGGGGGCCACTTGAGATTGTTTCAGAAATTCAAAACGTAAGATATACTTGCTACATTCATTAATTGATACACATTCTTATGAATGAAAATGAAAGTTCTTTGTGATCTGGGGTGGGGGTGAACTTCAGTCTATGGGCTAATTCATGAATATACATTATATACTTATAGACAATGACATATGAGTGAGACCATCCATAAATGTACAATTCAGGCATTTTGACAGGTACATTATACTGCAAAATGCAACAGAACAAGAAATACTGGATCTATCAGTAAAAATCCTTTCCTTGTGACAGGGAATAGTTGAGACTTTCAGAAAAAAAAACACTTTTGGTGAGAATTTTTTGATTTATGGTCCTTCAAACCTGAGATTCACATAAATGTAACGTCCGTCAGATCTATTTGAGGTGGCCAAATGGCTGGTTAATAAAGTGACTTTGATAGCCATGTTATCACCCACCTAGAGGGTTGTTATGGGTTACATTGACAGAAAAATATTTGAGAATTTATCAATTTTTTTCAGCTCAGCGTCCGAAAAACCTATTGGGGACAGAATAGATCTTCGGACGTTACACACACATTAGTCTCTCTCCAGCATAAATTTATACACTTGTACACATTAAATCTGTCTTACAACCATGGCTGACCACACATTGATCAATCTTGAGCAATAGTTCCCTCCTAATATTGCTCCTGTGGAATGTACAACCTATTTAGCTCCAATTTGCCCCATGTAACATCCGTCAGATCTATTTATGTAACACCCATTAGATATATATGAAACTTATCAAATAAGCATCAAAGTACATTCTTCTGTGGTAAATATTCTACCTGTAGCCCCAAGTAATCAATGTGGTGTGCTTAACATATTCAGGCATTATTCAATTTACCTTTCAAACTGATTACAAAGTTCTTGGGAATAGATCTGAAGGATGTTACACCAGAAAATTGATATCAGCTCAGAGATATTGATATCAACTAGCTTAGAGTTCTCACTGGATAATATCTTAAAGGGGTGTCATGTCTAATATCCTAAATCTTCAATATGTTATTTTCACCCACTGTTTGTCAATTCATAGGGCACTTTTTATTCATCTGACGGACGTTACATTATCAGATTATTCTTCAAAAATCCCCTTTCCGCTCACTGCAACCTCTTCATATTGTAACATAGTATGCCCATATGGTACTTTTATTACACCAAACACTCATTTAGACCATAGCAGATACTATAACTTTTGACAGAAAAAATCACAAGTGTGAAAATAAGGATATTTTTGTTCCCAAACAGCCTGTGGAGATTCTAAATGGGTGTTTCAAATCAGTTTGGCCTCCTAGGACAAACATCAAACCTTTTTTTTACATGGAGAGTCAAGGTGAACAGGTCTTAGTAGTGTTTGATTATATTTGGTGCTCATGGAACTGGGTTTATCCTAAGTAATATGACAAATGTAACATCCATCAGATTTATTGTGATTCAACACCTTATATATATATATATATATGGGTTAACCATGCAAAGAATGTGTATATGATTGCACAAGTATACATAATTTTGAAAGTATACATGATGGGGATAATACTAAGAGATTTTGATGATAAAAAGAGTAATTATAAGCAAAATAGAGTAAAGTTGGAGTTATGTTATAAAAAGTTCCACAACTTTGACTACTTCAAAATGTTTGCCAATATATTACAATTAAAAACTTCTTCTCTGGGTTTTTGGAATTTTTCATGCATGTTCTTATATATCAAGCCTACCTGCCCATGCAATTTGGAATGACTGTGGCATTTTTTAGTCATATTTTTATGTTAGGAAAATAGATCTGACGGACGTTACACAATATTTGTAGCCTTTAGTTGATAATGAATAAGAACTGACCCCCTAGGAGTGAGTCAATCTTGATTTTTGCTTTCGGAACCACAATTGTACATTTATAGATGGTCTCATCCATATACATCAACCCAGCTGTTTGCATGTGTGAGGACTGAGCTAGTTTATATTTGTTTTATTTAGCAATCCCTGAAACAATAGGTTTATATTCCAAAAATAGCATGCTGGCCCCAACTAATAATTCTGAAAAATAACCTCTCTTCAATTGTTTAGTTAGTGGCCAATAGAAGAACCAGAGAAAGCCCAGATAAACCTTACAACCTATTTCTGGTACTTTGTTCTAGTCATCAGACGATTTGCATTGATCAGCACTATGTTTACAATTGCTGCATTAGTTATGCTACTAGGAGACAGGTGGACGATTTCACCAAAATCAATAAAAATTAAGGTATGTGATTACAATCTTGTATTTTAAAGATTAATTAAATGAAATCCGTAACCTTGAAACCGTATTTACCTTGTAATGCAACATATTGTTATTGATATCCTTACAAGACCTACTACAAGCAAGACTTTGCATTCACAGAATGACAGGTTCCTAGAGGTAAAGAGCTTAGTGGTATCTCCCATACACGGCAGACGATTTCTAGATGCTAGGGCAACTAGATGGACTTCAGACATAGAATTTCACAGGTATCTAACATAGATAATGCTACTGTTCTTTGTAAATATGGTTCCAGGCCCTAGGGCCCTGTGAAATAGGGGCCCTCTGAACTGGGGCCCTCAGAACTGGGGCCCTCTGAACTTGGGCCCTCTGAACTGGGGCCCCCATGAACTGGGGCCCCCATGAACTGAGGCCCCCAGGAACTAGGGCCCTCAGGAACTTGGGCCCTCGGAACAGGGGCCATCATTTCAATTCAGTGACCGTCAGATTGCTAGATCTTTTCAGCACCCGTCAGGTTGCTAGGTTTAAGAGCCCGCTAGATTTTCTCAGGTATCAGAGCCCGCTAGATTTTATGGATTTCAGAGGCAGCTAGGTTTTTTCAGGTATCAGAGCCCGCTAGATTTTCTCAGTTTTCAGAGCCCGCTAGATCTTATGGATTTCAGAGCCCGCTAGAATTTCTCAGGTTTCAGAGCCCGCTAGATTTTCTCAGGTTTCAGAGCCCGCTAGATATTATTGATTTCAGAGTTAGTCACCTATCGGGCTCTGATACCTGGGAAATTCTAGCGGGCCCTGAAACTGAGAAAATCTAGCCGGCTCTGAAATCCATAAAATGTAGCGGGCTCTGAAACCTAAGAAATTAGCGGGTTCTGAAACTTAAGAAATCTAGCGGGCTCTGATACCTGAGAAATTCTAGCGGGCTCTGAAATCCATAAAATCTAGCGGGCTCTGAAACCTAAGAAATCTAGCGGGCTCTGATACCTGAAAAAATCTAGCGGGCTCTGAAACTTGAGAAATTCTAGCGGGCTTTGAAATCCATAAAATCTAGCGGGCTCTGAAACCTGAGAAAATCTAGCGGGCTCTGAAATCCATAAAATCTAGCGGGCTCTGAAACCTGAGAAAATCTAGCGGGCTCTGAAACCTGAGAAATCTAGCGGGCTCTGATACCTTAAAAAATCTAGCGGGCTCTGAAACCTAAAAGATTTAGCGGGCTCTGAAACCTGAGAAATTCTTGCGGGCTCTGAAACCTGAGAAATCTAGCGGGCTCTGATACCTGAAAAATTCTAGCGGGCTCTTAAACCTAAGAAATCTAGGGGGCTCTGAGACCTGGGGAAATCTAGTGGGTTCTGATACCTGAAAAAATCTAGCGGGCTCTGAAACCTCCGAAATTCTAGCGGGCTCTTAATCCTAGCAACCTGATGGGTGCCGAATAAGACCTAGCAATCTGACGGTCACTGAATTGAAATGATGGCCTCTGTTCCTGAGGGCCCTAGTTCCTGGGGGCCTCAGTTCATGGGGGCTTCATTTCATGGGGGCCCTAGGTCATGGGGGCCCCAGTTCAGAGGGCCCAAGTTCAGAGGGCCCCAGTTCTGAGGGCCCCAGTTCAGGGGGCCCCTTTTCCAGAGGGCCTAAAGGCCTGATACCGTAAAGATAACTTATGAGTTGCCTATTTATTACACTAGATTCATTGCACTTATTTATGTAAAACTTTTGGTTTCTACTGTGGGCAAAAAGTTTCGGAAAAAAATTGATTTGAGTAAAAGAAAGTCAACTTTCACAAAAAGTCCCCCAACTCCCCTACTTCCCCACACTCCCCAATTTCCCTAGTACTCTACTATCGCACCCCCCCCCCCTCTATGAGCTCTGAGACTGGATTCCCCTACTCCCAACATAGGGCTTCATGCAAATGCTAAAACACCTCTCACAAACTGTTGACATCTGACAGCACCCATTGTCTAAAGGAAATACACTTGAATAGGCATTTCATTTACCTTTTTTTTACTCCAACTTTCTTGATTATTGTTTTTATTCGCCGGAATCCTTTTTTAGCCCTCTTGGGCCGCTGCAGGTTTCCTATTGTGCCCTATTCATTTATTAAATTACATCCTAGACAGAGATGTTTACATGGTTGATATATCTACCAACAGCCTCCCTCAAAAATTGACCACCTTGTTACCCCAACCACACCGCTTGTTTCCTCTGGTATTATTCTAGCAACGGTAGACAGTCAGAGAACCAAGGAATAACTCTATTATACCTTTACCAGATTGATCCAACAATTATCATGTTTTTTCTGTTCAAGATTCCTCACATCTCCTGACATAACATGTGCCAAATCCTTCAGAGCTGGAAGAAAGGGGAATGGAGGGTGGCATGTTTGTTTAACAGAACCATTTGTTCTCAAACCACCATGTCTGGTATATTCGTTTGGGTAAGTCCTTTGACTCTACTCTTAGACAGTTTCCACTCAATGCTCCCCTGCCGCTAAATGCTTAAACGTGGAGCACACTGCTTTAGCATAGTATACCTGCCAGTAATGTTAATCTTAATCAAAATGAAAGGGGGTTCAGTGTCACATGAGCCAGTATATAATAATCTTAAAATAAGAAAAAGAAGTAACCCAATCACATCTGATGAGACATTCAAGTTGAAAGCACTGATAAAGTACCATTTTGGATTTACTAGACCCACAAAAACTTGATACAAGCTTGGTAAAAGCAGCTACACAAGTTGCCCAGATCCCTGACCACATCAACACTCCCTGTCCTAACCTCTGCTTAGAGATCAGAACTACCAAATTTAGGCCACCAAACAAACCTCTGCTGTGAGAGTGTAGTCTATCTGTGTTGACATGAATGGGATCTCAAATTGAGGCTCTGCATGCTGATTGGTCAGCTGCAGTGCGTAACTATGGTACAGATCAGATACATTTTCTGTGTCAACTAGGCAGTTAGTGGTAGTGAATCGTTGAGATAAAAGGTATAATCCGTTTTCTCCCTACTTGAACATTATAGATCTGTTCATCATGACATATTCTTCACAATATGGCATTGCTATTTCATGAACCCCCGGTTTGTGTTTCATTGTGGTGTAAAAGGGGAGGTAAAAACGTATATCTTTCTGGTTTCAGAATAAATTATGAATATTCCTTTGATGATGCAGTTGCTAATAACTTCAATTGTACTGTCAAGTCATTCGATCCAAGGTAAGTATAGTGATGCACTTGTGGTGTCATTGTCACATGTTATTTTTCCTCCCAGAATAGGAAACCCATGTAGTTCTCTGGAATAATGTAATAATTCAAAGCACAATACAGAGCATGCTATTTATTTTTGTTATACTGCATAATATATTCTCATCAATTCTGCCACCAGTCATAAACATAGACTGGCATATATTGTTACGTATACAAACATATTTTCATTGTGCCAGCTACTAATAGATTTCTCTTTGCCAGTATGAAAAGGGCTAAGAACCATAAAAGGGGAAAAGACATCCATTTTTTCAAAGATGGGATATCAGGAACAGACTTCATAAATAAACTTGGATGGCATTTATACTCCTTTGCTACAATCCTCAAGACACATAATGATTCCAATGTGAGTTAATTACCTAATGCCTGATAAATATACAAGTGTTGGCTTATCACATGTTTTATCCATCTACAAATATCACCATTGTGAATAAGTATTAGCAAGTTTTTAAAGCATTATCACCTTATGTATATCCTCATTCCATAAGACATACAGACAACAATATCAATTATTTTCAGAAAGTCATTGACTATTTAAAGATGGATGTTGAAGGATCAGAATGGGATGCCATACCTGATATGGCCACAAAAGGAATTTTAAACAATATAAAACAGATTAGTTTTGAGATCCACAGAGAAGAAGGAGACACAAAATGCGTACACATATTTAGTATTCTTGAAGACAACGGATTCCGGAGGTGGAAGATGGATTATAATTTCCATTGTGGCTACAAAATGGAAAATGGGGTCCGTACATCTAGATGCATTGAAATCTATTACATCAACACCCGATTCATAGAACAGAGACATAGAAATATGTTTATGCTGGAATAATATAATGCTTTCTAATCATAGAGTATTTCCACTTATAACGTTTTTCTGTTTCATTGAAGAATAATTACAGATTTGCAGTTGATGTTTTTGTGTTGAAAATTACTTCTGATGAAAGAGAAACACTATGAGTAATTATGTGCTACTTTCTAATATTCTATGTATACATATATTGCGCTTTAATGTGCAATGTCCAGTTACGGACAACTTGTATGTCAATAACGACGTTAACACATAGACAGGATATTACCAGACAAATACATACAACAATACTGGTTGCTAAGTAAGATTCCTGTTGATAGGTAACCCCCTGCCCCAGCAACAAAGCAATGCGACCATTGTAGCATTGAATGATGCCCTGTCATACTACGCAATATCTTGTTAAATCATAATGGGACTATATGAGGTTTTTAGTTTCAGTTTCAGATTGTCCCATTGGCTCAAGTAAAAACATTAAAATTGTACAATAAATGTGCGTAAACAGTAGATAATATTGTTGTCCTTTGCATATAGGGTATAGAGATCAGAAGGTGGACTCACAAATACTATTTTATCATAACATGCTTCATCAGTAATGGGACTAAATTAGACGTTGCACTACACTATTTGAAGTTGTTATCTTCAGAGGTAAACAACTGTTCCGCCAATGCATAATTCTAATGACACATACATAGTTTCACATGCTATACTGACTGTTTCCATGAAGTGAGATTAGGTCTACCTTTTATGTCACACACTGAACCTTTCTTTTACATGTTTATGAGCTGTTAAATCCATGTTTAAACCAAAAGAGAGGACTTCCTCGGTAAAGCTCACATTTAGGCCTATTTATCTTTCTTTCAACTTTGTGAATCTCTTACTGGTAATACAGTGTGATCTTTATTTGATGCTCGTTGAAACATCATAATGAAAAGGTATTTTTCCCTTCTGGTTCTCACTATCACAGAGCACATAATTATAGTTCATCAATTCCATTGTCTCTAACATCCCTCATTCTTTCACAAATATGGAGGCAGTCTTTCTGTATACTAAAGTAGTTCACAAACAAGTATCCTTATCCACCGATTTCCGGATGTATTTCAGTTGCGCCATTTTATCGATAGATATGCCCTTTAGTTTTTTGCCATGACCTGCAAAACTCAAACTAGATCCCTCTGCATCAAACACTTGGTGCAATTAACAGAGGACACACACGCCATTGCATCCAAGTCATCTGTATATAGATAGTATTTTGGCATTTTTAATAAAATCAACAATGTTATTCATGTACAAAATAAATACTGCGCAATGGCAGAAATAAATAAACGTGACCTTTTCTAGCCCAGAATTAACAGCAGAATGCATGGGAACAGTTTGTTTTTGTGTACTCCATGGATTTCATAATTATAGTAAATTGCTAGTAACGTTTTTTTCAACTGTTTTTAGGAATCAATCACACCCGAAAATTCTGATTACTGCATTGATAAACACAATATATCGATACACTTTTCCATTAATACAAATGTTTTCATCCTTAAAATGAGATCTTTCTAAAACTAAAAGGATTATGTAAATAGTTTTTTTCTTGAGCCTTGAGCTGTATTACATCAACACACATTTTCTAGATAAGGACTCCATTGGGTTGTTAAGACAATATATCAATCATATATAGATCTCTCTCTCTCTCCCTCTCTCTATATATATATTTATGTGTGTGTGTGTGTTTATATAATTATTGATCTGTCTACATAAACCACATGATAAAAAAATAACTGCACCTGAAATGTTTTTGTTGGTTATATGTAGAAGGACACACTCTAGGGTTTCAAAAAAAATCAAATATGTAAATTTTCGATAACAGTGTTTTGATTTTTGATCTACAAAGTGGGAAATGGGCAAGATCTATGATTTTCACCTCAACTGTCAACTGAAACACCGAAAACTGTGCCCAAACAACATTATTTACTAGTTATGTATATTATGTGAATGAGTCGCCTTGTTTCAAATTAGTATTAATGATAGAATTTTCACCAATTTTCGTCATGTATATGAATCATATGTTTCGGAGGCATCCGACACAGTAATGTAAGGGCCTATATTTTTGCTAATAATTTTCACTAAATATCCTCAGTAGCCTCAATCATTATGTCTGTTCACCTGATACAATTTGTTTTGAAGCACACCCAATATTTCTATGTGTACACTAATGTATGAGAGGCTTATTGTGACGAACGCCTCAGAAAACTATCTCAAGTGTATATTTTTTTATATATTTAGATTTATTGTATCCCATGTCAATGCGTGTGACATGTTTATTAATTGTCAACAGTAACCACATGTTGTGGAATATATGTCATGGGCCATGAAACATAGGTCACTGGTAAAACCAAGTTCAAGTTCAAGTATATCTATTTGCATAAAATCAGCAAATTGCTCTAGGCATTTCAATTCACAGTAATTGTCCTACCTTTGTTGTTACAACCATCGATCAGTTGACCTTCATGAAATTTGGTAAAAGGATTATTGCTAGTAAAATGTCTAGTTCTATGTGTTGAATTTATATACAATGCAATATTACACATTATTTCAAAATAAAACATTGAAATATCAAGCTGGGTAGAGTGCAGCATAGAGTAGGGGGGGTTAACACAAATTATTTTGGGGGTGTATCCGAGAATATAGTAGTAATCTACCATATAAAAGCCACATGAAAACACTTTGACATGGATTACACAGATATACTACAACATATTAAACTTTTTAAAGCTCCTAAAGTAGTAGGGATGGAATTGGTATCACAGGTATCGATATATCACTATCTTTTATGTATCTGATAACCAAATCGACAATCTCTGGGTAGTGATAGGCCGCCATCTTGGATATTTTTTAATTTAAAAAAATATAGATTCTTTTTTTTTTTAAATTAAAATGTTTCTTTTTTAGATTTTTTTTTTCAATTCACATGATTAGCAGGGCTATGATCTTATGCGCAATATATGACAAAAGAAATGCTGGTAAGATACTAAAAATTTACATTCTGGTGTTAAAGGTAAGATGCATTTATAAGAATATTTCTATATAAGAGGATTCAGGGACCACGGTCCTCTCCTACTCTGCATATCTTTTCTAATTCTTGGTTCAAGGCACAAAAATGTGTTTTAATAATAAAAACTATTTCTTACATACCTAATAACTGATATTTTATATATATCGACACTAAAATGGTGAATAACTGAAGACCTATAAAATTCGATGCCAATGACATCCCTATAAAGTAGTCAAGATGGCTGATATTGGCGAAAACAAACAACTTTTCAACTTTATTTTATTTCGATGTGGTACACCAAACCATAGCCCTATTCAAGCACTTTAGTATCAAATATCAGGAAATGATGTATGGTTGTATTGAGCCAAGCTTAGGTTTTTGAAAATTCGAAGATGACTGCCATTAGCCAAAAACTCTATTACTTTTCTTGAACAATACAACTCCTTGATATTTGGATACCAACTGAATATATGTCACTGTGAAATCAAACTGCCTTGTCAGCTTAATGTCTGTAATTTCAATAAGATGCTGATTTTTAAGTGACTTGTGTGAAACAATGCTGGTGGCCAAACACCTCGAAAATTGGACTTGTAACCAGCCATATTGATTGTTGAACGATAATTTTGTAACTAACTATAATGATAACATACTGCTTATTGTACACCAGATGGTAATTCGATGCCTTAAAGTACTCAACAAGTAACAACTGCATTTGTGTAATCTCCCTTCATCATCTTATAAGAGACAAGAGACAACTTCATCTTATACAATGCATTAATGTGCATACTTCACTTATGGAACAGTCATATGCTCCTAATCTAAGCCCGGAGAACAGGAAAATTGCTGAAATGTGGAGCAATATCATTCACACACTTTGATGTATTATGATTGTGTTTATGAAAATCATTTATGAAAATGACTACACTTACAAACTCAAAAAATAATTGCACTGTATAGAAAACTTTTGATCAAACCAAGGCTATTTAAAAGGTAAATAATCACATTGAGCTGACAGTACATTTATAAACCGATACCTCAATGCCAAATATAAGCTTTCCGATCATTTATCATACCATCTAATAGGTTTGTAAACTTACACCACTTAAGACAATCCATGCCATGCACATTACCATCTATAAATGGACATTTCTCAATTGTCCTACAGGTATCCTTGTTCTGTTTAAGATAAAAGTAACTTCCATAGGCCCTTTCCTCTATTCTCATCAGAGCACATGCTTTAGGGTTCATACTAAATGGAGCACTCCACTTTGTCCTGCTGATAAACAGTTCTGTCATATTCCATACATTGGAAGCATCTCCTCTTGTATGTTTCAGCATTGTAAATACATTTTGACAATAAGATCCAATAGTGTCTAGAGTCACATTAAAGGATTGGATTTCATCTCTCAGATCATTCCCCATTGCTGCAGCAGACTCCCTGAATGTCTTTTCTATCTCAAAGTAGATATAGCAATCAAGATTGGAAAGGGCACAGATAGATTTCAACAAACCCTGATCCTCTCCATCAAAATTTGTGTTCTTATATTTAGTTTTTCTCAGTTTCAAGAAGATGATATCCTCCCAATTTAAATTATATTTGCGGCGCAACATGATTAGAGAGGTCATATAATCTTCAGTCAGACCAAAGAAAAATTTAGTTTTGATATGTTCCAAGTGGCTTTTGAAATCCTTGTCAGTGCAGGATGCTGTAAGATAGTTTGGGAATCCTAATGCCTTGGCAAATACATTTTTGAAACTTTTAGGTCTTTCTTTCCAATCGCTGCCAAGAGCTTCTGCTTCTTTCATACGTACCAGTCGATAGTATGACCTGCTATGGAGAACTGGGTGTCTGAGGAATGTTATATATGAAATTGGAGACTGAAGTATTTGAGGTAATATTTGTTCTTGGTAGGTTGAGTGATCTGCAATTATGTTGTATTTCTCAGAAAATTTTTCTTCAAACTTCGGGATTATCCTTGTCATTAAGGCATCTTTATCTATTTTTTCTCCTATCTCCCATGGGTGTCGTTGGTAAGTTGCCCAACGTAGGTTCCTCCTAATAGCATATCTTGCTAACATATTATAAAATGTGGTTGAGCCAGTTTTGTGAATTTTTAAAAAGTATATATTTGTCATGGATATTTGATTCAGTTTTTGGAAGAATGAGATGGAAGTTCTATCGCCTCTGCTCTGGCCGAGTGATTGTGCCAAGTTATTAGGATGTACATACACATATGAAACTATTCCAAATGCATATGCTAACACTGTGAGCATCAGTAGGTTCTTCTTAAACTGAAAAGGATTTACAATAGTTATTACAACTATTTTAACAATTGTTTGAAACTTGTGTATTGTAGATGAAATATTTACACTATGTAATAAGGAAGGTTTTTCTCTTTTTGCAACAATGTGTTGTAGGTAATTTGTTGATCAAATTGTATTTCTAATTGATTTTAGGAAACTCTCTCAACTAACTCTTTTCAAAGAAGCTAAGTTACCTCATTAAAGGTGAAGATAAATTGTGTTTCTACACCAATTCTAGAGAAATCGTTTGAGGAAAATGAAACATTTCCATCGGGTATAATAATTGATTTAAGGGTGAAATTGTATTTCAGAGGGGGTATTTAGTAGGAGGTCAGAAGGTCCCATTTACCAGAATAGAGAGCTCCTGCTACTTCATTAAAGATAACAGAATATCTTTCTTTGTAAAATAATATGATTTGTTGTAGAAAATTCAAATTTGTAATCATATTTTATACATATTTTCAAAAAAGTTAGTCTTGTCTGTTCTCTTATGTAATCGTCCAATGTGATGATTCACAACGATTTTGTTGGTAACAAACGATTAGCATTGGACTGAGCCAGGTGCAAGGGCGGAAACACCTAAAGATTATGTGCTCAGAAATACAAATTACAAATATTTTAAACGAATTATCTTGCTCATTAGCTGGTGAAAATCGTTTATAACTGAGTTCTTAAAAAAATTAGAAAACCCTTAACTTATAAATCCATGTGCCTTTGTGATCTTTTGTTCAAAGAAAGTAACATTGGTACTAATAATTTAATTCCAAATATGGAGATCTTCTCTTACACTCAGTCTAAAGTAGTAAATGAACAGAATATGGTACTCTACTGTATTGATTAGTCTGAACATACAAATATATAATCTATATCCTAACAACTGTATATTACCTTAAAAGCCATTTCCATTTATTTCAGTGGAAATGTTGGGTTCTTGATGGTGGGAGAGGAAGTCATATATCCCAGAAAAGATTATGCTGTTGTTAAATGCTTGTCAAATGCTCCATTATCCTAGTTGCAGAAAATGTCAAGCAACACAGGCTGTCACTAAAACATGATTGCAGGTAAATACAAACCCACCTGAGGGGAAAGAGGCTCATTTACAATTTGGGATGACCCCATTTTTGTGCAGGACTTTTAGATAAAGTCTTGGCCAAACTGGAATATAAACCATCCCTTGCTTAGCAAAAGCAATTATGATGATAGATATTACTAGCCAGCTAAAGTGCGCCTAAGGATTCTAATGTTTTTTCATTCTGATGCTGATCCATCCACTTGCTTACAGACAATAATATTAATTTCTCATTAATTTCAGTAACACAAGTCAACCAGTTTTCTTGCTGAATTCCAATATCATATGATAAAAACTATTGTTAATAAGTCTCATTAGGATATTATGGTAAGTGGTCAAACATAGCTTATTATATGAGTTGATGATGCCTCATGTTGGTATAATGCATCTGATCCTTCAATTGTATTTACGTCAGGATAGACCTTGACGTGTGCAATGGCAATTTCCTGTACAAATAAATGTAATCTTATTTGCTTTGGCAGCACTTGAAGCTCTCAAGGTCCTTAGAGAAAGTGTTTTAACCTGAGAGTAGGAAGAGGATTATGAGCACTAGTGTAAGAGGCGGTTATGGGAACTAACTGACACAACATTCTAGCACAGTATCTCCCATTACAATAGCAGGCGAGTACGTGCCAATAGTGGGCGGATTAAACAATTCAATTTTGGTTTTGCCAGTATGAATAACCAGACCACTCCGACTGAACCAGTCATAGACACGAGTGGCATCAGATTGGAGTTTAATTTCGGCTAATTTAACATCAGGTGCCGATATGTAGAATACCACATCATCCGCATACATAATTATTTTACAATTTTCTACAACATTTGGGAGGCTATTTACATAGCAGATAAACAGTAGGGGTCCTAGGATGGAACCCTGGGGGACACCATAAGAAATGGGGAGGGTGGTGGATGTTGTGTTATTACAAGTTACTCGCTGGCTTCTGTCGCGCAGATATGCAAACAGCCAGTCCGTGTAGGTGGGAGGTAGGCCTAAAGCTCTCATCCTGGATATAAGCTCCAGGTGATGTATGCTGTCGAAAGCCTTCCGTACGTCAAGGAAACAGGCCAACAGGTGCTCACCCTTGTCCCGGGAAGCATAAATATCATTGACCAGTTTAAACACGGCATCATTGGTTCCCCTGGACGCACGGAAACCAAACTGAAATTTACTAAGTTTATCATTATTTTCAAGGAAGCTATAAAATCGTTCATAAATAATGCGCTCCATAATTTTACTGGGTGCAGGAAGGAGGGAGATTGGTCTCCAGTTACCAATATTTAGGAGATCTCCCGTCTTTGGTAATGGGACCACCTTTACGCATGCCCATTGTTTTGGAAAGGAAACAGTATGAAGTGCATGGTTTATTAGAAATGTTAGTTGTGGGGCAAGGACTAGCAGTGCATCCTTGAGAACAGCAGCATTAATGTTGTCGAGTCCACTGGACTTGTGGACTTCAATAGATTTCACTAGCTTAAGAACCTTGCTGTAACATACATTAGTGTCATGCGAAACATTGTAGATTGTGCTAGAGGGCTTTCCTGAGCTGGACACGTCAGGGGTCTTCCCTAAAGAAGTGAAAAGCTTAGCTCCAATATTAGTGAAGAACTCATTTATGTACGGCGGTACCGCACTGCCCCTTAATTCAGCACCAGTTTCTAAATTGGATAGAACAATATCTGGTTTGTTTTGGCCTGATTTGGCTTTATGGCTCAAAACAGGTGAAATATTCTTAACCACCCCCACCCCCATCCCCATCCCCACCCCCACCCCCACCCCCAAGACGGGTTAGGATTTTGCCCCAACATTACATTACCCAAAGATGGGTACCAGACTCCTGTCAGATTTGGATCAGATTTGGAGCTAGTCTCTAGGGCTTCCTAGGAAATGAGTCAGGTTTCTTTTAGGATGTATATTCAATAAATATGGACAAATGTTATCAGGTGGAACTCTATATGTAGCTAATACTTGACCTTGGCCCAAGGGCATACTGATAGCAGGAATATACCCAATACAATTATTGTAATTAGGTCTTCATATGACCTTGACATTTGGCACAGATTAAACAGACATGGCCACCACACTCCTGCATAAAGGGTGAAATTGGGAGCTTGTCCTCGTGTCCTCCTACAAAACCAGCCAGATTTTTTCTAGGATGTACATTTAATGAATATATGGAACTCTAATTTTGGCCAATATTTTGATATTTGACCTTGAGAAAGATCATCTTGACCAGGACATGGTCATTATACTAACAGCAACTGTAGACCTATTTTAGTAGAATATACTCACAGAATATTAGACAGCCAGCTCAGCTTCCCTCTTAAATATACCCAATTGTATGAGATTCTATTGTAATTGGGTCCTTGTCTGACCTTGACCTTTGACCTCAGATTAAACAAACATGGCTTCCACACTCCTGCATAAAGGTGAAACTAGGAGCTTGCCGATGGGTCCTCCTAGGAAACCAGTCAGATATAATTAATATGGACAAACTATACCAGGTAGAACTCTAATTTTGGCCAATATTTTGATATTTGACCTTGAAAAAAATGACCTTGACCTTGGTCCAAGGTCATTATACTAACAGCAACTGTAGACTTATTTTAGTTGAACATACCCACAAAATATCAGACAGCCAGCTCAGCTTCCCTCTTAAGTATACCAGATTCATTGGGATTTTATTGTAGCTGGGTCTTCATCTGACCTTGACCTTTGACCTCAGATTAAACAAACATGGCCACCACCCTCCTGCCTAAAGGGTCAAATCTGGGACTAGTGTATGGGTTCTTCTAGGAAACTAGCTAGATTTAGTCTAGCATGTATATTTAGTGAATATGGACAAACTATATCAGGTATAACTCTAATTTTGGCCAATATTTTGATATTTGACCTTGAAATATATGACCTTGACCTTGGCCCAAGGTCATCCTACAAGCAGAATTGTTAGAACAGTTTTAGGTGTACATACCCACAAAATATTAAACAGCTAGCTCTTTTTTCCTAGTAATTATACACAATTCATTGAATTTTTGGGGGAAATAAGGTTTTTTGAATGACCTTGATCTTTGACCCCTGAGAAAAATGTCTTCCCCTCATTTTTTTTCTTAGTAGTTTTGATATGATGTACATATATGTTTAAGGACCCCTCATTTTTTTTCTTAGGAGTTTTGATATGATGTACATATATGTTTAAGGATTCAGAAAAACCATGGTACGAAATTATTGCAATTTGTTTTGGGTATATCCATTATTTGACTGGACTATATACCCATTAACCAGTTAACAGTAACAAAACAATGTCAATCCTAATTGAACAGGGTCTCTATAGTTGTTATGTTATTCATATGACTGTTGTTTGTACCCTCTGTCACACAATTATTGTTTGATTCATTCTTTATTCTATTCTATTTAGTACCTATACATTATTATTTACAACGGCCACTGACCATCATCTATTTAAACTTATTCTCCATGAAAATAAAACACAATAAATTTGATAAAACTACCATCCTAACATAATATTAACATCCCTATCATGAGAACATTTTAGATTCATACATATTTCCATATCAAATCAGTTAAAAGGGAGAGCGCCTGACTCCAGGCAACTATTTTAATCATTTGTCAGACTCCAGATGAAATTCATCCTTTAGAGTTCCAAACTTTTGATTATATAATTTCTATAGATAAATTGCTAGATCAATGATATCTATTAGTAATTTATAAAGGGGAACGTCTCCACTTTCACTAATTATCATTAACAGACCATCGTTCAATATTAGAGGTATTTCTCTGAAAATGACAAAGGATCACATTCTCATTGAAAATTAAGCATGGTAACCAAATAGAACATGCATGATCATTCCATACATCATGAAAATTCCATACAAAATATCCGAAAGTGCTTATAAGTACCGACACTATGAAATTATCTTACTTGATGAAGGGATGCCTGAAATATCGTTGTTTGAAGTTCGATTAATTCATCAATTCAAAAATTGAGAATGATTCTAGAAAAATCTTAATACAGTTTTTTCTCTCTTTTTGATGTTAATACACATAACTACAGTGCTGGTTCTTCTGCGTACTAGCCTAGGTTAAAATTTTAGCGTTTGATTACTAGTGGGAATATCTACAAGATTGATGCAACTTTGGAAAGCGGATCCCATCTTCTAGAGTCTGGAAATCACAGTAAAATGTTCTGGCAAAAGGTCAGTTAAAAGAAAAGACCAGCGTAATTTCATGTGGCTTTCTATCATTAGTATTGGTATTGATTTGTAATGTTCTGACATTATATTCTATTGGAATATGCATAATATTGTATTTACAACTAAAATCAATAAGAACAGGGTGACGCCACCAGAGACCATGAATTTGACCATACACACTCAGAACATCTCAATTGATTAGTCTAGACACCATTGAGTGGCACTGTAACAACTTCTTTATTGGTTGGTCGGTAATCTACACCACTGTGAGTGTGCCTTGATGGCCAATTGAGGGCCACTCAAGGGCGAATCACAGGGCAGAGTAGGTGCAGACGATTTTATATTTCATATTCGTTTCATTTATATTGACTTTTGTGGGCTACTTAGAAAATCTCTTTGTAGAATGGAAAAAGGAAACGATGTATAACTACTTGATAAAGCCAATGACTAACTCCTTTATCAGGGATTGAGTGTCTGATGCATTATAAATGGTACCAGAATGTACCATATTTGTATAGGTTTAGTAGGGCTTGTTACGTTGTTGTTCTCTTGTGACATCACTATTTTCATGGGCAAATGCTATATCCTGCATATTTTAATGGTTTATATGTCCGAATATTACAAATTAATACTAATGCTAGAGATAAAAGATCACATGAAATTACGTTGGTCTTTTCCTTTAAGGAAACACCAAAATACTGGTGTGTGCCCTTTTCTGCTCACACATTCTTCTTAAATGAGGCATGCCTTGCTGCTAAACGAAACACAACGTCACAAGATACTAATATACTACCAGATGAGTGATTTCTCTACCTTGGTGTAGATGCTGCTCCCATGCATATCAAACCGGAGTCAATTTCAACTAAGGGTGACATCCAAGTCTGTCTAGAATAAATAATGTGGAGAATAAGGCAGAGTGCTTTTGCAGCATTTATACTGATGACATTACTCTCATTGAACTGGCTGTTAGGTGTCAATAAACGCTATCCTGGCCTGGAAACACATGGGAAATATATCAGCAGCATTAAAACATCTTTTATTCAAAGTTTAATCTCGAAGGAATGCCTCACAGATCAGACTATTAGAGAATTTGTAGGACCTTATGAAGTAAAGACAGGCTATGATGGAATAGATATTGAACATTTTGAAACCCACGAGGAAAGAAAACATTCATTTGAAAATATTTTCGAATCGAGAATATGGAAGGCTCCAAAGGAACCAGGCTATGAAGATATCCAAGCATCTGGTCCTGGTTCAACATTCCGCACAACCAGGAGAGTAATAGCTACTCTAGAAACTGTTATCAAATTCATCAAACAACAATTGAACAAGGAAGTAATACGAGTATTGGATATTCCTTGTGGAGATATGGTCTGGATGAATGACTTTCTCAAATCCCGTTCTGACATTGAATATGTTGGAATGGACATTGTCCCTGCACTTATCAACAGACACAAGGTGCACTACAAAAACATGACCAACTGGTCCTTTCAGCAGCAGGACATTGTAAGTTCAAAAATTACTGGGTGGTTTGACCTAATCTTTTCCCGTCATATGACCTTACATCTTCAGCTTGAGGATGCAATGAGAGCTTTGGATCATTTCAGTGAGTCAGGAAGTTTCTTGCTCCTTACAGACTATCCAACACATAAGAAGAATGGTCGCCTGAATACCGCTATCAAAAATCGAGCTAGGGTCTTGAACCTCTCACTAAAGCCATTCAAACTTGCTCCACCCTTGTGTTTTGTCAATGATATGGCTAACTCTTGGTTATATTTTCATAGACTCCCTCTTTATCACCTTTTACAGTGTAATATGACTACATCAGAGTATTCAAACAAGAAATTCTATAAATGCGCTTAACACATATGACTGAGTCTCACCAAAGTGGCCCAATCTTGCCATGTATCCTACCTCCATGCAGTGTCACATATTGTGCCCCCCCAAAGTAAGATGCTTCATACTGCTTAATTGATACATAGTTTAGTGAATTTGGCCCGACTCTACAATAAAGCTGCAGTAAACAAATACCTGTATCATCATTTTTTAAGGCCAAAAGGCCCCGGAGGGGCTTTGTTGGTGAGCCTGCAAACCACCAGGCTCAGGCCTTATATTGTTTCTACTTTACAGGAAGTCAGTATGGGTGCCGCCATTTAGTTTTAAGGGGTGCAGCCGTTTTGTTTTAAGGTGTTACAACACAAATGTATGTCTATGTGAAAACTTTGATATAAATCAGGTCCTGAGGTTGATTATAATCATACCTATCCCCCCTAACATGGACCCAAGGAATTCAATGGTTCTATTAGTTTGTTGCTCAGACAGCTGGTTGCCTAGCAACAGCTATTCTAATTCTTTATCTGCCTAGCAACACACATTTCCATAGTCTTGACGTTGATTATAAACATATCTACCCCCGTAACATGGACCCAAGGAATTCATATGAAATTCCATATTTCAAGTAATATTATCCTTCCACAAGATAACCCCATCCCTCTGCTTATTTAGTGTCTTGAATGGGTGCCCTTAAAATGTACCAACCATGTAGACAATAATATTCCTTCTAAAGCAAGAATTGTGGTTGTTGCTGCATATGCGCGGCAACAACCGCAATTCTTGTTATCAGTATATTTCTTGAGGCCACATGATCGGAGAAATCTATTTATATCTATATTATATATTTCAGTATATACCAGTGTTTCTTTTTTCTTTTTATATTGGTCTAAATTTTTTCATTTCCTGGCCCTAAAAAGCCATGAAAACCCCTAAAAATGTCAAAAAGGCTAAAATGATTATGGTTTACAAGCCTCTCATGTCTTCTGAGGAAACAATAGCCCATCCCTAATATGATTATTAGGCCTATGGTATAGTCAACCGATTCATGAGGTTTTTACTTGATATATACCATATTTCTTTCTCCACAGCCATTTAAGTGTTTATTGTCAGCAACATTTTGAGAATTTATTCCATTTTGATTCCCCTAGACAGTAAAAAAAGAAGATCCAAACAGTATTCCTTGTACCCCAGATTTTGGGATAACTATTGCGTCTTTTGCCAGAAAAAAGAAAATTTGAAAAAAAATGCAATATTCTAGCCTTCAGGAGCAAATGTGTCTTGTGATACATTATTTTGGCCTCGCAGAATTGTTACTATGCAATATATTCTAGTTCAATATATTCTTTATGATTCCTACCCACCCCCTATGATAACTAAAATGTAACTGATGATTCCACTAATTTCACCTACATCTATACAATATTTTACAATAAATAAGGTGAAATAGCAGATTTTTAGGCCAGTACTTTGCCCGGGAACAGGTAACCAGGCCTCCCTCATCGGCGCCAGATACAGCGCCGTTTTGCTTTTTAGTATACACCCACAGACATGATGTCACAGCTTCATGTTATACTGTGATGCATGAGTCAATGTATTTACAACCTAGATAAAAATCAATTTGTGATCATTCTTACAAACTAATGCTGTAAGCCAATAGATATATATCATTTCTAAAGCACTGTGGATGTACTGAGTTGATTCTGTATTTCATTCATTAGAAAAAAACAGTTAAAGTACATGTATATCTTCCTTGCACCCCACCCCCTCCCCTGTACTACATGTACACAGAGTGTGTGTGTGATTGCCTAGCACCCCCGGCCCCTCCCCCCTCCTCACCCAGCTTTCACACTCATCATTGGGCAGGGGGGGGGGGGAGGCGTCACGCTATACCGCTATGTTATATGTGAAGAAGGTGTATGCCTTAATATAGCTGTGGACCATACCTGGTGCCAACTAGGTTCAACAAGGGATCCTAATGGTCCATATTTCCTAAAGTACATGCCATCAGGACATTCTAGAGTGATTTTGACAATTGATTGAACCATTTTAAGTGACCTAGGGTAAAGTTGAGAGTATGTGGTTGAAATCTTCATATTTTTGATAAAGAATAAAACTCATCGGGCTGTACCTCAAAAACTATTTTTCGAAGGGTATCCATTCTTGGTATGCCTTAAGATATATGTTATCCCAGTTTGTAAATGAAATTATTAGTTGCTGTGATGTATTTTAAGACATAATAATTATACATAATGACCTTATTTCGGACCCAGAGTCACATAAAAATGGACAATCAAGTTGGCGAGGCAATAAAAACTGAACCGCTAGGGTCAGAGATGTATCAGAAAGTGTTCACAGGAGCCAAGGTATATACCTTTCAGAAGAATTGACTTTTTTAAACATATTAAGAACTTTCTGATTTGTCCTCCTCAGCCCCCAACCTGCATAACTCGGGAGTTTGGACATAATTTATGTATATATATGTATATACATGTATATACAGATGTATATTTGTATACATACATACATATTATATATATATATATATATATATATATATATATATATATATATATATATATATATACATGTATAGACATATGTACATTTGTATACATACATACATATATATATATGATGTGTATATAAATATATGTGGACAGTCGAGGGAAAAGGGTCCTCCAAAGGTTAAACTCAATTATAAAATTGAGGTCATCAGCTTTCCAGTGATATATTTCATTAGTAGGTACCACTTCTAGTTTTTGAGAACTGGCTCCTTAAATATGTGTGGGCACTGTCCAATCTCAAATGCCAATAAGCTCTATCTTACTTTGTCTTAGAGATATCTCTATCTAATTAGCATAATTATGAAAATTCCCAAATATCCTAACTTTTTCAAACATTTGGTCACAGCTTTTAACCTTATAGTGGGATTTACATTCCGTTTTCAGCCTAGAAATCTTTGTGGAGCCTGTAATTATTAACTTCTTGAAAAATTCAATTTAGAATGAAAATTTCGTTTCCATGGCAACCAACAAGTGCAAAAACACCAATTTAGGCCCCAAAAACGTTCTTTTCACATTCCAAATATGGAAGGTTTTCATTAAAGTGTGAATTTTGTAGAGTGGCTTATTGTATTCTCCATCAAAAAGTAGTATAGAACAATTTTTACGATATTTTGAACATTGTTGGCTATATGGAGCCCCCTGGTGGCCAAAGTTGGTACTAAAAATCCCCCGCGGAGGTCCCTTTTCCCTTGTTGATCCACATATATATATATATATATATATATATATATACACATATATATATATGCATATATAAAATATATATATATCTTATTTGCCCGCTGGCATGCTTGAGAAGATGATGAATTTAGTATTTTTGCAGGTCTGTATTTCGGGACTCATTGGGAGGTGTTTGGGATTTATTTTAACTAATTTTTAGCCAGCTGTTGTCCAGCTAGCCTACAAGAATAAGGAAGCCCGAGTATTTTAGGAAGCTCTCCATCTTAACTAAATAGCAAGTATTACTCCTTGGAGGAGCATCGTGAACCAGAAGTGATTAACATACTGACTTTGTGCGGCCCCCAAAGGTTGAGACTAACTTTACCTAGCTATATTGAAATATTGACATGATGGTAATATGTCAATAAAGTGAATGTAAATGACATCCCTAATGACACCAAGTCTAATTCCCACTTTACTATAGAGAGTTTAATTAAAACCACTATTCAACATGTTCAGATCATTGCAGAAAACTTCATGTTGTGTAAACACCTCTAGTAAAAATTTAGTACATGGAATTTAAAAGATGGTCAGCTCGATGACATCCTTCCTGCGGCGCAGGGGGTTGTTCCTCTTTTTTGCTGCAGCTATGGGATCTTCCGACTTCCTCCGGTTCTCTCAAATCAGAGGGTGGTTGTGATAGGCTGGACTGTTTTTGTTGGTGACCTCCCCACCCTCCTGCCACCCCATGGCCACCAGTGTCCATGGCATGGTTTGAAGAGTCCTGAGACAGATTCTCCTGTCCCTCCTCCTGGGTGTTTAGCTTGTACCCAGGATTAGGTTGTCCACAGTCAGTACAGTTCTTGTTGTTTCCATGGTAACATGCTTACAGTTTAGGCACTTAACCATGAACTTAAAAAACTAGGTACTGACTTCACAGTCCAGGCACCCAGTAGGATGGACATGCAGGCACTGACTGAGGGGTAGGACCCAGGTGGGCCAGGTGAGAGGTGAGAGTAGATCCACCCGGGGCATTCTTCGATCAATACCCCAGCCAATCCTGCATAACGGATTGGCTGAACCCATCCTAACAGATTGTATATTTATGACAAGTATAAGGTGTTGAATAAACTATCACCTAAATGCTCATATATGTGTGTCATGACGTCCAGTAACACTATACGTCAAATTTTCTAAAATTGAAAAAGAACGGGACCAGACACAATTATTCTTGCGTATTTTGACCTGGGGAATTCAAAAATATTACTTAAAATTGTGTGGTAAGTCTCAGTTTACAGATATTCTGACTATGTAATGGCTCCGCATTTATATGTGTAAATACTCGGTTACTCCCACCTCTTCTACCTGTTATCCAGAGGTAGTTCCTATACAGTCCACAGGGGGTCACCTATATCCTAGAGCCAACATTAAATTTTTTACTCTTTGAATGGCTGCTATGGTAACCAGAAACTGGCCTTTGTATAATTTTTGTCTAAAAAAATTGATGTGACATGTACTGGGTGAGTGTAGAATCTTAATACTAAATATGCAACACCAATGATCTATCATGGTATTTCACATAAAGGGTTATCCGAGCAATTTTCTGTCTATTTATTACTCTTTATGGGATTCTGGTGACAGTGGAGGCTAAAAACAGTAATAATAGCTACCCTGATGGTACCTCTTGTCAGAAAGGGTCACAATCCTGATCTTAGTGCCATATAGCTTTAGGATAAATTTATATGTTTTATGGTATTTTTCCAATTAATATTGGTAAAATATCACTAATTTAGATTCATAATAGGGAGTTCCATCGAAATTAGAATAACTATCCTACATAATATTTAAAATATGGACTCGGTAGAGGAGGATTATACTAACCCAATGAAAGAAACAGAATGAAGCTTAATTTAAATACTGGGGAGTCATTGGAAGATGGAAAAGTTCCTGATATTTTACCCCTGCTGGTATATACATAGGCTGTTACCCCGATGGCACCTATATAAATAGCCTACTGGTGCATGCAGTATAGGGAGTAATCACCCTGCGTGCAGGAAAAGGGCCTGGTAGAGGGAAATAGATAAAGTTTTAGGTTCAATATATAAGTAAGCGGATGTGATGCATACCTCATTATTTCACCATTATAAAATATGATTCGATGTCTTTCAGGGCATATATTTTTGGTTATTGTCATGTTGTGCAATAATTACTTCACAATGACATTCACTAGCCTAAATAATCAGGAGAAATGGCAATAATTAAGTCAGATTTTATTTTTGCATTCTATTCTCACATATCTCGACAATAATTGGACTACACCTCTTTTTCCATTTTATTGTTTTGAACTCCGTTATCAGGCAACATGTATTTCTATTTTAACTGTAATTTATTAACCAAACATGATTTTTAAAAAGGGGGTAGGCTGGGGATGTAACTGTGTATGTGTACAATAGTGCCATGGAGTTATATTTAATGAAATATGGCTAGATTTCCCCGGATCTGGTTTTTACTGAGAGGTATCTGCTGGCTGCTTATACCTAGGTAGGTGCCACAGCCGGGCCGTGCTCACAGTGTGCAGCAGTGGTAGCGCTGAGGAAATTCTCTGCTGACCCTTTGGAACTCCCTATTCATAACAGTGTAGAATCCCGGTTTTTATGGTCTCTTACCACTAAATGTGCTTCAGAGTCATGTCATCTCTGCCATGCAAACAAAATTGACAATTTTTTTTATGAATGCTGCCCCTGCTGTATATTGGTCAGACCATTATATTCAGAAGTAGACTGACAAATAATCCTGGTTGGAATATCTCGAAACTGAGGCTTATGGGGCATTATTTACCATCATTTTTGGATTCAGTGACCTCAATTTAGTCTAGTCAGGCAGGTCTGCCCCAAGTTTTTATTTTGTCGTTGCACAGTGTAACATACAGGTTAATGGGGGACTAATATACATGGCTATTTTCCTATCGTAAATTTGTACGTTTCTATGTTCAAACAATAAATTACTATGTTGATACATTGAGTCAGGATTAATCAATAGAGTGGGGGTATTTGATACAGCGGTGTATTGTAGTATTTGTACATATATTGGTCTTAGGATTCTCACCTGCATCAACTTAAAAACAGCCATGTTTTGAGTCTCTACACCAAAACATGTTCAGATATGTAGCTATGAGTTTTGAGTTTACAACATATCTTTATTGCACATAGTGATTTCCCAAAGACAATGCTACACACAAATTGGGTACAAGGCCCCTAGAACTGAAAAGGCAAGCAAGTACAATCATATTCATCAATCATAGCATAATTCATTATGTTTTGCATACATATGTGTTTTTTTTATAATGCTATAGCTTGACTTAGACATTTAGAAATCAAAAAGGCGTCCGACAGAGTAATAGGGATTCAGGACAGCCACAGGTATGCCAAGAAGGTTCAAATTGAACTTCCAAGGTATCGGTATTCTATTTTGGGAACTACACATATCAATATGTTACACAGTAATTTTAGTGGTAAACAGAGCAGGTTTGAGAAACTAGAATAAAGTCAATATAGTGTTGCAAATTCCTTTGCATTTTTCAATTCCCTTTTTGGACCAACTTAACTAGGACGCAAAATCTAAAGTCATGTGGGCATACCAAAGTGGACCTTCTCAATATATTGTTTATCACTGTGTTGGAAGCCTAAAGGATATGGCATATTTTGGAAGACATTTGATAAAAACTGCATTTTAGGCAGAACAGAATTCCCTAGCATTTGCAGGGAGCCAAGATGCTATCTTTTAAAGAAAATAAAATTGGTAACTTGTCCATGTGCACACCCAGATCTGAATTTTCTTGTTTACTCTGACCCATCTATAGGTTGCACAGTGACTACCAGTATAAGATCATACATAAAACATGTATTAACATCCGACTGCTGTATCACCTTAAGGTTAAATACAGCATCCATCTTGAGCATTTATAAATTCAATCTTCATAATGCAAATCCAGCTTTGTCATGCTCTCGCCTTGTAATCTGTGGTTTGTTAGGCACGCCAGGGTTGGGCTGGCAACCATTATAACGTTTATCATACCCTATTTTTTTCATATGATCTCTGCACAATGCCATATCTATATGTATATATATATATATGCACAATTTTATAGGAGCCATTTTCAGATTTCCCACATGCATCAGGGTATATCCACCCCTCATCCAGGCTGTCTTCTTTTGGACTTACTAAGACTCAACATAATATGAGTTATCCTTTTAATTAAATGTTCTTGACATAGATTCCAGTTGTGATAATTATACAGGGACGAGCTTCAGTCATGTCAGTGCTTTCTGTAAATAATTAACTGATCAAGGACATGTGATGCCGGTTCAAGGTTTAACAAGATTCAAGCTGGCCAGCATCTTACTTTTTCAAAATTGATAACTTTGAATTCCTTGATCTTACAAATATACGATTATTTATTTAGTATAAAACACTCCCCTATCGCATTGGGCTCAATGCATAACTCCCTTGGTGACTCAGTTACTAAAGTAGAGAGTTAAACATTTGGCTGGCTGAGGGTGAGGAAATTTCACCAAAAATATGTACCCAAATATTTGATTGGAACTTTGAATCATGTTTCTAGGAGCAACAATGCTATCAGGGGGTGTCTTACAGGTTGAAAAAAATGGTAGCACAAAAAAAAGGAGTGTGTTGCAAATTGAGCCGTATATTTGACGAGAATATAAATGATTGGATAATTTTGAAGGTGTTTTATGAAAGAAAGACACTGTTATTTACATTATTTTGATGTTGAGTTAAATAGCAGAATTAAGACCTGTCACACTCTAACTCAGGTATGGGCAATATGCAAATATTATGAATTAAGTTCATGTTTTTTGTCACTGAGTGGTGTATGTTTTGAGTCCCTACACCAAAACAGTTGACAATCGTTTTTTCATTTGTAAGTCAACCTTCTTGACACGTGCTAGCAACTGTATGGCAAATCTCTGCATGGAGCTATCAAGGGAAGGAGGCGTAATGCAATCTTTGTTTAAAGGGTTTGAGCGGTAATGATGCACCATGCCAATAGTAGGATTAACTAAGAAATCTTGATGGCCAGGTACATATCGATCAATCTCATGGATATTTACAAGGATAGCTGACTCAGAACTCACAATCAACTTGCTCCTTGCCTTGTACTTGTAAATATGTGTCCATGCTCTCTTGAGTATGCTCTCCATGCCAAGCTCCTGGGCCTGTTTTTGTACATCAATATCCACTTGATCCTGTGTAGACTCATTACCACAGAAAATCTTAGACCTGAAAATATAACCACCCCTTCGCAAGACACCCTTAGATGTGGCCCTGAGCATCTCCTCCCAGCTGGAGGCATTATATGGTACAATCACCTCATCCAAATCAAGAAAAACTACAAAGTTGTATTCTGCCCTGCTCCTATAGTAACAGTCCTGTATCATGATAAATTGTCCATGGTAATGTAACCTAGTTAGCACAGCTCTAGGTATTTTCCAAGGTATAACAGTGACAATGCTTTCTTCAATGTAGTATGACAGATATTGTTTTACCTCCTTTGAGGATGAGGTATTATAAATTGTGAAGTGGTTTGCCCCAAAGAATCTGTTCACTTCTATTGCCTCCCTTAGTTGATGTGCTTGCTTGTATGCATGAAGTGCTGGAACACAGACTGTGAATCTCTTTTTATGAGTGGCTTTACGTTTGTATATTGGAAGTAAGGTCATCTGTGTTTGATTTTTATGGAACAGTCTGACAGCACATGGATCCTCTGCTCTATGTGGGGGAATCGGGCATGTGTAGATATATGCTGCAGGACTATACAAGGGATATAAATGACATTTTATATTACAACTTCTCCCTGCATAATTATGTTTTCAAAAGTGGATCATTACAGTTGACACTGGTATAATTTTCCCATGTCAATTTATGTTTCTTTGTTATTCATTCTTCTCTGGTTAATCATGAAGTCCCTACAATCAAGGTCTACTCAGATGAATACCCTCCTCTTTTCAAGCAAAATAACATTGAACATTTATGATTTGATGAGTTTTCATCCGAATATTACATGTTTAACACAATCATGACCAAAGATTAAAGAGCGATCATTGATTTTCTCCAGATATTCTTTACTTGAAGAGCTCTGTAGATCTTGATGAATGGAACATCCATTTTCTTTAACTCTTTGGTAAATCATGTCTAGATAACACTTCAATCATCAAAACGGTTGATTCTGATAATTTTTAATCCAAAAGGGCTGTACAATGAAATATTACCTGAACTAAAATACTTTTGTTACATTCATAACCTGACCATAACAACGGTCATTCTAATCCAACCCAGTAAATTAGTGCGAGGTTCTGCCAGACCATAGACCAATAAATGTGAATAACATGTTTAGCTCCTTTAAAATACATTATATATATTTGTACACAAATTCAAAAAGTAGTACAGATAACATATTACGTTATGAAGATATCATATGTAAAAGACAAACTATTTACCTATATTTGACCTTGACCTTCTCTAAAGTCATCACCTCAGGGGTACTGTGTTTAATAAAGAACAAATGGCATTTATCTGGTCCTGCTCCTTTCTCTGTCTGAATGCCAATGATGCGCACCACCTTAGGTTGCTGTGAAACAATAAAATCAATGTAATGATATAGTTGTGTACCAGGCCTTGAATTCATCCACTACAGGAATATTAACTATTAGCTTTTCCCCGTTGGAGGTGCAGACCGACGGCGGCCCTTATCTCTCCCAGCCCCCCTTATCTCTAGAAATAATGGCCACCACCCCAGCACCTCCGAGGGGGAATCTCCTAGTGCTGTATCTAATCCAGGTGGGGTAGTGAGGGAGAGGTGAAGGGGGGAGGGAGTCCACATATAAATATACCTTATTTCGGCTATATTTTGTCAATCAACTCATTATATTTCACGAAATACAAGACTGTTATACAAGCCCACTTACATATACCTAGCTAGCTATATTATCTACCTGTATACAGGTTAATCATTTCCTCAAAACAATGTTTCGATAGATTGGATTTTCTGAATTACATGTATATTTAATAGCCCGAAATTAAGGGGAGAAACTCCCTCATTCTCTTTTCTCCCTGTGCGGTGTGAATGTCAGGATTTCCCCAACTGCATCAATTGGTCGTTCTTTCTTGGGATCACACATAGTAGAATTAGTAGCATCAAGCAAATTATATTTGAGCATTATTTGGCCTACTAGCATGGTACGTACAACATTCATCTTACCCTCAATTTGAAGATCCTTATGGGTGTTATATTGACCAAAAGACAAAGGGGATTTGTCCCAGCTGACAATACACCTTTCTCAATTTGGTACTGTAGTAATGTTAGATATATTTTACATCTTTATTGTATACTTAGATATTTCTACAATCCATTTGTGAATCTGAGGGCCGAGACAAAGGGCTTGCACTGATGCTACATTGCTCAGTTATACGCGCTGTGAGATTACTCAATTATATATGTATTATGATAAATAAATTCTGAGCCTGCCATTTAATTCTAATTATCTAACTTGACCTCTTGGGAAGGGTGGAAGTGGTGGAGTGAGGAAGTGGGTCACATACAGGTGAGAGGCCAGTGATGGGGACCAGAGTTACATAAGAGGTGTGGGACACATGTACAGGTGAGGTGAATTAGGCTGGAATTACATAAGGGTTGAGAGTAGTATGTGTGCTGACCGGAGTGGGCCACATCAAACTACATGTATTTTAAAAATTGTGGATGAATAAATTAATACATGTGAACAATTCATTCATCCCCAAGCCTGTACCGAGAGCTTTAGATCTATAAGCTGGATGGCAACCAATGGGTATCTTTATGAAGGATGTACTACACAGAAGAAGGAAAGGGATTACAATACACTGCACTCTGCAATGTTTTTTTATCAGTTGATTAATTCAATCAATTTGTATTTGATGAGGTGTCGTAGCTAACTGCCTTAGCCTCCCATCAAGCAATACTGCATTAGTCAATAGCAACTATCAGTAGCCATGTATTATGTACAACTGTTAGACATTAACTGGTTTGGGAGGAAATCGGTCTTATTTCAATCATGATATTTGATTTAAGATTACAACGCCTAATTTAAATACTTATCTATAACTGGTGCCTTAGCCCCCCCCCCTCGATCAGGTATGGGATATTTGATTTAAAGATTATAGTGCTTTATTTAAATAACAATTCACACAGCAGCTTGCTGCGTGATGTGTGCAAGATGGCGACATGATAGAGAGAATCTATAGTTACATACATACAAGAATGGCTTTTTCTCATTGGTTAGATAATTCTGGGGTGTGTTGTTAATATAATAGAGCTGATATTGATCTCTGGACTCCACATCCGGGAAATACAACCTTGATAAGGTCTCAATGGGAGGTGGTATTTCTCAGACTTCCCAGAGATCACTGGTTTTAGATCATACTGCAGCTGCTAATCACATTTAGATTAATATTATTATTTCTTACCAATATTAGTAGAAGGTTGTCAGACAAGTTATACTAGTCTTGTACATTCTTTATAGACCTAAGCTAAATAGTGTGTAGAGAGTATACCTACAGACCGATAGTCCAAGTAAGCGCTGAAGACGTAGCAACTTTCAGACACCATTCTCCATCTACCAGGCTGCTCAGAAGGTGGACAGTGGTCTTTGGGCAGCACAGATGAAGGCAATATTTGCCTTTTGGTAGACATGTGATGATTAAACCTTTGAGAGGGAAACGGTCTCCATTTGTTTTCTATGTTTTTCCAATTCATGTATGTACCAATAACTGTAGCCGCAAGCAAAAAGCAAAGGGAGTTCCGTACGAATTGGAACATATTTGATTCTCTGCAAAATGAAGATTGTGTGTTCAGAATTTTTTTCTACCAGGCACATTGCCATACACAGTGTTGATATGTTTCCATTACAATGACATAGCTGATTACATTTTCAAAGTCTACCTATGTCGCACCAGGTGGCAAAACTGCCATTATGTTTTGATATCCTATCTTCATCCTGCTTTAATCCACACTTCAAGTGCTTTCATGTTATTAATTTCCACTCATTCACAAATAAACTGTAGACAATTCAAGCTAAGATTTGACAGAATAATCATACAGTTTTACCAAAAGAACAGGAGTCCATGACCTAGAATGGACAATACAAGAAAATGTAAATAATAGCAAAGCCCCAGTTTTAATCATGCATCCGCCACATGGCAACATATTGTTATTATTCGATTTTCATCTTATGTTATGATGAATGATTAAATAATATGTATGCATTTCATTTTAGCTTCAATTTCCCCATGACACTGACAGGTTGCAGGGAAGTAAATAATTGTACATCTATAAAAGAGTAACTTTATTTAGGCCTACATAGAAATTTGGATTTCTATTTTGATTAAACCATGGTCAAAGCCCAACTTTTATTTCGCTCACTAAATAGAAAGTCCAGGGGGGGGGGGGCAGCTTATTGAATATTCTTAAATATCCTCTTGTCCCTTTTCAATGTGTTTAATCCTCCTGTCCCTTATCACTGAGGCCATGTCAAGGTCGAATTAATAAAACAGCCATGTGACCATTTCAATTTTTATAATTGTTTCAGCAAATGTTTTGCCAAAATGGTATTGATGTGATCTTTCAACAATCCGGATAATCCGGGACATTTTCGATTATAGCTATATTAGCCTACAGCGGGGTTTCTTCCAGCAAGGGGAACTCTTCCCTTACTTAGTGCAGTCCCCAGGTCGGCCTCATGCCCTTATCTCTGAAGAGATAAGGGCCGCCGGTAGAGATAAGGGCTACCGCACCTCCAAGAGAAGTTCTTCCAGTGCAGTATCTTATACAGGTGGGCTGGGGAGGGAGGAGGGAGGGGGGTAGGAGTCTACATTTAATGTACCTTATTTAGGCTATATTTTGTCATTTAAATCATTATATCTCAAGAAATACAAGACTTTCATACAAGGCCATTCACATATACCTAGCCATTTAAATTGTCTAGTTATATGTAGGTGAGTGTTTTTCAGCAAATAATGGTAAGGTATTAGCAAATCGGATCTTCTGGTTGAACCTAAAATTACATGTATATCCACCGAAAACCAAGGGGAGAAACCCCCTCACTGTACCTCTTCCCTGCAAGGTATTAAAAGTAGGATTTTCCCAACCTGTTTTTGGAACAAAGGAAATATATTGAGCTACAAAGTTTTAACTGGATAAATAAACTGAGAAATATGTCACCTTTGTCACAAATAGGGGCCATCCATACAGCATGCCATGCTGGAAGGGGTGGGGGAGGGTCTTCTCCAGAGTGTGACAAACAATGATGAAAGTATGGGGAAAAGCCTAATAAGGGGGTGGGTGGGTGTTGGAAATGGTCCAAATTTCCGTGGCATACTTTCGGGATGGCCCTTAAATTTTAACCCTAAATCCTGTTCTTGATTCAGTAGACCCTTCAGTAAACCCTATACAGACTAGATTACACTAGACCATACCCTATACAGAAGTAAAATTGTGCATAAACTATAGGCCATTAATCATGCTATCATATTAAATTGATAAAGCTGTTTATTTGTTATATATGCTGTGTTTATGTAGTTTCAAGTGATGGGCATTAGTCCCTATTTTGTGACAAAGTGGATATTGTACACCATGAAGTTCACATGTATTTTTGATTGTTGTATGTAGAATATTATTCATGAATAAATGCACACTGCAAAATCAAAAAAATAGGTGACTTTAGAGTGGAAATGTTCCAACTAAAGAAACTTTCCAAATAAGGATATTTTTCATTACAAGCAGACATTCTAATAAGTATAATCAAAATCAGCAAAAGAGTTCACCTAGGTTCAATTTTACAATATTTTCATGAAAATATCCCTTGAGCATTTTGCCTTTACCCTGGGATTACCCTTTCCAACTGATTGAGTTCTCAATGCAAACCATAGTTAAGGGAATCAAATAATAATAAATGTGGGCATACTCACTGAGGCAGCTAGTTCTGTGCTGCTTGTTCTCAAATATGGATCCTTTTCAGAACGTTTACTACCATGACTAGTAGGTGCACCAATCAGTCAGAGATCAAGTAGACTATCATCTGCATGTGTGGAGTAGGATGACTCAGCCCTCAGTTGCTGACCTAAATTGTAGTACCTGATACAGCACTGACGCACAGAGCATGCCTCATCACATGCAACCTATACACTAAAGAACAGTCCTCGTGGTTTTGCAGATGTGTGAACACTCACATATAAGATTAACTATAGGCAGCATTAACCAAAAAAAAACAAAAAAAAACAACTCAACTTCAAATAGTAATAGAAATGGAAAAATGGAAGCAAGCAGAGGATGCTATCACCTGTTCCTAGGCCAAAACATCTAAATGATTATGATTGGGTCATTAAGGCAATCTGTTTACTCTATACTCACAACCACTGAGGTGATTTGCAGTATATTGGATGATCATGTTAAGAGGGTCTGTCAATGTTCCACTTAAAAGAAGAAAAGAAATTGACTCTTTAACAGCTCTCATTCGTTTCTGGAGTCCCTGCCCATATAATGTAAAGTTACTATACTGCAACTAGAACCTTTATCCATTGCAAAAAAATGAAACTACCTATAATAATGATACAAGAATTGTGGTTGTTGCCATGTAAAAAAATGCCTATTTTTATATGCGGCAACAAATACAATTCTTGCATATGAAGGAACATACTGTCTACATGGTTGGTATATTTGAAGGGGGCCCATGGAAATGTATGTTGCTAGTCAGATAAACAATTTGAATAGCTGTTGCTAGGCAACCAGCTATATTAGCAACAAACCAATAGAACCATCATATTCCTCGCATCCATTTTAGGGGGGATAGGTATGATTATAATTAACCTCAGGACCATGGAAATGTGTGTTGCTAGGCAGATAAACAATTAGAATAGCCGTTGCTAGGCAACCAGCTGTATTAGCAACAAACCAATAGAACCGTTGAATTCCTTGGGTCCAAATCAGAGGGGACAGGTATGATTATAATCAAACTGAGGACCATAGAAATGTGGGTTGCTAAGCAGATAAACAATTAGAATAGCTGTTGCTAGGCAACCAGCTGTCTTAGCAACAAACCAAATGAACGATTAAATTCCTTGCATCCATTTTAGGGGGGGTAGGTATGATTATAATCAACCTCAGGACCATAGAAATGTGTGGTGCTAGGCATATAAACAATTAGAATAGCTGTTGCTAGGCAACCAGCTGTATTAGCAACAAACTAATAGAACCATTGAATTCCTTGTGTCAATGTTAGGGGGGGTAGTTATAATTATTATCAACCTCAAGAACTATCAAAGGTTGAATAATATTATTGTTATCACATAGCATAAATTTGTGTGGTGACTCCTTATAATAATTGATCTTTTTGCTTTTATTATATGTGACATGTACTGGGAAAAGGGACCTAAGTCCACCCTGCCTTAACATCCTTTTTAGGAGGGCGTGCCAAATATCATCATTTATCAAACTAATATCGTCCCAAGTGATTAAGAGAAATTATTGGTAGATCAAAAATAGACTGAACCCTTCCATACACCTTTAAAAGATGCCCATTGAATCTATATGTATGACCTCTGCACTAAATCATTGCATATAGATCATCAGGTTTTACCGATGTTTATTTTGTTGGCTGATTTTTAGTACACCTTTGAGATTCTGCCTGCAGTCTATATCAGCAGGATTAATCCTCAAGTATATGATCAACCATATGTTCATAGTAGAGCCATGCCATCTCCAGGATTTTCAAGTAGAGTCTTTCTTCCACTATGTTTGATAACATTGGTTTCATCAGCATTTCTCATGTCAAGACTAAGAGTAACAAATCAGGTGTACATCAAGATACAGGAGGGTCAGTCAGGGGATGGTAGGTTTGACTTCACTCTCAGCTTGGCATTAGGTGACAATATCCTGATCAGGTTCAGGTCCTGGTTAACAATAGTTGTAATTCAGGGAAACAGGGCCAAGTCGAAAGGAAAGTGAGAAGAGATGGCTAGAGGGACACAAATAGAGACTAAATGGTTGCAATAGTCTTGATGAAGATGCGAAAATCATATAAAGGTGATTTGCTAAGGTACACCAAAGAACAACCAAACCTGTACCATATTTAAATCATTCATGGTGTCACACCACATATCATAGCCATGACATCACTTTTTCAAAAATTAAACTGGCATCCTGTTCACCTTTATATAGCAGCAATCTATGGGAGATGCAGGGGAAGTGCGTAGTAACTTTATGGTAACACAATGGGTAACAATATACATTATGGCGAGTCAATTATTATACTTTGGTAACAGAGTGTATGCTGCGTAGGTCCTAATGATATGAAATATAGTAAATCTTGGAAGAATTGTTTGGGGATTATATTTCACTCTCCTTAATTTTAATATTTGTTCATTTAATTCATTTAATATCATTTTGTATCCCTATTTTCAGAATGGTGCTTATAATGTCGTTAAGCATCCAAACTCTTCATATATATATATATATATATATATATATATATATATATATATATATATATATATATATATATATATGTATATATATATATATATATATATATTTATTTATTTATTTATAAATATATTTGTAAATAAATTTATACATATATAAATAAATTAGTGTTATTTTTGCCAATAACAGCAGTGACTGAATGTGCTATTGCTGGCAGATAATATATTATGTGTTCAATAATTAATAATGAATACACAATGTTCTTTGCAGCTCACATTGGTCTGATGCCCCAGAGACAAGGCATGTATCCTTCAACTTCTTAGTGTATTATATTGTGCAAGAACAACTGAACAATTCAGACTGATCTATGATACTGCCTAATGATCTAAATGATGCAAATCACTAGTTCACTAATATATGTTCTATGGCAGATTATTGCTGTGAATTCTTAACACTCTATTTATTAAAAACATTTGCATACATCATTGCCATTTTCAAAAATACATATAAGATATGCACATGCTATACAAAAGTAAGGGATTGCATATCCCTTTACAGACAGGAGTATTGCCAAATGTTACATCTGGATCAGGAGTTCTGACACATATGAATTTGGAGTGATTGTCCTGTACCAAAATGTTCTTGATTAAACCAAAAATTGTGTATATCTCAGGTTGAATAATGATATGACAACAATGTGTATCATTATCAGATTATTCTTATTCTTCTATTTTATCTCTTTTTAGTTCTGAATATTATAATTGGAAACGAGTATTGTTATTGCAGAGCAAGGTTACACAATACTTTGAAACAGCTTAATTTACTACATTTGATATAATGCTGAAGTAAGATATCATTCTATTGCAGGTCTGTTGAATCTAGATGTAGCAATTATAGTGCCCTACAGAGATAGAGCTATCCATCTAAAGATTTTCATAAACTACATGAACACATTCCTGCTTTTACAAAACTCCAGTGCCCGGATATACATTGTGGAACAGGTGAGTACTCAGAGAGAAACTGATAAGGGGGAAATGATTTACTTTCAAACATGATAAATGTGTCCATGCTACTTTTAAAAAAGAGACTCCTCTCAATAGCTTAACACACACAGCATAATGCTATCCCCACTTAGCTAGATGCTCCTCACTTCCAGATTTTATGTCATAGAGGGAGGGTATCCTGTACTGTCGTTACACTTGTATTAGGCCAGACACACTAGTGGATATAAGTAATATTGGACCTAATACTGCTGATGAAACCAGATTGACAGTTATATGCTGGTTACCAGAGCCCTTTTGCATGAAGTTCCTTGCTGATGGTAGAGGGTCAAAGGGTTATGGTATGACTGCATGTGGACAGATAGGTTTGATACTTTCAGATACAATGATTGTGTTTTAAATTGCAACAGGACAGGCATAATAAGCTGGTATGCAACTTTTTGCCTTAATTTTTTCAGCATGGAAAAGATGACTTCAACCGTGCAAAATTGTTTAATATTGGCTATGTGGAGGCAAAAAAGGACTATAATTATTCCTGCTTCATATTTCATGACGTAGACCTAATACCTGAGAATCCCAAGTTGGCATACCAGTGCCGAAATCAACCTGTCCATTTCTCTGTATTTCTTGATAAGTGGAATTACAGGTATATAAGATATTCTTCTCCTACTACATAGTTTCTCTATTTATCATTTATAATCATGCCTATGCAATTATAAGCAGGCTTCCAAATTTACTTTTGTTGTTTCCATCAATTGTATATTATAATGTTATTGTCCTTACTCATTCTCCCTAACTATGTGAGTGCTTGCCTTACATGACTTCATTTCATTTTCAAATTCGCTCCCATCTCTAAAATTGAGCATATCATAAAAGTCTTGGTATTTTGTTCATTTTTGAATACAACATAATTATGTGCTTGTTGTGCGGTGAATTGTACCTAATCATAGAAAGAATGTCACATAACATGAAACATCAGGGAAATAGTCTTAGATGTCTCAGGAGATATTACAAGATATATAATTGCAGCAAATGGCCCTAGATGGCACTAGTCTAATATGCTATCATGAAGATTGCACCTTTATTATTAATTGAGAATTATTATAATTAACAGGAAAAGGGGTTACAAAATTAGAATATTTATGAACAGTTATTTGTCATGAGAACAATTTTTTCAGTATTTTGGTGTCAATCTATTTAACCACCCCAAAAGGATCTCAGATCTAAAACAAATTAAAATCTATTCTTTCCATATCAACATCTATAGTCAAGAATCCATAATTTCAAGTTTTAATGTGATTATATACATTGCATATACAGCAAATACATTGATATCTAAAAGGAAATACCGCCTATTCTGAATTTCTACATGTTCATTCCTTCAACTGTTCTGGAGTTCAATCTGCTCCAACCCGTCAGATTATTTAACATCCTATGCAAGAAACTGTATGTGAAGACATGAATAAAGGATTTTTCCCCTATTGCCACCTTCTACCATGTTTCATCATGAATGCTGATTTAAAAATATTATTAGCTTAAACCATCAGAGACTCCATGCATGTGCAATGTATTAACAAAATGTCTAATGCCTGTCTTGGTTGCTGGTCTAAATCATATGAGGTATCAACCTTTACATGCAGACCTTTTTTATTGCAGACGGATCTTCCCAAATTATTTTGGAGGGGTTTCAGGTCTATCTGAGCTACAACTGAAGGATGTTAATGGCTTTCCGAACCGCTACTGGGGATGGGGTGGAGAAGACAATGACATTTGTAGAAGGTGATATTAAAATATATTTATATTTTGTTTTGAAGACTGTATTTGAGTGGGTCCATCTTTCCATTAGCTGAATTTGCTCATTATCAATATGGATACCCACATGCAAAAGTACCAAATGGTACAAAGAATATTAGCACTGCCCATAAAAATTACCTGGAGCGTACATTGTGAGGAGGACTGTGGGACAGCCCTTTTCCGATAGGGTACCTAGGTCTCACCATGTGAGCCAACTTTAGGACCCTCACAGCGACCACATGTTATTACCCGCAAGCTTGAATGATGGGTGAAGGTTTTTGTGTTCACATATCTCAGGAGGTTAGCCATTAGTATTTCATCTGGCCTTTAGTATTTAATCTGGTTTTGTTTTACATCTTCATACTTGAGCCAAAAAAGATGAATCTTAAGCAAGATCTCAAAACATTTCCCTCCATATTATAGGCCTACAAAGGTGTCCATTTTCAAACCAAATAAAAGCAAGTTCTAGATAGAATATTTACATAAATTCAGCATTTTTAGAAAGGTGAATTTTGATAATACCAGTGATACAAATAGTGTATTGATAAAACGCTTTTGTCGTTGTATGTAATGCTTGCATTGCATTTAATGATATTAAAAGGAGGGGCCGAAAAATCAAGGCGCCAAAGACAGTGCAGCGTCTCATACCGACGCGTCCCCAGGCGGACTAAACTAGAACTCGGCCATTTCGCCAGAATCATCATGGTGCCAACACTGCAGGAATATTGTTTCCGCCCTCCATCCCTTATAGACATATATTACATCTATAGTAATCATATTATTTATTATTAATATTTTATGTTAAACTACTCGCATAAACCCTTAAAAACAAAATGAGTATACACATACACCCATGTTTAGCTACGAGCTACCACTGTTTTGAAATGTACACTGTTTAACATGTTTAAAACCTTCATTGGAATAAATTCCAAATTATGGAGAGATGACTTTGTTTAATCATTATGATAATTAGAATTCTGGGAATGGTTGTGTATTGAATCCTCAGGTATCGATGTCATCCCTACTTGTATAGGTTAGACAATGCAAATAATAATGTCTATGTTGAACATAAAAAGTATTACCACTGTGGTCTCTTCTATTTTGTCCAACTATATTCATTGCTTCTTGTCTCAATTTCATAACAGAGTTGTGAAGAAAAATTACACAATATACCGTCCACCACCAGATCTCTCCAGATACACAATGCTAAGGTTCACAGGAAAACATGTTTTTGCTAAAGCTAATCGCCAAAGGTAACTTGATACATTAATCATCCAAACAAGCTTCCTTCAACATTTCTTTCTTCCATCCGCTAAATAGGATATGATAAAAAAATATCAATAGGAGTAAAGAGTAATCTAAAGATATTTTCCTTTTACATACGTAGCAGAAAAGTCAAAATCTCATTCAGTCTTCAATGTTCCTGAGGCAAAAGTGCAAAGCTTCCTATATGTGTTTGTTTGCTATTGAGAGTTTGGAGACAAATTAACCAGATTTTACTGTGGTCTAAATTAGGGCTTTTTGTAGTTAAATCTGAGGAGCCGTCATATTCACTATGGAATAATCTAACAAATCATTGTTATGATATATTACATTCACAGGAACATAGGAAGTATGACCTTGTTTAATTTTTACAGCCTTATGAACATTTATCTTAAATCAAATTATCTCTGAAGCCTGTGTAGTAATCATATTCAAAACATGTACACTTCAAACATCAAATCAAAACTATGTTATATTTCTTTTTTATAGAGATAGACTTTTAAGAAAAGCAGAAGCTGAAATGGCCAGGGATGGCTTAAGTAATCTAGATTATGAATTAATTAAAAAAAAGGACCACAAAACATTTATCTGGCTATTAGCTGACCCTAAACACAATGGTGTTTGATAGGGGAGCCACACCCATGCTCTAGGCATCATCATATATAGTAACTTCATCATATTATGGAGTGTTGTATTGGAGATTCTCAAACTATGTGCGGGCAAACTGGCCTAGCTGTTTACATTCACAGTCCACTTGGGGCACATGGTCCATCTACGCCAGAGTGAACAAAACACCCGTGCACAACTATGATAAAAAAGGACCCCTGCACAACAGTCTCGGAGACTACCCTTATGCTACAGTCTGGTCCATAATACCCCGTAACTATAGGTCTACAGGTAAAGGTAATTCACTGACTTGACTCTGAGTACACTGTCAACCCATTTATTGAAAGCCACAGTTTGAGCCTTGTGTTTGTGTAAATAAAAATTCTTAAATTGGCACCTGTCAAGTGTTTTGTTATCATTGAGAGACAACAAAATATATAGTGTAGACTCTACAATGTAGCCATGACCAGTTTGAATAATCATACCAGCATTGCAAGCAGTGCTTACTAAGCAGTCTTTGCCAAATCCTGCCGGACAGTGGCAATGTCCGCCTACACAGCCAAAGATAATTTTCTCACTTTCAGAAAATATGTCAAGTATGTCTGTAGGATAAAATATTTTTACTTGAAAGTGTGGTTGAGTTTAATATACGGAGCTCCACAAATTTATGGAATGTGTATTCCGCAACTTTGGAGTATCACAATCTATTGCTGCAGGTTTACTTAGGTCCATTGCCCAGACTACTATGACTCCCTTCAACTTACATCCATGCCCTAAACTCTTAACAATTATATACTACTAATTGTCCAGACTCTGCTACTGTTTTCAATTCATGATTAATACATGTTTATATCCCATCTGCCATCGTACTATAGAGGAGTAAATTATATATTTATATAATAATAATATATATATATATATATATATATATATATATATATATATATATATATATATATATATATATATGATTATGTAATGAGAGAGAGAGATAGATATATGTTTTGGATGCAAAACGAAGTAAGTGCCATTTTAAAAATGTATGTATACATATAGTTTACTGTAAAATATATATAAGTTAGTTACTGTTCAAATCTATATCTATTTATCTATATCTATAACGTCAGCATTCATTGTACAGGTATAATCAATATGACAAGTGGTACAATTAATCATGAGTGATACGGCATGTACCATTGCCCTTAGTGGTTAGGGCATTGCATTTTTACAAAAATACAATCAGCAGGATGCATGTGCATCAAGTGTGCTTTAGGCAGACATTTTAGTTTCAAAATTGCATAGTAACATCTTTCATTTGACACCTAGCATGGAGTTGATAATGGCACTGTACCAGCAGTTTTCATTGATTATATGGACTCCACACAAAGTGAGTATGTTTTATCACATAAAAACATATTCTTAAATCAATGTAAACAGATAACTGGTCCTCTCATGAAGTAATCTGTATTACCAAACATTAGACTACTGTGAATCCCTTCAACTTAAAATCATGCCCTGAACTCTTAAAAGAAAATACCAGCGTAATTTCATGTGACCTTATATCTGTAGTATTCATATTGATTATAAATATCCTGACATAGACACCATTAATAGGTACCGCATTTAGCATTAAAAACTGAAATAGAGAAAATCAGAGTGACGTCACAAAAGACCAGATTTCCACCAAAGCCATACAAATCCTATGTCTAGACCAATCAATGGAGATTGGCTGAGAGTGTCTAGTACATTTCTGATCTTTTGTGACGTCATTTCTGACCAGGCCGTCCACTGTTTATTTCAGGATTAAAGCTACATGGTGCACATTTTATTAGTGTCTATTTCAGGATAGTGCTAATCAATACCAATATTACTGGTAGAAGGTCACATGATATTACGATGGTCTTTTCTTTTAACAATTATATATTGCTAACTGTCCAGACCCTACTACTGTTTTTTATTCCCATCTGTCATCCTACTATAGACAAGTAGATTCATCACATATATGAATAAAGATACACAAATGCTGATATAAAATTATATATCATGTCGAACAAACAATGAGGTGATAATGAGTACATTTGCCCGAGGCCCATGAGTGCTGTATCTTCACTGTGGGGAGTCCAAGCCCAAACACCAACATTTGTCCAAGCTATTGAAACTCAGATAGAAGATCAGCCACCTGAACGTCTTTGGACAGCCTCAGCCTATATTATAAAATACCTAGAAATCATTATATGTAAGTCAAACCAGGTGGTGTTACATATGCAATGTTATGTGTATAATTGTATGATACAACCATGAATCATTTTGAATATATTCCAAAATACCTATAGATCAGCTTCAAAGGTATTTCAAACAAAGTGGTGCTATGCTTGCCTACATGTATGTATGATACAACCATGAATATGTATGAATGATTTCAGAAAAGCTTGATAATATGCATGTCAACCAAGCTGTCATTATATATGACCATTTGTGTATATGATGCAACCATGAATAAGTATGAATACAATATTTAAAAAATATATGTACCATCTTCATATTTGTGTCAATCATGTAAATGTAATGTATGCCATTTTGTGTGTATAATTCATCCATGAATAAGTATGAGTACCTCGGAAAATACCTAGAAACCAACTTCATTTGTATTTCAAACAAAGTGGTATTATGCATGTCACTTTGGGTGTATGATCCAGCCATAAATAAGCATATATATATGTATATATATATATATATATATATATATATATATATATATATATATATATATATATGCATATATATAATATATATTTGTGTGGTTGCCCTCGGTTGTCAGCAGCTGAAGTATCGTTCCACTTCTCCTGTTCCTGGCTGGGTGGGGATGGAGTCATTTTAATAGGGTACTTACCACTCAGCTCCCCACCAGACCATGTTTGATGTGGGCCTCATTCTGAACCAAATCTTTATGTGTATATCTACCAAGGTATTCTTATGTATGACCATCTGTAACCATGAACAAGTATGAATGAATTCAGAAAAACATGTATCTGCATATATATGTCAAACAGGTATGTGTTATCCATGCCCTTTTGTGTACATAATGCAATAATAATAATTATGTATGTCATCCAAAGTACTCATAATAGTGAGTCTTTATGAATAAATTAAATGTGTGGTAACTATGCTTTGCCAAGGGTCCTGTGATGATTATTGACCTTGGTTGTCCACTGTTTATCTATCCTTCCACTTCTCCTGTTCCTGGCTAAATGGAGTAGAGTCATTTCTATTCTGATGCTTACCATTCCAATCCCCACCAGAAGAGATTTTCTTTAGCTGTCAAATGGAGCCCAAACGTGATAAGCATGTTGACCAAGGTGTTGTTTTCCATACCTATTTAGGTGTATGATGCAGCCATGTATGAATACATTCCAAAAGAATGTGTTTATACCACCTTTGTATGTATGTCTAACAAGGTGGTGTCATGTATGATTATTTGTCTGTATCATGAAACCATGGATAAGTGTGAACTATACAGTCTTCACATATATATGTCAAACAATATGGTGTTATACATCCCATTTTAGTAAATAATTCGATCATGAATGACTTTGTTCCGAGCCAAATCTTGATATATATATCAACCAAGGTGTTATGTATGGCAATTCGTGTATATGATGCAACAATGAATGAGAATGAATATACTCAGAAATACCTAGATATTGTAACGGTCGCGGAAAAATCGTCTGGAGAAAGCGGGACTCGAACCCACGACCCCCTGACTCCGGAGCCAAGTGCTCTACCACTGAGCTACTTCCCCTTCTGACAATCTAACAGCGCCGTACGTTACTGGGTCGGTTCGGTAACCACTGCCCTTACACAGCTCCCCCAGCCTCTATCATGCCCCGTAGCAGCCAATGATAGAAGCTCACAGTGCCGAACCGATCCAGTAACGTACCGGGTGTGTCCCGAACCCCGCAGGGGGTGCCATAACCGGCTGTCATCGTGCCCTATATGTCCGAGGGACTTGTCAATGCAATCCAGTAAGGTAGGGAGCGGAGAACAGTCAGACAAGGGTTGGTAGTGTAACGGTTAGCACGCTTGTCACCGGTGCGAGAGGTCTGTGGTTCGATTCCCGGCCGATCCAATGACTAAGTTTTCCGCGACCCCTACAATATCATCTTAATATGTGAAAACTTTTACAAGAAAACAAAACAACCAAAATGGAGTGACATGATCAGAATGAGAAGTGAGCAGAATGAGACATGAGCAGAGGAAGAATATAATAAAATTAAATGTCAGTCATCATATGTTCGTTATCATATATCTGTCATCTTATGTATGTCATAAGTTTGTCTGTCAAATGTCTGTAAGAAGGATTTTAAGCGGAACACTGATTGGTATTTGGACAACTGCAATTCACCAGTGAGGGGCTCATCCGGTCTTCATAGTTCATAGTTGTGTTGGGCCTGGGGCTTAGAAGGGTAACATCCTGGTTGCAGCTCCATGCACACGAGGCTATGTTGTCGGAAACTGACCTGACCCTGACCCCCTCACTTACAAGGACAACTCCTCTGCGTCAGTCCACAGAGAGGCTATGGTGTCTGTTTTCAACCTTAACATGATTGAAACCAATCATTAGGTCTATAAATCTTTATATCTGGAATATTAATATGAAAGGACAAATGGTCCCCAGTAAGTGACTTTAGTGCAATTAGTCATACCAGATTGACAATTTTCGATTTAGCACCGATCCTCTTCCAGACAGCATTAAATTCAAATTTTGAATCCCTAAAAATCTAAAATTCCTATCAGCGTATCAAAATCAAAATGCCAGGTTTGGCATTGTCACATGTCTTAGTCATGGTGCAAAAAGTCAAAGGTATGCTTTCACGGACTCATCAGGTGTTCTCTTGGGGACTTGCACATAATATTCCATTTTCTTTATTTGCTTGAGATTTGAAGTTTGGGAATTCCATTTGACCCGTACCTGACTATATGTTGTCATTCTTGATGCCTTGGTTTGATCTAGGTTCTAAGGGAAGTGTGTGACCCAATTGGTTGTCACCATTCAAGGTAGAACTCAGTGCCTATGCATATGGAACCTGGTGGCAAAAAGAATGAAACTACCTACAATCATGATAAAAGCATTATTTCTCTCTTGTATATGTCCTAACTCACCTTTACTAACCCTTTATATGCCACATTACTTAAAATATCTGAATAATTCCCGAACTGCATAAATTCATCAATGAGATGTATCGCATGATCTTATGAACAGATGGCTAAGGTTTTGAACACAAATTATTGGCAATTTCTCTTCTGTGCTGCAGAGTGTAGAAAAAATAACATTTTCTAGATTTGTGCTGTTTTCCTAAATCGGTCATGGCTCTTCAGTTTTACCTATGACAATTAATTTCTTTGGATTGATTGTGTTACTAATGATCTCCTTTAACTATCTAAGAGGTTTGGTTGAGATACTTTTGGTAAATTTTTCAAAAAGTTGAAAAAGTTTGAAAAGAAATAGGGATTTTCCCATAGCCGGCTATTGTTAGGGTGTCCTATCTTCAATTGCCAATACCTCAAAAGCTAGTGCTAAAATGAAGTCTTCATGCATCAAACCAATATAGTCCCAAGTGATTAAGAGAATTGTTGGTAAATCAAAATTGACCGAACCCTCCCTTCTACCTTTAGGAACACAAATAACCATGCCAGTGAGGTTTGAATCCATAGTTATTTTCCGACCTGACTTTTCCCTCCCTACCTTTTCCATAGAGTGCTGAATTCTAAAAAAAGCTATGGAATATGACCCTACTCTTTCAGCCATAGAAAATGCATTTATATGATGGATGTTTTTAATATTTGTCTTCATATTTCAATTGTGCAAGCATCATAAATGATTGGTGAACCATATACATTAGCAATTTAGTACTTCTGAATATTTCCCAATTACCTCTTTAAGGCAGTATAAGCCTGTATTCTACTGAAATTAATTGGCCAATTCCATTGTCAGACAAGATTCGTCCATAAGTTCAACATCATAAACCTTCATCAGAACACGGAATTACGGCTGTTCGACATCCGTAATATATTCCCAATACCAGTACCAAATACTTGAAGTAGATATTGTGTAGAATAGCTGTCTATGGTTAGATAAACTTTGGTACCTAAAGTATAGCAGCTGAGAAAGTTGAATTTTAAGATATATTTGAAGAGTTTGGATGCAAAACGACATAAATCCATCCCAGAATTGAAGCATATAGTGCATTTTGCAAAGCCACCCTGGGGTCAATTTTAGTAATTTGGTAACAGATTGTGTACTGAGTGGACCCCAATACCATGAAAAATGGTTAATCTTGGATAAATAGTTTGTGGGTTATATCTAAGCACCCCTAACCAATCTTTTTGCCAGATTTTTGTCTCTTTTTTGGAAATGGCGCTTATGTCGTTTTGCATCCAAACTCTTCATTTGTACATGTGTATTCTTTACTTGCATTGCTTATTTAGGTCAACTGAGAAGGCATAGAGGGAGCTGTATTCAGTGATATTACCCAACAGGCAGAGACTAGGGCAGGCCCAAAAACGAACATGCAGCCATCTTGAGTGAATTGCAAATAGTGCATTTATACATCATGCTAGTTCTGCAGGGTTTGGTGTAATATAAGGATGGGAATTATGCACATAGTGCACATGATGTGCAAGTATTTCATTGGTGCATCATGATGATGGATGTTGCTGTCCTTAAGGGCTTAAGAGCTACCTTTACTGAAATAAAATAAAATCCAGCCCTATCATAGGTATGATTTATCTGAAATGTAAATGGGAAACTTAAACCATATACACAGACATGTAATTGATGGTCTGAGCTAGCATCTTTTGTTGCTGACCTGGAAAGGAACAATGAACAGGGTATGACATTTGGTGGGGATGTCAACCTCAAAGGACCCTAAAAGATCAATGGGGATTGAAAGCAGTTTACTATCTACAGTCCACTGGTTTGCGGTGTCACAGGTCTAATCGCTCCCTGTGTTCAAAGCAACCCGAAAATTAGTTTATTCATCCCCCTAAAAACCTGGGTCCACAGGAACGAGTATTACAGAATTGCTGAAGCTACCCAGGTAAAAAAATACCATGGTTTTCACCATGGTAAACCGTGGTGAATTTACCCTGGTTATTTGGCCAAACCATGGTTTATTTATAACAGTTTACCATGATACTTACCACAATCTACTATGATATTTACTATGGTATACAATGATCTCAACTATGATGAAATAAAATCTTTTACTATGATTTACCATTATATATTATGATATACCATGGTTAATATCTGAATATACCATGGTATCAAAACCATGGTTTGGCCAAATAACCAGGGTAAATTTACCATAGTTAACTATGGTAAATACTATGATTAACTATGGTCAAAACACCATGGTTTGAGCAATTTACTGTGGTAAATTTACCGTGGTTTACCATGGTGAATACTATCTTTTATCATAGTATACAATGGTAAATACCATAATATATTCCACAGTTAATATCATGATAAACCATGGTCCGAACAGTATTGATTGGCCAAAATGCCATATCAAATTATCCATTGCTTGATTCCACATCCAATATGTAAAACATCTTAATTTTAAGATGTCTTTGACATCTCTATGCATTAAAATCTTTCTAGACACTTTCTTTGTGTAATACACAAGTAGAAGTCACTCTAGGATTGTTACAAATAGACACCTGCAGCATTGTGGTTATATGTGAATCCTACTAACAAGAAAGAGGTGTTTATATAGTTTTAACCACTTTTTGACGCATATTATCAATTCATCAGGCATATTTTGCCCAAATTAGTTTTAGATTTGGCTGTTTATTCATGATTGTTTGAGGAAGTTTGGAAATTATGCTTTATTCAACACTTATAAGCATCAGTCACATGTAGAACCCCCCAGAAAAATCCTCTCAGGAACTAGGCTGCCACCTAGTGGGAAAAGGTTGAACTATACACGATGGTAAACCATGGTTACCTTACCATAGTATATCATGGTATACCATGGTGTACCATGGTGTTATCGTGGTACCACCAGGGGGGATTCCCTAGAGTATGTACGCACCCAGGGGAGGTCGGGGGATCATTGGAAATGCATACAAAAGCGTACATGAAAACGGAGGGGGGGGTCCAGAGCCATTTTTACCATACTCTTTATGTAAACATTTATATATTTTCTGAGGCAATTCAGAAGAACAATTTTTGGTGGGTAAAAACTGACTTGATTTTATAGAACCTATTAGCATAAGCATTATAAACTATATTATATAAAATTAAAGCTTATGCAGTCATTAATGCAGTCAGCTAGGAATAACTTGCATTATAACTACTTTTATTCATCAATAAACTCCGAATTACTAAAATGTGAAAATTAATCGTGAAAAGTCCAAATTTCCATATGCATTTAAGCCACAAGTAAAAAAAGCTTTTAAGGATAAAACAAAAAACTCCCTCGTCATATTTTTCACTGCTTGGTGATGAGAAACAATTCTTTTTGAGTGGACTAAAGAACAATTAACTATAGTAATTAAACCACAGTTTACCATCATCCAAAGGGATTGTTGTGTACCATTATACAATTTAACTATATCATACTATATTAACAAATATTAAGTGTAACCTTGAATGAGTATGTACTTGGGGGGGGGGGGGTCACGCTGAGGCGTACATAATGCAACATGGGGGGTGGGGGGTCTACTGCGTACATACTTTATGGAAGCCCCCCAGGTACCTCTCAGACCCAGGCCGTCCCCACCTGAACTGCTGAACCCCAGGCACCTCTCAGGCCGCCCACACCTCTGTAGGTGTGAGTGGTCGGTGTATGACAGCTATAACTGACCTCATGCACCCCAGGTACCTCTCAGGCCGCCCCCACCTCTGTAGGTGTGAGTGGTCGGTGTATGACAGCTATAGCTCACCTCATGCACCCCAGGTACCTCTCAGGCCGCCCCCACCTCTGTAGGTGTGAGTGGTCGGTGTATGACAGCTATAGCTCACCTCATGCACCCCAGGTACCTCTCAGGGTTCTGTAGGTGTGAGTGGTCGGTGTATGACGCTTATGCCAAATTAACAATGATCAACAGAGTTTACTATAGTTAAAGAAACACTGTGGTATAGTGTAGTAAGATATTACAATAGTATACCATATTTCCTTATGTTAGGTGTAACTACTCTGGTATGGCCAACTCAACTATGGTAAACTATAGTATCAAAACTAGAGTTTGCTATCATCCAAACATATTGTGGTATACCACAGTGAAAAGAATACTATAGTTTATTATAGTTGCATATATTAGGTGTAACCACTCTAGTAAACCAGAGTTAACCATGATATTTAACCAATAATAACTTAGGGTGTGTATTCATGAATAACAAACCTCGGTGCTACGCACCTCGGTTCGTTATTCAAGTATACACACCCTGCGTTCGGTGATATTCATACATTATTAGGTTTATTATACGATATTCCCATTCAAATGTCTTTAATTACCTTATATGAGTCCTAATTTGGCCATTTTGAAGGATTATTGACTGAATATCACTCGTACGCCAGTAGCGCCATGTTGTTTTGATATCCCACCAACCCTGCTCGCTGATTGGTGGAGCCTGGTGACGTCATGCGCTCAATCTCCAACACTGAGTCCAACATAGAAATTGTGAGGGGGCCAGCTTGGGGCTATGTTATATACTAACCAGCGTTTCCCTCCGCATCCACCACAGCCGGATAGGCATGGCAGCTAGCGTCTCCGCCTCACACACCAAGGGTTCCCGGATCGATCCTAGGTGGAAACGAACCTTTTTCAAAATGCCTATTTCTATGTGAAAAAAAATCCCTAGAATTATTTTAACGAAAGGCTAAGTAAAGTCCAACTTCTACCTTTATAGTAAAAAAGAAATTAGAAAAAAATTTTGATTTTCAAAGAAACTAGACCAAAAAATGCCTTTTCTTCTGTAACTCGGTAAATAATGGTCCTACAGGGCTGGAAATCCGCCTGTAGACTCCTTGTTTCGCCACCTACCTCTACCAGCGCCTTCACGGCGTGGTGGTTAGCACATCGGACTTCAAGTCTTGATGTAGCGTGTTCGAGTCTCCATAGAACCTCGGATTTTATGGCTGCCGATTCCCATTCAGAATCGTTCTGATATTCAGGATATCAGAACGATTCTGAATTCCCCATTCAGAATCGTTCTGATATCCAGAATATCAGAGCGATTGCACCCCCCCAAGTCTCCTGTATGCACCAATATCAGAACGCGAATATCACCTAAAATGGTCGGTGTGCGCCCATATCGTATAATAAACTATGATATATAAACCATGGTTTATCATGATATTGATATACCATGGTGAATCATAGTTATGACAATCAGCAAATACCATGATAAAATGCAGTACCATGATACATTATGATAAACCATGGTTAACAATTATCCAGTAATCATGGTAAATTACCACTTTAATCCTTGCAGAATAGTTTGTGGTAAACTATGGTATTCAGTGATGCTGTTTTAACCATCCCACTATTGTTTACAACAGTATAAAATGCAACTATAGTTTACTATGGTGTACAGTGGTAAATTAGAGTTACACATACACTGGTTTAGAATAATATACTATAGTGCACTCTTGTAAACCATGGTATACTATGATGCTGAATTGTAAACCATGGTATTGACCATGGTATTTTTTTACCTGGGTATATACCCCTATATTTGGAGTTCAGTTGGATCCTTTTGTGCCTAAAAGTATTTGATCAATATCAGTTTTATTAATCAACATTGTTCCTATATATATATATATATATATGTAGGGGCTAAGTAGTCCCTGCACCTGAGAGGTAGGCCCGCAGGGGTGGCCCGCTCAGGTGGTCACTGCGCCCCTCCCGTACCGATCCAGTTACGTGAAACACGGTCTATCTGATAGGACATGGGGATGTAGCTCAGTGGTAGAGCAGTCGCTTGGCAAGCGGAAGGCCCCGGGTTTGACTCCCGGTGTCTCCGAAAACGTCATTTTCGGAGAAACCGTGTCCCTCACACTGGCGGAGACACCGAGCATGCTCAGTGAAAAATGTTGAGAAGTCGGCAGGAAGCGTTCCAACTTGCTAGGGTTTGGTGACCTTGGAAACAGGGTCAGCCCCCAGAAGATCCTAGGAATGGGATCATCAGTTACCTTGGAGCAACCGAGTCCTGGTACGGGTAGTTGGTTACGCAGTTAGAGACTTGGTTCCAATAATGATTGGCTAAATCGGTATGGTGAAGGATTACGCTGAAGCTGAGAGGGTGTAGTGTAGGGGCTTAGTAGTCCCGGCACCTGAGAGGTAGGCAAATTTACCCTTCAAGATCGATTGCGTATTTATGTACAATACCGGCTGTTTGTTGGTCGATTTCGGCTGATTTTTGAGCCTCTGTGCTTTGCCTAAAAATTGGTAGAATCCTGAATTTTTGTCATGGTAATGTACAGCATATTGCTTCTGCATATCTGAATAATTTTTTACCTAGATTCATTATCTAGGAAATGCTGAACATCTCAACCTTGATGGGATTCAACTCAATTTCAATATGATTTGAACAATATTCAAGGCAAAAATCATGAAAAGTGTCAATGAATGGTGTTTTTGGTATGAAAAATATAATTGTTCAATTTTCCATGCTGAGAAATGATTATGGTGGCAAAATATTTAGTCTATGTCAATGCATTATGGCCTAAATATCAGTTTCCATGACAACATTTTGTCTCAAATGAAGTATATTCGATGCTTTTTGTTACCATGCTAACAGAAAACAACGGATTTCCTACATTACTATGTTTCAATTTTCAATGTAAGATTCTTTGAAAAAGCTAAAATATGCAAGTTATTTCTACTTAATGTGGATATTTCCTTCGTAACAATTTTATTTTTATTTGGCCTTTTACAGATTAACAGTTACAGTTGTTCCTTCGATAAGATTTTATCAGGTATCCAGCAGATGTCAAGTTATTTCCAAATATTTGCTATTTTGCATACAAGTTATCAATACTTCTAAATAAAAGTCATGTTAGACTCTGATGTATGTAATAATGTATAAGTACCGGTATACACAATAGTCAACAGATGTATCGTAATTAAGAATTACACTGGGCCAACAAACCAGGAAGTATCTTCAGCGTTGCTGATGTTATGATACCCCCTTATTAGTTTCATAAAAATCTGGGAAAAATAAGAAAAATTGATTAGTTCACATTAAAAGTAGAGATTATATAATAATTTGAGCGTTTTGCGAAAATATGATATTTATCATCTCTTTCTGTACAGGTTCTAGACTACAAGTCAAAGTCAATTTAGAGATTTTCTACATGTATGCTTCAACAAAATTAGAACAGCATAAAGATTTTAAATATACTTAAGTACCCAATCAACACTATCAGTGTGCTACCCCCTCAACTCGCTTATCTTACGTATTTTTAGATATAGGCTTTATCTCTTTAATTGGTACACATAGGGAGATTTGTAATATCTTACTTTGTGTTGATGCCGTTTATTCTGTTGTAAATGCACTTATAGTTTGAATATTTACACGATTCCTTCAGTTCCTTAAAGGTTATGTCATCCCTACAACCTAGCATCTAATTTATATTTCTTTTGAAAAAGTCTGGTTTTGGCAGAGGTGTCTTTATGGGGAATCTGGTAAAGGAAGGGTTAATTCAATATAAGGCTTACGAAATGCTTATATTTGAGTCTCATGAAATGCAATAAACACTAACACACCTAGCCTTTTCTGGACATGGATTAATAAATATATGTATTGTATGATAACAAGTGCAATTTATGAAATAACTGGTGCAAGTAAAAGCAAGAGAAAAATATATATTTACACCAGTCACAGTTACAAAGTGCCTCAGTTTAATTAACAGCTGATTCCACTGCACTTATTCATTAAGTGGCAAAAGCTCTGACTAACATATGAGAACTGGGCAGTGGAAGTGTTTTAGTATTCTATTTAATTGACTTCTTAAAGCATAGTCTATTGAGCGCTTTCAGGAAAGCATGTTTTTAAACATCTTTGCCAACAACAACTTAAAAATCTGAAAAAGTATGATAAACCTTTTTTAAAAGGTAGAAAGAATATCAAGAATGTTGATTTATTTGAAAAGGTTGCTTTCCTTTAACTGCCTTGTATCATTATGTAAAATAACTTGAAACTATATAAGCACCTCCACCTGCCAAGTTTACGTGAGTTGCCTTTTGGGTAGTATCAGTTAAAAGTATACGGGAGGGTTTGGTGAATTCTCTTTTACCAACAATATCACTTGGGATCATATTAGTTTGATGTAATAGGCAGCCTTTGTGAGTAACTCGCTGATGCTGCATGGGTGCATCATGCTGACCCTTTGTGTGTCTCAACTTCAAGCTTGGCATGATGCTTGAATGCAGCCCTGGCGAGTAACATTCTTGCATCATGACGACCAAGGGCATGATGCATTAAGGCATCATGTGATTAAACCCTGACTTGGAGGATTGCTTAAAGCTGTTTATATTGACTAAATTGTTTCTTATTCTATTCAGGGGGAGATTCATCGGTGGTACGTGAATGCAGATGTGAAGTGAAATACACATTATGCGCTCAATATACTAACTGTAAATTAGAAAAGTATACTACAGTAAATTTGCTGAATTGTTTTCGTCCACTATAGAGCACAACCCTTGTATTAGTGCAGGGTCGGTATCCCGGGGTCTTCATAATAAGAAGGGATACTGTGATATTGTGAAATCTGTAATTGTAATGCATTCATGCAGGCCTGTTGAGTAGCTTGCCAGTGTGGCATTCATGCGACATGCCTACCCTGCAGGGATTTAATACAATATAGAGGTTCTGTGCCAGTGCTTCAAGGGTACATCATGACCAAAGATGTTGATGTCCTTAAGGGGTTAAGAGGTACCCTTACGGAATAGGCTTTAGATCTATGAAATGTTTGAACCTAGGGTCACCAGGTCTTGTACTCATGAATAGCAGCTAACACTAGACCGCAGGCTTCTGGTGACAGGTACTCTATAGGGGTAATCTCAGATTGACATTGGGGTCAACCCCCACCAGGTCTCCTACTCTGTACTTTATGGTTAACTGGGGCAGCAACAAAAGACGCAGGCTTTAACCTTCAATTGCTCATATATTTCATGTCAGTAGTGAATGGTTCAAGTTTCCTTTCAAATGGCTAGCGTCAACTCTTTAAGGTAGGTCATGTGTGAATTCAGTATTAAGGGCAACTTCCACCTTCATCTTGTCTTTCCATTTTAGTTAACCAACTCTCCAATACAATTTTAGGCCTCCTTAAAGTTTGAGTATGTTTGTTTTTTTGGGTGTTTTCTTTCTGTTAAAACATGATATCCGATTAACCTGTATCTCACTCCAGGCAGTGCTTTAGTTACAAAAATATATGAAATAAATGAGAATGAAATAAGGGTAGTATATTTTTCAACTTTTGCTCTATTTCGATTGTGCTAATTATAGAGGACCATTGCCAGGGGTCTATGCAGGTGAAAAAACAATAATAAAGGTGAACTAGTCTAATCATAAGCCGGTACAGCCTAATTTCGGATTTGTTTTTACAGTAGACACAACATGCTCAGGTGGGTATCAATTGTTACTAGGTAGTTGTTTGATGTTAACCAAGAGGTAAGAATTCCTAAGAATTGGTTCATTGATATACGGCAGTTTGACGAAGGCAACCCTTTCAAACATTAAAGTACTTTGATACTTGAATATTTGTTAATGAGACTTTATCAACTGTATTGCACAAGTTGCTGTGGAATTGGCCCTTAAAGGACTAGGCTGAAGCAAGTACTTAGAGCTTCCAACTGTATAGGAGAGGTACATAGCTGTCACCCCCAAATGGCGGGTGAAGGATCAAAGGTTGCTTTAAACACAGAGAGGCTATACAACGCTGACACCTTAAACCAGTGGACTGTAGATAGTAAACTGCTTTTAATCACCATAAACCTCTCAGGGTGTAGTCAAGTTGACATTCCCATCAACCCTGTTAAGTGTCATACCCTGTTCTTTGTGATTCTCCAGGTCAGCAACAAAAGATGCCGGCTCAGACCATCAATTAGATGTCATTGTGAATGGTTTAAGTTTACTCTAAGGTGGCAGTGGTCAACTGTCTACCTAAGTTCATTTCAGGTGAATCATCCCAAAAAGACTCGAGGTCATTTATATGGCCAGAAGTTGGCTCATAAGTATCACAATCTATTACTTGCACAAAGTCGAACCAAGAATCTATCTCCCATTAAACCATTACCAATTCATGGCTTTTAACTCTTCCATGATACAACGCACACACTAAATTGGGAATATACACATGTGTAACAGATAACCATTAATGTACTGGGAGCCAACCTCATGCTGCACAAGTTTCAGAATATGAAATTTACCGATATATACATAGATAGCAATCATTAACTGTTGATATATATATATATGTATATGTATATATATATATATATATATATATATATATATATATATATATACTTATACATGTAGTTTACTGTTGAAATATATTCATAGTTATTGTTAAAATATATATCTTTGTATGAATAATTGATTGGTGAAATATATGAATCCTCTATAGTTAACTTTACGTAGATATATATAAATAAATATATATATATAGAGGGATATAGATATAGATATAACAATGTAGCTGTATATATATTTATACATGAAGTTTACTGTTGAAATGTATATAGTTGGTGTTCAAATATATATCCATGCATCATTAATGGCCTGGTGAAAGGTATGAATCTTCTATAGTTTATTGTTGATACGCTCACATATATATCTAATGTACAATGCCCTAAACCCTTAACACTTATTATTACTAACTGTCCAGACCCTGCTACTGGTTTCAATCCATGAGGTCCATGTTTATATCCCAGCTGTCATCCTATTTTACACAAGTAAATTCATCATATATATGAATAAAGATGTACATGTGTTGATATGTATTCATTTGTATGTATACGCATATCCATGTATGTATTTATACATACTTACCATTTGCTATTGAAATACATGTATGTAGATATAGTTCACTGTTAAAATGTTACAACCAAGTGTAGTGGGACGCTGTACTATTTCTATAGATTGGGTTATTCGATTGTGTTTACTGTGGCGTGTCTGGGCTGTACTGCTGTCTGGACTCCGGGATGTGATTACATAATCAGGCACCTGAGGATTGGTGGAGTGCGACCCGGTGATATGCACCAAGACGGGACCGCCACACGTGACCCGAACTTGTTCGGGTACCGTGTCAGCCCCGAGAAACTGGTTTCAGGTTACCCGGAATTCCTCAGAAGCTCAAGTGTTTACGAGTTATGGAGTGGAATTATATAATCCCTGGTATATATAAACGCCTGGGTTCTTCTACTCAGGGACTCAGTCTTGCTGTGCACTTCGGCCAGCTTGGTTGTTCCTCAACAGAGATTCCTAAAACTCTGTTGTACTTTTTGGCCTAGTCCTGCTGCTGCTGCTACCCTGTGTCTCTCTCCGTTCCCCCCTTGGGGGGAACATTGGAGATAGACGCATGGGTATTCAACTCCGAGTCTGACTCCCTCTGCGGAGACCGGCTCATTGGGAGTTTACCAGGATAGGAGAGAGCCTGGGACATTGAGGAATTATTGATTAGACCATGCGCGTATCACTCCTGTATGTTCATACATCACATGTTGTTGGAAAGCATATTTGAATATCACTTTCCGTCTGTATGATTACAAGCTGTATGTCAGAATGAATAAAGAGGAATTTCTAACAATCTGGAGTTTTTCATAGCTCATGACTATTTTAGAACAGCCAACAGCTACACAAGCAAAACATTATTTACTATTACATAGATGTATCTTTCCAGACTCTGAATGTCTTTTGAAACTGTAATGTATGTGTTTATATCCCATTTATCATCCTACTATAGGCAAGTTTACTGTTGAAATACATAAAGATATACAGATATACATAATATGTTGATACACATATTTATCCACGTATATATATACATATATATCATTTACTGCTGGTAGATATAGAGAGAGAGATATAGATCTAATAATGTAGATCAATAACTGAGCCTTTTGTAAACTGACCTGTATTATCAAAACTAGGCCTATTGCCTAGACTACTATGAATCCCTTCAACCTACAATCATGCCCAACATTGTTTACACTTAATAGAAGTACCTTTCCAGACTCAGGTTGTCATTTGAATTTGTAATGTTTAGGTTTATATCCCATCTATAAGTCCACTCTAGATAAGTTAACTAGTCTACGAAAGGCTCAGTCATCGATCCATATCTATCTATCTATCTATCTATCCATCTATTTATCTATCTATCTATCTATCTATCTATCTATCTATCTATCTATCTATATATATATATATATATATATATATATATATATAGAGAGAGAGAGAGAGAGAGAGAGAGAGAGAGAGAGAGAGAGAGAGATACATGAAAATATTTCAACAGCTAACTACATAAAGATATATATATTTCAATGCTCAATTATTGATGAAAAGATACATTTCAATAGCAACGATGTATGCATATCTCAGGGGTAAACTGTATCTTTGAACAAAAGGCTCAGTTTTCGATCTATATCTATATATCTATATCTATATATATAGAGAGAGATCTAGATATACATGAATATTTCAACAGTTAACTACATTAAGATATGTATATTTCAAATGGAAATTAGTGATAAATAGATATGCTTCGATGGGAACTATGTATCCATATCTCAACAGTAAACTATATCTATGAACATGTATTTCAATAGCAAATGGTATTTGTGCATGGATACATAATATAGATATGTGTATATATGGATATGTGTACATACATATAAAAATATCTTTATTCATATATGTGAAGATTTTACTTGTCTATAGTAGGATGACACATGGAATATTGACATGTACCTCATGAATTGAAAACAGTAACAGGGCCTGGACAGTTAGTAATAATAAAATTCAAGAGTTTAGGGCACAGTTGTATATTAAAGGGATTCATTGTATATATGTGTTTGTATCAACAGTAAAGTATAGAAGATTCACATATTTCAACAGTCAATCATACATGCAAAGATATATAATTGAACAGTAACTATGAAAATGTTTCAACAGTAAACTATATGTACTATATGTGTGTATATATATATATATATATATATATATATATATATATATATATATATATATATATATATATATATTACAACAGTAAATGATACATATGTATATATGTATATATTTATATATGTATATATATATATACATGGATATACATGTGTATGAGCATTATAGACCCCAAACTTCTGAGTTATGCAGTTTTGGCTATTTCTGGCCCTTTTCAGCCTTATACCCCTACAGAATAGCAACCTTTCCATCAATTTTTTCAAGTTTTTGGTATATGTGAGAAAACATGCTATACTTTTAGGACTTTTCTTTTTTGGGGGGGTATTAGTCCCTTCTTGATTGAATGTTAGCCATAAATCCCTGCCAGATGGCCAAGATGAAAATATCATGCAGGGGGGATATTTGAGTTTGTTTTATTTCCTTTTGTTGGGACCGGTAATGTCGTTTACATTTATGTGTGAAAGTTTAAAAGGTAACCATGTACAAAATGAGATGAAAAGTTAGTATAGTAGAACAGCGAGAATTAATTATGAAAATGACTGATTTCACTATTATGAAGGGCAAAAGGAGTCTACAGGTGTTGAGCTTAAATACTATAAGCTTGAAATCTAAGTATCCCAGACTGTTACTTGAACTCCATGAAACTGAATTTGATTTAATAAGTGTAAGTGAATCATGGTTGAAAGATGGTGATAATTCCCAAACAGTTGCATTTGATGGTTATACTCTTCATAGAAAAGATAGATCTTGGATCGACCCTGTTGTAAACCCTGATAGACCAAAGGAAGCAGGAGGTGTTTGTGTACACATAAAGTCTGAAATACAACACGATGCATTTGACATAAGTTATGTCAACAAAAGTTGTAAGGATATCGAATTGCAATGCATTAGAATTGAAAAACCAAACAACAAGAAAATGGTTCTTATAAATGTTTACAGGCCCCACAGGGTGACAAAGTTCAATAGATTGTTGTTAGAATCACTAGAAAATATACCGGGTAGTAGAAAAGTTGAAATTATTTTAACAGGTGATATAAATATAAATATGTTGACACCAAATGAAACCCATGCAGCCCAGTTATTAGAATATGTAAAGCCATTTAGATTAACCCAGCTAATTAAAGAGCCTACCAGATCCGATGGAAAAACTGATACGTTTCTCGATGTAATTTTTTCTAAATCTAATTTTGTAAGCCAATCTGGAGTTATCAATGTAAATATTTCTGATCATGTTCCAGTGTATAAGGCACATGATGCCAGAAGGGAGTCCAATAAAAGGTCAAGAGCAGCCAGAAGAAAATATATCAAGGATGAATTGAAGGCATCAAAAAATGACACAAAACATTTCTGGAGGAATATTAGGAAGTTAATACCTACTTTATCCAAGAGTGAATTCATTCCACTCATGAATGAACAAACTGGTACTATGGTAGATTCCTCTGAAACCCCAGCTCACATTAATGCTTTTTTTTTGCAAATGTTGGCCCAATTTATCCAAAGATATGTACACTCCCTGGCGCTCTTATGAAGATAGAATACATGAAAATGTGTTACCTTTTTCTACAACTTAGAACGAGGTAAAGGATATTATTAAAGGGTTAAATGTGAATAAGTCCTCAGGAATTGATAACATGTCAAATATGGTATTGAAAGATACATTTTGTTTCATTCCACTCAAACTGCTTGATATGTTTGATACCTCTTTTGAGAAAGCTGATGTACCGGTAAAGTGGAAAATCGCTGCTATAGTGCCTATTTACAAGGCAGGTGATGCAAAATGTGTAGGTAATTACCAGTGGCCCTCACTCTGACACCATGTAAGATAATTGAGAAGATTGCCCATAAACATATGTTTAATTTTATAGATCATAATAATATATTGACTGATAGACAAGGGGGATTTAGGCCCGGTCATTCCACATTGTCTACTCTTGCTAGTTTTACTGATGATATTGCTAGGTCATTAAATGCTGCCATGCCAACAGTGGCAGCCTTTATCAACTTGAGTAAGGCATTTGACACCGTGGACAACCTCATTCTCCTTGACAAGCTGGAAAATTATGGTATAAGAAATTTAGATTTGAAATGGATAATGAGTTACCTATCGGATAGGACCCAAAAAACAAAAGTGAATGGTCTTGTCTCGGGGTTGGATGCGGTGGTCTGCGGTGTCCCCCAGGGATCTATACTGGGGCCGTTAATGTTTCTGCTATATGTTAATGATTTACCTAAATGTATTAATGAATCTTCCATAAAACTGTATGCGGATGATACGGTAATTTATAATTCGGATATTGACCCAAATAGAGCCCAGGTACAGTTGCAACGTAGTCTTGATAAATTTGCATTATGGAGTGCTCAAAATAAGCTAACAGTAATACAAAGAAAACCAAAGTCATGTGCTTTACTGCTTCTAAGCAAAAGTTAAGATCAATTGATGTTAACCTGACCCTGAATGATGTCAGATTATAACTGGTGCCAAGTTACAAGTACTTGGGTGTAACACTGGATCCCCATTTGAAGTATGAAGTACATATTAGGCACATGCTCCAGTCTGTCTCATATAAAACTTATATGTTAGCTGGTATTAGAGTATTCATGTCACAAAATGTAGCCTTGAAGGTGTACAAAACTATGGTTCTACCTTACTTCAACTATGGTGATATTTTATTCATGGGTACCAATCAAGATCTGTTAGAAGATCTGCAGGTAGCTCAGAACAGGTGTATTAAAATATGTTTGAGACAGGTTAACAGATACCAATCTGATACACCAATGCAATTGGCTAAAGTTCTGAAGTTAGCAGACAGAGGGTTATGTCACTTATATAATTTTATCTACAAAAGGTCATCAGATCCATTATACTTGGATAATAGAAACCTGAATACTAGGGGCTTTGTTGGACCAGTACTCAAGAGGGTAACTGCCCATGGAGGAACCTATTTTAGGTCTATAGAGCATATTGGTGCTATGTTCTGGAACGCCCTATCTCCCACCACTAGACTCCTGCCCACCCAGAAAGAATTCAAAATTGATAGAAAGAATTGGTTATTCCAACAGATACCACTAGTCCTACATTGATCTGTTAAGCAAATGTATTAATATGACATCATTGAGTATTTACATATTTTATTGACAACAGGTCCCACATTTAAATTTACTTGTTATTATATGTTGTAATCAATAGCCAGTGGAAATCTGGGAGAAAGGGTCCCCCATGAAATATCAGCCAATTACCAGCAAGGTAGGCTGAGGGGGGGCCTTTCTAGGTTCAGGAAACGGATTGTGATTGTACTACTGATTAGAGAGGGATAGCTTTCCGATATAAGACTATTGTAAAAAACCAACTTGACGCCTTGAATATGTACCATATATACATGTTTCCTGACAAATAAAGATAAATGTTACTAAAAAAAAAAAGTCCAAACATTTTCGTTTTCTTGCCCTCCTGTGTCTACTGACGAAACAACAGCCCATCCTAAATATCATTTTCTGTTAGGCCTATGGTATAGTCAATTGATTCATGAGGCTTTCACCTGATATGAACCATATCTTTTTTCTCCACAGCCATTTATATGTGTATTGTCAGCAAAATGTTCAAAAGTCCTTTCATTTCGATACCCCTGTACAGTAAATAAAATATATCCAACCAGTATCCCTTGTTCTCGAATTGTGAGGTAATTATTGTGTCTTTTGCCAGGAAAAAAGACATTTAGAAAAAAAAGGCCTGCAGGGCCAAATGTGTGTTGTGATACATATTTTGGTCCCGGAGTCACCCTCTTATTATGGTCCCGGAGTCACTTGCCTTGCTGATAATACTAAGACCCACACAGAATTGTTAATATCCAATATATTTTAGTTATCTTAAGTGCCCCTGCTTCCTATCCACCCTCTCTAATGCTCTAAACCAGAAATCTGATGATTCCACTAATTTAACCTACATTAAATACAATGTTTTATTTCAGTCCCGGAGTCACTCGGGTGACTCCGGGACCGAAATAAGGTGAAATAGCAATTTTTAGGCCAGCACTGTGCCAAGTGGGTTCAACAAGAGATCCTAACAGTCCATATTTTCTAAGGTATATACCATCAGGACATTGTAGAGTGATTTTGACAATAGATTGAACCATTTTGAGTGAACTAGGGTAAAGTTGGGAGTATGTGGTTGAAAATTTCATATTTTGATATATCTTCAAAATTTATTGAGCTGTATCGCAAAAACCATTTTTTGGAGGTTATCCATACTTGGTATATCTTAAGATATATGCTGTCCCAGTTTGTAAACGAAATTATTAGTTGCTGTGATGTACTTTAAGACATAATGTACATAATCACCTTATTTTGGTCCCGGAGACGCCCGTAAAAGGACAATCAAGTTCGTGAGGCAATAAAAAATGAACCGCTAGGGTTAGAGATGTATCAAAAAGTAATCCACGGAGCCGAGATATATACCTTTCAATGATATGAACTTGTTTAAACATATTAAGAACTTTCTGATTTGTCCTTCCTCTACCCTAAAACAACATAAGTCATGAGTTTGAGCCAGGTATACCTATATATATATATATATATATATATATATATATATATATATATATATATATATATATATATATATATCTTCATGTTTTTCAACAGTTAACTTGTCAATAGTAGGATGTTAGATGGAATACAAACACATACATTACATAGTCAAATGGCATCCAGAGTCTGTAATCTTTCATGTTTTTCAACTGTTAACTTGTCTATAGTAAGATGTGGATGGAATATAAACACATACATTAAATATCCGGACGACATCCAGAGTCTGGAAATGTACTTCTATTTAAGTGAAAATAACGTTAGGCTTGCTTGTAACATATTTCAACAGTGAACTATATCTATGTACATGTATTTCAATAGCAAGTGGTAAGTATGTATAAATACATATATCGATATGTGTATACATACAAATGAATACATATCAACATTTGTACATCTTTATTCATATATGTGATGAGTTTACTTGTGCATAGTAGGATGACAGATGGGATATGAACATTTACCTCATGAATTGAAAACAGTGACAGGACCTGGACAGTTAGTAATAATAATTGGTAAGGGTTTAGGGCATAATTGTAAGTTAACCCATTAACAGTCTCAAGTATTCATATGAAATTTAATAGATTTTTTATAGATATGTAATTGATTGTCCAAGCAGGCATCTTTTGTGGCCGACCTGATTAACCACCATAACCAGGATATTACCCCCTGCTGTTGGTTGACTTGAATGTATGTTAGCCTCAAACTCAGGAGGCCTGATGGTGAATAAAGGCCTACTGTTTTGTAGTGTACAGTCTGAGAGGCTCAATGATGGATGAAATACTATGATAGATTACAGTTGTATTTATATAGATAGATAAATAGATAGATAGATAGATAGATAGATAGATAGATAGATAGATTTATATATATTTATAAAAATAGATAGAGACAGAAAGTTTATTTCTTGTAAATTGCATATTTTGAAGATTCTAAGTGTATGTTTCTAATTCTTCTAATCTAAATCCCTACTTTCAGTACACACTTCACCACATAGTTGTACAGCATGACATAATGAGCCATTATCTCAGTCTGTAATTTTCACATTCTACAACTTTGAGGAAATCATGATTTTGGTCATGATAAATTCAAGGAATAAAAACAATGTCTGTCACATACCATTTAACACCATCCTCTACCTGTCTTTGTGCTTAACCAGGTCACATGTCACTTGTCAATGGAGCGGGTTATATTTGTGTGGTACACAGAGAAAACTAAAAGTGTCACCATGACTCTGCTGTCGGAGTCATCTCTAGCTAACTCTAGTAGCAGATGAATAGAGAAGGGTGTGTCACTCTAAGCCCTATGCAGGTGACCTGTACATATATCTCTGCACTATTTTGCTCCCCGCCTGTGCTGTGACTATGGAGGTCAGGTCAGTGAAGGGGGGATTTTGCTTAATATGGACCTATCTCTAATTTTGATAATGATTTTGTGTTCTGGATCCCAGCTGTATTATTTATTATGTATATTTATGAAGATATGGCCTTTCAATGCATCCAAATGTATATTTGCTAAATTGTAATGCTCAAAGGGGAGAGGGGACTTCTAGTAGGGGGAGCTTAAATTCAGCCAAATTGGTTACCCAATACCTGCAACCAACTTAAAAGATACCATTGTACATGAGGAACAAGAATCTGGCATTTGTTTTAAATTTTGAGATATATAACCCCCCATACACTCCCTATGAAGATAAAAAAAATTGGAATATATTTAATTTTTTCAATTTTGATCAACACTTTGATACTACAGTATTTTCTTGATACAAAATCACTCTCGGGGAGTATAAAGGTATACCACACAAAATTGGGCCATCTTGAGAGTTTTGAAAAATCAGAGAAGGCTGCCAGGTGCAAAACTATAAACTGATAGATGTTATGTGCTCAGTGTGTTAACCATCTGATGAAATTAATAATTTATGGTGTGTTTCTGTCCATAAGTTCTATCATTTTTGTGCATTTTTAAAAAGAGTCATCTAAAGCATTTAAATCCTTATGAGATGTGGCAAGATACAAAGTATGAGAATTTTCCATTTAAGAGGCCTCCCTTACCCCTGCAGCCCCCCTCCCTCGCATGTCCCCAAAATATGTTTTTTAACATTTCTAAAAAGGGCAATGGACCATTAGAAATTTACAATGTGCCTCTTATCACATTTCATCAAGGCCTAAGCATATTTGATGGTTATCATTTTTGACCCTTTTAAAAATTCACAAATCCAATTGAACTAAGTGACTGAAACACACTATCAATCATTTATCATTTGACATTTAATGGGTCAACCACAGTTGACTCTCCAAGAACAGAGAGTCAAACTTACTTGTTCTGAGGGAGACAAACTGTCACTCTGATAAATAGAGTCATTGTGACTCCCTTATTTTGCTATGTGGAGGGAGATCACTGCAGGATAGTTTAGTCAGTAATCATCCATCTGCTATATTGTGGCTTTCAACTAAGAATATAAAATCCTGTTTTAGTATGGACATTTAAGGTTTTTTTTCTATATCAAATAAGCATGGCCTTTCATTAGTGCAGGATAGTCTTAAGGAGGGGACCACCTGTGAGCAAGGTTGAGTAGGCCAACAATAACCCTTTACAGGCTGTGTGGGTCATCATTGTAATACACATCTGTTGTCATGATTCATTCATGCAGCCATCTTGAGTGAATTGCAAATAGTGAATTTATACATCATGCTAATTCTGCAGGGTTTGATGTAATATAAGGATGGGAATTATGCATATAGTGCAAGCACGTCCTGTTCAAGCACTTCATTGGTGTATCATGATGACGGATGTTGCTGTCCTTAAGGGGTTAAGAGCTACCTTACTAAAATAAAATAAAATCCAGCCCTATCAGGATGATTCATCTGAAATGTAAATGGGAAACTTTAACCATATACACTGACATGTAATTGATGGTCTGAGCCAGCATCTTTTGTTGCTGACCTGGAAAAGCACAATGAAGAGGGTATGACACTTGTTTAGGATATCAACCTGAAAGGACCCTCAAAGATTAATGGGGATTGAAAGCAGTTTACTATCTACAGTCCACTGGCGACAAAAGGTGCAGGCTTGAACCTTCAATTGCTCACATATTTCATGTCAGTAGTGAATGGTTCAAGTTTCCTTTCAAATGGCTAGCGTCACCTCTTTAAGGCAGGTCATGTATGAATTCAGTATTAAGGGCAACTTCCACCTTCATCTTGTTTTTCCATTCAATTTTTTTTTGGGTGTTTTCTTTTTGTTTAAACATGATATCCAATTAAACTGTATTTCACTTAGTACAGCTTTTCTCCAGGCAGTGCTTTAGTTACATAAATGTATGAAATAAATGAGAGTGAAATAAGGGTAGTATATTTCGAACACTTTCTCTATTTGGAAAAAAAAGTTCCGTAGAATGATAGTACTAATTGTAGAGGACCATTGTACCATTGCCAGGGGTCTATGCCGGTGAAAATCAATAATAAAGGTGAAGTAGTCTAATCATTTGCTGGTACAGCCTAATTTCTGATTTGTTTTTACAGTTGACACAACATGCTCAGGTGGTTATCAACGGTTACTCCTAGGTAGTTGTTTGATGTTAACCAAGACATAAGAATTCCTAAGAATTGAGTCATTGAAGGCAACCGTTTCAAATATTAAAGTACTTTGATACTTTGATATTTGTTAGTGAATCTTCATCAACTGTACGGCATAAGTGGCTGTGGAATTGGCCCTTAAAGGACAAGACTGAGGCAAGTACCTAGGGTAAAATCACTTTGAGTCCACCATGTACCTTGAGTCAACCACTTTGCCCTGCTTTTAGTGCCAAGTTAAAGCCGTAAAAATCTGTTGAATCAAGTTAAGACATATGCGTAGAACTAAGAAAGTATTGGATAATGCACTATCTTTAACATTGTACAATCAAATGGTATTGCCAGTCTTTGACTACTGCGATTTTGCCCTGGGTTGTGCCCCAGATGTGCTAGTTGCAGACCTTCAAACCCTGCAAAACCACTATTTGCGGGCTAGCCTTGGCATCAGAGACCCGTGCCTGATTACTCGTGCGGACTTGCATACTAGGTGTGATTGTGAATGGTTGGAAGATAGGCGGAATGTGCATCTCTTGAGTCTCATGTATAAATATACTTGAAATACTGATAACCTAGTAGAAGATGTACGTGTGCTACGCAGTAATTCTAAAGGTAGATCAAGTTGCAAAGGCCTCGAGATGGACTGTATAAAAGTAGTCCACTGTACCGAGGCAGCCTTCTTTGGCATAAATTGACTGCTGACGTGCAAAATGTGTTAACCCTTGCCATATTTATGAGCAAAATTCAGGGTACTTGAAAATGGAAAGTATGATTGATAAATAGTAAGTGATTTAGTTCTGTCTATGTCTACTGTACATTGTTCTATACGTCATGGTGAAAACCAATCTACTATAATGGATGGATATATGTGTAATATTATGACCACTGGTATATGTTAAAGCTGATACGTGATTCTATGTGGGCGGAACTAGGCTGTAATTTGTTCATATGATATTATATTATTGTGAAGAATCATTGTTCTTTGTGAGTTGCTCGATCCAGACAAGCAGACACAGAAGGTTCACTTATCCAGCTTAATGTTTACTTGCTCGTTATTATGCTTGAATAATGGTATGCTCTTGTCATGCGTTATCTGTCGAGTCCAAATGGTCCCAGTTCTGTTGGAAGTATGTTGATATCAATAGTAAGTGATTATAAATGTGTATATTCTGGTGGATAAGCGCCTCACCAACCGAAAATATTTGATATTGCTCACTTCGCTACCCATGCTATATGTTTGTGTTTTGTGTGTATCACACAGCTGAAGTTCTGGTATCTAATATCCAGTATTACTGTATAACATGTTTACTTTGGCCTCATTTGAAAGACATTACTTGTAATGAAATTTGTGCCAAATAAAAATGTTGAAAGCTCAAACTCAAACTTTTGATGCCTGATATGTATACAGGATTTGTTTAAGTTCTGTATTTGCCCGGCAGATTGACCTCGAAAGTCCCTGCATTTCTTTGAAACCCTTGAAACATGAAGATAAATAAATATATATATATATATATAGATATATGCATACATGTGTTCAAACACATGTGTATTCTTGTACATGTATATATGCATACATGTGTTCAAACACATGTGTATTCTTGTACATGTATATACACATACATAGGAATCATTTACTGTTGTAATATATATATATATACACTACATTTAGTTTAATGCTGACATATTCATAGTATCTTTTCAATATGTCTTTGCATGAATAATTGACTCGTAAAATGTGGAAATCCTCTATAGTTTACTGTAGGTACATATATATATATAGATGTAGATATAACAATATAGATCAATAACGGAGCCTTTTGTAGACTGGTCCGTATCATCAAAGCTAGGCCTATTGTCTAGACTACTATGAATCCCTTCAACCAACAACCATGATCAACAGTATTTGCACTTAAATAGAAGTACCTTTCCAGACTCTGGATGTCATTGAATTTGTAATGTATATGTTTATATGATATCTATAAGTCTAATCTAGATGAGTTGACTGTTGACATATATGGATATATACATATATCTAGAATGGTACATATACATTTACCAATGTATATATAGATACCAATCATTAACTGTTCAGATATATGTATATATTTATACATGTAATTCACTGTTGAAATATATATAGTTAGTGTTCAAATATATATCCATGTATCAATAATTGACTGATGAAATATATGAATCTTCTATAGTTTAGTGTTGATACACACACAGATATATATAGACTGCAAGGAATTCCTTTAACTTACAATCATGCCCTAAACCCTTAACAATTACTAGTACTGACTGTCCAGGCCCTGCTACAGTTTTTTCAATTCATGAGGTACATGTTAATATCCGATCTGTGTTCCTATTAATATACACGAGTAAATTCATTACATATAAAAATAAAGATGTAGATATGTTGATATGTATTCATTTGTATGTATACACATATCCATGTGTGTATTTATACATATTTACCATATGCTATTGTAATAGATGTACATAGATATAGTTCACTGTTGAAATATGTTACAACCAAGCCTAACATTATTGACACTTAAATAAAAATACCTTTCCAGACTCTGGATGTCATTTGAATTTGTAATGTATGTGTTTAAATTCCATCTATCATCCTACTATAGACAAGTCAACTGTTGAAAAACATGAAGATATATATAAATACATATATATTCATGTGTTCATACACATGTATACCCATGTACAAGTATATATATATATATATATATATATATATATATATATATATATATATATATATATATGTATTATTTACTGTTGTAATATGTATGTATATATATATATATATATATATATATATATATATATATATATATACACTACATATAGTTAAATATTGAAATATATTCATAGTTACTGTTCAAATATATATCTTTGCGTGTATAATTGACTGGTAAAATATACAAATCCTCTATAGTTTACTGTAGGTACAGATATAGATGTAACAATATAGATCAATAACTGAGCCTTTTGTAGACTGGTCTGTATTATTAAAGCTAGACCTAATACCTAGACTACCATGAATCCCTTCAACCTACAATCATGCCAAACATTATTGGCGGTTAATAAAATTACCTTTCCAGACTCTGCATGTCATTTGAATTTGTAATTTATGTGTTTATATTCCATCTATCATCTTACTATAGACAAGTTAACTGCTGAAAAACATGAATATAAATATATAGATTTATATATATATATATATATATATATTTATATATATATATATACATATGTTCAAACACATGTATATCCTTGTACATGTATATATATATAGGTATCATTTACTGTGGTCATATATATATTTATATATATATATATATATATATATATATATATATACACTACATATAGTTTAATGTTGACATATGTTCATAGTTCCTTTTCAATATGTCTTTGCATGAATAATTGACTCGTGAAATGTAGAAATCATCTATAGTTTACTGTAGGTACATACATATATATAGATGTAGATATAACAATATATAACGGAGCCTTTTGTAGACTGGTCCGTATCATCAAAGCTAGGCCTTTTGTCTAGACTACTATGAATCCCTTCAACCAACAATCATGATCAACAGTATTTACACTTAAATAGAAGTACCTTTCCAGACTCTGGATTTCATTGAATTTGTAACGTATATGTTTTTATAATATCTATACATCTACTCTAGATGAGTTGACTGTTGACATAGATGGATATATACATATATCTAGAATGGTACATATACATTTACCGATGTATATATAGATACCAATCATTAACTGTTCAGATATATGTATATATTTATACAGGTAATTCACTGTTGAAATATATATAGTTAGTGTTCAAATATATATCCATGTATCAATATGTATCATGTAAATTCATTACACATATAAATCAAGATGTACATATGTTGATATGTATTCATTTGTATGTATACACATATCCATATGTGTATTTATACATACTTACCATATGCTAGTGTAATAGATGTACATAGATATAGTTCACTGTTGAAATATGTTACAACCAAGCCTAACATCATTGACACTTATATATAAGTACCTTTCAAGACTCTGAATGTCATTTGAATTTGTAATGTATGTGTTTATATTCCATCTATCATTGTACTATAGACAAGTTAAATGTTGAAGAACATAAAGATATATATTAATATATATATATATATTCATGCAGTGTATGTTCATACACATGTATATCCATGTACATGGATATAAATATGTATCATTTGCTGTTGTAATATGTATATATATATATATATATATATATATATATATATATATATATATATATATATATATATACATACACAACATATAATTTAATATTGAAATATATTCATAGTTACTGTTCAAATATATATCTTTGCATGTATAATTGACTGGTGAAATGTAAAAATCCTCTATAGTTTACTGTAGGTACATATAATATACTGATTGATACTATTGAAATATATCATAGTTACTGTTTTTTGAGTTTATACGTTTCTTTATTTCACAGAGTGATTTTACAAAGAAAACGATACATTCAAAGGGCATTTGCCATCGGTGTAAGCGAATGAGTAAACTCCATACGTATTTTGCAATTTACACCCCATTGGTTATACACAAGTATGTTAGAGAGATTACAATTATACATTAGGTCATTTACCATTCTTTGGCGATTTTTGGTTAATTTGAACCAGCATGCGTTTTTGAGTTTGCATGTGTAGAAAGTCACTACATTTATGTTTCCTTGCATATTGATACAGGTGAGTGTTACTACAGCATTTCAACAACATAGGCAACAGAGAACTGTATAATAGTGTGCAATGGCGTTTAACAGTGTATTATAAATATAAATATAATAATGGTAACAGACTTTTAAATGAGGTAGGAGCAGTGTGATAATAGACGGCACTGATGTTACTGTGCTTCTATGACCAACACTGCTGGATCCATGCCTGTGCAGCATTTCTATCTGACAGACACAGAACTAAGTCATGGGTATTTTACAATAATATCTCATGACTAGTATTTTCCTTATTTGTATAGCTACCAAAAGACATACAGTAGTGTAGTTTAAGGTAATTATATCAGTTACATGTCGCCGTCTCCGAGCTAAAGATCCCAGAGTAGTGGAGCATACAGTCATCATTCAGCATATAAAGAGATTTACAGGCATAGAAAGAATCAAAATATAATATTACTAGGATAGGACAGTGCCGTATTAACTGGCAGGTATGGTACATAATACAATATACTGTTCAAATATATATCTTTGCATGTATAATTGACTGGTGAAATATACAAATCCTCTATAGTTTACTGTAGGTACAGATATAGATGTAACAATATAGATCAATAACTGAGCCTTTTGTAGACTGGTCTGTATTATTAAAGCCCTTCAACCTACAATCATGCCAAACATTATTGACGTTAAATAAAAGTACCTTTCCAGACTCTGAATGTCATTTGAATTTGTAATTTATGTGTTTATATTCCATCTATCATCCTACTATAGACAAGTTAACTGTTGAAAAACATGAAGATAAATATAAGTATATATATACATATGTTCAAACACAGGTATATCCTTGTACATGTATATATATATATACATATGTATCGTTTAATGTTGTAATATATATATATAGTAAAATGTTGACATATATTCATAGTTACTGTTCAAATATATATCTTTGCATGTATAATTGACTCGTGAAATGTAGAAATCCTCTAGGTACATACTGTGGGTACATATATATATATAGATGAAGATATTACAATATAGATCAATATACATTACAAATGCAATGACATCCACAGTCTGGAAAGGTACTTCTATTTAAGTGTAAATAATGTTGATCATGATTGTTGGTTGAAGGGATTCATAGTAGTGTAGACAATAGGCCTAGCTTTGATGATACAGACCAGTCTACAAAAAGCTCAGTTATCCATCTATCTATCTTTCTATCCATATATATTATATATATATATACGCATGTATATATTTCAACAGTTAACTGCATAAAGAATTGTATATTTCAATAGTCAATTATTGATAAGGGGCCGTCCATTAATTACCTACGCATGAAGGGGGGGTCTGGTCAAATGGGTACAGATGCATACAGGGGGGGTGGGGGCTATTTTGGCATACGCATTGTGTACGCATAGCGTCAAGGTGCGTGAGAAATACTACAGTAAACTATAGCAAACTGTACTCCAGTTTATCATAGTGTCAAAGTGTTTGGGAAATACTATAGTAAACTATAGTAAAATACCCGGGTAGCAAGGGTATATTGGGCCAATGTCGGAAATGATCGACTCCATCACAATCGTCATACCAACCATGGCCCATTGTAGGTTTTGCACACATTGGTTCAACATACAAATTACAATGATGGCCCACCCTTGGCAATTCTGATAATGGGCCATTGCTGGGTTGACCGCTGGCCCAGAGCTGGCCCATGCTTGATATTGCTCATATTGACCCAGTGTTGGCCCAGTGTTGGAACATTTCAGGGCCATCATATTATTTCTGATGTTTGACCAACATGAATTCTAACTACACTTGTCCATTATTGGCTGTGATCTACACCAAGGGGATTCAATGTTGCCTGAAGAATATCTTACAGGATTGCTCCTACTTTGCCATCATATTGGGTTATAAATGTGATCCCCAGTGTGCTCTACATGTTTAAAGGTCAGAGGAAGTTCATGGATGAAATTTGATATCTAAAAGTGCCATTTACTGTATGACATCAATGGAAATTTGTCAAAAGGAACTTGAAGACACCTCATGTGTGTGTAATGGAGTTAGATAAGTCCTAAATCATAGTAAAACAGTTTATATGGTGTCAAACCAATTTGGGATAGAGATCAAGATGGATTAAAAAGACAGAAATGGCTTTTTCTAAACTGATGATACTTGACAGTCATGTCTTAAATGTGTTTCACATTCAATTATACACATAAAAATAATATTGTTCAATATCAGTGATTGTTGCAGTGGTTCTATATTGAGAATTATATGTTGGGTCAACATAATATGTATTTCAAAGTTGCCCCGATGTTTAATTTTTAACCTTGGAATAATGTAAAAACATTTTAATGTTGGCCCACCATTGGGCCAACATGAAATCAATATCCCTTTTTCGGAGCATGGGCCATTACTTGGCCAGGGGTCAAACCAGCAGTGGGCCAATATCAAAATGCCAATGTTGGCCCATTTTAAAGTGGTATATTGGCCCAATGATGACCCAATGTACTTATGTTACCTGGGTATATACCGCAGTATAGTAAACCATAGTAAAATCTATACTACAGTTTACTATTGTGTCAAGGTATTCGGAGATACTTTAGTAAACTATGGTAAAATATAGTAACCTATTGTATATTATAGTATAGAATACTATAGTTTACTATAGTGTCAAGGTGTGTGGAAAATGCTAGAGTATACTATAGTTAACTACAGTGAACTATAGTAAAAATACTTTAGTTTACCATAGTATAGAGTAAACTACAGTAAACTATAGTAAAAAGATCCTATGGTTCACCATAGTGCCAACAATACTATAGTGTACTATAGATCACAAGAGTAAACTTTAGCACCAAGCGATATAGTGAAAAGCCATTTGAAGGTGTTTCAGGAAAAACTATAGTATACTATAGTATAATGTAGTAAACTATACTAAATTTTATGATAGTATACTATAGTATACTGTAGTTTACTGTAGTTTACTGTAGTAAACTATAGCACTTACTATAGTATATTTCTAGCTGGGTAATTAATGGATGGCCCCTAAATAGACATATATTTCAATGGCAACTATGTATTCATCTTTCAACTGTATATCTATGTACATGTATTTCAATAGCAAATGGCAAGTATGTATAAATACATATATAGATATGTGCATATACATATAAATGTATATCAACATATGTGTATCTTTAATTTATTCATAAATGTGAAGAATTGACTTGCCTATAGTAAGCTGAAAGATGGGATATAAACATGGACCTCATGAATTGAAAAACAGTACAAAAGTCTGGACAGTTAGTAATATATAATTGTTAGGAGTTCAGCACATGATTATAAGTTTATAGTAGTCTAGTCAATGGACCTATGTTTAATAAAACAGACTACTTTCTGAAAGGTTCAGTTATTGATTTACATTGATAGTCTAATATGTATATATTTCAGCACTAAACTATATGTATTCATGTATCCATGCATACTAATCATTTACTGCTGAAAAAAAAGAAGATATATATATATATATATATTCATTCATTTATTTATACATGTAGTCAACTATTCAATATATAACTGTTCAAATTATATCCATGTATCAATAATTGACTGCTGAAATATATGAATCTTCTTTAGTTTACTTTTGATACACATACAGATATAGCATATGTATGAATCCCTTGAACTTCTAATGATTCCCCACACTCTTTACAATTAAAAAGAAGTACCTAACCAGACTCTGGATGACTTTTGAATTTGTCAAGTGCATGATTACATCCCATTTCTCATCCTACTATAGGACAAGCTAACCGTTGAGATATATTTATTTATAGATATATATATATATATATATATTTATAAATAAAGATATATATATAGATATAGATATATAGATATATAGATATATATATAAAGAGTCTGGATGCAGAACGACATATCTCATTTCCAGAATTGCAGCATATGGTGCTTTTTGGGGTCCATTATTGTACTTTGGTAACAAAGTGTATAGCTCTTCATGATATGAAAAATGGTGAATCTTAGAAAATTGTTTGTGGATTATATTTCACACTCCCTATTCTTCATTTTCGTCATTTTTCTTTTCCTATACTTAGAATGCTGCTTATGTTGTTTTGCATCTAAAGTCTTCATATGTATCTGTTGCTATATACAGATATATATATTTATGTATCCATGTATATATACATACATGTCATTCACTGTCGAAATATATATATATATATATATATACATATATGTACATATAGTTTACTGTTAAATATGTACAGGTAGCTATGATTCAAATACCTATCTTTGTACATATGATTTGCTGGTTAAATATATAAATCCTCTAGAGTTAACTGTAGGTACATCTATATACATATATATATATATATATATATATATATATATATATATAACAATGTAGATTAATGACTGAGCCTTCCATAGACTAGTCTGTATCATCAAAGCTATATATCTATGTGTATCTGTTGCAATATGTATATGAATATATATTAATGTATCTATATATATATACATACATATAATTTGATGTTGAAATATCTATAAAAAAAACAAAAAGAAACATTATTTTACGTCAAAATAACGTTATAAAACTTCATATAATGTTATGCAATAGTAAGGAGGCTTAGAGAAACATTATTTAACATTATATAACGTTATAATATGTTTTATCAGGTTTCTTTTTGTACTGGGATATATATACATAAAGTTTACTGTAAAAAATAGTTACAGTTAATATATATATATATACATGTATCAATAATTGACCTAGTGTGTAAAGATACTAATATAGTTCACTGTTGAAATATATACATATTCAATATGAATATTTATTAAATTGATAACTGAGTCTCTCATAAAGTAATCAGTATTATCAAACATAGGTCCATTGCCTGGACTACTTTGAATCCCTAAATATGAATATGCACTAAAGGCGGTATTTCCCATATTTACCACTTTAACAGTCATATAATTTGAACCACTTTATCAGCCTCAAGTATCTATATGAAATTTAAACCATTTTCATAGACATGTAATTGATTGTCCAAGCAGGCATCCTTTGTGGCCGACCTGATTAACCACAATAACCAGGATATTACCCCCTGCTGTTGGTTGACTTGAATGTATGTTAGCCTCAAACTCAGGAGGCTTGAAGGTATATAAAAGCCTACTGTTTTGTAGTGTACAGTCTGAGAGGCTCAATGATGGATGAAATACTATGATAGATTTCAGTTGTATATATAGTATATATAGATAGATAGATAGATAGATAGATAGATAGATAGATAGATAGATAGATAGATAGATAGATAGATTTATATTTATATACATAGATAGAGACAGAGAGTTTATTTCTGGTAAATTGCATATTTTGAAGATTCTAAGTGTATGTTTCTAATTTTTATAATCTAAATCCCTACTTTCAGTACACACTTCACCATATAGTTGTACAGCATGACATAATGAGCAATTATCTCAGTCTGTAATTTTCACATTCTACAACTTTGAGGAAATCATGATTTTGGTCATAATAAATTCAAGGAATAAAAACAATGTCTGTCACATACCATTTAACACCATCCTCTACCTGTCTTTGTGCTTAACCAGGTCACATGTCACTTGTCAATGGAGCGGGTTATATTTGTGTGGTACACAGAGAAAACTAAAAGTGTCACCATGACTCTTCTGCCGGAGTCATCTCTAGCTGACTCTAGTAGCAGATAAATAGAGATGGGTGTGTCACTCCAAGCCCTATGCAGGTGACCTGTACATACATCTCTGCACTCTTTTGCTCCCCCACTGTGCTGTGACTATGGAGGTCAGTACCACAGCAAAGCAAAGGGGGGACTTTGCTTAATATGGACCTATCTCTAATTTTGATAATGATTTTGTGTTCTGGATCCCAGCCATATTATTTTTTATGCATATTTACGAAGATATGGCCTTTCAATGCATCCAAATGAATGTATTATTTGCTAAAAATAAAATGTAATGTTCAAAGTGGAGAGGGGACTTCAAGTAGGGGGAGCTTAAATTCAGCCAAATTGGCCACACAATACCCACAACCAACTTAAAAGATACTATTGTACATGAGGAACAAGAATCTGGCATTTGTTTAAATTTTGAGATATATAACCCCCACACACCCCCTCTGAAGTTAAAAAATATCTAATTTATTCAATTGTGATCAACACTTTAATACTATAGTATTTTCTTGATACAAAATCACTCTCAGGGAGTATAAAGGTATACCACACAAAATTGGGCCATTTTGAAAGTTTAAAAAAATCCAAGAAGGCTGCCAGGTGCAAAACTATAAACTGATAGATGTTATGTGCTCAATGTATTAACCATCTGTTAAAATCAATAATTTATGGTGTGTTTTTGTCAATAAGTTCCATCATTTTTGTGCATTTTTGAAAAGGGTCATCTAAAGTATTTTAACCCTTATGAGATGTGGCAAGATACAAAGTATGAGAATTTTCCATTGAAGAGGCTTGCCTTACTGCTGCAGCCCCCTCCCTCGCATGTCCCCGAAATATATTTTTCAAATTTTTAACAAGGGCAATGGACCATTAGAAATTTACATTGTATGCCTCTAATCACATCTCATCAAGGCCTAAGCATATTTGATGGTTATCATTTTTAGACCCTTTAAAAAAATCACAAATCCAATTGAACTAAGTGAGTGAAACACACAATCAATTATTTATCAATGTTTTACCAAATGGTTTACAGACTTCTAACTGTTGTACAATGCATGCACATGTTAACTTAAGACTCCCCTCCTTTTAATGGTTCAACCACAGTCGACTCTCCAAGAACAGAGAGTCAAACTTACTTGTGTCTCCAACATCAGAGTTTTGAGGGAGACAAACTGTCACTCTGATAAATAGAGTCATTGTGACTCCCTAATTTTTCTAAGTGGTGAGGGATCACTGCAGGCTAGTCATCCATCTACTATATTGTGATTTTCAACTAAGATTATAAAATCTTGTTTTAGTATGGGCATTTAAGATTTTTTTTATATATATATCAAATAAGCATGGCCTTTCATTAGTGCAGGATAGTCTTAAGGAGGGGACACTGTGGGGTCTTTATCCCACAAAATGTCCTTTATCCCACAAAAGACTATAGTTTTGTTAGATAAAGGCTGACCACGAGCCTTTATCCCACAAAATTGGCGTCAAAGCACAAGAGCCTTTATCCCACATAAAAAATGCCTTTATCCCACAAAAGCCTTTATATCACAAAACCTATGTAATAATCATCTCAACTGGCCTCTATATCACAAAACCTATGTAATGATGATATCAACCGGCCTTTATCTCACAGAACCTATGTAATCTTCATATCAACTGGCCTTTATATCACAAAACCTATATATACCGAATTTCCCTCAAATAACAACTACTCTCCTCACATACCAACTTGCCTTTATATCACAAAACCCATATATATTGGTCTCAAATACTCAATTTCCCTGGAATATCAACTATCTTTATCTTTTGTGGGATAAAGGACATTTTGTGGGATAAAGGCCCCACAGACCACCTGTGAGCAATAGTGAGTAGGCCAACAATAACCCTTTACAGCCTGCTTGGGTCATTATTGTGATACACATCTGTTGTCAAGATTCATTCATGCAGCCATCTTGAGTGAATTGCAAATAGTGCATTTATACATCATGCTAATTCTGCAGGGTTTGATGTAATATAAGGATGGGAATTATGCATATAGTGCAAGCAAGTCGTGTGCAAGCATTTCATTGGTGCATCATGATGACGGATGTTGCTGTCCTTAAGGAGTTAAGACCTACCCTTACTAAAATAAAATAAAATCCAGCCCTATCGGGATGATTCATCTGAAATGTAAATGGGAAACTTTAACCATATACACTGACATGTAATTGATGGTCTCAGCCAGCATCTTTGGTTGCTGACCTGGAAAGGCACAATGAGGAGGGTATGACACTTGTCAAGGTTGTCAACCTGAAAGGACCCTCAAAGATTAATGGGCATTGAAAGCAATGGTTCAAGTTTCCTTTCAAATGGCCAGCGTCACCTCTTTAAGGCAGGTCATGTGTGAATTCTGTATTAAGGGCAACTTCCACCTTCATCTTGTCTTTCCATTTAAATTAACCAACTCTCCAATACAACTAATTTCATTGATAAAGTTGCACAGGTCCTTTATAGGCCTCCTTAAAGTTCAAGTTAGTTTGTTTTTTTGGGGTGTTTTCCTTTTGCTTAAACATGATATCCAATTAACCTGTATTTCACTTAGTACAGCTTTTCTCCAGGCAGTGCTTTAGTTACAAAAATATATGAAATAAATGAGAGTGAAATATGGGTAGTATATTTTGAACATTTGCTCTATTTGGAAAAAAAGTTCCGTAGAATGATTGTACTCATTATAGAGGACCATTGCCAGAGGTCTATGCCGGTGAAAAACAATAATAAAGGTGAAGTAGTCTAATCATTTGCTGGTACAGCCTAATTTCTGATTTGTTTTTACAGTTGACACAACATGCTCAGGTGGGTATCAATGGTTACTCCTAGGTAGTTTTTTGATGTTAACCAAGAGGTAAGAATTCTTAAGAATTGAAGCATTGATATACGGCAGTTTGACGAAGGCAGCCCTTTCAATTATCAAAGTACTCTGATATTTGTTAGTGATACTTCATCAACTGTATGGCATAAGTGGCTGTGGAATTGGCCCTTAAAGGGCAAGACTGGGGCAAGTACTTTGAGCTTCCAACTGTATAGGAGGGGGTACATAGCTTCACCCCCAAATGGGGGGTGGGGGATCAAAGGTTGCTTTGAACACAGAGAGGCTATACAACGCTGACACCTTAAACCAGTGGACTGTAGATAGTAAACTGCTTTTAATCACCATAAACCTCTCAGGCTGTAGTCAAGTTGACATTCCCATCAACCCTGTGAAGTATAATACCTTGTACTCTGTGATTTTCCAGGTCAGCAACAAAAGATGCCAGCTCAGACCATCAATTAGATGTCATTGTGAATGGTTTAAGTTTCCTCTAAGGTGGCAGGGGTCAGCTGTTCATTGCAGGTGAATCATCCCAATAAGGCTTGAGGTAATTCATATGGCCTGGAGTTGGTTCATAAGTATCACCATCTATTACTTGCACAAAGTCAAACCGAGAATCTTAATTTTGACTCCCATCAAACCATTACCAATTTATGGCTATTAACTCTTCCATGATACAACGCGCAAACTAAATTGGGAATATACACATGTGTAACAGATAACCCTTAATGTACTTGGGAGCCAACCTTATGAAATAAGGCACAAGTTCCAAAATATGAAAGCTATGATAGCCACATATCCAAAACAAGACATGTTTGCATTGGAGATACCCAAAATGGCCCAATTCTAACAAAAACTGGCTGTGTTTTAAGAAAACCTATACTGCCAGTAATCTAGGTAGTTAGGGGTGCTGGTAAGTTAGTTTTCTTAATACACTGAGGATAATTCGGGCAAAATGAGGTGGCTTTTCATAGGTTTCTTTCATGTTTTATTTGCTTCACAACAATTTGGCTCACTTTCGAAACATTGACATTCCCAGCAAAAGTATTATGGTTATTTTTCATTACACCTACAAGATAACACCATAGAGGGCTGTCAAAAACCCCATTATCTTTGCCCTGTTTACGGTATTAGGGGTCTATAATTATATTGTAAGTGACTGACATACTTAAAATGAACGTAAGACTCCATTTGATTATAGTTATGATATCTTTATTACAATTTGTATAACAGTAGTTCATAGGATGAATATTATGCTAATACAGTGAGAGTTGAGCAATCTATTGTGGCAGAGAGTACATGGTCATAATAATAATATTCTATAGGGAAACTGTAGATACCTGTTTGTGCTCATGTAATTTCATGATTTTACTAGGACTGGCTGGGAATGCATGCATGCATGGGACTGACTGACATGAAGATATATAGATATACATATGTTGACACACATACATATCCATGTATATACATATATATTTCATTTACTGTAGTAATACAGTCATACAGTCTTCCCGAAAACTTTTTCGACATGCAGGACATTCGGTCCTGCAGATCTATTATTTTGCAGGCCCGGCTTAATTTTTGCAGGCCCGGATACCAGAGGGCAATTTTCATATCTAATAAAAAGATGTATAAAGCCAGAATTAAAATCAAATGAATATGCTTTCCTGCATATTCCCATTGAAATATTGCAATATGTAGAATTTTGAGTATTGATATTCAAAATGTTAATGCAAAATGTGTTTCCCTCTATAAACCTTAATAATGATCTGATTTACAAACTGTAAAAACAGACATGTAGCCCAAAATCCAGCCAGTCATCTGGACCGGCAGTAGGACCAGTTCAGCCGGTCCAGGGGCCTTATAGCCGGCTATAGCCGTTGTCCGGCACGTTTTCGGGAAGACTGTACATACATAGTACATAGAGTTTACTTTTGAAATTATGTTCAAAGTTACTGTTCAAATATACATCTTGGTATGAATAATTGACTGGTGAAATATATAAATCCTCTATAGATAACTGAAGGTACCTATATATATAGAGATATAAATCTAAGAATGTAGATCATTAACTGAGCCTTTTGTAGACTAGGAGCCATTTAACCACACTATATGGACCCCGTATCACTCATATGGGGGGTCCGTATGTAACATTTGGCATTTTTCCGTTTTATCACATTATATGTAGAGGTCCATATTCAAATGTGGGGGGTCCATATTCAAATGTGGCTTTTTCTTCATTTCACCACAAGATGTGGAGGTCAAAAAGTGTGTATACTGTCCGTATATTTGCCCTTGAATGTGGCACCTCTAGGGGCAGCATATATTGACAAAATGGTGAAAAAAGGGGCCAAAAAGGGCCATATGTTGTGAATAGGGTCCGCTTGCCGAACATTATTTACAATTAAATAGAAGTTTAAGACTCTGGATGGCATTTAAATTTGTAATGTATATGTTTATATCCCATCTATAGGTCTACTCTAGATGAGTTAACTGTTGATATATATTTATATATATAGATAGATAGATAGATACATACATACATACATACATACATACATACATACATATATACATACATATTCACACATGTAGTTTACTGTTGGAATATATCCATGTATCAATAATTGACTGGTGAAATATGTGAATCTTCTATAGTTTACTGTTGATACACACATATTTATAGACGACTATGAATCCCTTCAACTTACAATCATGCCCTAAACTCTTAACACATGGACATAGATATAGTTCATTGTTGAAATATGTTACAATCAAGCCCAACATTATTTACAATCACATAGATGTATCTTTCCAGACTCTGAATGTCTTTTGAATTTGTAATGTAAACTCTAGATGGGTTAACTGTTGATATATCTGACATATATATACATATAGATACTGATACATACACACTTACTGATGTATATATATAGCCATGTATATATATATATATATATATATATATATATATATATATATATATATATATCCATATCATTGACTGTTGTAATACATATATATTTATTCCATTTGTTAAGTGTGAAAATATATACATAGTAACTGTTCAAGTATATATCTTTGTATAAATAATTGACTGGTGAAATATATAAATCCTCTATGGTTAACTGTAGGTACATAGATAGATAGATAGATAGATTAAAATGTGGATCAATAACTAGGCCTTTTCTAGACTGGTCTGTATTATCAAACCTAGGCCTATTACCCAAATTACTATGAATCCCTTCAACCTACACTCATTCCAACATTATTTACACTTAGATAGGAGAACCTTTCCAGACTCTGGATGGCATTTAAATTTATAATGTATATGTTTATATCCTATCTATAGGTCTACTCTAGATGAGTTAACTATTGATATATGTGAATATAGATAGATATATAAATGTTGATACATATACATTTACCAATGTATATATAGATAGTAATTATTAACTCTTGATATATCTATATATATATATAGATAGATAGATAGATAGATAGATAGATAGATAGATAGATAGATAGATAGATAGATAGATAGATAGATAGATAGATAGATAGATAGATAGATAGATATACAGATACATACATACATATTCACAAATGTAGTTTACTGTTGGAATGTATATAGTTACTGTTCAAATAGATATCCATGTATCAATAATTGACTGGTGAAATATGTGAATCTTCTATAGTTTACTTTTGATACACACATATATTTATAGACTACTATGAATCTCTTCAACTTACAATCATGCCCTAAGCTCTTAACACGTATTATTACTATCTGTCCAGACCCTGCTACTGTTCTCAATTCATGAGGTACATGTTTATATCCCATCTGTCATCCTACTATATTATATTTTATATTTATACATACTTACCATTTGCTATTGTTTATAGTTACTTTGCAAATATATATCCATGTATCAATAATTGACTGGTGAAATATGTGAATCTTCTATAGTTTACTTTTGATACACACATATATTTATAGACTACTATGAATCTCTTCAACTTACAATCATGCCCTAAGCTCTTAACACGTATTATTACTATCTGTCCAAACCCTGCTACTGTTCTCAATTCATGAGGTACATGTTTATATCCCATCTGTCATCCTACTATATTATATTTTATATTTATACATACTTACCATTTCCTATTGAAATACATGGACATAGATATAGTTCACTGTTGAAATATGTTACAATCAAGCCCAACATTATTTACAATTACATAGATGTATCTTTCCAGACTCTGAATATCTATTGAATTTGTAATGTATGTGTTTATATCCCATCTATCATCCTACTATAGACTAGTTTACTGTTGAAATACATAAAGATATAGAGATATACATATGTTGATACACATATATATCCATGTATATATACATGTATATATATATATATCATTTACTGTTGTAATATAAGGTAGATTCACCATAAGTCGACCCTTCCCGTCACAGATTTTCATGACCATTGGGAGAAGTCAGTTTGTGTGACATAGAATCATCATGGCATCAGGCTTAAGGTATCAAACGAAAGAGGATGTTCCAATCATCCCTACTTATCATATCTTATAAAGCCATACAGATTATTATATATACATTTTTGCCCTTATATCTAAGAATTTCATATAGCCTAATGTCGACCAAAATGCACCCAGAGTCGACCAGATTTATTTCCATCTAAAAGTTATAAAGCACCCTGAATTAACATCTATACAAACTGGAACTACTTAGTAAAGTGTTAGCAGAATCGTTTTAGATTGTTTTTCTGCCTTGAAAATGTAATTTTCCTGATCTTGGGGCATCGTATAAAGTAGGTACAGTACGTAGGATTTCGTGTAGAATCAGCACTACTTTGGGAGAGCAGCTAATACACTGTAGATTGAGGTCGTCTCAAGGTGAAATAATGGTCGACTTATGGTGAAATTAGTTAGTCCAGATGGGTTACTTGTCAAATGTACCTATATGAATATTTTCATAAAAATACATTTGATTACTGTTTATTAGATATACCTTAATTCATATGAACTCATTAAACAGTGGATTGAATGAGACAAATAGATACAAACATGCAAAGAAAACAGATTTTGATGGAGAATTCATGGTCTATCCCATCTCAAAACAGGTCATACAGTGTCACTTCAACGCATTATATGTATATGAAAATAAATAAATATGTAAATGATAATGGTATAATAGGGGGCAATAACATGTCAATTTGTATCCCAATGAATATCTATTACCCAGTATAGCATAGATACTTGACAATATGGTGCAGCAGGTGGTCGACTCACGGTGCTAGGTCGGAAATAGGTAAGCTTACCCTATATATAGTACATATAGTTTACTGTGGAAATATATTCATAACTACTGTTTGAAATATTTCTTTGTATGAATAATTGATTGGAGAAATATATGAATCCTCTATAGATAACTGTAGGTACATATATATAGAGATATAGATATTAAAAATGTATATCAATAACTGAGCCTTTTGTAGACTGGTCTGTATTATCACACCTAGGCCTATTACCTAGACTTCTATGAATCCCTTCAACCTACACTCATGCCCACCATTGTTTATACTTAAATAGAAGTACCTTTCAAGACTCTGGAAGTCATTTTAATTTGTAATGTATATGTTTATATCCCATCTATAAGTTCATTCTAGTTAACTAGTCTACGAAAGGCTCAGTCATCGATCCATATCTATATCTATATCTATCTATCTATCTATAAATTTATATATAGATATAAATATATACATGGATATATTTCAATAGCTCACTACATAAAGATATGTGAAGAATTTATTTGTCTATAGTAGGATGACGGATGGAATATAAACATGTACCTCATGAATTGAAAACAGTAGCAGAGTATGGAGAGTTAGTAATATTTAATTGTTAAGAGTCAAGGGCATGATTGTAAGTTGAAGGGATTCATAGTAGTCTAGGCAATGGACCTATGTTTGGTAATACTGATTACTTTATGAAAGGCTCAGTTATTGATTTACATTCATATTTGAATATGTATATATTTCAACTTTGACTAACTTAATTAACTTTGTGCAAGTATGCCTGCAGCATTAGATTGTGATACTTATGAACTAATTCCAGGCCATATGAATTACCTTGAGCCTTATTGGGATGATTCACCTGAAATGAACTTAGGTAGATAGTTGACCCCTGCCACCTTAGAGGAAACTTAAACCACTCACACTGACATGTAGTTCATGGTCTGAGCTGACATATTTTGTTCCTGACCCGGAAAATCACAAAGAACAGGGTATGACACTTGAAAGGGTCGATGTAAATGCCAACCTGACTAGACCCTCAAAGTTTTATGGTGATTAAAAGCAGTTTACTATCTACAGTCCACTGGTTTAAGGTGTCAGTGTTGTATTGGCTCTCTATGTTTAAAGCAACTTTTGATCAATGGTGTTGTGCTCCGTATTGTCCATATGCTGCAAAGTGTCCACATCACAGTATGTCCACAGCCTTCAATCACAAAGTGTCCATAAATAACAGTTTGTCCACACTCCACCTCACAGAATGTCCACAAAATGCAGTTTGTCCACACCCAGCCATCACAAAGTGTCAAAAAATACAGTTTGTTTGCGGCCTACCAGCACAAAGTGTCTGGAACCCACAATTTGTGCACAACATTCTGTGCCACAGTGTCCGCACAAAACCATCACAATGTGTCCACAAATCACACTTTGTCCACACAAAATCATCACAAATGTCCACAAAACACAATCTCTTTATAACAAATATCATCACCTCAGTGGAGAAAGGTTGTAACTGCTTTGTCTTGATCATGTGACCACACATAGCATTTAATATGATCATTGTAATATGTCATTTTGCTAGAGATGATCAAGGGGTATGAAACCACTTTGTAAATGAAGTTGAAATCCCATGCCTTCACTAATCTAGCCCAAGGGTCTATTATTTTCTGAAAATGTTTTCATGGGTGTGAAATGTGGATGGAAAAAAACATTCATTGGCTTTGTTTATTTTGAACAGCATAAGAACAGTCATTTTAACTGACTTTTTGTGCTATTTTTGTGTGGCCTACTTCATGTACATTTTGTGACATAGTTTTGTGGACACTGTAATAGCAGAGCAGGCTGTTGACTAAATGTTTTGTGTGGATACATTGTGATGTTTCTTTGTGGACAATTTGAATTTTTTGGACACTTTGCACTAGTTGAGTATGGACAAACTGTGTTTGCGGACACCCTGTGGTGGTTGGCTGGGGACAAATTGTATTTGTGAACATTCTGTGATGTAGAGTGTGGAGAGACTGTATATCATAGACACTTTGTGATGGAAGAGGGTGGACAAACTGTATTTTGTGGACACTTTGTGATGGAAGGCTTTGGACATAATGTGATGTGGACACTTTGTAGCATGTGGCCAATACGGGGCACAACAACCCAATCCACCAGTTGGAGATGAAACAGTAGCTATGTACCCCATCCTATACAGTTGGAAGCTCTACTTGCCCCAGTCTTGTCCTTTAAGGGCCAATTCCACAGCCACTTATGCATTACAGTTGATGAAGTCTCACTAACAAATATCAAAGTATTAAAGTACTTTGATATTTGAAAAGGGTGCCTTTGTCAAACTGCCGTGTATCAATAAATCAATTCTTAGGAATTCTAACCTCTTGGTTAACATCAATTGCTGTATTAAGTGAGATACAGGTTTATTGAATAGAATGTGAACAAATGACAAAAACAAAAATTTAACTCAAACTTTCCGGCCTATAAACACTTCCATGTGTAACTTTTTCAATAAAATTGGTTTGATTGGAAAGTGGTAAGATGGTTAACTTTATGGGAAAGACAACAATAAAGTGGAAGTTGCCCTTAATACAGGATTCATAGATGACCTACCTTAAAGAGTTGACACTAGCCACTTGAGAGGAAACTTTAAACCATTCACTACTGACATGAAATATATGAGCAATTGAAGGTTAAAGCCTGCGTCTTTTGTTGCTGCCCCAGTTAACCATTAAGTACAGAGTAGGACACCTGGTGGGGGTCGACCCAGATGTTAAACTGAAATAACCCCGATTACCTGTCACCAGAGCCTTGCAATCTTGCCTTAGCTCTGACCCAGTGGGCACAAAATTCGGTTTAACATTGAATCAACGTTGAATCAACATAGAATCAACATTGACAACCAGTGGTCAATGTTTATTCAATGTTCTGTGCCCACTGGGGATTGATGAGTATAGGTGCAAACTTCTCACAAGTCTAAAGCATATTCAGTAATGGTAGCCTTTAACCCCTGGGGGGTCTCAAATAATTTTAGAGATTTTTGCCAGGGCATCGAATACACTAAATCATGTACAAAATAGGAATTTGCCCAATTTCTGAAAATGATATGGAAAACCCATATATGTATTAGAGTATGCAATGTGGGCTCATTCTGATACATTTAAGCTGTATGCGCAGAGACCTCCGCAGTGGGTTCATTTTCACCAGGTAGTGATCTACCTTTAAGTTGTGTGTGCTTTTAGTGTTGTAACCCATGTGAAGGAAGGATGCAGGTTAGCCATCCTTGCTAATGTAAAGCAACATCATTGGCACTTATCTGAACAACTTTGGTCAACCTTAGCTCAACTACTCTTTGATAAAGTTATTTTAGGCTACTCCAAATAATATCCTTGTTTTTCATCACCAAGCCATGACAAATATGACGAGGGCTCTTTTTTTTTCTTTTTTTTCTTTTTTTTTTGCTGGGTACCAAATAGGTGGGGGAAATGTGGAGCCTCAGCAAACTAAATTCACATTTCAGTGGTCAAGAAGTTATCAATCAGCAAACATTGTAAAATATGTATGTTTTCTCTAGCACGTTGCATTCGCGACACTGTAAGCTTTAATTTGATACCAAATATGTCTGTATTTTCCATCTTTAATCATATATTTCACTGTAAATTGCGAAAAAAAGAGCATTTTAGAGATGCGCGCGGTGATAAGAAACAAGGATATTAGTTCGAGTGGCCTAAGTTAATTCATGTTGATCATTATTATGGAGCAAAAAAGATTCATCATCAACACATACTTATTCAAGTAATGTCCAGTACTCATTCCACAAGGCCCTAAAGGTGGGTCAAAAATGCTAATTCTAAAGCTCTGAAGTAAGTTAATAAGTAAGTCTGAAATAATGCTTAAAACAGAGTGTTCCCAAAGCAAGGATTTCTAGTTTTTATGAGGTTTTGGGAAGCCATCTTTTACAGTCAGGTCTTGACAATCCGTCCTTTGATAGTATGATACACAGGATTCTACTTGTTCTGGCTGTAACAGTCTAATACATTTGCATAAAAATGTGCTTGGATAATCTTGGATCCGATCCCCAACGGCACTGGTCGGGCTATCAAGGTCTGACTGTATAACTTCCATAACCCTAAGGTGAAAGCTCTACACCTAGCTTGATATTTCTTCCTAGACCTTATCAATGATCTTAGGAGAAAAATACTTTGTCAGAGAAGTTAAGGTGTGGCTACAAAGGTGGCTTCTACTACAAGACTATAGACTTATTGGAATAAAATTTTCAACAGTGAAGAGATTCCTTTGTCTGTCAGAAGATATAGACAGAGGTCCACGATGATCTGTCTGAATGACAGGTTTCTCCACGAGAGGTACCTTGGATCATATCACACGAGACGGAGACCTTATCAATGATCTTAGGAGAAAAATACTTTGTCAGAGAAGTTAAGGTGTGGCTACAAAGGTGGCTTCTACTACAGGACTATAGACTAATTGGAATAACATTTTCAACAGTAAAGAGATTCCTTTGTCTGTCAGAAGATATAGACGGAGGTCCATGATGATCTGTCTGAATGACAGGTTTCTCCACGAGTGGTACCATAAGTGGAGACCCAGCTAACAACAAACGTTTTCCAAACGTTAGCAAACGTTTCTACATGGTTTGGAGGAAAACGTTTGAAGCAAACGTTTGCAAACGTTTTTCTGAAGTTTGCAAACAAACATTTGAGAGAGAGACAAAGAGAGACAGAGAGAGCTATGCGTTATGTCTGTTGAGCATATAAGATGCAATTTCAAGTACATGGGACAAAACGTGGTGCATTAATGGCACATTGGTGAATATTCTTTGTTTGATTTATGCATATTATATAGCATCGCAAATTCCATTTGTAGATATGCAGACTCGGTGGCCTCATGGTCAGCATGCCTGCCATTGAACCATATGTTAACACTAGTGTAGGTTCGAATCCTTGTGAGAGCAGTTTTATGAATTGTTAATAAATTATAATGAAATTATAATCTCCTTTCCTTTTGAACAGGTTAGTCCAAACAATTCATCAGGAGAGTTAGAAAGAGAGTCAGAAAGAGTCATTCTGGAGGCAAACCTGGATTCTCATCTGGTCGTATTTTTACTCTATGTACCTATGAGCAACGTTTGCACATCAGTTACTGCCATTTTGGTGTGGTAAAAACGTTAAGCAAACGTGCATATCACGTTTTACACAAACGTTTGGCTGTAACGTTATTAAAACGTTATTTAGTGTCAACGTTTTTACGTTAAAAAAACGTTCTGTAAAGGTTTTTGCAAACGTTTGCAAACCTCCTGCAAACGTTAAATCGTGGTAATGTAAACGTTTTTTTGTTAGCTGGGGAAACCAGGAATTCAGACTGATTAGAGTGGATCTTTGTGTTTATTTCATGTAATTATTGATAAATTATATCTAAAAATGACATTTAAAGATTGGTTTCAGTGACATCATCATGGGCAAACAGCCCATGGAGAATGAGCATCAGTTTCTCCACGGGGGTGTGGAGAACATTTTTGTACTTTTGCATAGTAACTTTGTTTTTCCACATGAAATAAAACTGATTTGCATTCATTCTAAATGTCTGATTCTTCATATTCAGGAATACTTAATTGGACTTGTTTTCCGGAGGCCACAAAAAAGGAATGTATTTTTCGTCAGTATGCGGAGACTGTATCAGGGATTTTGTATCCTTAGTTGCGGCACTTGCTCACTTGATAGTTCACACAACTTATCAAGTAGTGCACATTACACCAGTCAGTAGACCACACAGAGAGAATAAGGGAAAATATTCTAAATTTTCAACAGTTCTTAAGTCACATAAAAATCATCATGGAAACATTTCCCAAGCCAGACGTAATGTATTCATTACACCAATTGTTAAACCACAAAGACATCATAATGGAAGATGTATCTCATGTTTTCAGTGGAAAATTCCATTTGCTGTTCATCCCAGGAAGGACTTCTGTGACTTGCCAGATCAAGACAAGGACATAATGAATGTCCTGATAAGTGTGCCCACAACACATGAGAGAATAAGGCATCGCAGTGTTCTATGAGAGATATACAACTCAAGCCAATTGAGGAACCACAATATCAGACTCTTGTTCTACTTTGGTAAAGATCCCCAGTCAAACAACAAGGTGGAAAACATGCTTTAATCTGAGGCCATGAATTCTGGAAATATTCTCCAAATTGATGTGAAAGGAAACTATCGGAACCCAACTTTGATGTTATATTCCTAATTTGACTGCATCACAGAGAACTGTGCAAATGCTAAATGCAATGGGATATAAACATCGACCTCATGAATTGAAAAACAGTAGAAAAGTCTGGACAGTTAGTAATATATAATTGTTAGGAGTTCAGCACATGATTATAAGTTTATAGTAGTCTAGTCAATGGACCAATGTTTAATAAAAGGGACTACTTTCTGAAAGATTCAGTTAATGATTTACATTGATATTCTAATATGTATATATTTCAGCACTAAACTATATGTCTTCATGTATCCATGCATACTAATCATTTACTGTTGAAAAAAAAATAAATATATATGTATATATATTCATTCATTTATTTATACATGTAGTCAACTATTTAATATATAACTGTTCAAATTATATCCATGTATCAATAATTGACTGCTGAAATATATGAATCATCTATAGTTTACTTTTGATACACATACAGATATAGCATATGTATGAATCCCTTGAACTTCTAATGATGCCCCACACTCTTTACAACTAGAAAGAAGTACCTAACCAGACTCTGGATGACTTTTGAATTTGTCAAGTGCATGTTTACATCCCATTTCTCATCCGACTATAGGACAAGTTAACTGTTGAGATATATTTATTTATATATATATATATATATATTTATAAATAAAGATATATATATAAATATATATATGAAGAGTCTGGATGCAGAACAACATATCTCATTCCCAGAATTGCAGCATATGGTGCTTTTTGGGGTTCAGTATTGTACTTTGGTAACAAAGTGTATAAGTCTTCATGATATGAAAAATAGTGAAGCTTAGAAAAATTGTTTGTGGATTATATTTCACACTCCCTATTCTTCATTTTTGCCATTTTTCTTTTCCTATACTTAGAATGGTGCTTATGTTGTTTTGCATCTAAAGTCTTCATATGTATCTGTTGCTATATACAGATATATATATTTATGTATCAATGTATATTTACATACATATCATTCACCATCGAAATATATATATATATATATATATATATACATATATATATGTACATATAGTTTACTGTCAAATATGTTTATAGGTAGCTATGATTCAAATACATATATATAATTTGCTGGTTAAATATATAAATCCTCTAGAGTTAACTGTAGGTACATCTATATACATCTATATATATATATATATAACAAAGTAGATCAATGACTGAGCCTTCCGTAGACTAGTCTGTATCATCAAAGCTATATATATATATATATGTGTATCTGTTGCTATATGTACATGAATATATATTAATGCATCTATGTATATATACATACATATCATTTGATGTTATAATATCTATCAAAAAACAAGAAAAAACCATTATTTTACATCAAAATAAAGTTATAAAACTTCATATAATGATATGCAATAGTAAGGAGCCTTAGAGAAACATTATTTAACGTTATATAACATTATATCATGTTTCTTTTTGTACTGGGATATATATACATAAAGTTTACTGTAAAAAATAGTTACAGTTTAAATATATATATACATATGCATCAATAATTGACCTAGAGTGTAACAATGTAGATCAATGACTGAGCCTTCCGTAGACTAGTCTGTATCATCAAAGCTATATATATATATGTGTATCTGTTGCTATATGTACATGAATATATATTAATGTATCTATGTATATATACATACATATCATTTGATGTTGAAATATCTATCAAAAAACAAGAAAAAAACATTATTTTACATCAAAATAAAGTTATAAAACTTCATATAATGATATGCAATAGTAAGGAGCCTTAGAGAAACATTATTTAACGTTATATAACATTATATCATGTTTCTTTTTGTACTGGGATATATATACATAAAGTTTACTGTAAAAAATAGTTACAGTTTAAATATATATATACATATGCATCAATAATTGGCCTAGAGTGTAAAGATACTAAAATAGTTCACTGTTGATATATATACATATTCAATATGAATATTTATTAAATTGATAACTGAGTCTCTCATAAAGTAATCAGTATTATCAAACATAGGTCCATTGCCTAGGCTACTTTGAATCCCTAAATATGAATATGCACCAAAGGAGGTATTTCCCATATTTACCACTTTACCAGTCATATAATTTGAACCACTTTATCAGCCTCAAGTATTTATATGAAATTTAAACCATTTTCATAGACATGTAATTGATTGTCCAAGCAGGCATCCTTTGTGGCCGACCTGATTAACCACAATAACCAGGATATTACCCCCTGCTGTTGGTTGACTTGAGTGTATGTTAGCCTCAAACTCTGGAGGCTTGACGGTGAATAGAAGCCTACTGTTTTGTAGTGTACAGTCTGAGAGGCACAATGATGGATGAAATAATATGATAGGTTACAGTTGTATATATATAGATAGATAGATAGATAGATAGATAGATAGATAGATAGATAGATAGATAGATAGATAGATAGATAGATAGATTTATATATATTTATATGCATAGATATAGACAGAGAGTTTATTTCTGGTAAATTGCATATTTTGAAGATTCTAAGTGTATGTTTCTAATTTTCTAATCTAAATCCCTACTTTCAGTACACACTTCACCATATAGTTGTACAGCATGACATAATGAGCCATTATCTCAGTCTGTAATTTTCACATTCTACAACTTTGAGGAAATCATGATTTTGGTCATAATAAATTCAAGGAATAAAAACAATGTCTGTCACATACCATTTAACACCATCCTCTACCTGTCTTTGTGCTTAACCAGGTCACATGTCACTTGTCAATGGAGCGGGTTATATTTATGTGGTACACAGAGAAACTAAAAGTGTCACCATGACTCTTCTGCCGGAGTCATCTCTAGCTGACTCTAGTAGCAGATAAATAGAGATGGGTGTGTCACTCCAAGCCCTATGCAGGTGACCTGTACATACATCGCTGCACTCTTTTGCTCCCCCACTGTGCTGTGACTATGGAGGTCAGTCCCACAGCAAAGCAAAGGGGGGACTTTGCCTTATATGGACCTATCTCTAATTTTGATAATGATTTTGTGTTCTGGATCCCAGCCATATTATTTTTTATGCATATTTACGAAGATATGGCCTTTCAATGGCATTTGTTTAATTTCGAGATATATATCAATTGTGATCAACACTTTAATACTATAGTATTTTCTTGATACAAAATCACTCTCAGGGAGTATAAAGGTATACCACACAAAATTGGGCCATTTTGAAAGTTTTAAAAAATCCAAGAAGGCTGCCAGGTGCAAAACTATAAACTGATAGATGTTATGTGCTCAGTGTATCAACCATCTGGTAAAATCAATAATTTATGGTGTGTTTTTGTCAATAAGTTCCATCATTTTTGTGCATTTTTAAAAAGGGTCATCTAAAGTATTTAAATCAACGTCATTGTAGAAGTATCAAATTGTCAAACGGTTATACACCTATATACATTCCACATGTTGTCCTCGATGTAGTCATTAATACCATATGTGCTTTAATAGATCAATAAAAGATCAATCAACCTCTCAAAATCAACCTCTCAAACCCTTATGAGATGTGGCAAGATACAAAGTATGAGAATTTTCCATTGAAGAGGCTTCCCTTACTGCTGCAGCCCCCTCCCTCGCATGTCCCCGAAATATATTTTTCAAATTTTTAACAAGGGCAATGGACCATTAGAAATTTACATTGTATGCCTCTAATCACATCTCATCAAGGCCTAAGCATATTTGATGGTTATCACTAAGTGACTGAAACACACTATCAATTATTTATCAATGTTTTACCAAATGGTTTACAGACTTCTAACTGAGGTACAATGCATGCACATGTTAACTTAAGACTCCCCTCCTTTTAATGGTTCAACCACAGTCGACTCTCCAAGAACAGAGAGTCAAACTTACTTGTGTCTCCAACATCAGAGTTCTGAGGGAGACAAACTGTCACTCTGATAAATAGAGTCATTGTGACTCCCTTATTTTTCTAAGTGGAGAGAGATCACTGCAGGCTAGTCCGCAATCATCCATCTACTATATTGTGATTTTCAACTAAGATTATAAAATCTTGTTTTAGTATGGGCATTTAAGATTGTTTATATATATATATATATATATATATATATATATATATATATATATATATCAAATAAGCATGGCCTTTAATTAGTGCAGGATAGTTTTAAGGAGGGGACCACCTGTGAGCAATGGTGAGTAGGCCAACAATAACCCTTTACAGCCTGCTTGGGTCATTATTGTGATACACAACTGTTGTCAAGATTCATTCATGCAGACATCTTGAGTGAATTGCAAATAGTGCATTTATACATCATGTTTATTCTGCAGGGTTTGATGTAATATAAGGATGGGAATTATGCATATAGTGCAAGCAAGTCGTGTGCAAGCATTTCATTGGTGCATCATGATGACGGATGTTGCTGTCCTTAAGGAGTTAAGACCTACCCTTACTAAAATAAAATAAAATCCAGCCCTATCGGGATGATTCATCTGAAATGTAAATGGGAAACTTTAACCATATACACTGGCATGTAATTGATGGTCTCAGCCAGCATCTTTGGTTGCTGACCTGGAAAGGCACAATGAGGAGGGTATGACACTTGTCAAGGTTGTCAACCTGAAAGGACCCTCAAAGATTAATGGGCATTTGAAAGCAATGGTTCAAGTTTCCTTTCAAATGGCCAGCGTCACCTCTTTAAGGCAGGTCATGTGTGAATTCTGTATTAAGGGCAACTTCCACCTTCATCTTGTCTTTCCATTTAAATTAACCAACTCTCCAATACAACTAATTTCATTGATAAAGTTGCACAGGTCCTTTATAGGCCTCCTTAAAGTTCAAGTTAGTTTGGTTTTTTTGGGGTGTTTTCCTTTTGCTTAAACATGATATCCAATTAACCTGTATTTCACTTAGTACAGCTTTTCTCCAGGCAGTGCTTTAGTTACAAAAATATATGAAATAAATGAGAGTGAAATATGGGTAGTATATTTTGAACATTTGCTCTATTTGGAAAAAAAGTTCCGTAGAATGATTGTACTCATTATAGAGGACCATTGCCAGAGGTCTATGCCGGTGAAAAACAATAATAAAGGTGAAGTAGTCTAATCATTTGCTGGTACAGCCTAATTTCTGATTTGTTTTTACAGTTGACACAACATGCTCAGGTGGGTATCAATGGTTACTCCTAGGTAGTTTTTTGATGTTAACCAAGAGGTAAGAATTCTTAAGAATTGAAGCTTTGATATACGGCAGTTTGACGAAGGCAGCCCTTTCAATTATTAAAGTACTTTGATATTTGTAAGTGATACTTCATCAACTGTATGGCATAAGTGGCTGTGGAATTGGCCCTTAAAGGACAAGACTGAGGCAAGTACTTAGAGCTTCCAACTGTATAGGAGGGGGTACATAGCTTCACCCCCAAATGGCGGGTGGGGGATCAAAGGTTGCTTTGAACACAGAGAGGCTACACAACGCTGACACCTTAAACCAGTGGACTGTAGATAGTAAACTGCTTTTAAACCTCTCAGGCTGTAGTCAAGTTGACATTCCCATCAACCCTGTGAAGTATAATACCTTGTACTCTGTGATTTTCCAGGTCAGCAACAAAAGATGCCAGCTCAGACCATCAATTAGATGTCATTGTGAATGGTTTAAGTTTCCTCTAAGGTGGCAAGGGTCAGCTGTTCATTTCAGGTGAATCATCCCAATAAGGCTTGAGGAAATTCATATGGCCTGGAGTTGGTTCATAAGTATCACCATCTATTACTTGCACAAAGTCGAACCGAGAATCTTAATTTTGACTCCCATCAAACCATTACCAATTTATGGCTATTAACTCCTCCATGATACAATGCGCACACTAAATTGGGAATATACAAATGTGTAACAGATAACCATTAATGTACTTGGGAGCCAACCTTATGAAATAAGGTACAAGTTCCAAAATATGAAAGCTATGATAGCCACATATCCAAAACAAGACATGTATGCATTGGAGATACCCAAAATGGCCCAATTCGAACAAAAACTGGCTGTGTTTTAAGATAACTTATACTGCCAGGAATCTAGGTAGTTAGGGATGCTGGTAAGTTAGTTTTCTTAATACACTGAGGATAATTCAGGCAAAATGAGGTGGCTTTTCATAGGTTTCTTTCATAGGGGTCTATATATTGTCAAGTGACTGACATACTTAAAATGAACAGAAGACTCCATTTGATTATAGTTATGATATATTTATTACAATTTGTATAACAGTACTTCATAGGATGAATATTATGCTAATACAGTGAGAGTTGAGCAATCTATTGTGGCAGTGAGTACATGGTCATAATAATAATATTCTATTGGGAAACTATAGATAACTGTTTGTGATCATGTAATTTCATGATTGTACTAGGACTGGCTGGGAATGCATGCATGGGACTGACTGATCTATCATCCTACTATAGACAAGTTAACTGTTGAAATACATGAAGATATATAGATATACATATGTTGACACACATATATATCCATGTATATACATATATATTTCATTTACTGTAGTAATATATACATAGTACATATAGTTTACTTTTGAAATTATGTTCAAAGTTACTGTTCAAATATACATCTTTGTATGAATAATTGACTGGTGAAATATATAAATCCTCTATAGATAACTGAAGGTACATATATATATAGAGATATAAATCTAACAATATAGATCATAAATGAGCCTTTTGTAGACTGGGAGCCATTTCACCACATAATATGGACCCCGTATCACTCATATGGGGGGTCCGTATGTAACATATGGCTTTTTTTTCGTTTTACCACATAATATGTAGAGGTCCATATTCAAATGAGGGGGGTCCATATTCAAATGTGGCGTTTTTTCATTTCACCAAATGATGTGAAGGTCAAAAAATGTGTATACTGTCCGTATATTTGCCCTTGAATGTGGCACCTCTAGGGGCAGCATATATTGACAAAATGGTGAAAAAAGGGGCCAAAAAGGGCCATATGTTGTGAAAAGGGTCCGCTTGCCCAGCATTATTTACAATTAAATAGAAGTACCTTTCCAGACTGTGAGTGGCATTTAATTTGTAATGTATATGTTTATATCCCATCTATAGGTCTACTCTAGATGAGTTAACTGTTGATATATGTGAATATAGATGGATATATAAATGTTGATACATATACATTTACCAATGTATATATAGATAGTAATCATTAACTGTTGATATATATTTATATTTATATATATATGAATAGATATATATTCACACATGTAGTTTCCGGTTGGAATATATAAATTTACTGTTCAAATATATATCCATGTATCAATAATTGACTGGTGAAATATGTGAATCTTCTATAGTTTACTGTTGATACAAACACATATTTAGAGACTACTATGAATCCCTTCAACTTACATCCATGCCCTAAACTCTGAACAAGTATTATTACTATCTGTCCAGACCCTGCTACTGTTTTCAATTCATGAGGTATATGTTTATATCCAATCTGTCATCCTACTATATTGTATTTTATATTTATACATACTTACCATTTGCTATTGAAATACATGGACGTAGATATAGTTCACTGTTGAAATATAATACAATCAAGCCCAACATGTCTGAGGTACTGGACAAGCTGAACTTCTTGTCGGAAGAACAGTTTGGCTATAGGCCGGGCAGGGGTACTGGTGATCCCATCTTTAACTTTGTAGGTGCACTTTATGACTATATTGACAGAGGACATGTGACTCCTGCTTGCTTTATAGACCTGAAAAAGGCCTTCGATAGTGTTAGTCACGACTATCTTCTGGAGATAATACAAAATTTAGGCTTACATCCAAGCGTTAATGCATGGCTCACCAGTTACCTTAGTGGTAGGCAACAGTTTATGAAGATTGGATCCTTCATTCATTATCTATGTCAACGACGAAACGAAGGTGATCAAATCGTCCAAATTCCTAATGTATGCGCATGATCTGGTGATCTTTGGCTCTAGTAATAAGGCAGAATTAGCGCATCAAAGATTACCATTAGATATCACGTGCAGATTGTTGTCCACTTGTTACCTACATTATATTGTTGATAAGGGCATAAAGCCTGTAATTGTGTACTTTAGAGGTTGTCAATATCCTTCGAAGATTCCATATAACATGTTGACCTGCCCCAGCAGAGAAGTGAATCTATATGAGGATCTGATATGCTATTCCTCAGGCACAAGTTAACTCCGATAGACTCAAACAAACATTCTATAAGCCACTACTATTATCTTCTTCTTCTCAGCCATTGTTACTTTGTCTCTTGTGTTGTCTGGCCATGTATTGTCATGTAATCGTTGTCGTGTCTAGTCAATCTTTCTCATTACAATCATCATTACAATCCTCATGATATCATTGTGCATCTATTTTCAATTACATAGATGTATATTTCCAGACTCTGAATGTCTATTGAATTAGTAATGTATGTGTTTATATCCCATCTAAAGATGAAGATATAGAGATATAAATATGTTTATACACATATATATCATGTATATATACATATATATCATTTACTGTTGTAATATATATATAGTACATATAGTTTACTGTTGAAATATATTTATAATGACTGTTTAAAATATATCGTGGTATGAATAATTGACTGGTGAAATATATAAATCCTCTATAGATAACTGTAGGTACATATATATAAAGATATAGATATTAAAAATGTAGATCAATAACTGAGCCTTTTGTAGACTGGTCGGTATTAGCAAACCTAGGCCTATTACCTAGACTGCTATGAATCCCTTCAACCTACACTCATGCCCAACATTATTTACACTTAAATAGAAGTACCCTTCCAGACTCTGGATGGCATCTAAATTTGTAATGTATATGTTTATATCCTATCTATAGGTCTACTCTAGATGAGTCAACTGTTGATATATGTGAATATAGATAGAGATATAAATGTTGATACATATACATTTACCAATGTATATATAGATAGTAATCAATAACACACACAGAATTGTTAATATCCTATATATTTTAGCTATCTTTAGTGCCACTGCTTCCTATCCACCCCCTCTAATGCTCTAAACCAGAAATCTGATGATTCCACTAATTTAACCTACATTTATACAATATTTTATTTTGGTCCCGGGGTCACCCAGGTGACTCCGAGACCGAAATAAGGTGAAATAGCCTCTTTTTAGGCCAGTACTGTGCCAATTAGGTTCAACGAAGGATCCTAGTGGTCCATATTTCCTAAAGTATATACCATCAGGATATTGTAGAGTGATTTTGACAATTAATTAAACCATTTTGAGTGAACTAGGGTAAAATGAGAGTATGTTGTTAAAATTTTAATATTTTTGATAAATCTTCAATCTTCATCGAGCTGTATCTCAAAAACTTTTTGTCTGAGGGTATCCATTCTTGGTATGCCTTAAGATAAATGCTGTCCCAGTTTGTAAACAAAGTTATTAGTTGCTGTTATGTACTTTAAGACATTATGTACATAATCACCTTATTTTGGTCTCGGAGTCGAGTTCGTGAGGCAATAAAAAAATGAACCGCTAGGGTTAGAGATGTATCAATAAGTGTTCCAAGGAGCCGAGATATATACCTTTCAATAATATGAACTTGTTTAAATATATTAAGAACTTTCTGATTTGTCCTTCCTCTATCCTAAAACAACATAAGTCAGGAGTTTGAGCCATATAGTTACTGTTGTTGTTGTTGTTATTTCGTTTATTTTTATCCTGAGGAGATACATAGACAAAGGTTCACGAGTTTTGGTCTGTTGATGGGTTATTTCACGAGTTGACCCTTGGGCCGTATTTCACGAGGCCGTAGGCCGAGTGAAATGCTGCCCAAGGGTCAACAAGTGAAATAACCCACCAGCAGACCAAAAACGAGTGCACCTTTGTGTTTATTTTTTATGTTTTCCAATTCAAATTTTCAAAATTATGATAGAAACGAGCCTAAAATAGCCATTTCAATACCGTTCAAATGTAAACAAACCGCCATTTCTGATGATGTCATATAGGCCATGAAATACGGCCATGGGTTATTCAATGGCTTGGTAAAATACGGATCCCCTTGGTTAAATCAATGAGGCTGCCGTATTCCATAAAAAATAAATAACTTTATAGATTGTATTATTGTATTCCACAGCATTTTCAAGGATAAAAAAGTTCCGTTAAGCGGATAGCTAGTCCACTGACCCTCTAAAGGGGTGTGGTAATGGGATGTAGGGCTGTTCAAATATATATCCATGTATCAATAATTGACTGGTGAAATATGTGAATCTACAATAGTTTACTGTTGATACACATATATATATATAGACTGCTATGAATCCCTTCAACATACAATCATGCCCCAAACTCTTAACAAGTATTATTACTATCTGTCCAGACCCTGCTACTGTTTTCAATTCATGAGGTATATGTTTATATCCCATTTGTCATCCTACTATATCATATTTTATATTTATACATACTTACCATTTGCTATTGAAATACATGGACGTAGACATAGTTCACTGTTCAAATATGTTACAAACAAGCCAACATTATTTGCAATTACATAGATGTATCTTTCCAGACTCTGAATGTCTTTTGAATTTGTAATGTAAACTCTTGATGGGTTAACTGTTGATATATCTGACATATATATATACATATAGATACTGATACATACACACTTACTGATGTATATATATAGATCCATGTATATACATATATATATATATATATATATATATATATATATATATATATCCATATCATTGACTGTTGTAATACATATATATTTATTCCATTTGTTAAGTGTGAAAATATATAAATCCTCTATTGTTTACTGTAGGTACATATATAGATAGATAGATAGATAGATAGATAGATAGATAGATAGATAGATAGATAGATAGATAGATAGATAGATAGATAGATAGATAGATAGATAGATAGATAGATAGATAGATAGATAGATAGATAGATAGATAGATAGATAGATAGATAGATACATAGATAGATTAAAATGTGGATTAATAACTGAGCCTTTTGTAGACTGGTCTGTATCATCAAACCTAGGCCTATTACCTAGATTACTATGAATCCCTTCAACCTACACTCATTCCAACATTATTTACACTTAAATAGGAGAACCTTTCCAGACTCTGGATGGCATTTAAATTTGTAATGTATATATGTTTATATCCCATCTATAGGTCTACTCTAGATGAGTTAACTGTTGATATATGTTTATAGATGGATATATTAATGTTGATACATATACATTTACCAATGTATATATAGATAGTAATCATTAACTGTTGATATATATTTATATTTATATAAATAGATATATATTCACACATGTAGTTGACGGTTGGAAAATATAAAGTTACTGTTCAAATATATATCCATGTATCAATAATTGACTGGTGAAATATGTGAATCTTCTATAGTTTACTGTTGATACAAACACATATTTAGAGACTACTATGAATCCCTTCAACTTACATCCATGCCCTAAACTCTGAACAAGTATTATTACTATCTGTCCAGACCCTGCTACTGTTTTCAATTCATGAGGTACATGTTCATATCCCATCTGTCATCCTACTATATTGTATTTATATTTATACATACTTACCATTTGCCCTCGAAATACATGGATGGAGATACAGTTCACTGTTGAAATGTTATAATCAAGCCCAACATTATTTACAATTACATAGTTGTACCTTTCCAGACTCTGAACGTCTTTTGAATTTGTAATGTAAACTCTAGATGGATTAACTGTTGATGTATCTGATATAAAGTAATATAGATACTGATACATACACACTTACTGATGTATATATATCCATGTATATATATATATATATATATATATATATATATCCATATCATTGACTGTTGTAATACATATATATATATATGTATATATATATATCTTTGTATAAATAATTGACTGGTGAAATATATAAACCCTCTATGGTTTACTGTAGGTACATATATAGATAGATAGATAGATAGATAGAGAGATAGATAGATAGATAGATAGATAGATAGATAGATAGATAGAGAGATAGATAGATAGATAGATAGATAGATAGAAAGATAGAGAGATTAAAATGCAGATCAATAACTGTGCCTTTTGTAGACTGGTCTGTATTATCAAAGTATTATTACTATCTGTCCAGACTCTGCTACTGTTTTCAATTCATGAGGTACATGTTTATTCCCATCTGTCATCCTACTATATTATATTTCACATTTATGTGCTCAGTCATCGATCCATATCTCTATCTATCTATCTATCTATCTATAAATTTATATATATAGATATATACATGGATATATTTCAATAGCTCACTACATAAAGATATGTGAAGAATTTACTTGTCTATAGTAGGATGACGGATGGAATATAAACATGTACCTCATGAATTGAAAACAGTAGCAGAGTATGGACAGTTAGTAATATTTAATTGTTCAGAGTCAAGGGCATGATTGTAAGTTGAAGGGATTCATAGTAGTCTAGGCAATGGACCTATGTTTGGTAATACTGATTACTTTATGAAAGGCTCAGTTATTGATTTACATTCATATTTGAATATGTATTCATTTCAACAGTAGACTATATGAAGATCTTTACATTCTTCGTCAATTATTGATACATATATTAACTTTGTGCAAGTATGCCTGCAGCATTAGATTGTGATACTTATGAACTAATTCCAGGCCATATGAATTACCTTGAGCCTTATTGGGATGATTCACCTGAAATGAACTTAGGTAGACAGTTGACCCCTGCCACTTTAGAGGAAACTTAAACCATTCACACTGACATGTAGTTCATGGTCTGAGCTGACATATTTTGTTGCTGACCCGGAAAATCACAAAGAACAGGGTATGACACTTGAAAGGGTCGATGTAAATGCCAATCTGACTAGACCCTCAAAGTTTTATGGTGATTAAAAGCAGTTTACTATCTACAGTCCACTGGTTTAAGGTGTCAGTGTTGTATTGGCTCTATATGTTTAAAGCAACTTTTGATCAATGGTGTTGTGCCCCGTATTGTCCATATGCTGCAAAGTGTCCACATCACAGTATGTCCACAGCCTTCAATCACAAAGTGTCCATAAATAACAGTTTGTCCACACTCGACCTCACAGAATGTCCACAAAAGGCAGTTTGTCCACACCCAGCCATCACAAAGTGTCAAAAAATACAGTTTGTTTGCAGCCTACTAGCACAAAGTGTCTGGAACCCATAATTTGTGCACAACATTCTGTGCCACAGTGTCCGCACAAAACCATCACAATGTGTCCACAAATCACACTTTGTCCACACAAAATCATCACATGCTGTCCACCAAAAGCACTTTGTCCACACAAAATCATCACAAATGTCCACAAAACACAATCTCTTAATAACAAATATCATCACCTCAGTGGTTGTAACTGCTTTGTCTTGATCATGTGACCATACATAGCATTTAATATGATCATTGTAATATGTCATTTTGCTAGAGATGATCAAGGGGTATGTAACCACTTTGTAAATGAAATTGAAATCCCATGCCTTCACTCATCTAGCCCATGGGTCTATTAATTTCTGAAAGAGGACACAGTAGTTGCAAATGTTTCAATGGGTGTGAAATGTGGATGGAAAAAACATCCATTGGCTTTGTTTATTTTGAACAGCATAAGCACAGTCATTTCAACTGACTTTTTGTGCTATTTTTGTGTGGCCTACTTCATGTACATTTTGTGACATAGTTTTGTGGCCACTGTAATAGCAGAGCAGACTGTTAACTAAATGTTTTGTCCAGATACATTGTGATGTTTCTTTGTGGACAATTTGAATTTTCCGGATACTTTGCACTAGTTGAGTATGGACAAACTGTGTTTGCGGACACCCTGTGGTGGTTGGCTGGGGACAAATTGTATTTGTGGACATTCTGTGATGTAGAGTGTGGAGAGACTGTATATCATAGACACTTTGTGATGGAAGAGGGTGGACAAACTGTATTTTGTGGACACTTTGTGATGGAAGGCTCTGGACATAATGTGATGTGGACACTTTTTTGCCTGTGGACAATACGGGGCACAACAACCCAATCCACCAGTTGGAGATGAAACAGTAGCTATGTACCCCATCCTATACAGTTGGAAGCTCTACTTGCCCCAGTCTTGTCCTTTAAGGGCCGATTCCACAGCCACTTATGCATTACAGTTGATGAAGTCTCACTAACAAATATCAAAGTCTCAAAGTACTTTGATATTTGAAAGGTTGCCTTTGTCAAACTGCCGTGTATCAATAAATCAATTCTTAGGAATTCTAACTGCTTGGTTAACATCAATTGCTGTACAAAGTGAGATACAGGTTTATTGAATAGCATGTGAATGAATGACAAAAACAAAAATTTAACTCAAACTTTAAGGCCTATAAACACTTCCACGTGTAACTTTTTCAATAAAATTGGTTTGATTGGAAAGTTGGTAAGATGGTTAACTTTATGGAAAAGACAACAATAAAGTGGAAGTTGCCCTTAATACAGGATTCATAGATGACCTACCTTATAGAGTAGACACTAGCCACTTGAGAGGAAACTTTAAACCATTCACTACTGACATGAAATATATGTGACCCATCTAGGGAAAACACCCCTTCAGGCGGGATTTTTAGCTCTGGATTTGGCCACCAGGAGGCACCATAGATGCAAAAGAGTGTTAAATACATGAAAAAAAGTTCTACGGCCATTTTTTATGTAGAATGCAATGATCTTCATGAAATTATTCCATCTTTGGTGCTAACATTCTATATTTGGAATGCAAAAGGAACGTTTTTGTGAAGAATTAGCACATATGACACTTTCTGGTTGCCATGGAAACCAGCCAAAAAGCCTAAATTGGAGGTAACAATTCTGATTTCCTGAAAAATGCCATAAGTTACCCAAAACTGAAAATAGAATGCAAAAATTCCTTCTAGAACCAAATTTAGACTTATAAATCCAATTTTTTTTTGCTTATTTCTAAATAAAACCAATTTTTTATAATTATCACTAATTACTATGGGATACAATGAAATTAGAGCTTATTTACCATTTTCAGTTAGTGACACGTACTAAAGTTTGAAAAGTGATTCCCACAAAACTACCAGCAATTTTTTAGCTCATGATATCTCATTTTAAAGATTATGACACCAACTTTAATTACTAATTTCCCCCCTGGAGGGGCCTTTTCCCTTGCCTGGTCACATATGAGCAATTGAAGGTTAAAGCCTGCGTCTTTTGTTGCTGCCCCAGTTAACCATTAAGTACAGAGTAGGACACCTGGTGGGGGTCGACCCAGATGTTAAACTGAAATAACCCCGATTACCTGTCACCAGAGCCTTGCAATCTTGCCTTAGCTCTGACCCAGTGGGCACAAAATTCGGTTTAACATTGAATCAACGTTGAATCAACATAGAATCAACATTGACAACCAGTGGTCAATGTTGATTCAATGTTCTGTGCCCACTGGGGATTGATGAATATAGGTGCAAACTTCTCACAAGTCTAAAGCATATTCAGTAATGGTAGCCTTTAACCCCTGGGGGGTCTCAAATAATTTTAGAGATTTTTGCCAGGGCATCGAATACACTAAATCATGTACAAAATAGGAATTTGCCCAATTTCGGAAAATGATATGGAAAACCCATATATGTATTAGAGTATGCAATGTGGGCTCATTCTGATACAAGATTTGGACGTGTTTATTTCAACAAATAAGGTAAAGTGAACAATTGGTATCCATCCACAAGTGTAGGTTTGACAACATATGACTAGATATGAAAATATACATGTAGTAAAATCTCTCAAGTAAACTTTTACATGTCTCATTTAGCATAATAAATGGAATGGAGTTAAGTAAATTGTATCGGGTTAAAATAACGGTCCTGGAAGGCCTTCAGCCAATGCCTGGTTTTCAAGACCTACCACTATAAATCACGTTCATTATGTAACAGTATGTTACTTTAGGCTACTCCAAATAATATCCAAATAATATCCTTGTTTTTCATCACCAAGCCATGACAAATATGACGAGGGCTCTTTTTTTTTCTTTTTTTTCTTTTTTTTTTGCTGGGTACCAAATAGGTGGGGGAAATGTGGAGCCTCAGCAAACTAAATTCACATTTCAGTGATCAAGAAGTTATCAATCAGCAAACATTGTAAAATATGTATGTTTTCTCTAGCACATTGCATTCGCGACACTGTAAGCTTTAATTTGATACCAAATATGTCTGTATTTTCCATCTTTAATCATATATTTCACTGTAAATTGCGAAAAAAAGAGCATTTTAGAGATGCGCGCGGTGATAAGAAACAAGGATATTAGTTGGAGTGGCCTAAGTTAATTCATGTTGATCATTATTATGGAGCAAAAAAGATTCATCATCAACACATACTTATTCAAGTAATGTCCAGTACTCATTCCACAAGGCCCTAAAGGTGGGTCAAAAATGCTAATTCTAAAGCTCTGAAGTAAGTTAATAAGTAAGTCTGAAATAATGCTCAAAACAGAGTGTTCCCAAAGCAAGGATTTCTAGTTTTTATGAGGTTTTGGGAAGCCATCTTTTACAGTCAGGTCTTGACAATCCGTCCTTTGATAGTATGATACACAGGATTCTACTTGTTCTGGCTGTAACAGTCTAATAGATTTGCATAAAAATATGCTTGGATAATCTTGGATCCGATCCCCAACGGCACTGGTCGGGCTGTCAAGGTCTGACTGTATAACTTCCATAACCCTAAGGTGAAAGCTCTACACCTAGCTTGATATTTCTTCCTAGACCTTATCAATGATCTTAGGAGAAAAATACTTTGTCAGAGAAGTTAAGGTGTGGCTACAAAGGTGGCTTCTACTACAAGACTATAGACTTATTGGAATAAAATTTTCAACAGTGAAGAGATTCCTTTGTCTGTCAGAAGATATAGACAGAGGTCCACGATGATCTGTCTGAATGACAGGTTTCTCCACGAGAGGTACCTTGGATCATATCACACGAGACGGAGACCTTATCAATGATCTTAGGAGAAAAATACTTTGTCAGAGAAGTTAAGGTGTGGCTACAAAGGTGGCTTCTACTACAGGACTATAGACTAATTGGAATAACATTTTCAACAGTAAAGAGATTCCTTTGTCTGTCAGAAGATATAGACGGAGGTCCATGATGATCTGTCTGAATGACAGGTTTCTCCACGAGTGGTACCATAAGTGGAGAAACCAGGAATTCAGACTGATTAGAGTGGATCTTTGTGTTTATTTCATGTAATTATTGATAAATTATATCTAAAAATGACATTTAAAGATTGGTTTCAGTGACATCATCATGGGCAAACAGCCCATGGAGAATGAGCATCAGTTTCTCCACGGGGGTGTGGAGAACATTTTTGTACTTTTGCATAGTAACTTTGTTTTTCCACATGAAATAAAACTGATTTGCATTCATTCTAAATGTCTGATTCTTCATATTCAGGAATACTTAATTGGACTTGTTTTCCGGAGGCCACAAAAAAGGAATGTATTTTTCGTCAGTATGCGGAGACTGTATCAGGGATTTTGTATCCTTAGTTGCGGCACTTGCTCACTTGATAGTTCACACAACTTATCAAGTAGTGCACATTATACCAGTCAGTAGACCACACAGAGAGAATAAGGGAAAATATTCTAAATTTTCAACAGTTCTTAAGTCACATAAAAATCATCATGGAAACATTTCCCAAGCCAGACGTAATGTATTCATTACACCAATTGTTAAACCACAAAGACATCATAATGGAAGATGTATCTCATGTTTTCAGTGGAAAATTCCATTTGCTGTTCATCCCAGGAAGGACTTCTGTGACTTGCCAGATCAAGACAAGGACATAATGAATGTCCTGATAAGTGTGCCCACAACACATGAGAGAATAAGGCATCGCAGTGTTCTATGAGAGATATACAACTCAAGCCAATTGAGGAACCACAATATCAGACTCTTGTTCTACTTTGGTAAAGATCCCCAGTCAAACAACAAGGTGGAAAACATGCTTTAATCTGAGGCCATGAATTCTGGAGATATTCTCCAAATTGATGTGAAAGGAAACTATCGGAACCCAACTCTGATGTTATATTCCTAATTTGACTGCATCACAGAGAACTGTGCAAATGCTAAATGCAATGGGATATAAACATGGACCTCATGAATTGAAAAACAGTAGAAAAGTCTGGACAGTTAGTAATATATAATTGTTAGGAGTTCAGCACATGATTATAAGTTTATAGTAGTCTAGTCAATGGACCTATGTTTAATAAAAGAGACTACTTTCTGAAAGGTTCAGTTATTGATTTACATTGATATTCTAATATGTATATATTTCAGCACTAAACTATATGTCTTCATGTATCCATGCATACTAATCATTTACTGTTGAAAATAGCATATGTATGAATCCCTTGAACTTCTAATGATGCCCCACACTCTTTACAACTAGAAAGAAGTACCTAACCAGACTCTGGATGACTTTTGAATTTGTCAAGTGCATGTTTACATCCCATTTCTCATCCGACTATAGGACAAGTTAACTGTTGAGATATATTTATTTATATATATATATTTATGAATAAAGATATATATATAAATATATATATGAAGAGTCTGGATGCAGAACGACATATCTCATTCCCAGAATTGCAGTATATGGTGCTTTTTGGGGTTCAGTATTGTACTTTGGTAACAAAGTGTATAGGTCTTCATGATATGAAAAAAAGTGAAGCTTAGAAAAATTGTTTGTGGATTATATTTCACACTCCCTATTCTTAATTTTTGCCATTTTTCTTTTCCTATACTTAGAATGGTGCTTATGTTGTTTTGCATCTAAAGTCTTCATATGTATCTGTTGCTATATACAGATATATATATTTATGTATCAATGTATATATACATACATATCATTCGCCATCGAAATATATATATATATATATATATGTATATATATATACATATATATATATATATATGTACATATAGTTTACTGTCAAATATGTTTATAGGTTGCTATGATTCAAATACATATATATAATTTGCTGGTTAAATATATAAATCCTCTAGAGTTAACTGTAGGTACATCTATATACATCTATATATATATATATATAACAATGTAGATCAATGACTGAGCCTTCCGTAGACTAGTCTGTATCATCAAAGCTATATATATATATGTGTATCTGTTGCTATATGTACATGAATATATATTAATGTATCTATGTATATATACATACATATCATTTGATGTTGAAATATCTATCAAAAAACAAGAAAAAAACATTATTTTACATCAAAATAAAGTTATAAAACTTCATATAATGTTATGCAATAGTAAGGAGCCTTAGAGAAACATTATTTAACGTTATATAACATTATATCATGTTTCTTTTTGTACTGGGATATATATACATAAAGTTTACTGTAAAAAATAGTTACAGTTTAAATATATATATACATATGCATCAATAATTGACCTAGAGTGTAAAGATACTAGAATAGTTCACTGTTGATATATATACATATTCAATATGAATATTTATTAAATTGATAACTGAGTCTCTCATAAAGTAATCAGTATTATCAAACATAGGTCCATTGCCTAGGCTACTTTGAATCCCTAAATATGAATATGCACCAAAGGAGGTATTTCCCATATTTACCACTTTAACAGTCATATAATTTGAACCACTTTATCAGCCTCAAGTATTTATATGAAATTTAAACCATTTTCATAGACATGTAATTGATTGTCCAAGCAGGCATCCTTTGTGGCCGACCTGATTAACCACAATAACCAGGATATTACCCCCTGCTGTTGGTTGACTTGAATGTATGTTAGCCTCAAACTCTGGAGGCTTGACGGTGAATAGAAGCCTACTGTTTTGTAGTGTACAGTCTGAGAGGCACAATGATGGATGAAATAATATGATAGGTTACAGTTGTATATATATAGAGAGATAGATAGATAGATAGATAGATAGATAGATAGATAGATAGATAGATAGATAGATAGATAGATAGATAGATAGATAGATAGATAGATAGATAGATAGATAGATAGATAGATAGATAGATAGATAGATAGATAGATAGATAGAGAGTTTATTTCTGGTAAATTGCATATTTTGAAGATTCTAAGTGTATGTTTCTAATTTTTCTAATCTAAATCCCTACTTTCAGTACACACTTCACCATATAGTTGTACAGCATGACATAATGAGCCATTATCTCAGTCTGTAATTTTCACATTCTACAACTTTGAGGAAATCATGATTTTGGTCATAATAAATTCAAGGAATAAAAACAATGTCTGTCACATACCATTTAACACCATCCTCTACCTGTCTTTGTGCTTAACCAGGTCACATGTCACTTGTCAATGGAGCGGGTTATATTTATGTGGTACACAGAGAAACTAAAAGTGTCACCATGACTCTTCTGCCGGAGTCATCTCTAGCTGACTCTAGTAGCAGATAAATAGAGATGGGTGTGTCACTCCAAGCCCTATGCAGGTGACCTGTACATACATCTCTGCACTCTTTTGCTCCCCCACTGTGCTGTGACTATGGAGGTCAGTCCCACAGCAAAGCAAAGGGGAGACTTTGCCTTATATGGACCTATCTCTAATTTTGATAATGATTTTGTGTTCTGGATCCCAGCCATATTATTTTTTATGCATATTTACGAAGATATGGCCTTTCAATGGCATTTGTTTAAATTTCGAGATATATATCAATTGTGATCAACACTTTAATACTATAGTATTTTCTTGATACAAAATCACTCTCAGGGAGTATAAAGGTATAAAGATAGTATTCCCTATCAAGCAACTACAGTGTTTAAAAACGTCGTGTTAGCAAACCCAACTAGATTCATAAAAATAATAAGGTTGTGTCTATCAACAGGAAAAATACCTGACTCATGGAAGGTAGCTATTGTTACACCTCTACCAAAGGGCGGTAATCAAACCAAGGTCACCAACTACCAACCCATAAGCCAGCTACCTGTGCCAGGGAAATTGCTGGAAAGATAGTTACATAATCATTTATCACTACATTTAAGTACAAATAATATTTGACTTCACGACAAGGCGGTTACCAAAAAAACAAATCAACTTTAGACTCAGTCAGTACTTTTGTAGATGATGTCTTAATTAATAGAAATAAAGGTAATTTCTCTATAGCAGCCTTCATAGATATTAAAAAGCCTTTGATTCAGTAAATCACTCAATTCTCCTAAAACATTTTTAGAAAAATACGGTATTAAAAATAAAAATTCAAAATCATTAGAAAATCACTAACCTACAGGTTTCAAAGCACAGTGTCCAATAATGTCACATCTCCTAAAGCAGCCTTGTCATATGGGGTCCAACAAGGGTCTATTTTGGGCCCCTTATTTTTCTTGTTGTTTATGAATGATTGCATTGTGCCCGATGATGTGCATAAAACCCTTTTATACGCTGATGACTCTGTTCTATATGCCTCAGGGAAAAACATGGCGCAACTAGTTGATATTATTAATCAAGCCCTAGGTAAATTCAGCAGGTGGTCCTCTGCCAACAAACTTACCATCAACGAGTCCAAAACAAAAATTATGACCATAGCCTCTAAAAAAATGTTAAAAAAACTACAGAAGCTGCGCATTCATCTGGGTGGAACACTGTTAAAAAATGTCAATCCGTACAAATATTTAGGAGTGCTATTAGATGACGAAATGGATTTTAAACTTCACCTAAAGAATTTAATTAAAAATACACGTTTTAAATCATTATTGTTACACAAAGTCAAAAAGTGTATGACTAAAAATGCCAGCTTAAGAGTATTCAAAGCCAATGTGACACCTGTAATTGACTATGCTAATATACTGTACAATAAATCGAATGTGGATTTATTGAGTGAGCACCAACGTGTACAAAATAAGGGTTTAAAAACCTGCCTAGACATGCACATTTTAACAGCCACTGAGAAGGCTCATGCTCTTGCACAGTTTACCTCACGTAGTATGTGCCCGAGCCTGGAATACCCTTGAAAGTGATGAAAGAAAATTGGATAACTTTAATGAGCTAGCACAAGCTAAACACCAAAACACTTATATGACCACTAAATACTTTTTTTTAATGAATTATAACTCTGTATTAAAATGTACTTCAAAGTGTAACGCCTATTGCCTCATACAAGAATATTTATTGAAGATGTTTGATCGCAGTGTATACTTGGTAGAGACGTAATAACAGCTTGCTGATGTTTCTGCCATTCTTTTTTCACTTGTATAGCATATATATTTTTCTGCATGTCATAAGCTAAAATATGGTATAGGTGGCTAAACACTGTGAGAGTTTTAAGTGTTTCAAATGGCAGGTCGATGGTGGTCAATATTGAAATTTCCGAACACGGCCTAGTGCTTTAGGGTGGTGACACCTTAAAGGGAGGGCCTTGCATTGGTGGAAATAGTAGGCAGGGACTCTTTTTTTTCATTGATTTTCTTTATTTTTTTGGAATATTATGCAGTAGGAGTGAAGTGTATTCACTGTGCTTGCTTATTCTGGCCTTAGGTTGCACATTCCATTGGTTGCTATGGGTTGCTATGGTAAATAAACAACAATGATAGGCCCCCGGGGCCTAATTTGTGGCCAAAACTGGTGATTTTGACATGAAAATCATCCACATACTTGCCCTCTGGCTCGCTCTAGCCATGTCTGTAACTCTCACAGGGCTTAGGGGGGTATACCTCCTTAAACCCCATGTCTTAAGCTTCATTTGGAGTGGTATTTGTATAAACTAAGTCAGGCTAGATTTTTCGGTAGGTTCGTCGAGAAAGGACTCGCTTAAACGGCCGCAATTTTTGTCGATTTTGGCTAGTTGCAGGATCCCCGGGGATATTTTTTTGGCCAAAATAAAGCTAAAATCTGTTAGTTAGACCTTATATAGTGTTTTTTTATTGTTAAGGACGCTCTAATATGTCATTTAAAAAAATGTATACTCGTAACCATGGCAACCCGTCTTCGTTTAAGGTGTCACCACCCTAAATCGGGTCACTTCCGGGTTTACTGGCCAAAGAGTCCCTTATGAACTTTGTTATTTTGCGGAATTTAGCCTATAGGGGAGGGAAAGAAGGGTTAAATACATGGTTATTTGTTATTAGGGTGATCAGAAAGTGTTTATTTATAGTCCTAAAAGAAGGATTTATCTACTCCATATAAACAGTGTAGGTTTATGGGGGTGAAACGGCCCTATAGTGTATCTATACGCTGCGTAGGCCTCACTGTACAAAACCACTACCCGGTTACCATGGCGATTGACGCAAAATCTAGCCTGACTTTTTGGGGTCACACCCGTTATATATTTTTCTGCATGTCATAAGCTAAAATATGGTATAGGTGGCTAAACACTGTGAGAGTTTTAAGTGTTTCAAATGGCAGGTCGATGGTGGTCAATATTGAAATTTCCGAACACGGCCTAGTGCTTTAGGGTGGTGACACCTTAACAAAGCATTTTTTTTATATTTTCATCATTTTACAATTTTGTCAGTTTTAATTTTGTATTTTCATGACCTTTTAATTTTGTATTTTCATATTTATAAGTGATAGTTGTGCTTGAACAGTTCAAGAGATGCTATTGAATTGTAATAGTCTGGACCTACTCATGGGTTGAATGCACCATGTCTTTGGCTGCAGTAATGCACTGTGCAGCCATCGAGGGTTGAGATCCTCAAGAACACACACTCATTGTTGTGTAGAGCTCTTCTGTCAATAATTGTGTACCATAGTGGTCAATTTGAACTGTTGAATTATTGAAGCAGCAAACTCATGTCTACATAGAGCTGTCTAGCACTGGTCTCATGGGAGAACGGGTGATATGTTAGTGGTGAGAGGGAAGCTTTAAAGAGGTACACTTACCGTCGTATAGCTTACTGTCATCTGATCCATATTCATGTCATAGTGATATGTCAGCAAATGCATGTAGCAAAGATTGGTTTTGGGAGTGATCCTTTTTTATCAAAAGGAGAGGTGACAGGTGAACAAAAAGACAAAAAAAAGGTTGTAGCATCAAACTGTTAACTTCACCAACACATGACAGATATTGATTATTGATTTGATCATTTTATTTTAAATTGGGTTGGGTTAGTTGGTAAATTAGATGGGTCTGAGATCTTGAAAGGGGGACACCAAATAATATTGTATTCCACCCCATTTTAGCAGGACTTGAAATATAAATGCACGCTCACATGTATGCAAAATCATGACACCCTCCTGTTGCTAAAATATGACCACTACCCCATGATTATGGTGTTGAATCAAAAGTCAAGAATCTTGCATGCATAATTTCCCAGTTTAAAATATATTATGATATGCAGTATGGATAAGAAAAATATCCGGAGAACTCGCCCTGTTTAGAAAATAATGACCACTCCCTGCCAAACATAGGACTACGAGCTGTGTGCTGAAAGTGGGGCATAGAGGTCATCTCATATGCACACAGCCCCTCTCTGTTCATGATCAGGTAATTATTGTTGATTATGTAATAAATCAAATGCACATCCATAAGACAATAAAATTACTGTACCACCAGAAATTATCAGCCATCATCAGCCTTAATAAATATCAATTCATGAGAATGCCCACAGTAGACAGCCCCCTAATTAGCTCTGATAAACATTTATTGGTGCATAAGAATCATCGTGGTATAATCAAATAGCTGAGGGCAATCAGGGAGTAATTGCACCTTTTAGCTTGTAATTAGAATTGTGTAATTACATAATTACATAGGGCTGCCTGTCTCCTATTCAGATATCTGCACCTTGAGACCCCAGGTACGTTAAGTCCAGGTTAGTATCTAGTTAATATCTAGGTTTCTCTTTGCTAATTTAGAGATTGACTTAGAAAATGTTATAATTATCAGTATCAATATATAACCTAGTCACCTAATTGACCCTTAAAAGGCTACAAAGTGCTTTAGCAGTGTTTAGTGCACCACATCTTTGGTGGCATTAATGCACTGTGCAACCCTTAAAGGGTTAAGATCAATAATAACACACACTCATTGTTGTCTATGTAGGGCTTGCCACACAATTGTGTCTCATTATGGGCAATTTAGAATCCTTGCAGTCATCATTGAAGCAGTGTACTCCACCATGCCGCTTTGCATGGACCTTTCTAGCACTGTGCTTATCAAATGATAGGTGGCATGTTAGTAGTGATAGGAAAGCCTTAATGAGGTACTCTTACTGTCAAATAGCTTATTAGGTCATCTGTATCAAGATATATATAGTACTGATATGTCAGCAGATGACTGTAGAAAATATTGGTTATGGGAGTGATCACTTTCTATCAAAAAGGTTTTGGGGGGGGGGGGGCAGTTGGTGAACTGGGGGACAAATGACCGAACAAAAAGTGGGGCACCAAACATGTTTCAATATGTAAGTAAAGTTTTCTAGTTTTTTTTTATCAGGAAAATGAACCTATTTTGTGCAGGCACATACACCAGGTGTGCATGTTACAACCCAGCCCAGCCAATAACACTCGTCAGTCTCATCAGGTGGGTTCATATCCACCACCCACCTGTGTGGTGACTCCAGTCACACCGGAACACTGCTGACCAGAATCCACCATGGACGCTTCTTTTTATGTATGCATTATTATATGCAGTAGGGATACAATAAGTATCTGGAGAGAGATGCTAAAAATGATCGGCACTGACTTGTGAGGGAGGATGTCTAAAATACATTTTTCAAAATGTGTTTCAAACTCAACCTCTCGAGCAAATAATGAACACTCCCTACTAAACACAAAACTACCAGCTATGAAATGAAAGTGGGACGCAGACATCATCTCAAATGCACCCAGCAGATGAACCCACAGTTGTTATTAGCGGTAATATACCCTACATGTTACCTTCATACTGTGGTTTTATGGCATAATACACTGCAATGTATTTGCAGTTGATTACTAAATGAGGGAAATATTTATTCATGATGAACATTGAATGGTGCACAAGCATCATTGTTGCATAATCACAAGGCTGAGGACAATCAGGGAGTAGTTGTCCCCTTTGAGCTGTCAGTTAAAATAGTGTAATTACATAATAACATAGAGCTTCCCGCCTCCCATCAGATGTCTGATGCTTTAGAGTCCCTAGGTGATGTAGGTTAAGGAAACTATTGACATTTATAAATGACTCCACCAGGAAAATGTCAAATAAATATTCATGTCTAGGCACTTGGACATATTGTCCAAATTGTATATATTCCACACTTTATCATGCCACATTGTTGTTCTCAGTATAAATTACTTTTCAGAACATATTTTATTATTCTTTTTCCATAAGTTAAAGTGGGCAAATCTATCAGAATATGAACAGTTCTGGAATCAAGTGCCCACTGTAGATATGCACAGGGGCAGCCTTGACATTAGCACCAGTTGCAAAGGGGAAGCACATTAAAGGGTTAAAGTTATGTGGTACATAATTTGGTTTATGTCACATATCCATATGTTCCAAAACCATGCGGTGGGATATGTGATAGGACAGTTAAGCAGATCATAGTAATTGCCATCAATAACCATCATCCATGACAGTTAAATTTCAAAATTCCGCATAATGGTATGTATTGGCAAGACAAATCTGTTATTTAATAATGAATTCTTATTCTTCATGATCATAACTAATATATGACAGACAGCTAAATATCCAGGATATTTACTATACTAATTTGATAATGTTGTAGTCCCTACACCACCTGTCGAGTACTTTGGGGGAGTTGTGCAACCGTTATCTGCAGTAACTAATGTTGTCTGCAGTTCTGCAGACAGAGAGACTGTCTAAGGATATCACTGACTTCACTCACCAACGGCTCGCTGACGTAGAAGCTAAAATGCTCTATCCCAGTGCGCACATAACATTGAATCAATGTTGACGAATGGTTGACAACATTGTTTCAATGTTAATCCAATGTTGATTCACTGTTGAACTGCATTTTGTGCCCACTGGGATCTGTCTATTCACTGTTATAGGCAATATACTTCATTTGTAGGGCCAAAAAGGTGTTTTTGATATTATGAGTAGGCTATTCCTGGTATGGAAACCTTTCTAAATAAGAACCTTTTGAATGAAAACTGAGAAATATTGGTACTATACTAATCATCTACAGGAAAACTTTATACAAGGTGATTTTATGTGTAGAATTTCTGTAATTAAAAAAAAGAGTTTTCTATAGTCAAATATAAAAATCGATTTCAAGACCTTTTTTAGGAAATGTTTTATGACCCTTATCTTTAAAAGGAGAAGAAGTTAGAGCCCTCCCTCACCACCCTTATACTAGTCGTCAAGTGAGAGAGGTTTGGGAACCGTTTTTGAGATTGAAATCTTGACTCAAGCTATGCCCTGAGCATTTAGCATTAGCTGGTCATCCCCTCATGCTTAAATCCTTAGTCAGTAATGACCTACTCAGTAATGAAGAACCTAGTAATGACCTACCTAGTTTGTCAGTTATTTATACTTTTTTTTTAATGTATACATATGACTTAACATCTTCTGGGCCACCCCATCTCATATCATCTCATATTACACCCTAGAATTATCCTTGAAGGCAAGTTGCAATATCAAACACTGGGTATTATGTACCTGCTAGCTGGTGAACAATGGAAACCGGCGTTTCTTTACCCAAGATACTGTCTGTACCAGTTTAATAAAAAAAATCAAATCAAAATCAAACGAGAGAATGCTGTGCATGTATAACCCAACTAAGCTAGAATTATGAATGTAACTCCTGCTGAACTTAACATGGTCTGTAAATCATATACTGTGTCACATATGTGTAGTCCAAGCACTCCAATATCTACAGTGGCCCAAGAGGGCCAAAAAGTGACTTTGAATACACAAAGTGATTCCAAAAAAAAAAAAATAGGAAAAAAGATATATTTAGAAATGTTCAACTTGTCCATCATTCTAGAAACTCTGTCATATTAGGCTAACATGTAGGACCATTTGAAAATTTATATGTAAGGTAACCTGACGTATTGGACTTTCCAGCCAATAAGGCTACAACTTTCATATTTATGTCCATGAGGCCTTATAGGCTTCCACCACATTAGAGGTGTGATTCTTGTGCATAAGTACCATGAGTCAACCACTGTGGTACCTTGAGTCAACCACACAATACCATCAGTCAGCTGCTACATAATAGAATGTCAATTTTTTTTTACTAAATTGAAGGAAAGGGCTTATCATTTGTTGATTGATGGTAGACAGTGTGAATGTAATCCTTTAATCAATTATTTATAGTTAAGGTAAACTGTGTTCCTTGACCAATGTCACATTATTGGAAATCTTTCCTAATTTACTACTTGCACTTCATTTCAAGGTGGCTGGGAGGTCATCAGCATCACAGCTCGAATTGCTAAAACATTACCAAAAACCTTATATTTTGACAGCCAGTGAAGGGTGGTATAGCTGAATTCCCGATAATAGTAAAACATCATGCGCTGCATCTCTCCTGCATCAATATCAATAGAGTAAAATTCACAAAAATCATCATTGATTACTTCAGTTTGGTACCAAAATCTAAGCAAAATGGCTGAGTCAAGGTACATGGCCGACTCAAGGTCACTTTACCCTAGATGTCAAGGCAATTTTCTGGTTTCAATATTTTCATTGGCACAATATAGTCAAATTACAATTTTTTTTCATAGACGCCAATCTTGTAAATACATAAGTTAGATAGGGTAGATTCACCACTTTCGGACGCTCGTTGGCAGTGCAAACGTGACCTCTTTTCTCTGAGCTACAGCTATGTTTATATGCTACACAGAAATATTCTGATGATATGTATAGAAAGGGGAATGTTTAAAACATTATAGCCAGCCAATAATATGCACATTTCTTTTGGATTTTAGATGAAATATTTCTCATCAAAGTTAGGGAATTGTCTCAATTTCACCTGATGTCGGACACTTTAGGTTTCTTCATTTTTATACAAGTAATATTAACTGATCTGTTTAATAAGTACAGCAGGCATGACATTATTTATCCAGGATATGGATATTACTAGAAGTATTAAGCATATTTACATCTGAAATATAGTTTTATTCACCTCGAATCTGCCCCATCCAGAAAAACTATACATTATTCATTTATACTCACATAAATTTACATATTCTGGTAAATGGCATTTAACAATGTAGTTCAAGTTACATAGATTTAATAATATTTACTGGAACAGTTACAGCATTAATTCTTCTGTATATGTAGCAATGTGAAAGAACCAGTGCCCACTGCTGTCCGGCTCACGGTGTTTATTATGTCATATATTTAGAAGGTCTCAAAAAAGAACTTCCTAGCAATTATTCGGACTTTTTTTAATGTTATTAACTTTGAAATACATATACCTTATTGTTTATGTCCGGATATATCACCTAAGTGTAGATAAAATAGCTAAATTTACCATGACAGCACCCCTGTCCCACATGAGGTGCATAGTAATAACGCACACTCTGCAAGAGCTTCTCCCCATGATACAGGCCATCTTCAGGGCATGATCAGACATAGATAACACATTTTTACACGTATGGAATTTCATTGGTTGGTATGAAGATTAGCTCAATTTTACTGTGACAACCACACATAGGGCTTAGCATTTACGATATATTATGCTTTTTAATGCTAAAAGTGTCCGACTTAAGGTGTGTGTCCGTCTCTGGGTGAATCTACCCTACTAGCAAATTGAATTTTTTAGTTGAATCTAGTATTACACTTATATAGGCTAAGAATAGAGGACTAAAATGCCCACAATCAATTTTTCTCCTGCATGGTATAAAAAATATGATTTCTCTGGTCTGACCAGACAAGATCTTCTTGAAGTGAGATACAGTCACTTAGGTACTCGCGGATTCTAATACATAAATAGTCATGATGCAACAATAGCAACAACAACAGGGTGAAGTCATTAATAAAGGAAAAATCCTGAGTTGCACCACGTTCATAAGAATCTTATTTTTTAAATGTGTCTGCAAATAAAGTTTGCTAGAATCGATTGAATTGCCCCTCCAGCACTTAATTTCCTCTTAGTTTTTATAGCGTCCTGTCCCCAGAAATAGTAATAGTGACTGTAGTCTTTTGTAGCATACTCCACTGGCACAGATATATCATATGCTCTTATTACTGGCACCCCAATTGTCTTCATTTCTCGGTTGACCAGATCATTCAATGCTGCAATGATGTAATTCTCTCTAAATTTTCTGTGTAATGGTCTATGGTAGGATACAGGAGTTGTCTCAATCCAGATAAACGTTAAGAAATTTGATCTATTGTTGAGGACTTCCAAGAAGTGAATTACTTCGTACATGCCTGAAATGTAAGAAAGTGTTTCAACATAGGCAAACGACCAATGTCCACAATTTAGGATCACTGTTACTGGTTGATGTACAGGAAATAGCTCTTTCTCTAGTTTTCTTAACTCATACAGCAAATGGGATGGAACAGTCACAGAGATAAACGTAGCATTCCAAAAAAAGTAGTTCCTAAAATACTGAATCCGGAATTTTGTGTGTGAGTCTCCTAGCATAATTACCCTTGTCCCATTAAGACACTTCTGCATTTTGTAGTCCAAGGTTAATGGGAAATAACATGTGTATGTTGACCAGTACCAAACATCTCTCCTATTTAGCCAAAAGCCTGGAACATGTTTGCTTGTGCCAGTTGGACAGAGAGGTAAATTGGAGATATTTTTCGTAGAAGTTATTTTTAGTCTAGATAGGCTGGCTGATGTATAGGTCTGTAAGACATGATTCAAAAGGTTCTGTCTGCATTTTAACCGAAAAGCTGAACCAGTTTGGAAAGAAGATTTAATTTTAAGAGTAAACCGCGATTCCACAATAGGGCATGTTATTGCGTACTGTGTCATATTACCAACTGTTAGGTAAGATTCAGTTCTACAGGCTAGAATGGTATTAGACCCATGCACAGTGGCATAAATGTCAGAATATGGTATAGGAAAGGGTAATGTAGAAAATACAGTTTCATTAACTTCAAACGTAATATTTAATGGCCAGTCAGAGCCATTGCTATGTTTAAAAGCTGTATTATATTTTAGATAATCTAAACTATTGTGTGTGCATAGTATATTATCTTTTGTTTCATCCCCTATACTCGGTAATATATTCTTAGTAAACCAATTTTGGCGAAAGCCTTTACGAAGAGATTTTATGACAAGCCTCATGATCTCTTTGCGATTCTTCCTTTTAGAAAATAGATGTGATTGCTCGGTGACATTAATCTTAAAATATGTTACATTTGAGAAGTCATATATGTCATCACCAATGTAGAGCTGTCTATCATACAAGTCAGATTTGGTCAGAACATCTCTGAAACGACAGAGGTAAAAGTGCCCATTACAAGCAGAGTTATATAAGTATCGGGGAGTAAGGTTAAAATGCTTCTTCACTTTTGAGCCACCGATTGACTGTTTCTGGCTGTTTATGTTCCAGAGTATCACGCTGATTGCTCCTGCACAAATGATAAACCACATCAGTTGTCGTGCATCCATTCTGAAATTTGCACACACGAGATTGAAGTGTATCTCAGTGATAAAAGGCTCTGTCTCACAATTTCTGGCCAACATGAACGTCTTTGACTGGGTGCCAGCTTTGACTGGGTGCCTGTTTTGACCAGCTTGATAAAAGATGGTTTATCTACTGCAGATGAAGCTGTAAATGGGCTGAAAAGATAAATGGATGCTATAACACTTTATATTAGTAATTAGTAGCTTTTTTTTGCTATAAAGCTTAGTCATTGACCATATGTTAACAGTAGTTACCAACAATTTTTCCAGTTGTTAATTAATTTATCTGCATTTAATGCCATATTTTCCCTTTGTTTAAGGAAGAGAACCAAATGCATCCTTTGACTAACTACATCCCCGATGACATTGGGTGACACAGTCAGAGTTCCTATAATTTTGAAAGTGACACCTGAGGGAGTCCTGGGATTACATACTATTATCATACCCAGGGGACAGGTGTTGGCATCAGAGTGCTCCTTGTGTCTATTTTTTTTAAATAAATTGTGAATTTATGCCTCATTGTAATGAAAATAGGATGTTGAATCCCATGCACTCTCCAAGATGACATTTAGTGGTAAGCTCAAGAATAATACTTGCCCGCCTAGCTCAGTGCTAGCCCAAATGAACCCCACTGCTTTGGGGAAAGGTCTTTGAAACATTATCATGACCTTGTGTTGGTAGAATTAACCAAGAAAGTGAAGTCAGTGGACTGGCCCACATGGGGCCCACACCAAACCCATGGAAAACCTATGGAGATCTCAGCCCACTTAGCGGAGCTTTAACCCAGATGAAAACCAGACAGACAACATAGCATAAGAGAAATAATTTGAACTTGCATTTTCTAGAAAAAAGGGACAAGTGAGGATAAATAAAAATATCTGCAATGCAAGAAATCCATTAAAAAACTAACTTAGGTCAACACAATGGCTCAGTCCATCCAGGCCCCACCTGGCTGCCCATGCTGAGCCCATGGGACACCAAGGACACCTTTGCCTAGCTTGCCCATTTCCAACCTAGGTGAAACCCAGTTTTGCAAAAACGCATATAAGTTTACCACATGCTTCAGGGGCATCTAATCATATTATATGAACCCAAATGATACAAGAAACCCTTTTATTTTTCTAAGTTTATCTAAATTTTGAGGCCATTTAATTTCCGTCACAGACGCCTCCTTATTCTATGATTTAAGGAATTAACTAGTACTCCTGCACCCAGCCTCCTAATATCTTAATACAGCATGCCCCTACCATATATCTAAAGTATGAGTAAGGTGTTTTGGCCATAGTAGAAACTTCATGTTTGAACTGCTTAATGATGTAGGATATCTACCTTAGGCGTCTGTGACGTTAATGAATTCTCGCATAGCTCTCACACAGACAGCTGGTATTCACCTCTGAGGTCTCGTATAGTCAGTATTATTGTTTTAAATGACTGTAAGAAGGTTTGCCTTACAGATTAGAGATGGAGAAATGTCATTGTTATGTTGAATTTCTATTAACATGGCCCAAAACATTGTTTTGTGAAAACTGATGAATCGTTCAATATGAATAGTGTAAGTAAATAATTACATAAAAGTGCCCTGGTGTACAACTGCTAAGTGTATCAATCCTGCTAACTGTATGAACTACACTTAATTTTCTATATAAGAGCCTTGGTGATTATATGTGTATACTGGTTAGTATTGGTTAGTATTATATGTAACACTGCTGCGTACAGGGTCTTGGTAGTTCTTCTTTCACCATCTAGGGCGCAGTTAGGCTGTCGCTAAGGATGCAACTGTTCCCACCACAGTTGGATTTCAAAATGTACTGTGTTGTTATTGAAGAAAAGGGCAGGTATATCTAGCCGCACGCATAATGCACCCATTATCATATTGTGCTATTATCTCATATCATTATATGTATTTTATAATATCATATCACTGGATTATATATATATATATATATATATACATATATATATATATATATATATATATATTGACCATCACAGTATATACTGGAAGTAAAATTCCGTTTTTAGATTTAAAGTAACATCTTCTACAAAATCTAAAGACAGAGTCATAAACTCGCAAAATATACTGCTAAGTGTATCAATGTCTTTAACTTTATCAGTGGAAGTTTCTTAGGAAGCCATGACATTTTTGGACCTTGCCATATGTAAAGTATTTAATCTAACATGCACTTAAACAGTTAGCAGTTGGATGGTTGACTGCTAACTGTAGTTAGTATAGTTAGCAGGATTGATACACTTACCAGCTGTACATCGTTTTCCAGTCAGGTGTCTGATCCACTGGAGGTAAAATAAATGACTTAAACAAGAAAATGTTGATGATTTAAGCCTTCTGTACAAATGCATATACATATTATAGAGAAAAGAATAATCTCTATAATCTTGGTTATGCTATTATAATGTTGGACACATGTACTTACCTGTACTATAAAATATATTAATAGATCTGTAATTTATGCTTTATATCTGATAACCTACATAGACTAATCCTAGAAGAGATCAGTCTTGAAAACGCTGCCTTCCCTGATGACAACCCTGATTATGACAACCCTGTCTGTAACTTAGACGATAACCCGGAAAACATAGAAAGACACTGCAAGCTTACACTCAGAAACCCTGGAAGAAACGGAAGGTGGAGACAACCAACAACCAACAGCAGGGCACTGGATGAGACTGTCTACCATGAGAACTCCTAACTAAGGCGTATATCTATTATGTAACTGTTGAGTTTGTGAGATTGTGAATTGTACAAGTAACTGGTTAATAAAGTGTTTTCTTTTAAATAGTGGTGTTTTCAGGTCTATATGTATTATTTAAAGAACTGTTAAGCTTATAAAACTGTAAATGGTACCGGTACCAGTTTAATAATGGTTCTAAAATTGGTGGTGTTTTCACATGTATGTGTATGTATTATGCAACAGTTGGGCTTATAAGAATGGGAAGTGTACTGGTACCAGTTAAATGATGTTTTTTTACATTTGTACCAAAGAGCCTCAAATACAAATATCATTACCCACAGCCAGTCATGTGATACTATGTAGTTTATCAAGTTAAAAGAAATTGTACTGGGAACTGTTCTTTGGTGGCTTTTGAAATTTAAACTATTATGTCTAACACATACCGTATTATGAACGATCAGTGAATGGAATGTGATCTAGCATAATGTGTCAGTGGGGTGAAAGGTGTACTCGAACTACAGCAGGAATGGCACACTAAAGGTGCGTATTGAAATAACTGCTTGTATGTTTAAGATAATATTGTGTGGTAATCTGTTTGATTGTAAACTAGTCATACCTCAAATTGTATTTCGTCTGTTAGGCATTCTTTCCAAAACCCTACATGTAAGGTAAGCCTATTTAAATCTAAGGTAAGATAGATTGGAACGAGAAAGCATTCACTAATACCTCAAGCATCATGGTGCGCCCCACCCAGTGGGCACAAAATTCAGTTCAACGTTGAATCAATGTTGAATCAATATTGAATCAGCATTGACAACCAGTTATCAATGTTGATTCAATGTTCTGTGCCCAATGGGCAGGTGGCCAACATAGCCTGATGCCTTTTCTTATTCTGTATTTATCACGAGGAGTCATTATTTGTATTTTTCTTGGTATAACAAATACTAGATTATACTGGTGTAAGGCAGATTTTGAACTGATGAGTGATACACCAACCTTTAAAAGTGCTTTTCTCTGGTCCACTTTATACAAAAGTATAGGAAGTAAAACTGTTAATATTCAAACTGAATTTATGAATTTAGAAACGGATATATTTTTATTTTTGAAACCTGGCTAAATGACATGGATGAAGACAATTATATGATACATACCCTAAAAGGGTGAGATGTCTCATATTAAACAGTTATTACAGTTGCCACAGGTGTTATCTACATGAAGAGCACGTTTCGAAAGGATATGAGTAGTTTGAACTTAGTGAGAGCCTTGTATCTTTACCTACGTGTATTTCTGCAAAATGAGAAACTCCACCATGAAAATGTGGTCTTTGTAGTATGGCTGCAATACTAATTGTGTGAACTGAGGTTTGGTGTTGATTGTGAGGTAAAGAAAGAAACACATTTGTACAGTTCACCAGGATTCTATACATGCCTTTAGGCTAGAAATGGATGCTTGTTTGTAGATACCCGGACCTTAGGCCACAAAAGTAGCATTGAAGCACAAACGCCCTTAGAATACAAATACCCTTAGGCTACAATTACTTATATATTATTCATGTAAATAAAAAACCCAAGGGAGTAAGTAGCGGAAATTGATGAATTTCTGGCTTGATTGAGGGCCAAACAATAGCTGGCTCTTTGGCCAAAGTTGCTGAGTATATGAGTGGGTTCAAAACAACTTTTTAGAACAAATTATCTTTATTTCACATAAATGATTTTGTTGTCTTGTTTACAATCATTTCCTTTTGATTTCTGAGGTATTGTATACACAGTATGCAATTACATGTACATTTGTACCAGGAATAATATGCTATACAAGTGAAAAAAGAATGGCAGAAACATCAGCAAGCTGTTATTACGTCTCTACCAAGTATACACTGCGATCAAACATCTTCAATAAATATTCTTGTATGAGGCAATAGGCGTTACACTTTGAAGTACATTTTAATACAGAGTTACAAGTGAGGGCGCAAACAGATTCCATCTGTTTGCTAGCCCTCACTTGTTTGAGAAGATACTGGATTTACTATTTTGGAAGGGGCTGAGTTTGGAAACGCATTAGGCATTTGGAGGTGCGTTTGGGATTTATTTCAAAGCTGGTGAGGAAATTTGTTTACTTGATGACATAGAGGTTATAAATGACAACAAAGGAATTCCTTCTGTTATAATGGAAACTGATTTTATTAATAATTAAGTTTTGGTCACATTGGTCTGTGAGTCCATACCGGTACTGTGTAGTTTAAGTTGTGCTCAGATTTCAAAATTCCCCAACCCCCCCCACTGAAGTTAAAAATTGACCCATTTTCCTGGAAATATTTTTTTCTATAATTTCAAGGTCTATATTAGATTGTGTGCAAGTGTCATATTTGAGAAATAGGCCTAACCCCCCGAAATGGGCACTTTAGTTTTGGTCACATTGGTCTGTGAGTCCATACCGGTACTGTGTCGTTTTAGTTGTGCTCAGATTTCAAAATTCCCCAACCCCCCCACTGAAGTAAAAAATTGACCCATTTTCCTGGAAATATTTTTTTCTATAATTTCAAGGTCTATATTAGATTGTGTGCAAGTGTCATATTTGAGAAATAGGCCTAACCCCCCGAAATGGGCACTTTAGTTTTGGTCACATTGGTCTGTGAGTCCATACCGGTACTGTGTCGTTTTAGTTGTGCTCAGATTTCAAAATTCCCCAACCCCCCCACTGAAGTAAAAAATTGACCCATTTTCCTGGAAATATTTTTTTCTATAATTTCAAGGTCTATATTAGATTGTGTGCAAGTGTCATATTTGAGAAATAGGCCTAACCCCCCGAAATGGGCACTTTAGTTTTGGTCACATTGGTCTGTGAGTCCATACCGATACTGTGTAGTTTAAGTTGTGCTCAGATTTCAAAATTCCCCAACCCCCCCCACTGAAGTTAAAAATTGACCCATTTTCCTGGAAATACTTTTTTCTATAATTTCAAGGTCTATATTAGATTGTGTGCAAGTGTCATATTTGAGAAATAGGCCTAACCCCCCGAAATGGGCACTTTAGTTTTGGTCACATTGGTCTGTGAGTCCATACCGGTACTGTGTCGTTTTAGTTGTGCTCAGATTTCAAAATTCCCCAACCCCCCCACTGAAGTAAAAAATTGACCCATTTTCCTGGAAATATTTTTTTCTATAATTTCAAGGTCTATATTAGATTGTGTGCAAGTGTCATATTTGAGAAATAGGCCTAACCCCCCGAAATGGGCACTTTAGTTTTGGTCACATTGGTCTGTGAGTCCATACCGGTACTGTGTCGTTTTAGTTGTGCTCAGATTTCAAAATTCCCCAACCCCCCCACTGAAGTAAAAAATTGACCCATTTTCCTGGAAATATTTTTTTCTATAATTTCAAGGTCTATATTAGATTGTGTGCAAGTGTCATATTTGAGAAATAGGCCTAACCCCCCGAAATGGGCACTTTAGTTTTGGTCACATTGGTCTGTGAGTCCATACCGATACTGTGTAGTTTAAGTTGTGCTCAGATTTCAAAATTCCCCAACCCCCCCCACTGAAGTTAAAAATTGACCCATTTTCCTGGAAATACTTTTTTCTATAATTTCAAGGTCTATATTAGATTGTGTGCAAGTGTCATATTTGAGAAATAGGCCTAACCCCCCGAAATGGGCACTTTAGTTTTGGTCACATTGGTCTGTGAGTCCATACCGATACTGTGTAGTTTAAGTTGTGCTCAGATTTCAAAATTCCCCAACCCCCCCCACTGAAGTTAAAAATTGACCCATTTTCCTGGAAATATTTTTTTCTATAATTTCAAGGTCTATATTAGATTGTGTGCAAGTGTCATATTTGAGAAATAGGCCTAACCCCCCGAAATGGGCACTTTAGTTTTGGTCACATTGGTCTGTGAGTCCATACCGGTACTGTGTCGTTTTAGTTGTGCTCAGATTTCAAAATTCCCCAACCCCCCCCCACTGAAGTTAAAAATTGACCCATTTTCCTGGAAATATTTTTTTCTATAATTTCAAGGTCTATATTAGATTGTGTGCAAGTGTCATATTTGAGAAATAGGCCTAACCCCCCGAAATGGGCACTTTAGTTTTGGTCACATTGGTCTGTGAGTCCATACCGGTACTGTGTCGTTTTAGTTGTGCTCAGATTTCAAAATTCCCCAACCCCCCCCACTGAAGTTAAAAATTGACCCATTTTCCTGGAAATATTTTTTTCTATAATTTCAAGGTCTATATTAGATTGTGTGCAAGTGTCATATTTGAGAAATAGGCCTAACCCCCCGAAATGGGCACTTTAGTTTTGGTCACATTGGTCTGTGAGTCCATACCGATACTGTGTAGTTTAAGTTGTGCTCAGATTTCAAAATTCCCCAACCCCCCCCACTGAAGTTAAAAATTGACCCATTTTCCTGGAAATACTTTTTTCTATAATTTCAAGGTCTATATTAGATTGTGTGCAAGTGTCATATTTGAGAAATAGGCCTAACCCCCCGAAATGGGCACTTTAGTTTTGGTCACATTGGTCTGTGAGTCCATACCGATACTGTGTAGTTTAAGTTGTGCTCAGATTTCAAAATTCCCCAACCCCCCCCACTGAAGTTAAAAATTGACCCATTTTCCTGGAAATATTTTTTTCTATAATTTCAAGGTCTATATTAGATTGTGTGCAAGTGTCATATTTGAGAAATAGGCCTAACCCCCCGAAATGGGCACTTTAGTTTTGGTCACATTGGTCTGTGAGTCCATACCGGTACTGTGTCGTTTTAGTTGTGCTCAGATTTCAAAATTCCCCAACCCCCCCCACTGAAGTTAAAAATTGACCCATTTTCCTGGAAATATTTTTTTCTATAATTTCAAGGTCTATATTAGATTGTGTGCAAGTGTCATATTTGAGAAATAGGCCTAACCCCCCGAAATGGGCACTTTAGTTTTGGTCACATTGGTCTGTGAGTCCATACCGGTACTGTGTCGTTTTAGTTGTGCTCAGATTTCAAAATTCCCCAACCCCCCCCACTGAAGTTAAAAATTGACCCATTTTCCTGGAAATATTTTTTTCTATAATTTCAAGGTCTATATTAGATTGTGTGCAAGTGTCATATTTGAGAAATAGGCCTAACCCCCCGAAATGGGCACTTTAGTTTTGGTCACATTGGTCTGTGAGTCCATACCGGTACTGTGTCGTTTTAGTTGTGCTCAGATTTCAAAATTCCCCAACCCCCCCCACTGAAGTTAAAAATTGACCCATTTTCCTGGAAATATTTTTTTCTATAATTTCAAGGTCTATATTAGATTGTGTGCAAGTGTCATATTTGAGAAATAGGCCTAACCCCCCGAAATGGGCACTATAGTTTTGGTCACATTGGTCTGTGAGTCCATACCGGTACTGTGTCGTTTTAGTTGTGCTCAGATTTCAAAATTCCCCAACCCCCCCCACTGAAGTTAAAAATTGACCCATTTTCCTGGAAATATTTTTTTCTATAATTTCAAGGTCTATATTAGATTGTGTGCAAGTGTCATATTTGAGAAATAGGCCTAACCCCCCGAAATGGGCACTTTAGTTTTGGTCACATTGGTCTGTGAGTCCATACCGGTACTGTGTCGTTTTAGTTGTGCTCAGATTTCAAAATTCCCCAACCCCCCCACTGAAGTAAAAAATTGACCCATTTTCCTGGAAATATTTTTTTCTATAATTTCAAGGTCTATATTAGATTGTGTGCAAGTGTCATATTTGAGAAATAGGCCTAACCCCCCGAAATGGGCACTTTAGTTTTGGTCACATTGGTCTGTGAGTCCATACCGGTACTGTATAGTTTAAGTTGTGCTCAGATTTCAAATGGTGAGTGAAGTTGATCTGTTGGGAGCCTTCTTGGCGTGTTGGGAGCCTTCTTGACGTGTTGGGAGCCTTCCTGACGTGTTGGGAGCCTTCCTGACGTATTGGGAGCCTTCCTGGCATGTTGGGAGCCTTCTTGGCGTGTTGGGAGCCTTCCTGACGTGTTGGGAGTCTTCCTGACGTATTGGGTGCCTTCCTGGCATGTTGGGAGCCTTCTTGGCGTGTTGGGAGCCTTCCTGACGTGTTGGGAGCCTTCCTGACGTATTGGGAGCCTTTGGTAAAAAAATAAATCAATCGATGTGTATAGTAAAGAATGCAAACATGCCCATAGCTCTGGAACTAAACATGATAGAGAGATAAATTGAACATTTCTGAACTCCTCTCGCCAAGACGCTTCGTTTGGCACTATAATTGGCTCTGAAGAAACATTTCCTAGACCCCCCCCCCTGAAGTCAATAATTGGGTAAATGACCTGGGAATTGTTTTTTATATAAATTCAAGGTCTATATTTAGCAGTGCGTTAGTGGCAGTACTGAGAATTAGGACTAACTTCCTGAAAGTATCCCATGAAAATTGGTCACATTGGGCGCTCAGTCAGTACTGTGGAGTTTAAGATTTTCTCTGAAGACCAAATTTCAGAGACCCCCCTGAAGTAAAAAATTGGGTAAATGCTGACCCGAGGAGGAGTGATTGGAGCCCCTAGACGTGTTGAAGAGCCCCTGATCAAGGTTCTGAGTGCTGTGTCCACGTGGCCAAGGCTCCCGCTCCTGCAACTCCGGCGACTCCCGCTCCCGTGGCTCCCGTTTGTGCGACTCTTGCTCGTACCGCTCACGTTCACTGGAAAATATAAGAATTTACATATAAAATGGCAGAAAAAGAACTTTAACTTCTGAAGAACCATGGCCTTTACTACCGGGTATTTACATGTATTAAAGCACAGACAGCTCTATTAACCTTTCTGAGTGTTAAATACCGGGTATTTACATCTTTTAAAGCACAGGCAACTCTAATAACCTTTCTGAGGCAGTACTGTGGAGTTTAAGGTCGGACATGTATCAAACCAGGGGGGGGGGACAAAAGGTCACTAATATGCACCTAGCTCTGGAACTAAACATGATAGAGAGATAAATTGAACATTTCTGAACTCCTCTCGCCAAGACGCATCATTTGGAGCCATAATTTAGTCTCGATTTTCACAATATTCTTCATTCTGCTCTTTTAAATTTTGAGGTACCTAGACATGATATTTGAGAATTTCCTTTTGCTGGGACTACCACTAATGTCCAAAGAATGAGAATTTCTCGGAGATATTGCATAATATGCAGTAGTTATTTAGTAAACATGAACTGAACTCGTTTGGTGTTAACTGGGGCGCGCGCAATTTTTTTCGCCCCCCCCCATGGGCCCTTTGGAAATGTTCAATTTTGAGGTACTTAGACACAATATTTGAGAAATTCTTTTTGCGAGGACTACCATAGATGTGTATAGTAAAGAATGCAAACATGCCCATAGCTCTGGAACTAAACATGATAGAGAGATAAATTGAACATTTCTGAACTCCTCTCGCCAAGACGCTTCGTTTGGCACTATAATTGGCTCTGAAGAAACATTTCCTAGACCCCCCCCCTGAAGTCAATAATTGGGTAAATGACCTGGGAATTGTTTTTTTATATAAATTCAAGGTCTATAGATAGCAGTGCGTTAGTGGCAGTACTGAGAATTAGGCCTAACTCCCTGAAAGTATCCCATGAAAATTGGTCACATTGGGTGCTCAGTCAGTATTGTGGAGTTCAAAATTTCGTCAGATTTCAGTGACAGTTCCAAGAATGACAAATTATATAATTTAGGCTCCGAATTCTTAGTTGGGACTAAAGCAGCTTATTCACAAGGAAGGGGGGGGGGGCAAAAGGTTACTAATATGCACCTAGCTCTGGAACTAAACATGATAGAGAGATAAATTGAACATTTCTGAACTCCTCTCGTCAAGACGCTTCATTTGGCACTATAATTTGCTCTGAAGAAAAATTTCAGAGACCCCCTGAAGTCAAAAATTGGGTAAATGCTGACCCGAGGAGGAGTGGTTGGAGCCCTTAGAGGTGTTGAAGAGCCCCTGATCAAGGTTCTGAGTGCTGTGTCCACGTGGCCAAGGCTCCTGCTCCTGCGACTCCGGCGACTCCCGCTCCCGTGGCTCCCGTTTGTGCGACTCCCGCTCGTACCGCTCATGTTCACTGGAAAATATAAGAATTTACATATAAAATGGCAGAAAAAGAACTTTAACTTCTGAAGAACCATGGCCTTTACTACCGGGTATTTACATGTATTAAAGCACAGACAGCTCTATTAACCTTTCTGAGTGTTAAATACCGGGTATTTACATCTTTTAAAGCACAGGCAACTCTAATAACCTTTCTGAGGCAGTACTGTGGAGTTTAAGGTCGGACATGTATCAAACCAGGGGGGGGGGGGGGCAAAAGGTCACTAGTATGCACCTAGCTCTGGAACTAAACATGATAGAGAGATAAATTGAACATTTCTGAACTCCTCTCGTCAAGACGCTTCGTTTGGCACTATAATTGGCTCTGAAGAAAAATTTCAGAGACTCCCTGAAGTCAAAAATTGGGTAAATGACCTGGGAATTGTTTCTTATATAAATTCAAGGTCTATATTTAGCAGTGCGTTAGTGGCAGTACTGAGAATTAGGCCTAACCCCCTGAAAGTATCCCATGAAAATTGGTCACATTGGGCGCTCAGTCAGTATTGTGGAGTTCAAAATTTCGTCAGATTTCAGTGACAGTTCCAAGAATGACAAATTATATAATTTAGGCTCCGAATTCTTAGTTGGGACTAAAGCAGCTTATTCACAAGGAAGGGGGGGGGGGCAAAAGGTTACTAATATGCACCTAGCTCTGGAACTAAACATGATAGAGAGATAAATTGAACATTTCTGAACTCCTCTCGTCAAGACGCTTCACGCTTCGTTTGGCACTATAATTGGCTCTGAAGAAAAATTTCAGAGACTCCCTGAAGTCAAAAATTGGGTAAATGACCTGGGAATTGTTTCTTATATAAATTCAAGGTCTATATTTAGCAGTGCGTTAGTGGCAGTACTGAGAATTAGGCCTAACCCCCTGAAAGTATCCCATGAAAATTGGTCACATTGGGCGCTCAGTCAGTATTGTGGAGTTCAAAATTTCGTCAGATTTCAGTGACAGTTCCAAGAATGACAAATTATATAATTTAGGCTCCGAATTCTTAGTTGGGACTAAAGCAGCTTATTCACAAGGAAGGGGGGGGGCAAAAGGTTACTAATATGCACCTAGCTCTGGAACTAAACATGATAGAGAGATAAATTGAACATTTCTGAACTCCTCTCGCCAAGACGCTTTTTTTTGGAGCCATATTTTAGTTCGATTTTCATAATATTCTTCATTCTGCTTTTTTCAGTTTTGAAGTACCTAGACATGATATTTGAGAAAATCCTTTTGCTGGGACTAGTGTAGTACATTGTTAACCTGGGGGGGGGGCACGGGGTCCCTTAGATAAAAGTTCATAGAGTCTATCCTAGACCAGACATCAAAATGCTTTTATTTTTTGTGAGATACTTAGGTACCAATTAAAATCTATCCTTCGCACACAGTATAGTAAACATGTTTATCTACTTTCTCATGTCCATCCATATAAAATGCTTTAACAATTAGGCCATACCCACCCCCCCCCCCCCCACACAGCCAATTTTGAAAATTGTGGATTTCGTCAGATTTCAGTGACAGTTCCAAGAATGACAAATTATATAATTTAGGCTCCGAATTCTTAGTTGGGACTAAAGCAGCTTATTCACAAGGAAGGGGGGGGGGGGCAAAAGGTTACTAATATGCACCTAGCTCTGGAACTAAACATGATAGAGAGATAAATTGAACATTTCTGAACTCCTCTCGCCAAGACGCTTTTTTTGGAGCCATATTTTAGTTTCGATTTTCATAATATTCTTCATTCTGCTTTTTTCAGTTTGAAGTACCTAGACATGATATTTGAGAAAATCCTTTTGCTGGGACTAGTGTAGTACATTGTTAACCTGGGGGGGGGGGCACGGGGTCCTTAGATAAAAGTTCATAGAGTCTATCCTAGACCAGACATCAAAATGCTTTTATTTTTTGTGAGATACTTAGGTACCAAATTAAAATCTATCCTTCGCACACAGTATAGTAAACATGTTTATCTACTTTCTCATGTCCATCCCATATAAAATGCTTTAACAATTAGGCCATACCCACCCCCCCCCCCCCCCCCCCACACAGCCAATTTTTGAAAATTGTGGATTTCGTCAGATTTCAGTGACAGTTCCAAGAATGACAAATTATATAATTTAGGCTCCGAATTCTTAGTTGGGACTAAAGCAGCTTATTCACAAGGAAGGGGGGGGGGGCAAAAGGTTACTAATATGCACCTAGCTCTGGAACTAAACATGATAGAGAGATAAATTGAACATTTCTGAACTCCTCTCGCCAAGACGCTTTTTTGGAGCCATATTTTAGTTTCGATTTTCATAATATTCTTCATTCTGCTCTTTTCAGTTTTGAAGTACCTAGACATGATATTTGAGAATTTCCTTTTGCTGGGACTACCACAGATGTCCAAAGAATGAGAATTTCTGGGAGATATTGCATAATATGCAGTAGTTATTTAGTAAACATGAACTGAACTCGTTTGGTGTTAACTGGGGCGCGCGCAAATTTTTTCGCCCCCCCCCCCCACATGGGCCCTTTGGAAATGTTCAATTTTGAGGTTCTTAGACATGATATTTGAGAAAATCATTTTGCTGGGACTAGTGTAGTACATTGTTAAACCGGGGGGGGGGGGGGGGGCGGGGTCCCTTAGATAAAAGTTCATAGAGTCTATCCTAGACCAGACATCAAAATGCTTTTATTTTTTGTGGGATACTTAGGAACCAAATTAAAATCTATCCTTTGCACACAGTATAGTAAACATGTTTATCTACTTTCTCATGTCTCTCCCATATAAAATGCTTTAACATTTAGGCCATACCCCCCCCCCCCCCTCACACAGCCAATTTTGAAAATTGTGGATTTCGTCAGATTTCAGTGACAGTTCCAAGAATGACAAATTATATAAATTAGGCTCCGAATTCTTAGTTGGGACTAAAGCAGCTTATTCACAAGGAAGGGGGGGGGGGCAAAAGGTTACTAATATGCACCTAGCTCTGGAACTAAACATGATAGAGAGATAAATTGAACATTTCTGAACTCCTCTCGCCAAGACGCTTTTTTTGGCGCTATGCAAAAGAGTCTAAGTCGAAGCGTTCTACTCGCCAAAATTCTCAAACAAAGTCAAATTTCGCAAAAAGTAGGGGGGGTGGAGGACTGACACACTAGGGCCTAATAAAGATGACATTTCTGCACCTAACGAGCCTAATAAGGTGAATATTGGTTGAGAATTACCTTCGATATGAGCCATTTTCAAGAAATTTGATTCAAGTTGAGAAATGACAGTGGGGTCTGCGTCGGTTTCAAGTCACCCCCAACCACATAAGGCTAAAGGGATATCGGGCTGGGGGGTATCACGAAACTGCTTGGTGGCCGCTCAGCTTGCGATCAGCTGATCGTTGACCCACATTTAGATTGATACGATGACACTTTTTTGAATCACATTTCTTGAAAATGGCTTATATCAAAGGTAAATCTCAACCAATAGTCACCTTATTAGGCTCGTTAGATGTAGAAATGTCATCTTTATTAGGCCCTGGTGTGTCAGCCCTCCACCCCCCCTACTTTTTGTGAAATTTGACTTTGTTTGGGAATTTTGGCGAGTAGAACGAGTAGACTTAGAGTCTATCATTTGATCATTGGCTCTGTTTTTTGGTCTTAGCAAGTTTAGCGCCCGGTCTTCCTCATTTTGCGGAACAACCCGGCTACTGAGCTGTCCGCAATTTCAACCCCCATAAGAGAGGAGGCTAATCTATCAATGACAACAATAATTGCGGACTTACCTTGCATATGTGAGCTGTAATCGATGAAATTAACCAATTTGGTACCGAATCATCGTCCCTCGGCGTTCCACTGTCCGCCATGTTGGATTTTGCTACCGGAGATTGCCGAAGCGCTCGATAAACAAATTATTTTTTGATCAAGGCGGTAATACTGTCCAAAATGTCCGCAAATGCCTTTATATTACCTGTAGGAGTAATAATATTACCTTGAATGTCCGCAATTTGCTCGATTTCGGAAGATAAAGATGTTCGTGCCGACCCCCGAGTAAACCGGATGTCATTTTTGATGGCGTAAAACGGGAAACCTTTTCTCAAGAATCCGACGAGTCAAGTTTCGGCGACTTAACTTTGCCGAAAATCAATCAATCCTCCTTAATTTGACCATGTAAGTAGTAAATTATTGCGGATTAACAAAGAATAATATGTTTTCTTCAAGTTGTCACCTTTTTAGGCATTAGAAACAATGATAAGTCGTGGAAAATGGACTTCAAGCGAGACGAGTCAGTGAACTCGCTGACTCGCCTGTAAAAAGTCAACTTCGAGGAAGGTTATTATTGTAATCTGTTAAATCAAATAAGCATGGCCTTTAATTAGTGCAGGATAGTTTTAAGGAGGGGACCACCTGTGAGCAATGGTGAGTAGGCCAACAATAACCCTTTACAGCCTGCTTGGGTCATTATTGTGATACACATCTGTTGTCAAGATTCATTCATGCGGCCATCTTGAGTGAATTGCAAATAGTGCATTTATACATCATGCTAATTCTGCAGGGTTTGATGTAATAAAAGGATGGGAATTATGCATATAGTGCAAGCAAGTCGTGTGCAAGCATTTCATTGGTGCATCATGATGGTGGATGTTGCTGTCCTTAAGGAGTTAAGACCTACCCTTACTAAAATAAAATAAAATCCAGCCCTATCGGGATGATTCATCTGAAAGGTAAATGGGAAACTTTAACCATATACACTGACATGTAATTGATGGTCTCAGCCAGCATCTTTGGTTGCTGACCTGGAAAGGCACAATGAGGAGGGTATGACACTTGTCAAGGTTGTCAACCTGAAAGGACCCTCAAAGATTAATGGGCATTGAAATCAGTTTACTATCTACAGTTCACTGGCAATGGTTCAAGTTTCCTTTCAAATGGCCAGCGTCACCTCTTTAAAGCAGGTCATGTGTAAATTCTGTATTAAGGGCAACTTCCACCTTCATCTTGTCTTTCCATTTAAATTAACCAACTCTCCAATACAACTAATTTCATTGATAAAGTTGCACAGGTCCTTTATAGGCCTCCTTAAAGTTCAAGTTAGTTTGGTTTTTTTGGGGTGTTTTCCTTTTGCTTAAACATGATATCCAATTAACCTGTATTTCACTTAGTACAGCTTTTCTCCAGGCAGTGCTTTAGTTACAAAAATATATGAAATAAATGAGAGTGAAATATGGATAGTATATTTTGAACATTTGCTCTATTTGGAAAAAAAGTTCCGTAGAATGATTGTACTCATTATAGAGGACCATTGCCAGAGGTCTATGCCGGTGAAAAACAATAATAAAGGTGAAGTAGTCTAATCATTTGCTGGTACAGCTTAATTTCTGATTTGTTTTTACAGTTGACACAACATGCTCAGGTGGGTATCAATGGTTACTCCTAGGTAGTTTTTTTAATTTTAACTAAGAGGTAAGAATTCTTAAGAATTGAAGCATTGATATACGGCAGTTTGACGAAGGCAGCCCTTTCAATTATTAAAGTACTTTGATATTTGTAAGTGATACTTCATCAACTGTATGGCATAAGTGGCTGTGGAATTGGCCCTTAAAGGACAAGACTGAGGCAAGTACTTAGAGCTTCCAACTGTATAGGAGGGGGTACATAGCTTCACCCCCAAATGGCGGGTGGGGGATCAAAGGTTGCTTTGAACACAGAGAGGCTATACAACGCTGACACCTTAAACCAGTGGACTGTAGATAGTAAACTGCTTTTAATCACCATAAACCTCTCAGGCTGTAGTCAAGTTGACATTCCCATCAACCCTGTGAAGTATAATACCTTGTACTCTGTGATTTTCCAGGTCAGCAACAAAAGATGCCAGCTCAGACCATCAATTAGATGTCATTGTGAAAAGTTTCCTCTAAGGTGGCAGGGGTCAGCTGTTCATTGCAGGTGAATCATCCCAATAAGGCTTGAGGTAATTCATATGGCCTGGAGTTGGTTCATAAGTATCACCATCTATTACTTGCACAAAGTCGAACCGAGAATCTTAATTTTGACTCCCATTAAACCATTACCAATTTATGGCTATTAACTCTTCCATGATACAACGCGCACACTAAATTGGGAATATACACATGTGGAACAGATAACCCTTAATGTACTTGGGAGCCAACCTTATGAAATAAGGCACAAGTTCCAAAATATGAAAGCTATGATAGCCACATATCCAAAACAAGACATGTTTGCATTGGAGATACCCAAAATGGCCCAATTCTAACAAAAACTGGCTGTGTTTTAAGAAAACCTATACTGCCAGTAATCTAGGTAGTTAGGGGTGCTGGTAAGTTAGTTTTCTTAATACACTGAGGATAATTCGGGCAAAATGAGGTGGCTTTTCATAGGTTTCTTTCATGTTTTATTTGCTTCACAACAATTTGGCTCACTTTCTAAACATTGACATTCCCAGCAAAAGTATTATGGTTATTTTTCATTACACCTACAAGATAACACCATAGAGGGCTGTCAAAAACCCCATTGTCTTTGCCCTGTTTACGGTATTAGGGGTCTATATATTGTCAAGTGACTGACATACTTAAAATGAACAGAAGACTCCATTTGATTATAGTTCTGATATCTTTATTACAATTTGTATAACAGTAGTTCATAGGATGAATATTATGCTAATACAGTGAGAGTTGAGCAATCTATTGTGGCAGTGAGTACATGGTCATAATGATAATATTCTATTGGGAAACTATAGATAACTATTTGTGATCATGTAATTTCATGATTGTACTAGGACTGGCTGGGAATGAGTTGTGTTGAGTTGAGTTCAACTCCACTCAACTCATATGGGGGGTCCGTATGTAACATATGGCGTTTTTCCGTTTTACCACATAATATGTAGAGGTCCATATTCAAATGTGGGGGGTCCATATTCAAATGTGGCGTTTTTTCATTTCACCACATGATGTGGAGGTCAAAAAATGTGTATACTGTCCGTATATTTGCCCTTGAATGTGGCACCTCTAGGGGCAGCATATATTGACAAAATGGTGAAAAAAGGGGCCAAAAAGGGCCATATGTTGTGAATAGGGTCCGCTTGCCCAACAATATTTACAATTAAATAGAAGTACCTTTCCATCTATAGGTCTACTCTAGATGAGTTAACTGTTGATATATGTGAATATAGATAGATATATAAATATTGATACACATACATTTACCAATGTATATGTAGACTAGATATCATTAACTGTTGATATATATTTATATAGATAGATAGATACATACATACATACATACATATTCACAAATGTAGTTTACTGTTGCAATATTTATAGTTACTGTTCAAATATATATATCCATGTATCAATAATTGACTGGTGAAATATGTGAATCTTCTATAGTTTACTGTTGATACACACACATATTTCTAGACTACTATGAATCCCTTCAACTTACAATCATGCCCTAAACTCTTAACAAGTATTATTACTATCTGTCGAGACCCTGCTACTGTTTTAAATTCATTAGGTATATGTTTATATCCCATTTGTCATCCTACTATATCATATTTTATATTTATACATACTTGCCATTTGCTATTAAAATACATGGACGTAGATATAGTTCACTAATCAAATATGTTACAATCAAGGCCAACATTATTTGCAATTACATAGATGTATCTTTCCAGACTCTGAATGTCTATTGAATTTGTAATGTAAACTCTAGATGGGTTGACTGTTGATATATCTGACATATATATACATATAGATACTGATACATACACACTTACTGATGTATATATATATGTATATATCAATGTATACATATATATATATCCATGTCATTGACTGTTGTAATACATATATATTTATTCCATTTGTTAAGTGTGAAAATATATACATAGTTACTGTTCAAGTATATATCTTTGTATAGATAATTGACTGGTGAAATATATAAATCCTCTATTGTTTACTGTAGGTACATATATAGATACATAGATACATAGATAAATGGATTCATAGATTAAAATGTTGATCAATAACTGAGCCTTTTGTAGACTGGTCTGTATTATCAAACCTAGGCCTATTACCTAGATTACTATGAATCCCTTCAGCCTACACTCATTCCAACATTATTTACACTTAAATAGGAGAACCTTTCTCGACTCTGGACGGCATTTAAATTTGTAATGTATATGTTTATATCCCATATATAGATCTACTCTAGATGAGTTAACTGTTGATATATGTGAATATAGATGGATATATAAATGTTGATACATATACATTTACCAATGTTTATATAGATGATAATCATTAACTGTTGATATATTTTCATATAGATAGATAGATACAAATAGATATATATTCACACATGTAGTTTACGGTTGGAATATATCAAGTTACTGTTCAAATATATATCCATGTATCAATAATTGACTGGTGAAATATGTGAATCTTCTATAGCTTACTGTTGATACGCACATATTTAGAGACTACTATGAATCCCTTCAACTTACGACCATGCCCTAAACTCTAGACAAGTATTATTACTATCTGTCGAGACCCTGCTACTGTTTTCAATTCATGAGGTATATGTTTATATCCCATCTGTCATCCTACTGTATTGTATTTTATGTTTATACATACTTACCATTTGCTATTGACATACATGGCCGTAGATATAGTTCACCGTTGAAATATAATACAATCAAGCCCAACATTATTTACAATTACATAGATGTATCTTTCCAGACTCTGAATGTCTATTGAATTTGTAATGTATGTCTTTATATCCCATCTATCATCCTACAATTGACTAGTTTACTGTTGAAATACATGAAAATATAGAGATATACATATGTTGATACACATATATATACATGTATATATACATATATATCATTAGCTGTTGTAATATATATATAGTAGATATAGTTTACTGTTGAAATATATTCATAACTACTGTTTAAAATATATCTTTGTATGAATAATTGATTGGTGAAATATATAAATCCTCTATAGATAACTGTAGGTACATATATATAGAGATATAGATATTTAAAATGTAGATCAATAACTGAGCCTTTTGTAGACTGGTCTGTATTATCAAACCTAGGCCTATTACCTAGACTACTATGAATCCCTTCAACCTACACTCATGCCCAACATTATTTACACTTAAATAGAAGAACCTTTCCAGACTCTGGATGGCATTCAAATTTGTAAGGTATATGTTTATATCCCATCTATAGGTCTACTCTAGATGAGTTAACTGTTGATATATGTGAATATAGATGGATATATAAATATTGATACATATACATTTACCAATGTATATATATATAGTAATCATTAACTGTTGATATATATATAGAGAGATATAGATATAGAGATATATTCACATATGTAATTTACTGTTGGAATATATATAGTTACTGTTCAAATATATATCCATGTATCAATAATTGACTGGTGAAATATGTGAATCTTCTATAGTTTACTTTTGATACACACATATATTCATAGACTACTATGAATCCCTTCAACTTACAATCATGCCCTAAACTCTTAACACGTATTATTACTATCTGTCGAAACCCTGCTACTGTTCTCAATTCATGAGGTACATGTTTATATCCCATCTGTCATACTACTATATTATATTTTATATTTATACATACTTACCCTTTTTGTAACTTGTAATGTAAACTCTAGATGGGTTGACTGTTGATATATCTGACATATATATACATATAGATACTGATACATACACACTTACTGATGTATATATATATCCATGTATACATATATATATATCCATGTCATTGACTGTTGTAATACATATATATTTATTCCATTTGTTAAGTGTGAAAATATATACATAGTTACTGTTCAAGTATATATCTTTGTATAAATAATTGACTGGTGAAATATATAAATCCTCTATGGTTTACTGTAGGTACATATATAGATACATAGATACATAGATAAATAGATATATAGATTAAAATGTGGATCAATAACTAAGCCTTTTGTAGACTGGTCTGTATTATCAAACCTAGGCCTATTACCTAGACTACTATGAATCCCTTCAACCTACACTCATTCCGACATTATGTTTATATCCCATCTATAGGTCTACTCTAGATGAATTAACTGTTGATATATATGAATATAGATAGATATATAAATGTTGATACATATACATTTACCAATGTATATATAGATAATAATTATTAACTGTTGATATATATATATAGATAGATAAAGAGATAGATATAGATTTAGATACATATATATATATACACATGTAGTTTACTGTTGGAATATATATAGTTACTGTTCACATATATATCCATGTATCAATATTTGACTGGTTCAATATGTGAATCTTCTATAGTTTACTGTTGATACACACACATATATATATAGACTACTATGAATCCCTTCAACTTACAATCATGCCCTAAACTCTAAAAAAGTGTTTTTACTATCTGCCCAGACCCTGCTACTGTTTTCAATTCATGAGGTACATGTTTATATCCCATCTGTCATCCTACTATATTATATTTTATATTTATACATACTCACCATTTGCTATTGAAATACATGGACGTAGATATAGTTCACTGTTGAAATATGTTACGATCAAGCCCAGCAATATTTACAATTACATGGATGTATCTTTCCAGACTCTGAATGTCTTTTGAATTTGTAATGTAACTAACTCTAGATGGGTTAACTGTTGATATATCTGACATATATATACATATAGATACTGATACATACACACTTACTGATTATATATGTATCCATGTATATATATATATATATATATATATATATATATATATATATATATATCATTGACTGTTGTAAAACATATATTTATATATTCCATTTGTTAAGTGTGAAAATATATACATAGTTACTGTTCAAATATATATCTTTGTATAAATAATTAACTGGTGAAATATATAAATCCTCTATGGTTTACTATAGGTACATAGATAGATAGATAAATAGATAGATAGATAGATTGATTGATTGAAAAATAGATAGAGAGATAGAGAGATTAAAATGTAGATCAATAACTGAGCCTTTTGTAGAGTGGTCTGTATTATTAAACCTAGGCCTATTACTTAGACTCCTATGAATCTCTTCAACCTACACTCATGCCCAACATTATTTACACTTAAATAGAAGAACCTCTCCAGACTCTGGATGGCATTTAAATTTGTAAGATAAATGTTTATATCTCATCTATAGGTCTACTCTAGATGAGCTAACTGTTCATATATGTGAACATAGATACACGTATAAATGTTGATACATGTACATTTACCAATGTATATATAGATAGTAATCATGAACTGTTGATATATATAGATAGATAGATAGATAGATATAGATATAGATATATAAATATATTCACACATGTAGTTTACTGTTGGAATATATATATATAGTTACTGTTCAAATATATATCCATGTATCAACTATTGACTGGTCAAATATGTGAATCTTCTATAGTTTACTGTTGGTACACACAGATATTAACAAGTATTATTACTATCTGTCCATACCCTGCTACTGTTTTCAATTCATGAGGTATATGTTTATATCCCATCTGTCATCCCACTATATTTTATATTTTATATTTATACATACTTACCATTTGCTATTGAAATACATGGATTTAGATATAGTTCACTGTTGAAATATGTTACAATCAAGCCCGGCATTATTTACAATTACATAGGTGTATCTTTCCAGACTCTGAATGTCTTTTGAATTTGTAATGAAAACTCTAGATGGGCTAACTCTTGATATATCTGACATATATAGACATATAGATACTGATACATACACACTTACTGATGTATATATGTATCCATGTATATATATATATATATATATATATATATATATATATATATATATCCATATCATTCACTGTTGTAATACATATAAATATATATATATATATATATATATATATATATATATTCCATTTGTTAAGTGTGAAAATATAGGCCTGTGTTTATATCCCATCCATCATCCTACTATAGACTAGTTTACTGTTGAAATACATGAAGATATAGAGATATACATATGTTGACACACATATAAATCCATGTATATATACATATATAGACAAATGCCAACGCCCATTGATACCGTCTCTGTTGTATTTCACAAGTGGGGGCTGGGGCAGTATCCCACGAAGCCGCAGGCTGAGTGGGATGCGCCCCAGCCCCCACGAGTGAAATACATCAGCGCTGTACAACTGCTAAATGTATCAATCCTGCTAACTGTAGTGACTACACTTAGCAGTCAGCTATCCAACTGCTAAGTGTATCAAAGGACTGCTAAGTGTATCAAATTATATTGATACAGTTAAGGGCATTGATACACTTAGCAGTTGGTAAGATAAAGTTATGACTGTCTTTGGATTTTGGAGAAGGTAAAACTTTTACACTGAAAATGGATTCTATAGCCCATTAAATTCCAATTTTGACCCAATAATCTGATACCACGGCCCTAGAAACATAATTCTGACATATTACACTATATTCCTATTATGATACAGATAGTATTTATTGATACAGACAGCAGTTGAATGTTCATATAACAGACGTCCCTAGAACTAGATGCACTTAGAAGTTCTTTTACACAGTTAGCAGTTGGATGGTTGACTGCTAAGTGTAGTTACTACAGTTAGCAGCATTGATACACTTAGCAGTTGTACAAGCGCTGTATCAATGTAGTTGGCATTTGTGTTTATTTTTTTATTTGAAGCCATTTCATGATGGAAGATCAAACTTTTCTTAGCCCATTGAATACAGACACATTGTATTCAATGGCATCATTGAATACGGCCTTCCAGTGCTTAAGCATAGGAGATCTTGTATTTCCAAAAAATAAATATCATTTACTTATGTAATATATATATATAGTACATATAGTTTGCTGTGGAAATATATTCATAATTACTGTTTAAAATATATCTTTGTATGAATATAATTGACTGGTGAAATATATAAATCCTCTATAGATAACTGTAGGTACATATATATAGAGATATAGATATTGAAATGTAGATCAATAACTGAGCCTTTTGTAGACTGGACTGTATTATCAAACCTAGGCCTATTGTCTAGACTACTATGAAACCCTTAACAATTATTATTACTAACTGTCCAGGCCCTGCTACTGTTTTCAATTCATGAGGTACATGTTTAAATCCCATCTGTCATCCTACTATACACAAGTAGATTCATCACATATATGATTAAAGCTGTTCATATGTTGATATGTATTCATTTGTATGTATATACATAGCCATATATGTATTTGTACATACTTACCATTTGCTATTGAAATGTGTGTACATAAATAGAGTTCATTATTGAAATATACTACAACCAAGCCCACCATTGTTTATACTTAAATAGAAGTACATTTCAAGACTCTGGAAGTCATTTGAATTTGTAATGAATATGTTTATATCCCATCTATAAGTTCATTCTAGTTAACTAGTCTACGAAAGGCTCAGTCATCGATCCATATCTATATCTATCTATCTATCTATAAATTTATATATAGATATAGATATATACATGGATATATTTCAATAGCTCACTACATAAAGATATGTGAAGAATTTACTTGTCTATAGTAGGATGACGGATGGAATATAAACATGTACCTCATGAATTGAAAACAGTAGCAGAGTATGGACAATTAGTAATATTTAATTGTTCAGAGTCGAGGGCATGATTTTAAGTTGAAGGGATTCATAGTAGTCTAGGCAATGGACCTATGTTTGGTAATACTGATTACTTTATGAAAGGCTCAGTTATTGATTTACATTCATATTTGAATATGTACATATTTCAACAGTAGACTATATGAAGATCTTTACATTCTTAGTCAAATATTGATACATATATTAACTTTGTGCAAGTATGCATGCAGCATTAAATTGTGATACTTATGAACTAATTCCAGGCCATATGAATTACCTCAAGCCTTATTGGGATGATTCACCTGAAATGAACTTAGGTAGATAGTTGACCCCTGCCAGCTTAGAGGAAACTTAAACCATTCACACTGACATGTAGTTCATGGTCTGAGCTGACATATTTTGTTGCTGACCCAGAAAGTCACAAAGAACAGGGTATGACACTTGAAAGGGTCGATGTAAATGCCAACCTGACTAGACCCTCAAAGTTTTATGGTGATTAAAAGCAGTTTACTATCTACAGTCCACTGGTTTAAGGTGTCAGTGTTGTATTGGCTCTCTATGTTTAAAGCAACTTTTGATCAATGGTGTTGTGCCCCGTATTGTCCATATGCTGCAAAGTGTCCACATCACAGTATGTCCACAGCCTTCAATCACAAAGTGTCCATAAATAACAGTTTGTCCACACTCCACCTCACAGAATGTCCACAAAATGCAGTTTGTCCACACCCAGCCATCACAAAGTGTCAAAAAATACAGTTTGTTTGCAGCCTACCAGCACAAAGTGTCTGGAACCCACAATTTGTGCACAACATTCTGTGCCACAGTGTCCGCACAAAACCATCACAATGTGTCCACAAATCACACTTTGTCCACACAAAATCATCACATGCTGTCCACCAAAAGCACTTTGTCCACACAAAATCATCATAAATGTCCACAAAACACAATCTCTTTATAACAAATATCATCACCTCAGTGGTTGTAACTGCTTTGTCTTGATCATGTGACCATACATAGCATTTAATATGATCATTGTAATATGTCATTTTGCTAGAGATGATCAAGGGGTATGAAACCACTTTGTAAATGAAGTTGAAATCCCATGCCTTCACTCATCTAGCCCATGGGTCTATTGTTTTCTGAAAGAGGACACAGTAGTTGCAAATGTTTTGATGGGTGCGAAATGTGGATGGAGAAAACATTCATTGGCTTTGTTTATTTTGAACAGCATAAGCACAGTCATTTCAACTGACTTTTTGTGCTATTTTTGTGTGGCCTACTTCATGTACATTTTGTGACATAGTTTTGTGGAAACTGTAATAGCAGAGCAGGCTGTTGTCTAAATGTTTTGTGTGGATACATTGTGAAGTTTCTTTGTGGACAATTTGAATTTTCCGGATACTTTGCACTAGTTGAGTATGGACAAACTGTGTTTGCGGACACCTTGTGGTGGTTGGCTGGGGACAAATTGTATTTGTGGACATTCTGTGATGTAGAGTGTGGAGAGACTGTATATCATAGACACTTTGTGATGGAAGAGGGTGGACAAACTGTATTTTGTGGACACTTTGTGATGGAAGGCTTTGGACATAATGTGATGTGGACACTTTGTAGCATGTGGCCAATACGGCACAACAACCCAATCCACCAGTTGGAGATGAAACAGTAGCTATGTACCCCATCCTATACAGTTGGAAGCTCTACTTGCCCCAGTCTTGTCCTTTAAGGGCCAATTCCACAGCCACTTATGCATTACAGTTGATGAAGTCTCACTAACAAATATCAAAGTATCAAAGTACTTTGATATTTGAAAAGGGTGCCTTTGTCACCCTGCCGTGTATCAATAAATCAATTCTTAAGAATTCTAACCTCTTGGTTAACATCAATTGCTGTATTAAGTGAGATACAGGTTTATTGAATAGAATGTGAACAAATGACAAAAACAAAAATTTAACTCAAACTTTCAGGCCTATAAACACTTCCATGTGTAACTTTTTCAATAAAATTGGTTTGATTGGAAAGTTGGTAAGATGGTTAACTTTATGGGAAAGACAACAATAAAGTGGAAGTTGCCCTTAATACAGGATTCATAGATGACCTACCTTAAAGAGTTGACACTAGCCACTTGAGAGGAAACTTTAAACCATTCACTACTGACATGAAATATATGAGCAATTGAAGGTTAAAGCCTGCGTCTTTTGTTGCTGCCCCAGTTAACCATAAAGCACAGAGTAGGACACCTGGTGGGGGTCGACCCAGATGTTAAACTGAAATAACCCCGATTACCTGTCACCAGAGCCTTGCAATCTTGCCTTAGCTCTGACCCAGTGGGCACAAAATTCGGTTTAACATTGAATCAATGTTGAATCAACATAGAATCAACATTGACAACCAGTGGTCAATGTTGATTCAATGTTCTGTGCCCACTGGGGATTGATGAGTATAGGTGCAAACTTCTCACAAGTCTAAAGCATATTCAGTAATGGTAGCCTTTAACCTCTGGGGGGTCTCGAATAATTTTAGAGATTTTTGCCAGGGCATCCAATACTCTAAATCATGTACAAAATAGGAATTTGCCCAATTTCTGAAAATGATATGGAGAACCCATATATATGTATTAGAGTATACAATGTGGGCTCATTCTGATACATTTAAACTGTATGCGCAGAGACCTGCGCAGTGGGTTCATTTTCAACAGGTAGTGATCTACCTTTAAGTTGTGTGTGTTTTTAGTGTTGTAACCCATGTGAAGGAAGGATGCAGGTTAGCCATCCTTGCTAATGTAAAGCAACATCGTTGGCACTTATCTGAACGACTTTGGTCAACCTTAGCTTAACTACTCTTTGATAAAGTTATTTAAGTTAATTCATGTTGATCATTATTATGGAGCAAAATAGATAGTAGATTCATCATCGACACATACTTATTCAAGTAATGTCCAGTACTCATTCCACAAGGCCCTAAAGGTGGGTCAAAAATGCTAATTTTAAAGCTCTGAAGTAAGTTAATAAGTAAGTCTGAAATAATGCTCAAGACAGAGTGTTCCCAAAGCAAGGATTTCTAGTTTTTATGAGGTTTTGGGAAGTCATCTTTTACTGTTTGTCTCATGTCGAACGTGCAAACTGTAAGCTTGACAAACTCGAAGGGGGAGGTTTTTTTCCAGGGATACTTCCAACTTGAATTTATATCATATTTGCGATTTTAAGTAGATGTATAATACCATTGAGTATCAATATTAATACATCACCTACTAGCTTATTAATGCATGATATACATGGTCAATATATATCTTAGATATAATGAGTTTAAATTGGCAATCATAATGCTCGATTCTACAGGTTATTCTTTTTCCATGTGATGAAATTTGGGCATGATAATGCATTGGTCTAATTATTTGAACGCACACTAGCCATGATTTCCTGGGGAACAGTGTTTCATTTGATTGCATTTCAGATTTTTTACTTGAAGTGCATTAAAGAAATTAGATTGCTGTCCTTTTGCAAATTCATTGGAAAAGATTTAAGCAAAATTAAATACAAGTGAAATGATCCAAAAATTGATTAAATCACATTCAAAGGAATAGCTTCTGTCCCAGAATTATGTTCAAAGAAAATAAACACATTGCGATTCATGGTAGTGTTCCATTTACTTTCCAAAGCTTTTAAACCATCCATGAAAGGAAATAATATCTATGAAAATATACATCTTAAAATATGTTGGTACTTCTAAGAGCCTAGGGGTATAGCCAATCATTAAAGCTTGTCGCAAAACAGCCAAGTTCTTTTTGTTTTGAAATTTGCACATTTGGGTTATTCATAAGAACGCATTATTGATAAGAATGCACTTCTTTTTTTTTAAAGATTTTTATTAAGGTTATATCCAGTATAGTATGTTAATACATACAACCAGAATCTGAGCTACGGTCACCTGCCATACGATCTTTGCATTCCTATTAACAAACCTGTTAACTACAAAATTAAAAGAAATTAAAACTCATTCCCTTGGCCAGTGTACACCCGGCTTTAGGTATAATTTTACAACAACCTGGTGGCCTCTGGTTAGACCCCTGTGAGACCTTTGAAATAACAGCTTCTGTATGCGGGGTACTATGACCTTTGTCGTAGTAAAATGGGGACTCCTTTTGACGAAGGGAGATTTACTCTTGCTTTAGAAGTATTGGTACTGTTACAAGCGAATATAGGTCTATATATATTCTGTCATTCTATGAGAACTATGACCAGGAAGAAGGTATATGTAGACTTGTGTCTTATCATATTTTTGATACATACACATTGTGGGGACACTTATCAGATTCAGATACATGCTTTCAGATTACACTGTGCGTGTATTCAGGATAGGCCTATATTGTAAATCTGCATGAAAGGTTTCTAATTTTCCAATAATAAATGTGCGTCATGGCATCTCATGCCGGTATCAAGGCAGGGTCAGCCCCAGCACACTGGCTATCTGTTGCTGCAGCCTCACAAGTAAAGACTAGAGCAGAGGAAACTACAGGAGATCATCTGTAGAAAGGAAGCAATATGTATCAGTAGTCTTACAAGAGAACTAAGTTATTTAAGTTCTGTGTCAATTTCCCTAGATCTATGTACTACTACTGGATTATATACAGAGCAAAGCATATTTTATTCTCATATTAGGGTCACACAATATTGTTATGATGGTTATCTGGTATGTCAATGCAAGAAAAATCTCACAGGCAAGCATTCAGTATAAATATATATAAAAGTGTGCGATGTTCTTATTGAACAGCTATCTAACATCATAGAATCTGAATGAAGTGGCTCTTAGTGGCTTTATACCACTTTTTCTTGATGTTGAAGAGATGTATTACCCAGAATACATGAATCTAATGATGTAAAAATTAAGCTTCCTGTCAAATCTTTCAATAGTATTGGGTGTTTTATCACATGTTATGCATCTAAAATGTCAAATAGCTCAGGAATGAGAAGATACCCAGCAATTTTATTATGAACTATTGAATTCAGCACCCTTGAATTGACCAAGGTCAGTTGGATTTATAGCAAAAAAAGTGTTCCTCAGTGTAAAAATTGATGCTCTCTAAAATATTGTGTTGTTTATGAATATGATGTCCTAAAAAATGTCTGAAATACCAACAATTATTATGATAAAATGCATGTCTTAACTCATACTTTACCTGGCCTGGCCTGGCTAATACAATGTTTCAAGTGTTAAAAGGTCCAAATAACCATGTTAATTATCTGACTAAATGCAGTTTTTCTCAATAGAAATAACAATCAATGTTTGCAAGGGATAGGCAATGTTTGGTCTGGAGTAGCTTTCACACTTGTGCATAATGATATAAGGTATCTTTTATGTTAGCATTAAAGTTAAGCCCCCGTATCAAGTGATGTAATCTGAAAATGAAACACACACACAGACAAACATGCACTGATTAGCTTGGAAGAATTCTAATTTGATTTCTGCTCTTGAATCTCACATAGAATTTGCAGCGTACACATCGGATTAGCCCCAGAACATCATTCTAACTTTTGCATTTGAGGGATTTGTTGAAAATATAAGAGTTATTTTCCCATTTTGGGGTGAACCTTTATTGAGGGTCAAAGCTGTGGCATAGTTAAGCGAATTCATTCCTAAATAGCCAATCTGCACTATTCTTGACAACATTGGGTGTCACTTGACAATAATTATAGGGTCACCAGGAGTGGGCATAAATGTACTGGGTGCAAAAAGTCCTCTAACCTAGCTGGCTGCTAGAAACCTATAGTAGTGCGGTCAGTATATGAAGGTAAATGGAAAAACACTTTTGCATACCCTATTGAACTGTAAATCATGCAAATGTACATCTTATGAACAGTTATACAATTTGAGGTCATACTTTAATATTAACACTGAATCTGTTTGCACCATGCTTTCAGAAAGTCGTCATCATCAGTGTTTTGGCCATCGGTGGGATGTTACTAGCTTTGTCTACACAGGGTAATTATATGGACTGAATATGGATCATTGAATCAAGATGAGAATATTTCTCCCAGAAATTATCTAAATGCAAATCATCATCATAAGCCATGTTGTTGGAGTATATATCCAAACCATCGTTTTGTTACCTCCCCGGTTACCTCCACATTTTCAGAACTGTATTTGTAAATACATGTACATCAGGTACCTCATTTTGATAGTATTCCAGGGTATTCCATCTCTCTCCAATATTTTAGTACATTATTTTAAATGGACTTCTTTTCAAAATGAAAGTCGCAGCTGACTCATCTGTTTTGACTTTCCAGTCAGCTCTAAGTCATTTGAACATCTGTGGAGTCCCGTTTTGTCCACAGGCCACAAAGTGTCCACAGGTCAAGGAAAGACACAAGTTACTGCTGTTGAAATGAATTGTGTTTTCACTTGGAGTATGATTTCTTTGCTCCATGGATGTGTTCACCATACAGGCAACTTTAGGACCCACCTAGACAAGAAATATCAGTTACAGTTTATTATGGTATAATTGTAGGCTACATCTGATTCTATTATGTACTATGTATCACCAGGCTGGGAGATTCAATCATCTAATGATATCTCTGTTAATGAACTTACTAGAACTAATTATAAACCTTGTAAATTTCTTGTCTGAAGAAATAAATAAAGTTTCTACAAAGAGTTTGATAATGGGTGTGGATACTTTGTAGCATGTGGACAAAACGAGACTCCACAACATCTCCTTACGTTTAGGATTCAAAGAGCTTATAACAGCCGCCAGGGGCACCACTTGCCCTTGAGTCTCTATATTCTGGCTGAGAACATTAAAAGCTGTCGTTTGTAAAATATTGAAGTATATTGGGGTAACTTTGATGCCAACATTGAGCCGAAAAATGATAAATGAATGACCAACCTGTTTCATATTTAAAGGTATACCACATAATCTACACCTGCGGAACTTGCTGGCAAACACAAAACTATCTGCAACCATGATATATTCAGAATTCTCTTACTTATATGTCATGATCTACCTTTATCTACCATTTTAATAAGTGCCATACCTTGGCATTCTACATTTCCGGATCACTATATTTCCTTTTTGCCATGCCCCTAGGCTCATATATTTTCTTGTTTTCAACATGTTCCTAATGATCATATATGCATGCCTAGATTTTCATTGATTTGCGATTTTCTTTCTGTGTGGAAAATTTTAGAAAAATATAATTTTCTCATGAGGGCCTATACATAATGCACTCAAATATAAATGCCCTCCAAAAGACAAATAAAGTCCATGCCATAAGATTTTTCTTTCCTTTCTTTGTGTTCCATAAGCATCAGTCTAATATTCCTAAGAGTCATAAAGGAAAATTGTTGGTCGGTCCAAAATTAACTAGATTGTGTGAAATACCTTTTAAATAAGTCATCGTTGAATTGATTTATAACAGGTACAACATTTTAAATACTATGTTTCTAGAGAGGCAATATGGAATCATCATATCACAAAAGCCAACATTTGTGCAAATCCACAGAGCAAGAAGAGACACTTTACATAGATTCTGCAAGATCCACTCACAATGCTATAAATCAGACACTTGTGAATTCTCAGCTGCTCCATCAATATTTGTTCATGATAAGTACCAAACAATGTGGTGTGACATCCCGAAGGTGGCTAGCACATCTTTAACCTGGAAAATAGCAAACCTGTCTGGTTTACCAGTACCCACAAACCCATCCATCCATAATCCTTCTGTGCTGAAAAGGTTGGTTCAATTCATTTCTTTTATGTTGATTCCTACTGGCCCTCCATGAATAGTAAAGTCAGGACCAGCTTTCAGGGCCTTTATATGTATTGGAGAAGTGTAGGGTCTTCCCACCAGTATTTAACATAAGCTCATCAAATTCGAGTTTTATGTGAAGAGGCCAAGTTAACAAAACGACTTAGTTCAGACATGAATGCAGGCATTTTTAATATCAAATATCTGTCAGACGGTTGTTTAAATTTATGTATATTCCTGTTAATTGTTGAGACATATAGATAGGTCTGGAATTCTGTACAAATTGAGTTAATTTCTGGGTGAAAATATGAATTTGGTATTTCAACTGAATAATATTCTCTGACATTTATCTGATAATTTCATTTTTTTCCCGGGAAGGATCAAGGCTTCTCAGTTGCTTCTTGGATACAATAATCCCTTTAGTTTCATCATTTGTGCCGAGTGTGACTCCTATGTTGAGACAAAGGGTTCCCTGCTTGACATGTAACTCTTAGATTAATGTATGTTTTGGTTTGTAGGTTTGGAATACATAAACTCTCTTCTTACAGTGCTAACGAACAACGCCTGAGACTGAACAAGTACTACAAATTTGTGTTTGTGAGGAATCCTGCTCTGCGCTTGCGGTCTGCTTACATAGATAAGTTTTTACGTGGGGATGTGTTTCTGGAACAAGCTAGAGTCTTGCTTAATGCAGCTAGGAACCGAACACATTTCAGACATATCAAATTTAATGAGTTCATCTGGCTTATAACAAATAGCCCTATGAAGAGGGACAGACACTGGCGACCTATAACCCAGTCATGTGACCCATGTGGTACTGATTACCATTTTATTGGAAAATTAGAAACCTTTCATGCAGATTTACAGTATATCCTGAATACACGATTTAATGTCTCAGAACAAAGATATGTTAAACTACATGAATATGGAATGCGCCATGCAACAAATGCCTCATTTATGAACATACAAGAGTTATTATCTAATTTATCAATGGTCGAGAAGCAGAGGTTATATAGTCATATCCAACAAGATGCAGACATCTTTGGGTATGATCTGGAAGACATCTCGAGAAAGGTGAAGCCCCACTAATGGCTTTACAGGTCAGACCTTTCATGTCCAACATAGTCCAATTAAAAGAGGTACCACCACCACTCAAATCAGTACAGTGAACAATCCCAATTAACGAAATTATTTAAGTGCATTTCTTTTTCATTCATCATTCAAAACAAATTAAACCAATAAATATGATCTGCCCAAAAGAAAGCAGGACGTTGTACTGAATCATTGGATTTCACTGTATTCGCTTAGAAACACTGAATCAAAGGTGCTAAAGTACTAGTGTAAGCATTCGTTAACAGGCACCTGTTTTACTTAGAATATCACATTTTATATATTTTTAGAAATGTGGAAACCCCTCTGTACAAAATGCAACATGTTTGCATCTATATATAGTGGCATAAACTCCCCACTTATGTTGTTTCGGCTATTTCTGGCCCTTTTCAGGCTTCTACCCCTACAGAATAACCAGTTTTGCACCAATTTATTAAAGTTTTTGGTATATGTGAAAAAACATCCTAATAATTCGGGAAATCTCTATTTTTTGTGTATTGGCCCAATATTTTCCGTTTTCTGGCCCTCCAAAGGCCCAAAAAAAACGAAAAACGTCAAAAACGCTAAAAATGACATGTTTTACATGTCTCCCATGTGTACTGAGGCAGTAATAGCTTATTCCTAATATCATTTTCTATTAGGTCTATGGTATAGTCAATTGATTCACGAGGATTTCACTAGATATGTTCCGTATTTCTTTCTCCACAGTCATTTAAGTGTGTTTTGTCAGCAAAATATTTAAATGTCATTTCAGGTTGATACCTCTATATAGTAAATAAGGAAGATCCATACAGTCTCTATTGTATCCCAGATTGTGAGGTAACTCTTGTGTCTTCTGCTGGAAAAAAGAAATTTTGAAAAATATCCAATAATCTTGCCTCCAGGAGCATATGTCTATTGGGATACATATTTTCCGTCAAGGAGTCACCCGGAATATTCGTCACGGAGTCACCAGCCACGCTGATGAAAATTTAAACCTTCATAGAATTGTTAATACCCAATATATTTAAGTTATCTCTGGTTTTCCTGTGTCCTACCCACTCCCTCCATTGTTCTAATGCAAAAATCCACCATTTTTATGCTCATTTATACAAGAAATTATTTCCGTCACGGATTCACCCGGGACATATATGAGAAGAGCCCCTACTACAGAGGCTTGGCAGCGTGGAATGAGCTAGACCCAACTACCCAGCACATCGAAGACCGAACTAAGTTCATGAATCTGATAAAAGCCTAATCAATCTAATTATCCATACTGGGTGCATTTAATAATGACCCGCTGTTAAGTTAAAACAACATTACACTGACCACTACCTAAATATATGATTGAACCGAATAGGTCATAAGACACTAATGAGCTATGACATTGGACAAACAGTAAATAGTCAGTTTGATATAATTCTCTGTATATTTGTGTGATATATATCGAAACCTTGGCTTTCAGGATTTCCTGGCATAGTATTGAAAAACTTCATATGTACTAAGATTACTTTGCCAAAATAAAATGTAACAACAACAACAACACCTGATGTCTGATGCAAGTCAATGGTTGAATTTATAATGTTTTATTACACTGTTAATTCGCATAGTTACTTCATGTTCATTGCTCAGGGAACATGTTCCTATTTTGATCATACCGTTGTATTTAGAACATCAATTTGTTGAATAAATATAAGTTATAAACTCAAAATAACTGTGGGTTCTTAAGATATATCTAAACCAAATAATTTAAGAACATTTCCTTTCCCCTTTTTACCCATAATCTGCGTATTGGCGCAACTTTCTCATTGAAATTCACAGTTATGTGGCAATATTATGGAGAGTGGGCAAAATAATGGAATCTCTTTTACCGGACACTCAAATCACAATTATTAGTCCTGTGCCTGTCTACCAGTAATGTATTTAAATGATGTAACTTTGTTAGTCAGTTAGGTGCTCATTGTAATGGAAATTTGGCTCTTGCACATGTATCGTCTAAGTTAGCAGAGGGAGAAAGGTCCATCCCAGTGGGCACAAAATTCCATTTAACGTTGAATCAACATTGAATCAACATTGAATCAGCATTGTCAACCAGCTTTCAATGTTGATTTAATGTTCTGTGCCCACTGGGATAGTGTTTTCTTTAGTGACATGTCCAGGCGAGCGATAGCTAGATGACATTCTTAAAATGCAGGGTGAAATAGCAGGTGTACAGAAATGGCAGACTTACCTCCCACAAAGGGGGATATGTTTATAATGTAAGGAAAAATCTGTATCTTGATATCTGCTCTAGATCAGGCTATTTTAAGCAATATGTAAACCAAAGTCAGAGAGGTGATTCCCTTGTAAATTGCCTCCTTCAGACACAGAATAAATATCATTGCTGTCCCTCTCATTGTAGATTTTGTATTATAGATTTTAACCAATAGTTCAGTAGTAACGATGTGTTTCGATCTTAGACTAGCTATTCGCAATACAGGATAACTTATTAATCATGATAACAGCTTCGTGACTTCCAAGGAGGTTGGTTTAAAAGTTATCAGATTAGATCATAAAACTTAAATAGGATAGGGTTGATTCAGATAAAGTTGGACACCTAAGCCACACTCAGACTTTATGCACCATTTACATATTTGGTACAAATAGTAGAAAATGTCAAACACATCAAATGGGTTCAGTATTTATCCCTTTAAACAAAAATATAAAAAGGATATGAAATACTTTAGCTAATGAAGTGTAAATAGCCCATTTCTTAGAGATGACATTTCAAAATTGAAGCGCCCCACTTTGCTTGTATTATTGGTAAAGTGGAACACTTGCTTCATGTAAAGTGGGACAATTGATGAGGATTAACACCCATGCTATATGATCCATATGACAAAGATGGTAGATGTCAATTTCTGACGGTGAGATAAATATTTCAATGCACCACATCAAAAACATTAAGGAAATTTATGTAGGGGTCTTCACAGGAATGAATCGAGTACACAGAGTATAAATGTAAAACTGCAAAAATACTGTGCATGTGGGCTTATCTGTGGGATACGCTAGATTGCATTATGTCACATGGCAACACATTTGTGCTTAACTGAATCTCTATCCTCAATTTATTTTAACAAAGCGCTAAATGATTTTATGCACAATTATATAGCTCATACTCTTAATTGTAAGCAGCTAAAAGTAAAAGTTTGTTGATGAGTAGCAGCAGTGCAGGATCATTTCAGGGGCATATCAATCACTATAGATAACTATAAATGGCAATAATTGCTATAAATTATACCCTTCAACATCATAATGTATGATTAAAAATCATTAAAGTTAAGAAATCTCATGATAATTATCTAAGTTATGATGGAAGTCAATGGTTCGCTCATCTGACTAATGACCGTGAGTAAAGCCACTAGATAAACCACAATCTGGAGCACTAACATGGCCCTATTCTGGCTATTATACTTAATAATTTGGTATCATTTACACAATTAGGTATTGTAATGATCTTTGCTATGATTTTCTTCTCATTATAAATCAAAATATGGGCATATCAGATGGGATTAATATAGTGTCCCACTTAACCTGAATCTGCCTGTCCCACCTCACCTTCAGCTAAAGTAGGACACTTACATTTAAGGCCTCAGTGTACTTTATTTCAAAAGCTGACCAATAAAAAAATATCAACAATAAATAAATAAATAAATAAAACAATACATCTATCTGATATATACATATATTTTGAAATATCATGTCATTATTCTTAATAATACTACTAACAAATAACTGTGCTATTTCTTATGTATGCCTGAATTTGTATTGGCAAAAGGCGTCCAGCCATATCATGTTGAAATTTAGAAGGTACAATTACCTCTTAACTTTGGTGAGATAGGTACAGTCAGGAGGGGTCAAGCATATCTTTCTTGAAAAACACTAAACTTTACACCCAGGAGAGAAAATGACCTCTAAAAACGGCCTTAATGTTAATTGTCCCACTTTACCTGATGTCCCACTTTTCCTGAATCAACCCTCTGCCGTGTGTAAAGCTAATTTTAGGCTGATATTAAATAGATATTCATTGATAAAGCCAGGAGATTTCCAACCGGTATTTATCATTAGAGTCAATATAATTATATCAATTTTCAATGAATTATAAGTAGGTGGTTCATTAGAAAGACTTGAACCCGACAACACAGTAGGTCTTAGCAAAGATTTCAAAAAGATACCTAGCAGACATCATTTTGGTAAGAAAACAGCATTTTAATAACTTTATCGCACAGACAGTTTCCTGAAATTATATTTCATAACATCAATTGAATGAAAGATTTAAATTCTGAAATACGCTCAGTGTTTCTGACTGAATGATGTTTATTCCGGCTGCAGACACGTGTCCCTGAATGACTCATGCAACTTATAACGCAAGCAAGGATCATTAATTGAGTATTGTAATGATTTTAAAGGGCTTGTTTATTTCTTATTCTTTTGTCACAGAATACTAGGAGATATAGGGTACCAAAAATGGAGCCTTAAGCTACACCACATGTCCGTTATGCAGAGGCGGAGCTTGTATCTTTTATGAATACTTCATAATTTACAGAATCAAGATGCTTTGTCTTTGTTCAATGACCTTTTAGCTCTAGCTCTAATCTACAGCAGTATTTTCATTGACAGGAAGTTTGAAGTTTCAAGTTAGAAAATGTTTATTTGACCATAGATCATAACATAGATGCTTTTCATATACAGCCAAAGATGACAACAATATGCAATAGGTTCCACAATGAGTAATACAAAGACAACAGTAAGGCCTCTCACTAAGAGTATAGAGCGGTGATAATAAACAAGAGGTTTCCACGAGCGTAATAATCATATACACAGTCAATTGTCGTTCAACATAATTATCCATGGTCAATTTTCCAATATATCAAATATCACAATAATAAAGCCTGCCTACTTTTAAGCAAAGCATGCCTGTTAGCAGTTGGTAATATAATTTACACAATGAAGAAGAGACTATATTCGGTCCTTAGAAGGTCCCTGTTACCACAATCACAGTTATCACAGATTAGTTTTAAATATCTTCAGGGTTGTAGAGTGCTGTACAGACCCATCTAGAGAGACCCAAGCTTGCATACCCCTGTATAATGGGCTGCCTCTATAAGTCTCCAGTATGGGTCGACTAACCTTAAGCTTGATTTTGTTATTATCTCTTAGTACACGCACCGGCACTATGACATTGTTTTCATTTCTAGACCAACGATACATATGTGTTCTAAGCCTACCAAGGCGTCTAACTTTGAGTTTATCTAACTTACATGCAGTGTGTAGAGCATTAGTCCTAATATCACGAGCTCTAAGTATATTTTTACACACACGCAGACACTTGTTCTGAATGGTTTGGAGCTTGCTGACTGCCGTCACAGGGCCACTTTCAATCATGAAATCGCAATAATCAAAGATAGGAAGAACCATGGTTCTATAAATGTCAAGGGCAGTGTTTTCCTCAATGTTTTTCTTAATATTACGAAGCTGAATAAACCTGGAGTATGCCATACCATTAACCTTCTTACAGTGTTGTTTAAAAGACAGGTCAGTATCTATTATTACACCTAAATAATTAAATTCTGATACAACTTTCAGTACATTGTCACAGAGGCTCAAAGCACACCCAATTCTGTTTTCTTCCAGCTTGATTTATCTTTACAGCGTACATTATTCATGAATTTTTCTTATGTAATTCATCCATAGGACTATACAAATCTTCTTCATTATTAATTTTTTCAAGCCTCTCAAGAAAATCCACATTTTCACAATTCTGAGTGGCCCAATAAAAGCTGTTGAAATTCAGAATATACATTTTGAGATAGGTCACCTTTACATCAAAGATTATAATTTCGCCAAAGGTGTGAAATTCATTAAGCAGTAGGTCATCTTCTGTTCTGTTTCCACTTGCCTCCTCACCAAATGCAAAAAGCAGGCGAATACGGTCACCGTACTCAGGTTCTTGGCTGTAAAATATTTCGAAGTACCATCCGATGTTCCCAATTCTGATGACGACTCACAGCTATTATCAACAGTTCGACTGGCGTCTCATTTCTTTCTGCACAAAAGCCATCATTGATGCCCTTCAAAATTGGTAATCTGCCACTTATAACACTTCTTGCACCGTAAATAAAGAGTCTGCTTATCTTTAAGCTTAAAGGTCTGGAATCTGGTTTCCGGGTGCTAACTTCTGAAATTAGTAATAGGATGTTTTTTGGAGTAATAACTTGAAAGTATGCATTATTTGAAATTACAATGCAGCAAATTATAGTCAGACTAAGTATAATTATGACATTAAATACCCTCTTTGAGAATTGTCTCATGCATTGGTTAACATGGCTGTTCTTGTGTAAGGCTAGAGCGATGCAGACACACAATTTGATGAGTCTCATTACAAAAAAAAAAACGTTTTTGTATGGTGTGTCTGAATTTAAATTAAGCGGACAATTGTGACATATAAGCATAGAAGTATTTTTTTTCAAACTTAAAAAAAAAGATTGCTTTATATTTGAAGGATCGTATCTCTGCTCCGTGAAAACCATTGGTGGATTGATTATAATCGGAAAATGAAAAGAAAAAGAATTGGGTCCCAAACCTATTCTTTTTCATATGGAATTCTGAAAAATAAAAGTATAGCAACATTTTTCTCTAGAAATGAAGAAATGATATCGACGCTTTCTTGGTTTTGTTTCAAATCGGCCATTATGCACAAAAGAAAACACATCATAAATGAAGTGCCAATATGTCCCCCTTAACGGCAAAAGAATTGTATAGTTGTAATGTATGACAATCAGGTTAAGATTGTAATGTTTCAGAAATAAATGGGAATATAATTATTTTCATAATGTTATAGGCATATTGGTTAAAAAACGTATTCAAAGTATTAACTCGAAGTATTAACTTTAAAATTGTTCATATCACTTGCTTACATATAAAAGTACCTTTGATTTGGGGTCTCACACATAGTTTTAGGATTTTGGGCCTTTGAAATTAAAAGTCAAGGTGCAAAAAATCGGTTTAAATCTCATACACAAAGCCTCAAGAAATGGATAAAAGGGCAAGATACAGGGCAAAAAATAGTTATATTTCATACCCTATTTTAAGCAACATGATCTATGTCATTCTAGATAATGATTTATTGGTAAATAATTCCAATGTTCCAATTGATGTGAAAAATAGCAAATATTATTGGAAACAAGTAGATCAAATAATCAAAGTCCTTCAAAATGCTCATAACCGTCCCATATTCTAATATGGCATAGTAAGCAAGAATAATGTATCCTATTATAGATCTAATATCAGCTCATTCTGATACATTTAATCTGTGCTAGGTGAACAAACTAATGTATAAGGTCTCAAATGCATGCTTGAAAATAAAAATGTCCTTATTTATTCATTTTGTCAAAAGTTGAAGTGTCTACTGTGGTTTAAGTGAAGGTTTTCTGTAATAGAAATACCATGGGGGTACACTATGTTACAATATGAAGAGGTTGCAGTGAGCTTTAGTGGTAACTTTTACGTTGTGATAATATAACATACATCAGATACATAAGATGTGCCCATAACTATACTGAAGAGTGGATGGAAATAGTATATTAAATGTTCAGGATATCGGACATTACATCCCTTCAAGATGCTATCTAGTTATAATTTTTAGTTATTTGATATTTACATTCTCACCCAAAATATATTTTCCGTGTTACATCCGTTAGATCCATTGCAATACCGTCTGTGGTCAGATTCAAAGACAAACAATAGTGCCTGGGAGATTCTGATGTTATAATACCTTGATATATTACTAAAGAAAAGTCACAGTATTAACTTTTGTGCTGTGGCCATCCAAACAAAAGAAAACATGTGAATGAATTGGAAAACAGTATTATTTTTACACTATCCATGATCAGTATATCTCTTTTTACTTATTTATTTACTGAACTTCCGTGGTGTGTAGAGGAGATCTTCGTGATCATTTTAGAAGAAAATGCATGTACACGTATATGATTATCAAGATATCCATTAGCATACAGGTTTACAGGCAAATGTCATATTTGGCGATCTTTGGTATCAATATTTTCATAGCATATCAGATGTCATTATATCCACACTAACCAGAATATGAAAGTGGTATTATAGTGTAGACTTCAACCATGGGCTCGAGTTAAACTCAGTAGGATTTCTACAATATGAAAGGAGCACTAATTTAACTCCATGACATGATTATTACATCCTGTGCCGATAAAATATAGACTGTGTTGAATAATAAGTTGAATAATATATAATGTGAGGCCTATTACTCCTGCTTTAGCTCATAGAGCTCCACCACAGTGACAGTGTGAGCTTATCTAGATATTCATGCAGCCCTGTATCCAGTATTGCCGAAAACTTTTTCTCCATGCTGGCCAAGGTGGCCTGTGTCTTGGCATTTTATGCAGGCCATTTCCTTCCCACGCAGGCCATATGTATTTTGATATTTCAAGGTACCTTCATTATAACCTGTTTTATACTATGCAAACATTCAAAGAAATTGGAAAAATATTTAATATAAAACGATTTTACAAATATGGCCCTATCTTCGCTTCTAGTTGACCGATTTGACAAATTCTTTCACCATTAGAAAGCTGACATTCTGGCAGGCCATTCTGGCCCCCGTCTCAAGGCCTTACGCCGGCCATAAAGATTCTACGCCGGCAAAAGCCGGCGTGTCGGCGTCATTTCGGCAACACTGCTTAGTATACCCCTTTTCAATATTCAGACCAAAGTCCTTAGCATCAAGGTACTAAAGGAGTTTGTGTAACAAAAGTAACCGCTATATGTCAAACTGACATCAAGATTATCTAAGGTGCACTGCAGGATGACTGGTCTCCATTGCATTATCAGTGTTATTGATCAAGTGAAATCTGCATTGACTGTCCTCCTGGAAATCTGGAAGCCCAACTAGAATTTAGAGGTTTTCTTTGCCTCAGTGTACTCAAATAATATATAATGGTAATTCATGTTCGATCACTTTGCTTAAGTTTGAAGTAGATAAATGGGGCTTCAGTCACCTGACTTGGACTTGGTGGCATAATCATGGGTTACCATGATGAAAGGATAAATATTGAAGGCAACTGGGATTAAGAACCATGTTCATAGACATAGACAAATGTACAGGGTAGTGGTAATACAATAATGTTGACATGGGTGAAGGAGTGCTTAACACACAGGAACAATTCAAGCTGTGGGAAAAAATGTGAGAATAAAATAATTTGCTACCAGATATTGCTTCAAAACAATCAGCTCAAAGTGTTCCAGCAGTTGCCTTCGTGTTATTCCATAACAAATAAGTCTTTCACTTGTCTTGTCAAATACTCGAACCAGTCTCAACCCATGTATACCTATCATATTACCTTGTAACTACTACAAGTACATCCGGTGCTTGTTCTGCCTGCACAACTGGCCATGGTTGGCCATCCTTCCCACTACATAAGTGTTTAAGTAACATAAAACAACTGAATTCTACCTTAAGTTTTATATCCATCTCCAAGAAGGTTCATCTGCAGAAAAAATAACACTATAATCAATTCTCATTTTCAATCAGTTAATATTAGAACTTGCATGGCACCTTGCGTCCCCCATCGGTGAAAATCCAGTATACATGCTCTGGTTCTCTTTATGGTTTGAATAAATCAGGACAGATGTCGGTTTACAGAAAAAATAAGGAAGTCCATTTATAGAATAATTCACACGGAAATCTAGGGCCTAAATGAAGAATAGGATTTCTAGAACTTCTATCATTCTATATGTTGCATATATCCCTGTAGGCTAATTAGGTATATAGGATGGTGATACTGAACACCTGCCCTTAGTATATGCGGGGTGATAAGTCTGGCTCAGTCTCACGGCTTTGTAATAATTGGATAGTCTTTGATCGGGTGACGTCTTTGACCGGGTGACGTCTTTGACCGGTAGGCTAGAAAAGGCAATTTTTTTTTAATTTGTTTTCCATATCTCTACTATTTGAAAAAATATGCCAATGGTTATTGCATAATACTTTGCAGAGTGTAGCTCTTCAAAGTCCACATGATATAGAATGTAACGTTTTTTGACCGGGCAGAGGAAAAAATATAACATAGTGTTATAATATACATAAAAGGGCCTACATATGAATATAACAAACTTTAAATAACTTTCCTTACATATACTGTGAAAATATCCTTTGACTTTTTCCGCCCAGTTCTTACTATATAGGTCTAATTCATGCTATAATAACGCGTCCTGGTCAAAGACATCACCCGGTCAAAGATGTCACCTGGTCAAAGATGTCACCCAGTCAAAGATGTTACCTGGTCAAAAATGTCACCCGGTCAAAGATGTCACCCGGTCAAAGACGTCACCCGGTCAAAGACTATCCAATTGTTACGAAGTCGTGAGACTGAGCCATCTATGGTGCTATGTCAACCAGGAGATATGGCCAGCAGGGGACCACCCATGCATTGAGGGGTGGTGGTAAGGCACATGAACCCTTTACGCTTTAGTGGCAGCATAGTGTGAAAATACCACGCCATTTTGCTGTTAGATGCATGAATGCTGGCTTGGCACGGAACGCACCAGAGCTGCATTCGTGCCTAACGCCAACAATATATGGTTGATACAATGCAGAAGGGTCGAAATTGTAGGTCATAATGGACCAGCCTAGTGCGAGTTGTATGCCCGTGTTTCATTGGTGACAAATGTTGCTTTAAGGCATTATTCAGTCTTTTTTTTGCTTTCTCAATTTTTACAGCGAAAAGTAATGATATCATTATATCATTTAAGGATCTTTAAAAAATGCAAAACTTGAAACTTGTGCACTCGTTTTAGAAAGATAGCCCCAGATAAACTTCAAAGGAAACTTTACACTGACATACAATTGATGGTCTAAGCAGGCTACATCTGTGCAACCGTTATCTGCATCAACTAACGTAAACTGCACTAATGCACATAACGGCAGACCTACCAAACGTTATCTGCATCAAACCAACGTTATGTGCATCAATTTATATGTATCAAATGCCGTTATCTGCATCAATGATCCCTGATGCTTTTTGTTTTCCAGAACTTGAAGAACTTTCCCTAAAATGGCCCATTTGACTATAACCATCAAAAGTCGATTTTTTTATTGGCCAATTTAGGGGAGAAAGAGTGTCAAATATCGCAAAAAAAAAAGAGAGTAAATTTCTTTTTACAAATTGCCAATTTGCTGAGAAGAGAGTTAAAAATGGTGAAGTAGTCACATTTTTTTAAATGGCCAGTTTGGCAAGAAAATGCCAAATAAACTGATAATAATTAGATTTTCTAGAAATGGCCAATATGCCGGGGAAAGTGCAAAAATAAAAGTGAAATCTTTTAAGAAAATGGTCCATTGAAATGTTTATAATAGCATTAATGCTTTTATGAGATTGTTACTGCAGATAACGTTTTCACATCAACCCATATCTGCATCAACAAAATTTGACTGCATTAACATCAATTTCACGGTCTGTGCATTTTACAAGTACAATATACCTATGGCACATATTTTAAAGAATTAACTTTGCTTGTGCACATGTATATATTATTTTTTGCCCATTAAGTAATGGGGATATATATATGTATATATATATATATATATATATATATATATATATATATATATAGTTGAATGAAATGGTGGCATTTTCCCCAAAAATCGTGCTTTTAGACCTCAAAAAGTCAACATTCTTCCCAAAATAGCTGCTTCTGCAGATAACGTTGATTGATGCAGATAGCGGTTGGATGTGCCATACACTGGTACTGCAGATAACGTTAGTCACTACCGAAAACAACTGGCTGCTTGATGCAGATAACGTTTGGTCGGTCTGCCGTTATGTGCATTAGTGAGGTTAACGTTAGTTGATGCAGATAACGGTTGTACAGCGTCTTTTGTTTCTGACCTGGTTAACTACAAAGCAAGCAGATCGAAGACTCTGGGGGTTGAAATAATGTCAACCTATAATGCAGCCATTGAAGATTTATGGTGATTGCAAGCAGTTTAGTATCAACGGTTCACTGGTTCAAGCTGTCAGAGGTGTAATGGCGGCCTGTATAAACCTTTATTCTCCCACCGTCAGGTGTGAGTAATTGATGGTCCAAGCCACCATTGTAACTGACCTGTTTAGCTACAGGATAAGGCACCTGGTTGGGGGTCAAACTAAATGTCAGCCAATAATGTTTCCCTTTCGAAGCATAATGGATAGAGGCAATTTACCATCTGGGTCAGGCCCTGGATTTATGTATAATTGGGGATTTCCACCTTTAAACAGCCATGGAATAGAAATACCTAGACCAGTCTTGTTATTTTTGATATCATGTAAGAGGGACCAGTCTTGGCCTTTAGAAAAATGCACATTTTTTGATGTGCAGTGGATTTTTTTTAATTTCTGACCCCTTAAAGAGCTATTAGTTCAGCTGGGGTCACACCGAGTTTGCGGATCTGGCCTGGAGTGGGCTAACTGGTCCAATGGGCGCGGTCGGTTAAGTGTACCAGACCATACTGTGGCCCAAAGCTAGCTAATCAAGTTGGCACAGATCTACATTCTTTCATGAAAAATGTTTTTGTTATGTTGAGCATGGTGATGAGAAACCAGGTGGTTGGGTTTTTTTCAGTGGCCTAAATGATTATTTTCCTTTAGTATTGGCTTTAAGATGGCTTCTGTCACACACTATTAAACACCGTCCTGTCCCCGTCTTTGTGCTTAACCAGGTCACCTGTTACTGGTGAATGGAGCGGGTTATATTCATATATGGTACACAAAGAAAAGAAAAGGAGTCACCATGGCTCTTCTGCCAGAGTCAACTCTAGTTGACTCTGGTAACAGTCACAACGATTCCTGTAACAGTCACCCCTACACTGTCCATGTCATTGGTAGTTTCATTCTTCATAAAGAGTCAAATGAGAAAGGTATTATCACTTGATGGGGCAAGCAACACTATGTTGGTACCAGTGGAAAACATATGCCAGAGCCACGACCCAGTGGACACAGAATTCAGTTTTACATTGAATAGGTGTTGACAACCAGTTATCAATGTTGCTTCACTGTTCGGTGCCCACTGGGAAGCTATACTTCAGACAATGATTATTGGTACCTGCTATACAGTTTTTCTTCCTTATAGAAAGGGCCACAATTTCTAGGTGGTGTAGTTACGGGATGCCAACAGAAAGCATTTTACATTTGAACTTAACTGGATTATATGTGATGGGAAATTATACAATAGATTATTCATACATCAAGTATATCCTTGTCGGCATATTTGTGGGTCAGGGAAAGAGCCAGAAGACTAGGTACTAACTGTCTGAAGCATAATGTATTATACTGATTACTTCTACATTATAGGCCTGTGACATTGGCATCTAACTTCATGGATGTGTTTCTTGGTCTGAAAAATAAAGTGTGAGGCAGGCCTAACTTAGCCCTCCCAGAATTGGTTGACATGAAAACATGTATTGTTATTGACCCCTCTTAGGCTATAGCCTCACCTTGGGAATCACCATTCTCACAGGCCTCATCTGGCCTATTCATCAAACTCACTTAACTCTGAGTCATGTGGGAGATAAACTGTGACCCTAAATAATGGAGTCGTGGTGACTCCCTTACTTTTCTTAGTGTGACGAGATCACTGGCGGTCAGTTCTTATATTTACTATGATATTGTTACTAAGAATATAAAGTTTTAGTAAGGGAATTTACATGAATATTTCGTACATTAATCTATATCAAATCGGCACAGAACTTGTGTTGTTGCAGGGTAGTCAGAAGGATGGGACCACCTGTGAGTGGTGGTGATTATATACCAACATTTAACCCTTGAAGGGCTGCATGGGGCATTACTGTGATGCACATCTGTCGTCAAGTCAGCCCTGTTGAGTATCTTGTCAGTGTTGCATTCATGCATCATGCCAACCCTAGAGCATTACATATGATATAGTAGCATGGGAAAGATGCACATAGTGCTAGCAAGTTGTGTGCGGGTGCTCCATGGGTGCATCCTGATGACAGATGTTGCTGTGCTTAAGGGGTTAAGAGCTACCTTGACTGAATAGGCTTTAGATTTATGAGAAGTTTGCACCAGGATTCACCAGGTCTCATTCTCATCAATCAGAGCTAATACAGGCTTCTGGCGACAGGTATTCTATAGGGGTGATTACAGTTTGACATTTGGGTGGACCCCCATCACTTCTCTTACCCCATTCTGGGTCAGCAAGAACAGATGCTGGCTTGAACCATCAATTACTGACACCTTTCAGGTCAGTAGTGAATGGTGTAAGTTTCCTTTGAAGTAGCTATAGTGTCAACCCCTTAAGGCAGGTCATCAATGAATCATTAGTTTCCATGTCACAAGCCACCAATCAATAAACCTTTGATAACACTGGTCTTTGCATGCATTAAGGGCTGCTTCCACTGCCACTTGATTGTTGCCTTTTCCCATGAAGTTAAACAGCTTTCTAAAAGAGCTAACCAATTTTATTGATAAAGTTGCTGTTTGGCCTTTAAGTTAGTTGATGTTAATTGGTGTCTGTATAGGGGTGTGGGGTTAGTAGTATGAGTTGAATGTCAAAATTGAAACTAGACTATATAAAAACAGAAGTCGAAACTGGTAACCACTACACTGTCCTGCCCATGTTAGGTCAGAGGTTCTTTGTCTACCTGAAAATGATAATGTATATGCCTTCATATTCCTGCCACTAGTTGCCCATACTCGCAGCCTACAAGTGTAGCCTTTTCATAGTCAGCTCTTACAGGCACAAGATAGGGTGAATATGTTCTAGCTGGACAATGCTCAAGGTCCCCTGTCCAAACACTGCTGACCTCTGGTGAAACTGTTATTTTAGTCCATGTATGGAAAATGCTGAACTTATTCCCTGACGGCCCAGCTTTAAGGTTGCTTTAAACACAGACAGTCATTAGAACTCTGACACCTCAAACCATTAGACCGTAGATTGTAAACGGCTTCAAATCAACATAAATTTCAAGTAATCCCATTATAGGTTGACATTCCGATCAACCCCACCAAGTTTTATAACCTGTTCCTTGTAATTTTCCAGGTCAGCCACAAAAGATGCCAGCTAGGACCATCAATTACCTGTCAGTGTGAATGGTTTAAGTTTCCTCTAAGGTGACAGGGGTCAACTGTCTACCTAAGTTCATTTTAGATGAATCATCCCAATTTGGCTGGATTTTATTTATTTGGTCTAGAATCTACCAAGCTAGCAATGATACGTTGGGCCAACGTTGGCAATGGTCACGGGTAATAGTATGACGTTGTACCAACGTCGGTCTACCAACATTGAACGTTGGCAAATTTATGTTGTACCAACGTTGTTAATACTCCCAGTGATTTGCCAACGTTGGTACAGAATCAGATAATTTGTGTTATACCAACATTGGCAAATTTATGTTGTATCAACGTTGGTGATACTCCAAGTGATTTGCCAATGTTGGTACAATGTCAGATAATTCAGTTTGTACCAACCTTTGACCAACATTAGCCCAATCCTAGTGCCTTCAACCAGAGGGCATTGAAGGTTGTATGGAGATATTTCCGCCCAGCTGATCTGTTATCATTCCTCATAATTGGTCATCTTTTTAGGCCCCATGTGTATAATATAGCTTTTCAAGTAATGCATATTCCATCTGTAATCTATATGATTCTTGATTACCACCTTTCTTTGTTATATGACAAAATGCTGTATATATTTATAGAAGGACACCCTTTTGTTGGTGACGGTAGGTATATAAGGTCTAAAGGATGGGATGGCCTTGTATCACCTCTTGGCCCTTTCAGCTGAGATTAAAGTGAAATGCAAAAACAGAAATAGCTGTTTCTAAAATGATGATTATTAACAGCCACGTCTTTAGCAGAGTTAATATTAAATAAATACCTGATATTTGAATGAATATTACATTGAATGTAGGCTACATAGCCGTTGGGCAAATGTTGAAATATATCTGTTGAAACAACTTCATTTTTAGGCTCTAAATCTGGTTGGCCAAATGTTGGCACAATGTTGGTTCAATGTCAGATTTTGACGTTGGCCCAGCAACGTTCTGATGGATGGACAAATGAATGTTGGCCCAACGTCATACATCTGACGTCAGTACAACGTTAGCTATGGTTGCTCCAACATTGCCCCAACGTATCTTTGCTGGCTGTATGCAGTGACCCCTCTACTCGAGCACCAGGTTGGGCAGTCATGCTTTACAAAACACCCTCAAAGCTACTAAACCTTTATGAGCTGGTAGGATTGAATGTGAGGGAACTGTGCTAACCTTCATTATTATTTGTACAGTATTTGAGAAATTGAACCTTTAACCTATTAAAAAGTAATTACTGAAATGATTAAATATTTAGGTCCATGATATATGAATATCAATATGCAAAATGACTCATGACAATATGTAATAAACTATCTACAATCAGCAGAATGTGTGTTTAAAGCCAACTGTCCTATATTATTATTTCATATTTATCGCAGAGGGCTATTAACCCCCTATGTCACATGAAAAACATCTATCTATTTGAATGTAAGAAAACGCTATTGAATTTGAAGTTGGGTAATGATGTTATTACCAACTTTACACCAGCTTTTTCAGAAATTGGCATACAGTAAAGTACATCCAGTCCAAGAGGCAGCAACATTGGAATGGACCTGTAATAGGAAAATAGCAGTTTTAAGCCTACAGAGAGGCCTTCCGTTCACTCCCCCCAATGCAGAATAGCATCTGGGGTGCCATCTAGAGAGAGAGCTAAGTACTAGTGTCAGTTCAGGGATCACCACCAGGGGGCACCACAAGTGTCACCTTATTCTGTAGCAAAAGATAATGCCACATGTCGAGGTCAATTACTTCCCTGTACGAATTCAGCCATCTATATACACTGGCAGATAATGAGTATTAATTTATGCAACTGGGTATAAGTTATGACCAAGAATATGCTAGGAGTGATGCCCCTGCTTGAGATTTGCACACCATGAAGAGGCCTTCTGATCACTCCCTCTGTGCAGAATGTCATCTGGGGCGCCACCTAGAGAGAGAGCTAAGCACTAATGTGAGTTCAGGGATCTTCCACTAGGGGGCACCAGAAATGCCACCCCATTTTGTAGTGACAGATGGCACCACTCATTGACATCAATGTCCTCTCTGTGCAGATACTGCCATTTTTATCTACCGCGAAATGAGAAATAATAAAATGATTCATTCAATATCTAAATGATGTGGCATGATAAGAACCGCTGTTTTCCACGATGTAATGCCTTTTTATAGATAAATTTCATCTAAACAATGCCATTCAATTGTATCAACCAATCAAAATGCATTTTCAAACATTTTTATCTCAAATAGCCACAAGCTTTGTATTAGGACAGTATAGACTATAAGCCATGGGTTGAAACATGTAAGTGCCAATGCTCTAAAACAAATCACTTCATCATGTGCATACTTTTATTATGGAATACAATAAGGCTTTAGGTGAGGCTTTAGGTTAGGTCGCGATACCATCCCAGTATAAAATACATTAACATATGGCTTACATATTTTATATACATGTAAAAAACATTTATTCTGTAACAAGCGATTTGAGTCATGATAACGAATATGTCCATATTCAAAGTAAAGCATGGAGATTGTCTATTTATTTTCTGCCCAGTATACAAAAAACGTTATATAACATTTAATAACGTTATAAACATTTCTCTAAGGCTCCTTATATGGCATAACATTATATGAAGTTTTAAAACGTTTTTTTTACGTAAAATAATGTATTTTGGTTAGCTGGGTAATACTTCATTACTGAAACAGTTACTCTTGTGCAGAGAATTATGGCAAAAACTAAATCTAACCATTTGGTTTACATCAACCAACTACCACCTGTACATGTTGTGTCAACTGTGAAAATAAAAATGACTCATGCAAATGAAGCTCCCCAAAATCCAAAAAAGCCTTACGTGCAGCATCTGAGAAACAACAAACAATTCATGAACTCACTAAGAGTGAGACAGAGCATAGAAATTGACTACTACTAAAAAAATAAGAATATCAGCATCATAATTGTAAGAACTCTAGAATATATATGCCTTTCTATTTTGGCTACTCTGAAAAGCGAGCCACATTTTTAAATCACGTGGTCAAATTCCGCAATTCAACTCAAAACTCAAACTGAAAGGCCAAAAAGAACTTTTATATGCAACTCTATCAAAATAAATCGATTTTATTGGAAAGTTATCTTCATAGGAAAGAACAATAAGGTGGAAACAGCCATTCATACAGAATTCATAGATGACCTGCATTAGAGAATTGAACAGAAACTTAAGCGATTCACTACTGACAAGAAATATGTGAGTAATATATAGTTTGAGCTGGCGTCTTTTGTTGTTGACCCAGTTAAATTCAAAGTACAGGCAATGAGGCCTGGTGGGGGTCGACCCCAATGTCAACCTGTAATTACCAGAAGCCGCCAGTCTAGTATTAGCTCTCATTCATCAGTATAAAGATCCAATGACTCTAGGTGCAAACTTCTCATAAATCTAAATCCTATTCAGCAAGGGTAGCGCTTAACCCCATAAGGGCAGCAACAACCATCATCACGATGCACCAACGAAGAGCTGGAACACAACATGCTCGCACTATATTTCCCATCCTTTTATATTGCCTCAAACCCTGCAGGGTTAGCATGATGTATAAATGCACCACTTGCAAGTTACTCATCATGGCTGCATGAATGCATCATGATAACAGATGTGTATCACAGTAATGCCCTATGGAGCCCTTTATTTAAAGGGTTATAGTTGGCGTAATCACCGCTCACAGATTTTCCCCTCTTCCATTACGGTATTCAACCGAATAAGCACCCTTGTGGAGTCAAGTTTTGTCCACAGGCCACAAAGTGTCCACAGGGTCCTCACAGGTCAAGGAGAGACACCAGTTGCTTCTGTTAAAATGAAATTGTGTTTTCACTTGGAGTACAATTTCTTTGCTACATTGATGTTTCTACCATACAGGCAACATTAGGGCCCACCCAGACAAAAGGTATCAGTTACAGTTTATTATTGCTTAATTGTAGACTACATCTTATTTTATGTATCACCAGGCTGGGACATTCGGTTATCTTATGATATATTTCTTAATGTACTCACTAAAATTGATGAGAGAACATGCAAATTTCTCGTCTGAAGAACTGAATTAAGCCCCTATATAGAGTTTGATTCTGGGTGTGGACAGTTTGTGGCATGTGGGCAAATGTGACTCCAAAGCCCTCCCCCTAATATGTGCCCCCCTTTTTCAGGTTTAAAAAAAAAATTATGTGTTCCCCCAGTTCTGTTAGAATTTATAATGCTATCACATGTTACTTATATATTTTTAAAGCTTTCAGAGTATCTCAGCAAATTTTCTGTTGTGAAAACCTTGGACAAAGCTACTTTTAGACCAACTTTAATTGACCTGTGGACGCCACATAACCCCACCAAGAGGACAGACATTAACCTACACTCTATCCGCCTCCAAGCCATAGCAGAGAATCAGAGCATGTATGAAAATTCACAATGAGAAGCGTCTACTGTACGATCAGGATACAGATCACAGCCTCTGGCCACTTCCAACAAAGACCTGGTGTCATCCGTAGGCTATAGGTTTCAGGTTAACGGGTAATTGGACTGTCATGTACGAAGGTTATTGATGGCAGTTACTTCCATCTGCTGAACCCTCCCATAATACATTATACACACTAGTTTGCGAATATATATTGGGGGTAGACCCCTAAAATCGACAGGGTGACATGGATGTTTCTTAAAATTGACAGGTGACATGGGCCTTAGTGACAAACGACAGAAGTAATGAAAGGATAGTAACAAGGGACATGAGCATTTCTTAAAATTTACAGGGGACTTGGGCATTTCTTAAAATTGATAGGAGGAAGAGAAAGATAGTGACAAGGGACATTTATTAAAATCGACAGGCAACATGGGTAACCCCCATCTTGACCCCAATATATATTTAGATTTGAAGGATAACACCAATCATGTTCTGAATGTTCTCACTAAACTATTTCCACTAAAGTGTGTATTCCACTAACATCAGTTGGTCGAAATTTCATCATGTTATGAAAAATCTATAATGTCAAACTCATGCACGAATCTCGTCCAACGCCAGAATCTCTTGCGACTGCAAAAGTACTTTTTCTACAAAAAGCTTTCTTAAAGGTTTTCACCAATATAATGTCAGTGCTCACTAAAAATTTCAGAGTTTTCGCCAGAAATCTCTGCCCAAGACTAACTGTTTCAGTAACGAAGTATTACCCAGCTAACAAAAAAACGCTAAAACTTCATATAATGTTATGCCATATAGGGACCCTTAGAGAAATGTTATAACATTATATAACAATATGAAATATTGTGTAATGTTTTTTGTTTACTGGGTAGAAAATAAATAGACACAATCTCCATGCCTTACTTTGAATAGGGAGATATTTGTTACCATGACTCAAATCGCTTGTTACAGAATAAATTATCACATTAAAGTGCTGTGCAATGTTATGTCTTAGCTACAGGTGAAGCATTGTTTTTTAGTTTTACATGTATATAATATATGTAAGCACTATGTCAAAGTAGTTAATACTGGGCTGGTATCGCAGCCTAACCTAAAGCCTCATTGTATTCCATGATAAGTATGCACATGATGAAGTGACTTGTTTTTGGGAACTGACACTCATATGTTTCAACCAATGGCTTATAGCCTATCCTCTCCTAATACAAGGCTTGTGGCTATTTGAGATTAAAGTGCTTGAAAATGCACTTTAATTGGTTGATACCATTGAATGACATTTTGTTTAGATGAAATCCATGTCCAGAAAGGCCTTTACATCATGTAGATCGTTGAAAACGGGTTCTGATCATGCCCTATCATTTAGATATTGAGTGAATCATTTTGTTATTTCTCATTTCGTGATAGATGAAAATGGCGGTATCTGTACAGAGAGGACATTGATGTCAATGAGTGGTGCCATTTGTCGCTGCAAAATGGGGTGGCATTTCTGGTGCCCCCTAGTGGAAGATCCCTGAACTCACATTAGTGCTTAGCTCTCTCTAGGTGGCGCCCCAGATGATATTCTGCACAGAGGGAGTGATCAGAAGGCCTCTTCATGGTGTGCAAATCTCAAGCAGGGGCATCACTCCTAGCATATTCTTGGTCATAATTTATACCCAGTTGCATAAATTAGTATTCATTATTCACCAGTGTATAAAGATGGCCGTATCCATACAAGTAAATACTTCACCTCGACATATGGCATTATCTTTTGCTACAGAATGAGGGGGCACTTGTAGTGCCCCCTCGTGGAGAATCCCTGAACTGACACTAGTACTTAGCTCTCTCTATAGATGGCACCCAAGATGACATTCTGCATTGGAGGGAGTGAACAGAAGGCCTCTCTGTGGGCTTAAAACTGCTATTTTCCTGCACTATAGGTCCATTCCTATTCCAATATGCTTTGACTGGGTGTACTTTACTATATGCCAATTACTAAGAAAGCTGGTGTAAAGTTGGTAATATTACCCAAGTTCAAGTTTTCTTACATTCAAATAGCTAGATGTTGTTCATGTGATATAGGGGGTTGACAGCCCTCGGTGATAAATATGAAATAATGATATATAATCGTTAGCTTTAAACACACATTTTGCTGATTGTAGTTAGTTTATTATATATTGTCAGGAACTATGAGTCATTTTGAAAGGCTTCTAGTAAAACTCTCTAAAATGCATCAGTGGTTGTTATGAAACACTCCATCGTTGTTTCAAGTTACTGAGAAAAACTTACTTGTCTATTTGTGATGTAATGATGCATTGTGCCCTGCATATTGATATTAATGTGTCATGGACCCAAATATTTAATTATTTCCTTAATTACTCTTTAATGGGTTAGAGATATAAGCCTTGCAATTTCTCAAATACTGTACAAATAATGAAAGTTAGCACAATTCCCATACATTCAATCCTACCAGCTTTTAATTAAAGGTTAAGTAGCTTCAAGGGTCTATAGCAAAGAATGCATGCCCAATTTGGTGCTTGAGTAGAGGGGTTACTGCATACAGTGCAGATGATTGTGCTAGAATACTGTAGTTTCATCCCGTCTAGTTGCAATGAAGACGGGTTGAAGCAATTGCAGTGTCTTCAAAACAGAGCTCTGAGAATTTGCCTCAAATGTAATATCCGGAAGTACCATGTAACTGAATTACATGATAGCTGTCCCATTGCTCCCCACACTACTGAGGGGTGGTCCTCTGGAACGTACTGCCTGTAGCAATCCAGAGGGCTCCCAGCAAAGTAAAATTTAAATATAAGGTCAATAAAATTGTTGATCTCCGTGCCAAGATCGAAAAAGGTTATAACTGATTTAAGTAGAAGTTACAATTTGCAGGGTAGACTGGGTTTAGTCTGAGCCCTAACGACCTGAGTTGTAACTAATAGTTATATTAGAAAAAGGGTATTCTGTATTAACATACACTATGGTGCTAACGGTATAATCTGTGAATCTCTTTTTCATATACCATAAAACCTCGCGTATAAGCCTAACTGGCGTATAAGCCGCACCTAGAGTTTGGGCCGATCCTATAAGCCGCAATAGCAATCTGAGTTTGGTAACTTTCAGTACTGTACCATAGTAGCAAAAACTTGTGTATAACCCGCGGCCTGACCATGGGCCGATCCTATAAGCCGCACCCCCGATCTGACTCGCGTACTAGCCGCGGCTTATACGCGAGGTTTTACGGTATTATATTTTAAATTATAATTTTTCATCACATATAATTCAGTTAAGTTCAAATGTAAAATATTTTCTGTTGGCATGCATTAACTACACTACTTAAAAATTGTGGACCTTTCTGTAAGGAAGAAAACTGTACAGCAGGTACCTATAATTATTGTCTGAAGTATAGGTAGTGGCTCTGGCATGTGCTTCCCACTGGTACCAAACTAGTGTTGTTTGCCCCAGAGCACCATATTAGCACAATATCTTATTCTTCAAGCATAAGATTTTTGGGGATATCTTATGCTTCAACCACAGACAGGGACTCTCCTGTATCCCCAGGGCATGCTTTGTAAGAAACCACCATCCTATTTGACTGATTTATAAAGAATAAAACTACTAATAACATAGACATACTGTCACAAGAATCATTGTGACTGCTACCAGAGTCAACTAGAGTTGACTCTTGCAAAAGAGCCATAGTGACTCCTTTTTTTTCTGTGTACCATATATGAATATAACCCGCTCCATTCACCAGTAACAGGTGACCTGGTTAAGCACAAAGACGGGGACATGATGGTGTTAAATGGTCTGTGACAGAAGCAGTCTTAAAGACAATCCTAAAATAAAAAGGTCATTTAGGCAACTCAGAAAAAAATAAACCACCTGGCTTTTCATCACTGTGCGCATCATAAAAACCATTTTTCATGAAAGAATGCAGATCTGTGCCAACTTGATGAGCATTCCAGGCTATGCTGTGGCCTCAAGCTAGCTAATCTGACAAGGGCCCAATCGACCAGTTAGCCCACTGCGGGCCAGATCCCCCCCTCCCCCCCTTGTAACACACTGTAACAAAATATCAGACCCCCCCCCTCCATAATTACGTAATACAGGCCTGTAGCCCCCCCCCCCCTCCAAACTTTTTTGTTAGTTGTGTTAGCAGGCCTGTCGGACAGCAGGCATATATGTCTATTACTTTGTTCTTTTTTTATTTCTCAACCTTCAAATTTGTATCCTTTCAAATAGTTTTGGGTTTAGGCCTCTCAATTTCTCAGTATTTACATTGCTAAGGGCCTGGGTCGGTAATAAGGCGGTGATCCACTGCTGCAAATTTGCTTCGAATGTTGTCATGCGAGAGGGACTTGCGAGTACACTTGTAAAAATGAAAACGTTTAGCTTTCTACAAATTTCAATTCAATTTCAATTTGCAAGGTTTTCTTCTGCTGATCTCAAGAAATATTAATACAATTACATTTGATTCCATTGAATAACAGAAGAGATTTACTCGCTCGCCATACATCTCTCGCTACGACGTTGGCGCAGGGACTCACAGCATCAGATCCACTGCTGGAACCTTCTCTCTTTGTTTAAACGCACGAGTGCAATTCGCGGCAGTGGATCACCGTCTATAGCAATTTACTACTTCAGTTTCTGCAGAATTTCCACAGATCTGCAGACTTTCTCTGTTTTTGGTTTTCCAAAGGACTATTCCTAGGATTCATCCAGATCCATGGAGAAAAGATTGAGCTATTATAACTTAATATAAGGGGGATGCATACTCTTTTTCCCACACCAACAATTCATGCAAAAAAAAAGATTTTAAATACCAAAACCATTTTTATTATTCCTGCCGGGCCACAACTTCCTGAGGCTGTGGGATCTGGTGGCCTATCATCGCGAATTTGAGTGTTACAGTGCTACAATTGTCATTTTCCCATGCCCTTTTATTTACAGAAACTTCCTTTTCACTGAAACCAGGTGAAACTGGTTTGTTGGCCCCTTTCAGACACCATGTTATCCCCTCAGTGCAATAAGATTGTGATACAGTGATCTACGTGGTATGATTGCTGATTTATTAGTATCCGTAAGTAGTATAGTATGTATCGGAACGGGACTATAGTTAAGTACTGTTTATTACTCAATCGACCTGCAGCCAATCAGAGGCCTCCCTTTTGGCGGGAAATTCAAAAGCAGCCAATGAGAGGCCTCCCTTTTGGCGGGAAATTCAAATAGGTCACGTGACCGGAAGTGACCTACTTCCGGTCACGTGACCTTTGGGCGGGAAATTCAAATAGGTCACGTGACCGGAAGTGACCTACTTAAGAGGGTCACGTGACCACCATGTTGGCGGGAAATTCAAATAGGTCACGTGACTGGAAGTGACCTACTTAAGGGGGTCACGTGACTACTAGGTTGGCGCGAATTTCAAAATAAGTCACTTGAGATTTTTATGGATAAATAAATTTTTAAAAAGAAAAAAAGCAAGCTGAAAGCTTGCTAAAAAAATAATTTAAAAATGTGGCTCTTTTTTTTAGGGGGGGGAGGGGCACTCTGGGGGGCACTCTTTAAGATGCATGGGGGGGGGAGGGGGGGAGGGGGGGGAGGGGAAGGGTTTTTTAAGAGTGAGACTCGCTTCTCTGCCCTCTCTTTTAGAGGGCAGAGAGGCGAGTCTACTTACAATGAAAGGTATCATGATTGCGTTTATGATGATGTGCATCATGATGTGACTATCTTACAACTTTATAAGAAATAAGCAAGACATGGGCGTACTTACACGGGCTATTTGTAAACTAATTTCTCTTGAATCTATTAACAGCTCACATTTTTTTCTTAGATGACATCTGACAGCTGCTTGCTAGGCTAAGATATTGTTAAATAAACAACTTGGAAAGCTAATTACAGTTTTCTGGCTTGAAATATAGTCTTTCAACAGACTTTTTTTCTCATCTTACACAGAGGCAAATATCAGAGACACCCAATGGCGCTTAAACTGCTCTCAGCCAAGGGTCGGGCACTGCTGGACTATAATAGACGGGTCAAGGACCGTTCTACTGTGGGTCAGGCTAGGTCGGACATTCAATAACGCGACTTTAGCAAAACTTGCTTGAAAGTCTGACCATGCGAGATCCTTATGCCCCAGTCTGTCAATGCTGTCCAGACTTTCAAGCAAGGTTGTCAAAGACCTACCTGTCATTGAATGTCCGACTTAGCCTGCCTGACCCTCAGTAGAACGGTCCTTGACTCATCTATTATAGTCCAGCAGCGCCCGACCCCTGTATGAGAGGGGTATTGACACCATTGGCTGACTCTGATAATTCGCCTGTGTGCACGGGGGGAGGAGAGGGTTTACAGCTTGCGCTTATAGAGCACTACTAGTGGAGGTTTGGATGAGGCGGCTATGACATATGATGTTTGTCTTAAAAAATAGCCATGGCACATGTCGATGTCGCTTAATTATGCTCATATCCCATGTCGATTTTAAGAATTGCTCATGTCACCTGTCACTGTGTTTTTCAAGCTTCATGTCAAATGTCACTAGGCTTCATCTCGACTTTAGTGGTCCACACCACCGCTGCTGCTGCTGCTGCTGTCGGTGCTGCTGCTTGTGCTGCTTGTGCTGCTCATGCAGCAGCTGCTGGCTGCTTGTGCTGCTGCTGCTGCTGCTGACAGATGCTACTGCTTGTGCTACTGCTCGTGCAGCAGCTGCCAGCAGCTGCTGAAGCAGCTGCCAGCAGCTGCTGGCTGCTTGTGCTGCTGACAAGGTCATGGGGCTGCTGCTGACGATGTCACGGATGCTGCTGACAAATGCTACGGCTTGTGCTGCTCGTGCTGCTTGTGCTGCTGAAGTCGCTGCCAGCTGCTTGTGCTGCACGTGCAGCTGCTGCTGAAGCCGCTGCTAGATGCTGCTGCTTGTGCTGCACGAGACTGAGTAGCCGCTATTCGGCGTTTCACTCCTTATGTACCCTGTCCTAGTTAATCCTCTTAAACGGCTGAAAAGGCTCTCTCAGCACAGAGACTCTACTCAATGTAAGAGATCAGTTAAGTAAGTTTTCACATGCCACCTGACTACTGCGGGAGGGTTTAGACTTAAGCAGCTTAGTGCACACACGTGTCTGTTAGAAAAGCTACCTGCACACCTGCCTTCCTTTTTTCACTAGTATTTACCCCCTGCCGACTTATAAGGCACCTATACACGCCTTCTTGCTTCTAGAGCTAAGCTGACTGGCAGCTATTTTAAAAGAGAATACTGGTTACCTGTATAACGGATAAGGGGGTTATGAGATTAGCGTGTGTATACAAAAAAAAACAAAAAAAAAGCTACAGGGGGCGCGTGTCTGTCTGTGAGGTAGAGTCCATGTGGTAAGCGACTCAAGTGTAAAACAACAGCACCTCCTCTTGTCGCAGTGAGTGGTGTGGACGGCGGCTGGCTAGTTGAATTTAAGCGTCAGCTTGAAAGATAAGGCCAAATAAAAAAAAAGGTTTGTTTCAGGTCACCTGACCGACCCTAGCAAAACAGGGTCGACCCTACGTTTTTTTTAAGCAAGTTTGAAGAAAATTTCATATTTTTATACTTTTTGGGTCATTTTTAGAATTTCCACGGAGGATGGCTAGTACTTTCATGTTAAAAAAATAAAATAAAATAAAATAAAATCCGACCTACCGACCCCAGTCTTTCTGCCCATGTTACCTGAAACATACCTTTTTTTTTTCTTTTTTTTTGGCTTAATCCGTTCACGGGCTGGCGCATCACACCTGTCGTTAATCACCCCCTGTAGTCTTTGTATACACAGGTGACTCGGCCTTATCTCTTCACCAGCTATAATCCCATATACATGTAGCGCACGTTACACTCGTTAATTCTCTTTTCATGCTGATGGATTAGGGGTGGAAGGGTTCAGGTGAAAAGCGATTTGATTCTCTCTGGAAGAGGGTTGGAGCTCTAGGTGAAAACAAGCTTAGAACATCCAGATTAGCTGCTCTCTCGGCTATATAAAGAGCCTCATTTTTTCTAATCTCTGCCCACTTCGTCTTGTTGTACACTATCAGTCACGAGGCAGACGCTGGAAGTAGCAGATGTTTGCAGTATGGTTTACACAGAGGTTACCTGCTAATAGGATTTTGTCAGAATAGGGTGAGTTGCTATTAAAATGAACATTTTAAATGGTTTGTTAATATAGTATCTGATGTTAATGAGCTAACACCTAACATTGAGGATTATGACCTCCCAGAGGGACGTCTCGCTAAATTCTCCAGTCTTGACTATAGTCTTAACTGTCTAAAGACTGTGGAGCGCGTTAATGGGGGGCCTCCTTACTAATTTCACTTGACCAGGTCAGCAGGGTCAACTAGGCTAGGTAATTACAACCACAAGGGTGGCTACTCAACATGCAAGTAGACCTACTACTACGAGATTGTCTTTTGACCACTCTGCTGCCGCCTGCTGGTCTGGCCATTACATGCTCTAGTATAGTTCTCCGCTCTTTTCGTCAGATGACGCCACAATAGGGTTTTTGTACATTTCCACGATACTCGCGAACATTTTAAACGCATAATGACCTATAATAAGCAACAAAGCACACTTCTAATATATTGAATATAAGAAACATGTCAACGCTGTGTATTTCTGATAGAATGAGGCAGATTCTTTGAAATATCAACTAAACTATAGTGAGATTGAAAATACTACACCATATCTAAAGCGATATAAAAGCTATATAAAGTCAGAACTTCTCACGGAACGGCATCTGCAACAGATCACTCAACCATTCGTCTTGAAATGCCACACAGGGTTCCCGTCCAACAGGACTCTGAGCCTTGACGCTTTTGAGGAAGGTTTGATCTCATGCTGCTTAACATGTGGTGTAATTAATCAACACCGCGGCCCCTCTTTAGGGGCCACACAATAAACAAAGAATAAAAAAGGGTAGACCTTAGGTTTAAAGTGAATCTCCCAGGATTTTGGCGAAGTCGACAAAGGGGTAGATAACAGATTAAACTGCAAGAGACTATACGCAAACCTTGATACTCTCAGAGGGGGAGTCCCATATTGCGGACTTGTGGTCAGATCTATCCCTTCTAGGGGGCAGGTTGCATGTCGTAAATGTCTACTACAGACATTGGGATATATTGTTAATCTTACTCTAGGGTCTCCATAATTAGACCCTGAATCCGTTGTTAAACGGGTGTGAGGGGGTGGTAACTAATACTTATGAGATGTTAGCTTAGTTCATAGTCTCCTTACCAATTTTCACTTGACCAGGCTGGCAGAGCCAACTAGTCTAGGTAATTATAACCACAAGGGCGGCTACTCAAGATCTAAGTAGACCTACTACTACGAGATTGTCTTTTTGGTCCTTCTGCTGCTTAGTTATTACATCCTCCAGTCTAGCTCGCCACACCCTTTGAGCAGCACCACCATTGCCTCGGTAAAAGTGTAGGGTGTGTGCTTTCCACCTTCAGGTATCCATAGATTCGATCACTATCACCCCCCTTGAAATGACTTCAGCTGTTAATTAGGGCGTAAAGCCACCAACCAAGTCCCTGTCAAAAGATGTGAATAACGAAACGCGCTAGTATAGTTCTCCGCTCTTTCGTCAGATGGTGCCACAATAGGGGTTTTGTACATTCCTACGATGCTCGCGAACATTTCAACGCATAATGAGCTACATAGGCAACAAAGCGCGCTTCTAATATATTAAAATATAAAAAACAATTCAATATTGTGTATTTCTGATAGAAATGAGGCGGTTTCCTTAAATACCAACTAAACTATAGCGAGATGAAAAATACCACACCATATCTAAGGCTTTATAAAAACTATAGAAAGTCAGAACCTCACACGGATCAGCATTCTGTTTGCAACGGATCACCCCTGACCCACTGGTCCTCGCATGCCACACACGGCTCTGCCGTGTTTGAGCTTTGAGGTATCACCCATCAAGTGATCCATGCCGCCCAACATGAAGCGTAATTAATAGCTGCTGTTGCATAGCACAGTGGCAGCATCTAACTAACTCTAAAGAGTTAGTCGGCCCCTCTTTAGGGGCCACACAATAAACAAAGAATACCCTGAATCTGGGACCTGCGGGCGAGGGCCCCAACTGTGAAGTCATTATTGGCCACATTGGTAATATCAATTAAAACTTTAGACAACACCCACCTTAAGTATCATTAACGGACAATATCAATGAACTCAGCATCCGCCTGGTTACCACATTTAGCACCAATTTTACAACTCACAGGGGCCACACTAGCCTCACCGCGCTTTTTATTGCTCTGCTGATTTCTCCAATCCAAAACATGGGGTATCTAGTCTAGCTGTGAGCTCATTGGGCCAAACAAAAAAAATAATCCGTGTTCAGGTAACATGGCCCAAAAAAAAAATAGGGTAGGTCGGTCGATTTTTTTTTTTTTTAGGATTTTTTTTAGGGTTTTGAGATGAGTTGTATGGGAGAATCACATTGTATAGAGTTGTTATTTGATAATGTAGGACCAATATCTGTCTAATTAAGCCATTATCAGCACTGTTTTTGTCATAGAAAGGATTTCCTCCCTTCTTATCTTTCAAATGATGACAAATAGGATAGTTGAAGGTCATTAGGTACTCCTTTCCCCTTTGGTGATAACCTAGATCAGGAAAAGTCTAAAAAAAATAAAAAAATCTAAAAAAGATTAGGGTCGGGGCAAAATGATAGGGTCGGTCGGGTTACCTGAACACACCTTTTTTTGTTTGGCCTTAGGTAAGTCCTTTGTCGACCTCGCCGGCAAGTCCCGGATTCAGTATAGAAAGACTAAGGGGACGGGGGGTAGGTCTATAGGTTTAGTGCTATCTGTGTCATTAGACCATTTAAGTGACATGTGACACTAGCATTCTTAAAAATCGACATGCGACATGAATAAGAAATTCTCAATTACGGTGCCCCTACATTTTCTCCCTTAGTGACACTATTAGTATTATAGTAGTACCGAGAACTACCCTCTTTTTTTTTTAGAAAACTAAGTAAAAATATCCTTCTTCATGTCCAGTTACATACAATGCCGATCAATTTGACACTGTAGCAGCCTGTCTCCATATCTGTATGCTGCATAAATGCACAATACACGGTTCTGCACGCACTTAAACCAAGGCTAACATGGTTGACCTATATAGATGTGATACTCTCGTTTTCGGGGCTAGTAAAAATTAGGCGTCTAATACGGACGTTCCGGGTTCGAACCCTCACTAAGTTTTAGTCAAGACGTCTAGCCACGTCGCCTAAGGCGACGAAAGCGCGTCAAAGCGTTTACAGGGTTCGAACCCGTGAGCTGCTCCTTGGGGCTGCAAAAAACGCTTAGACACTGAAATCCCATAGGGAAAAAATTTTGGGTTTTTGGACTTTAGGCCTTAATTTGAGGGTGATCCCGGGCTGATAGAAAAATAATTCTTGGACGAGCGGATAGCTCTGGATCTCTTTTATCTAAAACAGCGAAAAATTGATTATGGTTTCGCCGCAATTCATCCGACGGGGGGTAATCAGCCCCCCCCTCTGCCAATCAAGGCAGTGAATCTTGGCGACCGTGCGATCACTCACGGCCACCGCGACGAACCGACAGAAGAGATCGGCATCTTAGTATGATTCGTGTGACCTACTTAGAGGCTCACACGGTGGAGGTGTGTCCGGCGTTCGGCGCGCTGATTGGCTACTGGTGGGAGGCGCTGTGCCGCGTCAAGAACTTCACCTATTTGGGGCGGCTGTTAAAGGCGCACTGAGTTGAGGTGCACCTTTAAGCAAGAGCGCGATCCGGCCTAGTCTTGCGGACCTCTGTTTGGAGAGTGTAGCGGGCGGCTATGTCGCGCTCTCCAACCACAGGCTTAACAGTGGTCCGCAAGACTAGAGTGCAAGACGCGTGCACACACAGACCGAACAGACACACACAGACCCACACACCCACACACTCCTATCAGTGAGACGTCTAGCAGATTCGGGAGAGGCGACCAGGGAGGTACTCTCGGCTAGCGGCCACTAATTGCCTGTTTAGATAAGGCACAGAAACAAGGGTGATGACAGACTACGTGTTCAAGCAGCCAACATGCCCTGACACTTGATAATGGGTGTGGACCGCTAAATTCGATATGGTGACATGACCATTTCTTATAATCGACAAACGACATGAGGTCTAATGACAAGTGACATGAGGCCCAAAAAATCATAGTGACAGGTGACATGAACATTTCTTAAAATCGACATGGGATATGAACATTATTAAATGACATTGCCATGTGACATGGTCATTTTCTAAGATCGACATTCGACATGGGGACCCCCTATCCAGAGCCCCTTGATAGATGACAGCTGTTGTGTGTAAGAAAAGTGTATGCCTCACAATCAAAAGATGATAAAAGGCTTTATCCCACTCGATGTGGGTTTTGAATCAAATATCAAGGGATCAAATATCAGATCGATATTTGACGTCGTCAAGTGATATCTGACGTTGTCAATCACTTTTACTATGTAGTCAAGGTCGTAAAAACAGGGCGCCCTGATTGGTCAACAGCATGAATGAAAGTTGCATCTCAAACTTTTAATACTCGGTATGGGGCCCCGTGGGACTGGGACCAATATTTGCAATTTTCGGAAATACTGTCGAGAATTTCTAGATGGAAACACCTTGTCTGGGGTAATTTGACCTCTACTCTTCGATATTCAAGTAATACTCAAGCTATTCTGACTCTAAACATGAGTAAAACGGTCATTTACCAGCGTTATCGGCAGCGCCGACATCAACAACTGCTGATCTCCCTTGGTTACATGACCCAGTTCCGTTTCTAAGGCCCCATGGATCGGGGCCCTGAAGGGGGATCTGCAGAGGCCCTATATCGGGCCCTAGATATGTACATTATATTAATATCTCATAACTTAATTTACTCTAAAATCTTTTGATGGTTCATAGCCTTGACCCTTATCTCCTTTTCTCGCGGGATAAAGATAGAATTTGGTTGTTGGCGTGTCCTCTCGTGGATATCTGCTCTTCTCCACGGCACCTCTCGAGCCCCCTGCGGGGCCTCTAGGGGCTGCTAGACGTCTCTCTGCTATGTAGTGTGGGATGTAAAAGAACCCTTGTCTCGGTAAAAGGGCCAATAGATTCGATCACCATCACCGCTCTTGAAATGACCATAGCTGTTAACTAAGGCGTAAAGCAACCCACACACCCACACACCCACACACCCACACACCCACACATTTTTCTGTATGAGCCTTCAGACCTCAAGCTGCTCAGTGTACGGGACTAGGTTTTGTCATAGGCCCTACGGACGCTACTCAAGGTAAAAATGAGAGAGCTGTCTCACCATGACATTGGGCTGGCTGTAGTTTTTTATGTTTCGGTACCTACAACCAAAACAGCCAGTACCCACCCCAGGGCTTCATGTCGCACGCGGGAAAAGTATAACGGTGGCGCCAACTGTCGGAATAGCGGGTACACTACGTCAGTAGTTCTTTTGTTCTCCGCTGAGTGACTGGGCGAAATGTAGTCGGTAGCTCTATTTTCTGTGCACTGTTCTGTTCATTTTCTACACTTAACACTTAAATAGACCGCGTGTTTGTACAAGCTAACCGTTTTTATCAGTGCAAAAATTAAATAAGCATCGGATAGAACACTAAAAAAATGAGAAAGTAATCCAGCACTTAGTATAAGGCACCAGTTTTATCATGAGACACCGAAAGTCTGGTTTTTTTAAGGTGGATAAGACAGTCGACTGAGAGCTCCAAACTAACCAAAAACGTACCAGAGGTCGATCTATCTCGTACCCGACAGGGCAGGGGCCTTCTACACCCCGGCTCTGATTGATGAGCAAGCGACAATTGTTACAGAGGGCCTATTCCTCTTTTGAGGTGGGCCCAAAATTGAACAAAATAATAAACTCAAGAAAAAGCCTTAGGCTTAAAAGAGTTGTAGATACCGATTTTAACGAGGAAGTCACATTCATTAGTTTACAAATAGCCCGTGTAAGTACGCCCATGTCTTGCTTATTTCTTATAAAGTTGTAAGATAGTCACATCATGATGCACATCATCATAAACGCAATCATGATACCTTTCATTGTAAGTAGACTCGCCTCTCTGCCCTCTAAAAGAGAGGGCAGAGAAGCGAGTCTCACTCTTAAAAAACCCTTCCCCTCCCCCCCTCCCCCCCTCCCCCCCCATGCATCTTAAAGAGTGCCCCCCAGAGTGCCCCTCCCCCCCCTAAAAAAAAGAGCCACATTTTTAAATTATTTTTTAGCAAGCTTTCAGCTTGCTTTTTTTCTTTTTTAAAATTTATTTATCCATAAAAATCTCAAGTGACTTATTTTGAAATTCGCGCCAACCTAGTAGTCACGTGACCCCCTTAAGTAGGTCACTTCCAGTCACGTGACCTATTTGAATTTCCCGCCAACATGGTGGTCACGTGACCCTCTTAAGTAGGTCACTTCCGGTCACGTGACCTATTTGAATTTCCCGCCCAAAGGTCACGTGACCGGAAGTAGGTCACTTCCGGTCACGTGACCTATTTGAATTTCCCGCCAAAAGGGAGGCCTCTCATTGGCTGCTTTTGAATTTCCCGCCAAAAGGGAGGCCTCTGATTGGCTGCAGGTCGATTGAGTAATAAACAGTACTTAACTATAGTCCCGTTCCGATACATACTATACTACTTCCGTATTATGGTGGATCTGTGGTTGTGCCTCCTCTACCCCAGTCCAATGTTTCCCGATCAGATCAGGATCAGGAAATGAGTCCATTTCACCATGCTGATTTAAAAAAATCAACACTTTTTTTGGCAGGGCAGGACGGTGGGGGGGATTTTGTATTTAGATCTAATATTTATACAGGGATGAGGTCAGAGAAACATAATGTTGCTGAGACCTGGGTGTTAGATGGTAGTCCATTTACCAATTGAAATCAGATACTCCTTTCTTCTATATTTTTTGAGAACTGTTATGTAACACTTGGCTATACCACCCCCCCCCCCCCTTTAACAAGTTGTAACAAACATCATGACCCCCCCCCCTATGTTGTTACGTAATATTTGAATGGCCCCTTAACCACTGATACAGGTGGGCGAATAAATAAACTATGGCGACACAAGATAACAGTATACATATCCACTTTATTGCATATATATTTTTAAATTATATGATATATTTTCAGTTTAGTAACTACAGTTCACATGATACACCTGAACTGTGAGACAAATTCCTACTATCATTAGTGATTCCTACTATCATTAGTGATCTAACTAAGTACTGTGCATTATTACACTATGCTGATCCACCATGCTGATGCGTGGCTGCAGGCCCTATGGGGTTGATGTAACACTACTAACAGGCATTTACACTCAGAAAAATACAGGTTTATCATCACTGTGAAAATCGTGATTTGGGGAAAAGGCCTTTTTTTAACCCTTTTTCCATTTTCAATGAAAAATATGTTTACTATGGACTTATTATATTATATTGGCAGATCAATAAACTACGGAAATGTGGAAATTGTTCCTTGAAAGTCGAAATTTCCCTATATATCTTAACCCTCAAGTGAAAACACGATAAGGAAAAACGCCCTCGTCATATTTTCACTGCTTAGTTATTTTATTGTATGGCCTTATGAATCATGGTAAGAACATGAAGGCTACGTTACAGTATGTTAATGTTATTTCAACTTTAAAAATCAAAATACCTAAAGTAATGTTATATTTTGAGGAATTGGATACACACATTTAGGGTAAGCGTTTCAAGTAGGGACGGGTAACGTGAAACCCTTATTTATTTGCTTTGACCGATTATTCTGTACTAAATGTTAAATAAGTCCTAACATGTTAGTAATTCATTCTGATTTGAAACGAGGATGTCTCCCTTTCTATACCAATTGGTCACCAACACATGGAATGTTAATGTAATATCATCTAAACAAGTCAATGCCGCCTTACCAGAAGTGTGTATATTTGCATCAAAATATATATAGCATTCATAGTCTTGCACCTATATATGGTTATTAATTCTATCTACATAGTACATTATAGTGAGGCCGGAAATAGCTTCAACATGTTGGCCTTTTGTATCAGAATGTGCTCGTCATGTATATATAGTATCTCCATTATAAGATGATGAAGATTGAGTATCTGAACCATGGTATCATGTATCAAGTGTATGTATTACCATAACTTGAAGTCCCAAGACTGTACATCTCTAGTGAAATGGCTCGTAGAAATTGCAGTTTTTAATTGATCACCATTTGTCTGGGACAGGTTCAGAGATTTTATAAGCAAAATCCGGTACGAAAAGCTCACCGGAGTGCACGAATAAACCTTAAAAGAATAATCTTAATAATCTTATCATAATCTTCTTCATCTATAACCGTAGGGTTATGGTGTTATAGGATTAAAGATTTTTTAAGATTACATTTAGAACATTCATCCGTGCACTCACACGAGCTGCACCGGACGAGAGTATAATAAGTTATCTACCTACATTTATTACATACTTTATGTACATGGCGCAATTGTTAAGTACCACACGGCATCTCAACTATAACACAAGTCTATTTACACACCCCTACGCTACCTTACAATACGGTTAATTTGACCTCAAAGACAAAATATAGATATGTTTTATCATGAGCTTGGTTATCTTTGAAGCAGCACAGTCGTACATTGAACATGAAGCAAGTGTGTCTGAAAATGATGTAAGTCATGGTAGAACTATTCCCTCTGGGTTGATTAGTTTTTATTGGTTACATAATATATATAGCAGTCTATACAAATACCTATAGCTGTACAAAGCGGCGCGATGTGTGACACGCACGGAGTATTGACTTTCTTCACTGCAGTCGAGTCAGTACCTGGACAATTATTATCACAATATGAAGAGGACGCAAAGTCTGTCGGGGTTTCACGTTGAGTTCCCAGCATTTGTCTACCAGTATATCATTGAACACAGGTAAGGATTGGTGCTAACTTATTGTAGTATGATAAGACATTGAACAGAGCGTAGGAAGCGAATCTTCATGGGGGGGGGGGCACCCTAAGCAGCTTTAAACATCGGATTTTAAGTATGATGGCGCATGTACACACATGTATTGGAATCATATAAAAATGTAGTTTTGAGCCCCCTTTAGTTCTAGAAGTTTGGGGCCCAAGCAACTCTGCACCCATTTTTTTCCTATGAGGGAGAAGTAAAATGTGGGAAATGTGTATATTTTATTATAGGGTCTTTTTTTTGGGGGGGGGGGGGGCAAACATATTCAAGCCCTCCTTTTCCTACGCCACTGAACATATTAACACATTTGAATTCAATTGTATTCATGAAGATCATCAAGTGAAAAATAAATACTCTTATAAACTCTAAAATTGGCCTGGATGACAGAAGAACCTACTTACACACATTTTCCTAATAATCTTTATCTTCATGAAAATCTTTTTTAAAAGATTTAAGCCAGACATGTCATCACATAACGCCCACTGCATGGGTAGTTTTTGTAACTTAAAATCACAGGATGTACAATACAGATTGTATTATGTATGTATAAGAGGTATATATACATGCATACCTATAATGCATTCTAATGAACTCTAGTGAGATTTAAGTTATATCATTATTTACACTTACGTCATTTTAATCTTATATATCATTTTTACACATTATGTTCAATAAATACCAACTGTTTTAGCAGGTCGAACACAAAATATTTCCCACGTTACTACTTAAGAGGCAGGAAACTTAGAGATGTGGAAATATTTAAGTTACTCATACCTAAACAAGGGTGTTTTTGGTCTAAAATATAAAACACACCAAAAAGCGCAAGTCACTATGTCTTCAAGCCTGTATACAATAATTGGTCCATATGTGCATAATGAGTACCCCTCTGTGAAATCTGGAGATTATTTTGATCTTTCTGCCTGGGATTAAACATCAAAATCTCCCTAGAAGTCTGAATGCAGTATATTGGAGACCACTGTGTCGGATCCATCATGTCCGACTAACTTAAGTACTTCCGCACCCAACATCAGCCTCTAACATAAATCGAGTCTTACAAGATGGCGATGAAGATTCTTTTCCTTTGTTTGTAAATCAAATATCTCCGCAAAAATTCTCATAATTCTTGTTGAACGACAGCCTAAGGTAGTCCCATGGCATCTAATCATGGGTTTTGTAGCCCAAATTTTAATATAAGATGACAGCAACACTCTGTCACAGTCCGAGTGCTCTCAACATGTATATCTGCACTGTAAGCTACATGAGCTCTTAAAGACCTGTTAATTCACCATTCTCTGAGGCCGAGAAATGACCATGTACATCTTGTTAGTATCCCTCTCCCCGCACTGCGAGTGTGTAACTCAGTTAGAACCTATATTATTATTACATGGTCACACATTTAGCGCCAGAGTTCTTGTAATACCGTATTATCCCAGCCGGGTCATTATAACGCGAGACCAGATCGGAGATCCCTGGCTTGAGTGCTGAGTCTCCCGCCCTTCACCATACTACCTCACAATAAGGTACAATAAGCTTCATTGCCGCATATCCTATCTTTGTGTTGTAACTGCTGCGGCACTTATTCATTTGGAGCCATGTATACCCCAACGCTTATACAAGACAGCCGCTTATTCGAGATCCTATTTTAATGCTTAAGGGGTATTTCAATACCACCCTGGCCTACCCATGGCGTTTATACAAGACCAGCTTATCAAAAACCCGGTGCTTAAACGCACCATTATGGTACCTCTATCTGCCCGCATTCTCATTCACACACTAACTTTTCGGCCTTAAACAAAGATGCTACTCAAACTCAGTCGTCGACGAAAAGTAGGAAATCTTACAATCTTGGTAAATCTTCCGCAGGAAATAAACATAATTCAATACAGAAATGTCAGCCAAAAAAAAGCAGTATTTCCTACAAAAGTAGCAACAGTGGCATCTGAACTTTGAAAGTTACATCCGCAGCTCGATGGTCTCGTGCTCGTCTGAGTAATTGCCGAGGTCCTCCTCGTTACTGAGTAGACTCCTGGTATCGACCTGCAGGTTGCGCCGGTTGCCGCTGCTGTCGCGACTGCCGAGACTGAGGCGTGCGAGGATGCTGCCCTTGATGCTGCTGGCGTGGCTGCCCCGCACCTCGGGCACCTCCTCCCCCACCCCCCGGTACACCTGGATCTGGGGGTCGGGGTCCGACTGTTCCCGCTTGTAGTCGCTGAAGTACTCCTGTGTGGTCAGGTCCTCCCGCTTAGGTTTACGCCATCTGGTGGGGGCCAAGGGAAATCAGGTTAGACTGTGAATCTTTTAAATTAAATAAATAAAAGTTAGTTGAATCTACCTTAAATCACACACCCCCAAAGCTGAATTTAATTTTGCGTCATTTCCCTCCGTTATAACCCCCCCCCCCCCAACAATGAAGAGGCTTAGTTTTTATAGGCAGGGTCAGGTCAAAGCCTTATTTTGAATTGATACGCATGATTTCATGGATAGGTTCAAATGAAGCATTTTGAGAAAGATTATTTTAGAGATAACTCCTAGATTGTCTTCTCAATATCAAACTGGCCATATTGTTAGCAGAGATTCCTGCATATAGCACTCATCTCTCGTATCACCCGCCCTTTGATTTTGAGTAGATAATAAAACCCGCACCTGGGGTCAGGTTTTGGCTACTTTATTACTGCTGCATACTAACAAAACCCCTCATGTTAGCTGCACCTAGACATTGAGAAAATTGTATAACCCGCACTAGAGGTTTGATTCTTGTGTAACCAGCGGGTAATACTCTGGAATCTACTGTAATACAGTGAAGCAATTTTTTAGGATATGTATTTGTTTCGAACATTACCTCTTAATGGACACTACTGGTATATCAAACCTAACTCACTAAAGTAGCAGTGGCATTCCTTGTAGGACCTCATAATCATTACAAAAAAATATAGTATATTGCAATATTTTATTTTCTGAGTGTAGTGACTCACAGTTTGAGAAGTAGCGATGAGCAGACCACGGAGACGGAGGAGCAGGCCATGGCGCCGGACGCCATCCACGGCTGGAGCGCCACCCCCACCGGCAGGAACATACCTGGGTAAAGTTCAAGTCAAGACCAAGTTAAGTTCAGGTTAAGTTCAGGTTAGGCCAAATTTAAAATAAGATTTGTTTCAGGTCACCCGACCGACCGTAGAAAAACAGGGCCGACCCCGCGTTTTTTGGTGCAAATTTAGAGAAAATATGATATTTTTACACTTTTTTGGTGATTTTTTGGGTTTAAACGGAGGATGTCTAGTACTTTCATGTTAAAAATATTGAATGAAATAAAATAAATATCCGACCTACCGACCCTAGTCTTTCTTCCCATGTTACCTGAAACATACCTCTTCTTTTTTTTTGGCCTTAAGTTCAGGTTAAATGGTGTTTATTGCTTCTTTTATCAGAATATTATGATCGACCTTCGGTAACCCGGGCTGTGGTCAGGAACCGTACAATATACAATGTATTTATGAAAAAAAGTTACATGAAAATAGATTTTACCTAGTACAGCGATGATTGTGTAGAATAAAGAGACCTTTAATATGCTACAATTGAATAAACACTTTAAGGGCCACATGGTGCTTTAATGGGTTATGGCGTTTGTCGTCATTGCAAATATTAAAGCGCATACAAAGGGCATGAATGCTCACCTGCGGCGATGGGGATCCCCAATACATTGTAAATTGTTGCAGCTATAAAATTGATGCGGATTCTCATGACCGTCTTCTTGGAGAGTCTCATAGCAGCAACTACGTCCAACAGATCATTCTGTAGAGGGAAGGGTGTAGGGAATGTGAAAATATATAACACCCATATGCTGTGGTTTTCAGGTCATCTTAAGGCTACTTAAAGTCAATTATCAGCTTTGCGGACACTTTTTAGGAAAAAAGGGTGCGGGAGGGCGCTTTTAATTTTATTTTGTTTCACTTTTTTTCTGGAGGTGCGGGGGGGGGGGCTTTTTCTTTTTTTCTAGAATATTGATGGTCTGCTCATAGAAATAAGGTCAAAAATGCCTTTTAAATTATGTTTCTACCCCAATTAATGGCTGAAATATTAAACATTTTGCAACTCATACTCTGACATCTTTTAGATGCGGCCTTTTGGGGCCCTTTTTTCCCCTCAAATGATGAAAAACAACAATAATACGGCCCTTTTAGAAGGGTGGGGGCGGTGTCCGCAAAGCTGATAATCGACTTTAAGTGGCCTAACATCAAAATGCCTCGACAGGATACACCCCAAAGTACTACAAAAACATGTAACCCTCACAGGGACCTGATTATGGTCACTTTAGTACCAGTATACATCTAGAAACTCACGTATACATAAGCCGCACCATGACTTGATCCTGATCATATAAGCTGTAGTGGCGATCTGACTTGCCTACTAGCCGTGGCCTATACGCGAGGTTTTACAGTGAGTAACCTTCAAGTATCAGCTACATGTATTTAATTTCCAGAAAATGTATTTCCCAGAAAATGTGTTTTCTCTCATAGGCTTTAATTGAGAAATATCCCACGAAATGTGATCTATTAATGCCTAATAAAAAATCTAAACTCAAACTCAAATAATTCATAACAACCAATTTGTACCTACCCTTATGAGTACAATGCCGGCGGCCTCTACAGCTACGTCGGTGCCGGTGCCGATGGCCACCCCGATGTCGGCCTGAGCCAGGGCCGGCGAGTCGTTGATACCGTCCCCGACCATGGCCACCACGTGACCTTTCCGCTGCAGCTGTTTGACCTTGGCCACTTTGTGTGAGGGCAGCACTTCGGCAAACACGGCCCCGATGCCGACCTGCTGCGCGATGGCCTTGGCCGTCTTGCGGTTGTCCCCTGACAGCATGATCACGTCCAGCCCCATCCGCTTCAGTGTGTAGACGGCCAGGTGCGCCTCCGACTTGACCGTGTCGGCTACTGCCAACATGGCCACCAACTCCCCTACAGACAGAGACATTACCATGAGTACCGTAAAGTGTGAGGTACAACCTGCTTGTTATATGCAGCCCTGGAGGGTCTACTAACATGACCAGGATTGCATTCATGCATCATGCTGACACTACAGGGTTGTCGCGCTACCAAAGGGTCGTCATGGTGCATGAATGCCGCCATCACATGTACCATGATGACACAGGCTACCACATATTTTAAAACAATATGCGGCCCTTAAAGGGTTAAAGGTACTCCTGAACTTAGATTAGATATCCCACCTCGATGTATAGGAAATTAATTTGATGATTAATGTAATATATAAATCTCAGGAGGACAAAGTAGGAATTCATACAAAACTAGGAAATGACATTAATATCTGACTGCTGTATTGGCGCAGTATACGCGCTGGGATCTCAAATAAGCGCTGGTCTTGAATATTCAAAGCACCGGGGGTAAAGAATTCTTGGTATGAATTAATGCACTATATTCTGCAGATGTCGTATTTATAAGCGCTAGGGGTAATGGGAATAGAAATCTATGAGCGCCCGGGCGCTTATACGAGCCAATACAGTAAACAGTTAATGTAAATATTTTCTATGTATATGCGTGTATAAATTTCCCAGATTTTCCCCAAAAACACAATTTTATGTGTATCTAAATTCGCGGATTTCCAGTGTTTTGCACTTTGATTCAATACTGGATAAATAATTATTCGCGCTGTACATATTTTTGCGGATTTTCATTTCTATGAAATTCGCGAAAATATGTACAGCGTTGATAAATTAGGTTTACAGTATGTGCTCACAGTATCATAATCAATGTAGTTGGCATTGATGTTTCTTTCTTTCATTTGAAGCCATTCAATGAAGGAAAGACCACTTTTTCTTAATCCATTGAAGACGGCCACATTAAGTTGATGGGACTGTCGTATTTACCATGAAATAAATAAATCTACTCACCAAATTTCTCTTTTAATACCCCATTGTAGACGGCCATATTGTATTCAATTGGGGGGGGGGGGGGCATTGAATACGGCACCTCCAGTACTTAAGCATAGTACCGTAAAAGCTCGCGTGTAAGCCTAACTCGCGTATAAGCCGCACCCCGACTTTGGGCCGATCCTATAAGCCGCACCAGCGATCTGATTCTGGTGACTTTTATACTGTGCTATAGGAGCAAAAACTCGCGTATAAGCCGCACCCTGACACTGTGCCGATCCTATAAGCCGCACTGGCGATCTGATTCGCGTACAAGCCGCGGCTTATACGCGAGGTTTTACTGTAAATCTTGTATCTCAAAAACCACAACTGGACTTCTGTTCGTAACTGGTTAGTTGGAGTAGTTGGTATGGATTTGAGGATGGAAAGTGAAGCCGGTCGCTTATTTAACAACCCAAATAAAGGGAGACAGTTTCGGTTTGAGAAATATGATAGCATTTCATTTTATATCATTTTCATAGTAACAATTCTGTATACTTGGAGACGGTGCCATTGCATTATATAAGTAAATCGTGTACTTTAAATGGGTACTACCTCCCTCCTCATACCTGCCTGTAGGCGGTTGAATTATCAACCAATGAGATAACTCCCTGGCCTTCACTGCGGAATTCTTAGGGGGCATTATGTAACCGTCTGTACCCATTGTTATTGTTGTATCAGTGCTTATCTCGTCAGTTACCAGATCAAGCAATGGTGCCCCCTACTAAGGAACCTGCAACCTCGGTTATGCACACTCACACAGGTACATGTATGCTAACTCAGTAGACCCTAACGGTACTAAAGGCATACACTCGGATATCTGCAAGTGGCGTGGGTGTCCAAGTTACATGTATGCCCCCCCCCACGCACGCACACATGCATGCACGCACGCACTCACCTACATGTATGTCCTACCCCTCCCTCCCCCAACACACACACACACACACACACACACACACACGCACACACACACACACAGGCAGTGCCGCTGCAGTGTCCAGAAACAAAGCAGTGTAGCGAGGTACATGTACATGTACGTTCTACCCCCCCCCCCTCCCCCAACATACACACATACACACACACAGGCGTTTCTGGACACCACCACTCCCTCCCCCCACCCACCCTCGTAACCCTCACCCACCTCACTTACTGACCTCGCTGACCCTTCCCGTTTCTGGACACCACCACTCCCCCCCCCACCCTCGTAACCCTCACCCGCCTCACTTACTGACCTAGCTGACCATTCCACCACCACTCCCCCCCCCCCACCCTCGTAACCCTCACCCACCTCACTTACTGACCTCGTTGACCCTTCCCGTTTCTGGACACCACCACTCCCCCCCCCCCCACCCTCGTAACCCTCACCCACCTCACTTACTGACCATTCCCGTTTCTGGACAGCCCCCCCCCACAACACACACCGCTCCACCCCCGGGGGGGGGGGGGGCACTCCCTCAGCAGTACTGACTATGTGTGAACATGATTCCACGGAAAGGGTCCGTTTTTGGGTCCTAGGCACGGACCCGTGAGGGTCCTTGATAAGGGGTGCTTTTTAAGTAAATTTGGGGAGAAAGGGGCACATTTTCGGACTTTCATGGCTTTTTGAAAGGTATTTTTTACTTAATTTTCCTACAATATTTCCTGGTCACCCTCGATTCAGATTTTTTCTCAGGGTCACCCTGTGATTAGGGTATATTTTTCAGGGTCATCCGTGATTAGGGTCCGTTTTTCTAGTAAGTTTACCTTGAAAAGGATATGCTTTTTAAAAATTACGCCCCTTAATAAGGGTACCAAATTTAGGGTGATGTTCGCACATAGTTACTATAGAAAAGAGAGGGAGTGCCCCCGCGGGTCCACCCCTGTCACCTTGTTACCCTTCCGCTGCCCCTCCAGACAGGGAGAGGGAGCAGGTGTGTGTGTGTGTGTGGAGGGGGGGGGGGCGTCGGAGGGGTGACCAGGTACGGCCCACTTGACCGCCGCCAGCCAGACTTGCTGAGTCGGCGTTACGGGTCAACAACCCGGAATTTGCACAAACAACTTCGCCCTAAACGAATGATGATCTAAGGATCTAAATTCCTTATTAGAATAATCAAAATGTAAGTTCAACTTTTAAAGGCATGTGGTTCCGGTGGATCTCATCTACATGCTGTCTGAACAAATAGATGATATCTATTTACAAAGTATGTATAAAATGCAATTCCCTAAAGTGTTAGTGAAGAAAAAGCTCCCCATTCAATTCAGTGCTATAACAGAGAATTACCCATTTTTTTACCACAAAACACTGAATATCACCAAAAACCTAATTGAAATGTTAACTTTTGAAAACATGTCCAGATAGATATACATGTTGTGCACACAATGATGATGCTGAAAATATCAAAATGAGTTTGTATCAATGTGCAATTTAACCACTTAGATGACCAAACCACCTAGATCCAGGATCAGACCTCAGTGACTAGTAAAGAAGGTGCCATTCTCTATAAAGATACAACACTATAAAGATTAATGGCACCGTCTAATTATATTCTTCTTTCCATAAAGTTTTATATATACAGGCAGAGACTTTTTCATGGTAACAATCTTGATTTGTTTACATGGATGTATGAGCTGAAATGCAAGTTGCTTAGAGAGAGAGACATTTCAAAGAGAGAGGGAAAGTTGAAACGGTTTGCTGATTTGCAGATACTATTGGACAGCATGTAGTTGGGTTTTTTTTTTTCTCGTCTGGTTATTCATGTATTGTCAAATGTTTTATGCACTATTTTACCAAGGCTTTGGTGAACCCTTGTTTTGTCCTGTCTTGTCCGATGTCTTTGTAAAAAATGGAAAACAAAATGTTGTAACGCTTGATTGAACATTGTATTTCAAACTTTTTTTTTTTTGTGGAAATAAAGTGAGCGTTGCTCTTATGAAAAAAAAGGAAAAAAAAAAAAAAAAAACCACAACTGCTCACCGTCTACAGCACAGAGCACGGCCGTCTCCCCCTGCACCTCCTGCTGCGTCATGGCAGCGTCCATCTCTGCCGTCACCTCCAGTCCGTTCCGCTGAAGCCACTCGCGGTTCCCGATGAGAACGTCGTATTCAGTGACCGGCAGCCCCGACTGGAGGTCTGCAACCAGAGGGAATGAGGAAATATGTGTGAATATCATCAAAATGGAAATGTTAAGAAAACAGGTCAATACTGTTTGGTTCATATTTAAACCTCTGGGTCACATTTCTTGTTGTAATGGCTGCTGTATACCCGCATCGGTAATACTAAATTAGGCCAAATAAAAAGAAAGGTTTGTTTCAGGTAACATGGGCAGAAAGTCTAGGGTTGGTAGGTCGTTGTTTTTTTTTAACTTGTTTTTTTTAACAGCCCTCTACGATACCTTTAAATTGAACAAAAAAGTGTAAAATTGGGAAGATTTTTTCAAAATGTTTGTAAACCTAAAATTGACCCTAAATAGTGTAAAAATATAAACATAAAAAAAAGCAGGGTCGGCCCTGTTTTGATAGGGTCGGTTGGGTGACCTGAAACAAAGCCTTTTTTTTTTTGGCTTACCCGAGTAAGCTAACGGGTTATAATTATGAGGGGGAATTTAGGCTCTAACGAAGCCTATAGCACCTCTGGGGTGCTTAGGGGAATAAGGGCCCTCCCACCATCCCTTGCTGCAAGAAAATAGGGAACCAAGGATGGACATTTTGAAAACACTATAATTGCGGTAATAAACTACCCGGTAATTTAGGTTTTTGAGGTCTATGCTAGTGGGGTGGTTTACAATACCGGTAATTGTAATTTGAATATTAGCTACAAAGTATAGTTATCTTTGTTAACTACCATTCAAATGAGGAGACCAGGAGATTGAGCTTCACCATTTTCACTTTTATTGAGGATAATAAAACTCAAGATCACATCTCTGCTGATAAACATTCTCCCAATGTCATGGGTGGGATATCATGTCCCTCTTGGGAACTATAGATCATAGAGGCTCGAACTGTCTTTGGGGACAGTTCAAGCAGTGTATGCTACAGCAATATGGTAAGAAATAATCACATTTTCTAAATGAGATATTCAGTTTTGAAACATCAAAGTTATGCTGTGCTTAACCCACGGTGGAGCGCTAAGACAAAGGATTCGCACCTTGGTTATATTGCATACCCGAGGGTTAAGTCAGATAGATGACACCTGTACCCTGGTATGCCTTCATAACCACTGCCTACTGGTCATCAACTCGGTGTATAACACCTTGTCTCGACCTTGTGGGGCAGTGGTTATGACGCATACCAGGGCACAGGGGTAGTCTATCTAATACTTAGCTCAGATGTTCTTCTATATATTGCACTGTCATTCAACCCATGGATATTCTAAAAAGTTTGAGGGCTATCCAAAATCTTTTGAAATTGTCACAGTTGCCATTTTGACTCTTAGCCAATCAGACGTCACGTTACTGAGTGGTCAAACAGAAGGCCATCTCTGATTGGCAGAGAGCTACTCTGCCAACTTGTCAGAGTAGCAGACTAGAACTGACAGACCTGCTCCCGACCTCTGAACGGAGGGAAGAGGTGGGTTTCACGACCTAGGTAACTAAGTCCCACCTACCCTCAATGTCATTGAGGTTGATGATGTTGGCCTGGTCCAGCATGAGTCCGTCTACGGTGACCTTGAAGCTGGATGTGGAGGCGCGGCGGTTGACGAGGTCCGAGTTGCTGACCGGCTGCTGCATCATCTGCTCCACGCCCGTCACTCGGCACTTCAAGCCACAGCCGGGCACCGCCTGGAAGTCCACAGCCTTCCCCACCACCTCCGTCTGCAGCGTCTGGGTATGGCACATCAGGTACAACTTAGCGTCTGCTCATTATGGCCCGTAATTCCAATATGCACAATTTTTGACCCGCGGGATGGGGGCCGGGGGGAGGGGGGAGATTTTGACTCCTATTGGAGGTGGGAGTTTACAAAATTTGCTGTTAAAAAATGAGCGAGTTTATAAGATTTTCCTCAAAGTTAATTTTTTTTCAAGGAGCTTCGTTCCTATGACAGCCACTTAGTTTACACAATTCTAACCTCGGATTGGTTAGTAGAAACAAGCTAGATGAGTCAGCATACGTAAGTAACATCTGAATCCTATTACGTCTAAGTCATGGCATTAAGCATTTACTCTTATCCATATAATATGGATATGTACATTAGGTACATACTCTGCGAGGAATTATGGGATATATCTTTAAGCTTATAAGCATCACTTGGCTGGAAATGTAACACATTGGCAATAATTATGCCTAATCGTGATTCTCAGTATAAATAAACGCAAATCAATCAATGGCTACCTTTTTGACGTATTTGACGATGGCCATGGCGATGGGGTGCTCGCTGCTGGCCTCGGCTGTACCGGCGATGGCGAGTAGTTTCTGTAGGGAGCAGCGAGAGGCGTCCACGAACATGGCCACACGAGACACCCGCGGCACGCCGTGCGTGATGGTCCCTGTCTTGTCAAAGATCACCGTGCGCACCTACAAGGCCAAGTACCAGACTACTGTGAAATACCTCTCATAGGACGCCCTATTATTTGTATTATTAGCCAAGATTTAAGTTATAAATTGTAATGATTTCACAAACTGATTGTTTTAGCTCCCATAAGGTTTTATGAGCAATAAGGTTATAGTTTTATTACTTCTTAAATATTTGTACCGAACACTACTTACTGTGAAAGCTTGAATAGAAGCCACGGCTAGTACACAAGTCAGATCGCCAGTGTAGCTTATAGGATCACCCTAGGTTCAGGGTGTGGCTTATAGGCGCGTTTTTAGATGTAAACTACAGTACTGAAGTGGCCATACTCAGATGCCTTGTGAGGCTTATAAGATTCTCCAAAGCTAGGAGTGTGGCTAATGTATTAGTAATACACAAGTTAGGCTTATACGGAAGGTTTTACAGTGCTAGTTACTTTAATTCTCGCATACAAGCCTAACCCTCATATATGCCGCACCCCTAACTATGGACAATCATATAAGCCGCACAGGAGGTCTTAAAATTGCTGATTTAGTTCTGTACTATACTAGCAAAAACCCTTGTATAAGCCTCACCAAGCTCTTGATAGGATCCTATAATAAGCCGCACTGGGGCTCTGCCCACGGCTTCTATGCGAGAATTTACGATATATGAATAAATTCATCATGGTATTGCAGTGCTCACCTTGTGTGCGGTCTCTAGGGGCTCGCCCCCCTTGATGAGGATGCCGTTGATGGCGCCCACCCCGGTGCCCACCATGACGGCTGTGGGCGTGGCCAGCCCCAGCGCACACGGACACGCGATGCACAGCACCGAGATGGCAAACTGGAAGGCGTGTTCAAACACCGCCTCGTGACGACTGATGCCCTTGTCCTATATAAGTACATGTAGCAGTCAGTGACGGGCATGGGCGGAGAGATGCTGGCAATTTGTGTTGTACTAAATCAATTTGTAAACATGCAAAATTAACCCACTGAGGGCTAAAGGAGACTACTCTATATCCACCAGACTGAATAGACTATTTACTACACCAGCAGGGGCCGAGCGTCGACTATAATTGACATACTCCATGGGATTTGGCAAATTCGGGGCCTCAGGGAAAAACCTTGCTCCAAATCCCAGGCCCATGGCTTAAAGAATTGATTTTATGACCGGTCTCAATGGGTTTTGAGTTGGGTGATATTTGGGAAGCTGAAATTACCCCCTCTAAAGAAAACTTGAAATGTTAAAATTCAGGCCCCCTGAATAAAGTTCTTCTATAGTACAGGTGTTGGACATTAAAAAAAATGAAATCAGATAAAAACTTGAAGACTTTCATCCCTGTTTTAATGGAAAAAAAGATAAAACAAAACAAAATTGTCTGTGTGTGCCGTACCTTGTAGTGTGGGTCTATGTAGGTCATGTCGACGTAGCCGACGATGACCCAGACCACGAGGGTGAGGACGGACAGGGTGACCACCACCGGCACAAAGTAACCCGCGATGGTGTCTGCGAGCTGCTGGATCGGTGCCTGCAGTGTATTAGTCAAAGGTGAGTGCGGGTTTAACCATGTGACGGCCACTTAGTGCTTTAATTCTTTAAGGATGGCATGTCGCCATTTAAATCCCATGTGACAGGGTTGAAAGTTATTAACAAACTGACTTTTCTTTTAGGGTAGGTTCACCCCACGTCGGCCATAACCTCAAGTCGGCCACCATCTCCACTGAGGACAACAGTTAGTATGATGATGAATGTACACTTGTGTAGCAGGCACGTATCGCTCAGGGCAGCCCGAGCGTGTGTGGAGAGCGCATTGCCTGCCTGTGGTAGCTCAAGTACTGTAGCAGAGCAGTGAGAAGCAGCTAGCCCTGTGGTGTAGCGGTAGCATTCTCAACTCCGGAGCGGAGGGGCCGGGGTTCGATCCCCCATGGGGCTGTCACGTTTTCCGCTGCCTGTTACACTTGTATCTGGTAGAATAACATCGATTATACTAGTCGGTACAGTCAGTTTAACATCACATTGATTTTTACCCACCCTGGTTGGTGGTGGTCGACTTGAGGTTATGTCTGACTTAGGGTGAACCTACCCTAACCCTTTAGAAACATCAAGATATTTTGTGTCATCTCGCCAGCACTGCATTCATGCATCATGCTGACCCTTTGCGTGGGTATCACCCTGTAAGATCGGCATGATGCACGAATGCACTAATAGCGAGTTAAAACGATAAAAGGGCACACTTGATTAAAATTACTATTCTGCGCTTTAAAGAAACAAAGAAACTGTATTTTTCGTAAAGTCACAAACACCAGAGGTACCTTAGAAGTCTGTGCCTCCTCCACGAGTTTGACAATCTGTGCGAGCGCGCTGTCGGCCCCGACATGGGTGGCGCGGAGGACGAGGGTCCCATTCTGGTTCACCGAGCCACCTATCACGTCCGAGCCCACCTTCTTGTGCACCGGCATCGACTCGCCCGTGATGAGAGACTCGTCACACATGGAGTTGCCCTCCACCACCCGCCCATCCACCGGGATCTTCTCTCCAGGCACCACCTGTACAATAGAATCAGGGTCAGTTAGCTGTCTCAGTATGAGGGAGCAGTTACCGTAAATTCCCGCGTATTACCCGCGGGTTGTACGCGAACCAAACTCAGCTTTCATTTGATACCAAACATGCCTATATAGGGTGCGGGTTATACGAGGGTTTTTATCACTTTAGAACAGTACTGAAATTTTAATTTTCAGATTTAAAAACGGGTTATAGGATTTTCCTGAGTTGGGGGTGCGGGTTATACGCGAGATGCGGGTTATACGCGGGAATTTACGGTAGTTATTATAACAGGGAAAGCGTGGATTTTCTTTTTTTCTTCTTTTTTTTTTGAGAACAATTTAACTTTATTTGGCATTTTTTGAGTTTACAGTTACATTCAGTCCATAACACGCATAGATATTCTAAATTCAATGAGAAATTGTGATTACATCGGAGTATATTCTCTCAGAAATTCTGTGACACATCTTTGTACATATCAGCCCCCATTTGCATTTATTTTGATGTAACTATCTATTTAACCTAATAAACACATTAAAACAAGTATAACATAGAGTAAAAAGCCACTTGTAAACAAATGTGGATATTTCTCAGTGCAGTTAGCAGGGATGGGGAGTCAAAAAGAGGCTGAACATTTTTGGCGTGTCCTATAAGACCTAGCATTAACTCCAACACAAGAAAAAAACTGCAAGAAAAAGAGGTGGAGGGGAGCAGGGTGGCAGCCTGAAAATGGCTCTGCACTCACTAATCAATATACAGTCTCAGCCATGACATTGGCTTTGTGTTTATACATGTGTTTTCAGAAACACTAATTATGCTTGCATCAAAGGGTTAAGGACAGCATAATGCATCATGCCTTTGGTCGTCATGATGCTTGAATACAGCCAAGGCGAGTAACTCACTAGGGTTGCATCCAAGCATCATACCTACTCTATTGGGTTAAAATACACCCGGCTCGGCAAAATGCACCAATCAGGATTCCCCCTATTTTTCAGTCACAGTTTCAACAGACATTTAACTGACAGAAAAATTCTTTAAACTGACATGTTAAGCACTAAAATTTCAGCGTATAAGTCGCATTTTGAATATAACCACACTACGATTTTTTTTTTAATCTAAAAATTGAATTGTGCATTCTGTAAATATTCCTGTAAATATTTTTTTGACTGACTTTTAACTAACATTTTCTCAAAAATGTGGAAATTAACTGACAAAATACTGTACTGGTGTTCTCACCCTGAGGAGGTCGCCTCTCTGTACCAGGTCCACACTGATGTTCTCCTCGTGGATGGTGTTGCCCTCCTTGTCCATCTCTATCAGAGTGGCCTCCGTGGCCTGCAGAGAGATGAGGCGAGCCAGCGCCTCCGACGTCTTACCCTAGGCAACAGAAATAATCACGCATGACAACATGACCATAACCAATATACCGTAATCAACGTACTAAGTGCCCTCCCCGAAATCATTTTATTAGAGGCCCCCCCCCTTTTTTCAGTTTTCTTCCATTTTTTATATGTTCCTCCGATGCTGTTACTATTTTTCACACCTTTATGTGACATAGAGCACTTCACACCTGTACAGGTGTTAATGCCATAGAACTGTTTTATATGCCCCTAATTTCTTTTTTAAATACTTCTTGTATAACCCGCACCTCCACCTTTGTAAATGTGCTTTTAAAATCAGCCACATGGCGTCTGATTTGTGTAAAACCAACATTGTATACCCCGCATAAATTTCCAGCACTTACCTTAGCGATATGCTCCAGCCATCGTCCCAGCGATATAAACACGAGCAGCATGGGCGGCGTCTCAAAGAAGGTCTTGGGGCTGGTGGTCTCGTGCATGACAACGGCGACCAGCACGACGATGACGGAGTAGGTGTAGGAGACGGAGGTGGCCAGCACAATCAGCACGTCCATGTTGGACGAGCCGTGTTTCACCGCCTTCCACGCCTGGACGTAGAAGTAACGCCCACCAAGAATCTGTCCACAAAGCAAAATAGTTAATATTTCATTTACGTATTTAATGGTGAGAGGAATTATTCTTTTAATTATATGTATTACAAAAGCAGTCGAATGTAAGTGATTATTCAAGCAATATTTAATCTGCTTAAATCCTAAAATTCATGCAGTTTGTACATGTAGAAAAGGCTGTCTAAGGGCATCTACTGATACTAGGCCCTACTGAATGCGATCGCACCAAATCATCTCTGCATGAACAGATGAATGCTATGCTCAACTTGGTGAAGAATGTAGTAGAGGATATATTTCTTGGCAAGCATGGTGAACATCATGCTTTACTCCTCATATTAGTGAGAAAAAAAACTCCATACAAGAAAAACTAATTATGAAAAAAATTCCAACCCAAATTGACCCTTTTGAGGGCAAAGATTAAAAATTACTAAACGATGTGATTCCTTACCAGGCAGGGTGTACAGAGCAGGAAGAGGAGGAGGTTCTCTAGTGAGAGTCCCTGTAGCACCATGATGGTGTGGTGCATGGTGTGAGCGCCCGTCCCGTTAGTGCCGTTCGTGCCGTTAGCGGGCGGCATGACGCTCCCCCCGCCCCCCGCGTGCATCATCACCATGAAGACAATCATCACCAACATGACCGGGATGCCGAAGATCAACGAGAAGAAGAACGAGTTGCGCCACCTGCAGAGTAGGGGGAAGAGTATGACAATTAATATATTTTCATATTTAAAATATGATAGCATTTCATTTTATATCATTTTTATAGTAACAATTCTGTATACTTGGAGACGGTGCCATTGCATTATATAAGTTAATCGTGTACTTTAAATGAGCACTACCTCCCTCCTCATACCTACCTATAGACATGACACACACACAGCTACATATATGCCCACCCCCCCCACGCACACACACACCCACCTACATGTATGTCCTACCCCTCCCTTCCCCAACACACACACATACACACACAGGCATTTCTGGACACCACCCCCCCCCCCCCCTTCGTAACCCTCACCCACCTCATTTACTGACCTCGCTGACCATTCCCGTTTCTGGACAGCCAGTCTGGGTGACGAGGTACAGCCTACTTGACCGCCGCCAGCCAGACTTGCTGAGTCGGCGTTACGGGTCAACAACCCTGAATTTTCACAAACAACTTCGCCCTAAATGGATGGTGATCTAAGATCTAAATTCCCTATTAAAATAATCAAAATGTAAGTTTCATTTTAAAGGCATGTACTTCCGGTGAATCTCATCTACATGATGTCTGAACAAATAGATGATATCTATTTGCAAAGTATGTATAAAATGCAAATCCCTAAAGTGTTAGTACAGAAAAAGCTCCCCATTCAATCCAGTGCTATAACAGAGAATTTACCCCTTTTTTGCCACAAAACATTGAATATCACCAACAACTTAATTGAAATGTGAACTTTTGAAAACATGTCCAGATAGCTATACATGTTGTGCACACAATGATCATAATGAAAATCTCAAAATGAGTTTGTATCAATATGCATTTTGACCACTTAGATGACCAAACCACCTAGATCCAGGATCAGACCTCAGTGACTAGTAAAGAAGGTGCCATTCTCTATAAAGATACAACACTATAAAGATCAATGGCACCGTCTAAATATATTTATTTTCATATTACTACAGGATAGGCATCTTTAAATATTTTTTTACATTGCAAAGTATTTCCATAATGCCAGGTCCCTTTGCTTTGTAGCGACCCCCCCCCCCCCCATACCCTGTTCCCTGTACCGCTGCTAGCGCCAGAAGCATACTACCCAAGCCACATAGATCTCAACTCAGGTAACCTTTAATACTTCAACCCTTGAAAAGAAGTGTCAAGACTCACTTTTTAATGGCGCCTTTGTGGTTGTTGACGTTCCTTTCCTCACTACTTCGTAAGGAGGCGTTGAACCCTATAGCCTCAACCCACTCAATGATGTCGCGGGGACCGGTGCTCTCCGGGTCGTATGTGAAGCGCCCCTTACTGGTGGCCAGGGCGACCGACACGGCGATGATCCCGTTGTGTTTGATGATGCTCGACTCAATGAGATGTACACAGGAGGCACAGGTCATGCCCTCAATCTGACACACAGAACAGTACAAGCATGAGCACTAAACAACTAGTGTATACAGAGCACATGGTCACACCAAAAACAAGTTATTATCAACAAAGAAACTCTCAGCTGTTCAAAACAGAAAAACATCTAGCATAATCAATATTGAAATGTAAGAAAAATTTCTGTTTATTATCCTACACTAATAGGATTTTTTATCACAGATCGTTAGCAGTTTTGATGATTTATAGAATTTTACAAGGACTTTGTCTTTGCAATGGTTAGACCGACAACTTCTTACGTAGAAAAACCTCTATGACAACAAACACCATGGAACCAGCATGATCAGTTCATTATACATTTACAAAATGATATTCTGCGTCCTTACATTGAGCTCGATGACTCCCTGGCCGTTGGTCTCAGAGTCAATGACCCCGGCGGGGTAGCCAAGGCCGGTGATGTGGTTGGCTATCTGGGAAGGTATGATGTAGGCCGGGTCATACTTCACCTCCGCCTTCTCCGCCATCAGAGCCACCAGTACACTGTTCACACCTGTAACACAACCAGTACACTGTTCACACCTGTAACACAAGCAGCACACTGTTCACACCTGTAACACAAGCAGAACCCTGTTCACACCTGTAACACAAGCAGCACACTGTTCACACCTGTAACACAACCAGAACCCTGTTCACACCTGTAACACAAGCAGCACACTGTTCACACCTGTAACACAAGCAGCACACTGTTCACACCTGTTACACAAGTAGCACACTGTTCACACCTGTTACACAAGCAGCACATTGTTCACACCCGTAACACAAGTAGCACACTGTTCACACCCGTAACACAAACAGCACACTGTTCACACCTGTTACAAAAGCAGCACACTGTTCACACCTGTTACACAGGAAGCAGCACACTGTTCACACCTGTTACACAGGAAGCAGCACACTGTTCACACCTGTAACACAAGCAGCACACTGTTCACACCTGTTACACAGGAAGCAGCACACTGTTCACACCTGTAACACAAGCAGCACACTGTTCACACCTGTAACACAAGCAGCACACTGTTCACACCTGTTACAAAAGCAGCACACTGTTCACACCTGTTACACAGGAAGCAGCACACTGTTCACACCTGTTACACAAGCAGCACACTGTTCACACCTGTAACACAAGCAGCACATTGTTCACACCTGTAACACAAGCAGCACACTGTTCACACCTGTAACACAACCAGAACCCTGTTCACACCTGTAACACAAGCAGCACACTGTTCACACCTGTTAAGAGTTAATGTAATGCCTTATGCCATTTGTCGTCGTGATCATGAATCATGCAGACCCTCCAGGAGTGTATAAACCATATAGGTTTGTCATGATACATGACTGCATTCATGTGACATGATGATAAAGTGTGCTGCCCCTAACTGCGGTAATCAATCTATGAATTATGTATTTTTGTCGTCATGATGCATGAATACAGGCTTGGCGAGTAACGCACCTGGGCTGCATTCATGCATCATACCGACTAGGTGAGGCTGAAATACCCTCTAAGGATCGGATCAATACACCTATGCAGTGCTTGTGAGTTACTCGCTGTCACTGTTTTGGTGCATTATGAAGGCAAATAGCATGCAACATTGAAAATGGGAAACTACATTAGTCCTGCTATTGAAGTAAGCTAAGGCCAAAAAGAAAAAAGGTTTGTTTCAATTTTTTCAATTATTTTTTTTAAACATGAAAGTACTAGCCGGTCTCTCCGAACACCCTAAAATTGACCAAAAAAGGGTAAAAATGCCGACATTTTTTCAAAATTGCATAAAAAAACGTATGGTCGGCCCTGTTTTGATAGGGTCGGTCAGGTGACCTGAAACAAACCTTTTTTTTCCTTTGGCCTAACCAAATTGTCAAACCGTGTTTGGCAATGTTTATGTAACTGATTGGAAGGCATTGAGTGGGAAAGGTTCTAGCTTACTGTTCTGAAAATGTTCAATTGTGATGGGCAACAACAGGCATATGTCATAAGATATTCATTTTACATCTTATTTATACATGGCCCTGTCGTATGTTAAACCTATGGGGGGTTAGATTTGCCATACTCAATGGACCCCAACTTTGCTAGTTTCCCTCATGTTCAGACAGTAGGGATGTATAATCACAGTAAGGAAGACAAATCCCACTCGACAAATCCCACTTGTTTGAAGTCGGGTATGATAAGTTTGAAGCCACAAAAGAACACTATAAAGCTATCCCATGTGGTGGGACTTTGCCTATTTGCCACCCGCTCATGTTCTTCACACCCTTCGTACCTTCGACCTTGACCAGGTTGCGTTCGATGTTGGCGACACAGGAACTGCAGGTCATGCCGGAGATGGAGATGAAGCACTTGTCCAGGTCATCGTCCTCCTCCAGGGGCTTGGTCGGCCGGATCCTCACCTAAACACAGACTTAAGACTTAAAACTCAACTCTTTTCTAATCATTATTATTGAAAAAAATTAAATAACAAAAAGAAGAAAAGAAAACTCGGCTTATAATTTCAAACGTAGCTACCATAAGACCAAAGTTTTAGAATTAACTCAATATAATAATGTTTAATCCTTTAAGGGCCGCATAGTGCTTTAATGTGTTGTGCCCTAGGTCGTCACGATCCATGAATGCAGCCCTTGTGGGGCTACTCGTCCGGGCTGCATTCATGGAGTGTATCAATGAAGTGTATGAATATCATGGCTAGATTGGCATTTAGGACAATAGTGCCTCTACATGGGTATTCACAAAATATTGGCCGTGTCGCCGTGTCGAATTTAAGCAAAAGGGCCGTGTCACTGTGTCGAATTTTATAAACCCGGTACATAAGAACTCATAGGAAAATTTCTGTGGGTCGAATTTTAGCCCCAATTTAGCCATGTCCGTCAAATTTTAAAAGGGCCGTGTCGCCCGTGTCCTTTTTTAAAAGGGCCGTGTCGCCCGTGTCGAATTTTACCCATGTAGAGGCACACAATAGATACCTATTTTGTGTGTTATGTGATATCAATTAGCTACTTTGTTGGCCACTTAATAGCAGTGGGGACCTTAAAAGATTTATTGTCATGGATAATACATTTATTCAATACCTCCATACAGTCCATACTATTAATAATTCTCTGACATCTAAATATCTCCCACCTTCCTCTGTAGGTCTTGGCATCAATACTACGGTATACAACTCAAACTCAAAATAACACAAAACACTAAACCAACACAAACACTTGTAAACATCTGCATGTCATCACATTATAAAAACATGTCGCTTTGTACATGTGTGCTCTTTGTGGTGACACCAACAACTCGCTTTATATTTGACGCTGTCTTTTGCTTTTAGACATCTCACACTTGTGAGTGCTAATCAAAAGCACAAATACATTGTGTAAATGTGAGATATTCATGATACATAAAAAAAGTGAAAACTGAGCAAAAACCAAAATCATGAGATAATCCCCCATTGTTTCTAAAGGTTTCTTAGGTTCAGACGACTTATCGCTCTACGTTACAGACCATTCGCTCTCTATTCCAAGTAAAGATCTAAGGGGAGACTCATACATACGGAGATAGGCTCGGCTTAATGATGGCAACATTAAAACTCATTTTATCTGAATATTTAAATTAGGATATAGAGTTTCACAAGTTAGAGCGGTTGGACCAAAAATAGAACGAATGGTCCTCAGGGCAAACAGTCACTGCAGAGACTACCGAAATGACCCGTCTAAGAGCACCTGCACTCTAATATAGCAAACATCTCAAGCACCTGCCCCCCCCCCTTCCCCTGTGCTTATAATATACACTACCTTTGCACTTTATAAAGACTTTTATAGGAGCTTTTAGTTTTCAATATATGGTAGTCTTACCCCAGCACTTAAACGGGTAAATACGGTAGTCTGTTGAGCAAAACTTCCATTTTCCATTGCTATGAGGTTGGGACACATGCCAGGGATGCCCAGGGTAGTCTGTCTCTACATGTATACAGGATATGGGCGTTTAATCCAACCCCTACAACCAGGCATGCAGCAGGCCTTCAGCATAACGCAAACCCACACTGTCTCCAGGTCCCAAATCATGGTATTAGTAAGGACAAGTGTTTTTTTTGTGTGTTTTTTTTTTTTTGGGGGGGGGGGGGGGGTTATACCTAAGGTTGTGGAATATAATATTGGTTGTAGGGTAGATTCACCATGAGTCGGACACATACCCTGAGACGGACAGTGAAATTTGAAGTTATTTATGTACAATACAACTTCTAGTGTGTACTTTTTGGAAAGAACAGCACTGGGACTTTACCTATATTCACAAATATAGACCTTAAAATGTATTAATAACCTCAAAATCAAGTGTCCGTCTCAAGGTATGTGTCCCACTCCAGGTGAATCTAACCTAAATTCTGAGTGTCAAATATATAGATGGTATACGAGGTCCAAATACTGACAGTAGGTGATTGGCCCAATAGTCTCAAAATGCCACGTTGCGTCATTGGGTAGGGGCTTCACGATGGGGCCTTCAGGTATAGTGTGGCAATAATCAGTCCTTTTGCTGACCCATTTTCTGCCCTCTATTTTATATTTGGTTCTCATATTTGTAAAACATTTCAAAATCATGCAGTGGATCTTATGTAGAAGTGATAAAGTGTGGTAAGATATGAGAAAGGTTTGGTAGTCTTGATTATGCAATATATGCACATGATAACTGGCTCAATGAGAGTAGAAGGATCTTACTGGGCATAGATGAAGTTAAGGAATAAGACATTTCAGTATGATACATTCTTGAACAGAGGATGCAAACAGCAACGACAGTAAAGAACAGACGATGAATACGGTGATATTTTACACGAAAGTAATTTCTCAGATCCTCACTGTCTTAAACATTTTATGTGGTCATTCTCCAATTTACGAGTGCTGACGACTAAAGCATATGCTGACTAAACTTACTCCAAAGCATTTAAATGATGGCGCACGATACACTATCATAGTCACCATTAACTAGCCTGAACCTAAGCCCCCTGTTATCACTCTACATATCATTTTAACTTGCTCATTTTCAAATTATCTTGGATTACTTGAAAAAAAGAAAGTCTATACATGCACCAAATTGTACATTTCCCAATAGCTAAATATCTATAACATTGTCTCAACTTGCTCCAAAGCGCTCAAATGATTGGGAACAGTACATTATTATAATAAGACTTTTTTAACTGGCCTACATCCAGACTCAAAGCATCGGGTACATATATCTCGGCCTAAATGTGGACTAAATCTAAACCCACTGCTATGTTGTTCTACACATCGATTTAAATACATACAATTAACTCATTTTTAAATAATATTGCATTACTTGAAGAAGATAACATCTATACTAAATTTAACATTATCGAAGAGCTAATAAACTATAACATTGTATAACCATAATTAGTTGACGTTAGTATGAATTTGGCGCATGCTGCTTGATTTGATCCCCTCAAACTCGTCAAAACAAAGTCTAAAGCAATAACAGAACGGGTGCGGGGTGCTTGGTTTAAAACAGAAATAATACTTAGTAACTACCGGACTACTTGGGCCCAGTAACGGCTGAAAGAAATGTATATACGAGGCGCATGGTTATTTCACAATGTACACAAGTCCAGATATAAAGTGATGATAATATTGTTATTTTCTGTAATAATGACAAAATAAAAGAGCACTCAATCAAAACCCAGTCCCAAGATAACCAGTGGGATGCCACATTTTGAGGGGATAAAATAACCTTGTCAGAAATGCTGATGTTTCACTGGAAAGTTATCACAGCGGGCCAGTCTACGGCTTACAGATGTGCCGTCCACTCACCAAGTTAGATGATAAGGGTCTACAGGGCTTTCCACCAATTCTGATGCTAAAAAAAAACACGATTTGTTCAAAACCACTTTAGAATATTTTGTTTGAGGCTGTAGAATGATTCTATAGGCCCGATAAATAAGAGGCCGATTACACGATCGATGTTGTAACTTAGTTTCGGAGGACAGCATCAGGAACATATCAGCTTTGGTGGGAAACCCAGTTGGACCTTATTTCTTTGGCTCATTGCATTGGGATGTTTTCTGATGCAAACCAGAGAACTGTCCCGGTTGTTTCAATAAACGATTCCTTCACACCCGGCCATACTTTTTAGTCTAACAGTGTTGAGCCCCTTCTAGTATTATATACACACCCAGACAATGTCAACTTAGTAGTTAATTTTAGTGAATGAAGTGCGTGAAGAATGGAAAATAAGGGAAATGTGCCCATTATATTTCGATAGGTTCAGTCTATACGAAAACCTGCCGGCCACTGGCTATACCCGGCAAAAAGTCTGCCGGTCCGGCAGAAAAAGGGCTACTGCAGGCCCGAATGGCTGGCTGTATTTCAGAGATTCTTGCCTATATGCCATGTTTTACGGCTTGCAAATCGGACTATTATTAAGGTTTCTACAGCATAAAACAGAAAGTGTAAATATTCTCTGTAATGTTCTTCAATAATTAACATATTAAAATGGTTAATATAATTGTAACATGTAGGGGGAACCCTATTCATCATCATTGCCAGTGCAAACACTTGCTTTATATTTCATTTTTAAATAGCAAGACTATACTCCAATATCCGGGCCTGCAAAAATTGAGCCGGGCCTGCAAAGAAAAAAATCTGCAGGACCTAATGTCCTGCATGGTGAAAAAGTTTTCGTACAGACTGTACCGGTAGGTTTAATAGGGAAGCATAGGATCTTATTTCAGTATGATTACTTTCATAGTTCCGTTTGCATTGCTGTCGACCTGAAATCAAAGATCCGTGTATAAGCAATTGGTGCAATACTTTTGACTATATTGGTTTCCGAGCTATCCTATCCTCAATAACCCTATAAATGCGTTAACCCTTTAAAGAAGGTATGGTGCTTTAAAGTACTATGCTCTTTGTCATGATGCATGAATGCTGCCCTGGCAAGTAACTCACCAGGGCTGCATTCAAGCATCATGCCGATATTTCGGGATTGAGACGTTCCAAAAGGGTCGACATGATGCACCAATGCAGCACCGGCGAGTTACTTGCCAGGGCTGCATCATGACGACAAATGTCATCTTTGGCGACATGCGTCCTTAAATACAATATCAGTGACAAGGCCAGTGCCCATGTGGTTGTGCATTGGTTAGATGTTGGTGTTGTGCCCGGGCCCTGTCAGTGCAATTTGTTGTGAGTGCAGTGTAAGTGGTGTCACAGAGATGCCACTCAGTCGTCGAGAAAAAGTAGGAAATCTTATAACTTCGGTCAATTTCATGAAGGAAATTAACATAATTCAAAACAGAAATTCAAGCCAAAAAGTAGGAATTCCTGCCAAAGTAGGAAAAGTGGCATCTTTGAAGTGTACGGGTTATGTGTGCGTATGTTGGGCCAACAATTATGTGTTTCAGGTCACTTGGTCTGAAAACCTAGGGTAGGTCGGTCAGATTTTTAATTTCTTCTTTTTTAATTTCAGGTAGGCCTCAGAACTACCCGGCAATTCGCTCGTGGAGAGCAGACTCGGCTCTAAAATAGTCCAAAAATGGCCTCCTTTTTTCAATGTGAGATAAAACGAGTGACCCTGCCACAACAATAACTGCCTGAATATGCCCTAGGAGCAGATCATCGAAACGACGCTTATTTGCGCCCCTGAGGATCTCCAGAAAAATTCCAAGGTCAACCCTGTTTTGCTGTAGTGGTTAACCCTTTAAGGATGGCATGTCATTGAAAGATGACATTTGTTGTCATGATGCAACAATGCAGCCCCGGCAAGTAACTCGCCAGGGCTGCATTGGTGCATCATGCCGACCCTTCTAGTGTGTCTTAACCTTATAAGGTCGGCATGATGCATTCATGCATCATGACGACCAAGGGCATCATGCATTAAGGCATCATGCCATCCTTAAAGGGTTAAGGTGCTATTTGAGTACCTACCCTGCGTACGGACCCCTTAGGGCTCAGTGAGGTGCCCGTAGCCCGGGAGAGGGAGCTGGTGGCTGAGGGGGTTCTCAGCGAGCTGCGCAGCGGTTGGGGCGTCCCCAGCGTCAACATCCCCGCCTCCACATCTACATCTACAACAAAGCGACCTGTCAATTCAATTCATTAAAAGTACAGGGACGATAAATTAAAAAGAAAACTTGAAATGTTCAAATCTAGGCCCCTGGATAAAGGTCCTCTATAGTCAAGTGCAGGTCATCGCGATACGAAAGACTTGAAATCAGGGAAAACTTGAGCTTTTAGCCCTGAAAGAACCTGATCTCAAGAACCTTTATTAAAGAGAATCGCTACAGTAGTATATCTACTAAAGTATATTCAGATATCCATTTCTCTTATTTTCGATGCATCTATATGAGAAAACCGAAAAACTATCCCCATACTAGGCCATAGACAGCCCAAGATGTTTGAATATAAAATAAATATTTTAAATCTAAAGAAAACTATTTCTGCATGTACGGTTATAAAACCAGGAGTCATCACAATTAAAGGCAAGCAATACTCCACTGTGTTGTACGGATATTAAAGCATTAAGGTACCTTGTAATGATGCATCGAACCCCATGTCGTCGATGATGTCTCGTATCTGGGTGGGTGAGATGAGGCCCGGGTCATACACCACGTCTGCCCGCTCCTCACTCAGCGACACTTTGACCCCCAACACCCCGTCATGGGTGCTCACCGAGCCCTCTATCGTCTTGACACACGACTGGCAAGTCATGCCTTTAACAGTCACCGACACACACAAGGACCCTACTCCCTGTCTGCTCGAGCTGGCCCCACTACACGTAGCTACCACCGTGGGGGCTGCCATAACCACAGCGTCAAACCCCATGTCATCGATCATCTCCGCCACCTCTTCAGGTTTGAGTTTAGCCGGCTCATATTGCACGGTGGCTTTTTTCTCGTCCAGCGAGACTTTGATGTCCCTGATTCCGTCCTTACCGGAGATGTTGCTCTCAATGTTGCGCACACATGACATACACGTCATACCCTGGACGTTGACGTAGCATGTGTCAACAAGGTTCCGCTGCGCTAGCTTTACAAACTCCTCGTCGTCGCTACTCACGACTATCGTGGGTAGAGTGGCGTCAAACCCCATGTCGTCTATGTCCTCCCGTACCTGCTCCGGGTTGGTGGTCTGCGGGTTGTAATGCACCTCCGCCTGCTTCTTCTCCAGTGACACCTTAATGCTGACCACCCCCGGGTTCCCGCTGATATTCTGTTCAATATTCTTAACACACGACTGACACGTCATCCCCTCGACGTTGACGTGCGTTACCAAGATGGCCGCCGGTTTTATCGACAACCCCGGTTTTACCGCTTCGTCCATCGGACTCAGAGAGGCGTCAAACCCCATATCGTCAATAGCCTCACGGACGGCCTCGGCTGAGGTCTTCTCCGGGTCGTACTTAACATAGCCTAACTTCTTGTCTAACGAGACCTTGATGAACTTGACGCCATCTTTGACGGAGATGTTGCCCTGGATGTTGCGCACACAGGACATGCAGGTCATGCCCTCTATGTGCACCACCGTGTCCTTGTAGCGGCCTGTGGCCTTGACCTTGGCCGGGAAGCCCATGTCGTCTACCGCGGCTGCGATGTGGTGGGGCGACGTGTAGAGCGGGTCATACTGCACCACCGCCTCCTGCTGCTGCAGGGACACCTGGTGGCGGAAAACAAAAACACCATCAGACATTCAGTATTAATTGTACACCTTCAGCAATATGTACTGCAAAACCTCTCTGATAAGCCAACCTTTATATGGATTTTAGGCCCAATTCGGCTTATAGCATTGTCTCAACGTGGGAAGTTGGCTTATAAGGGTATTTTTTATTCAGTCATTATAGTTTAAAACTGTTTAATTGACCCACAATTCGGCTAATGAACTTCTCTCGGGGGTGGGGGGGGGGGGCAGTCTATAAGGGAGGTAGGCTTATCAGAGTGGTTTTACGGTAAAGCGTTCTGAAAAATTATCAGCATCAGTTAAACTCAACACCTCTGCAATGGCTTAGTAAACTTTAATATTCTGGTTTGTGAATAATTTTTTTTAATGGTATCGATACATTGAGTGTTGCCGAAGTACTGGCACTTGGGACGAAAGCAAAATCAACTGGATTACCATACATGGATCGACATAACATTGCACCTGTCCCGCTGGTCACAGAAATATACACTACTGTTGTATGATCTGCTATATATATATGTGGACAGCCACGCAAAAAGGATGCTCCACCCGGGGTATTGTGTATACTGTAATCGTAGATATTTTCGCGCATGTATATTTTCGCGATTTGCCTATAAAGTGCACTCTCACGTGTATTTAAATTCGCCGATTTTCGAATATGGTAGTAGTATGCCTAGATACTGGATACATTTTCGCTCTGTACATATTTTCGCGGATTTAAAAAGCATTACACCCGTGGATTTGTCGTCAAGATGCACTCAAGCATCATGTCGACTCTACGGGTTTGATACTCTCCAGTATAGCCGAGTAAAGCTCTATGCGGCCCCTAGAGGGTTAAAATGATGCTTATAAACAACTATTTATTCTTTCTACTTAAGGTACTGTTCTATACAAAGGAGTAGCAAGAATATTTTATGAAAAGATGCATTAGTGATTTCGAAGGTAAAGTGTTTCAACCATATAAAAAGGCGCCTGGTTGGTATAAATGTGTTCGTCCTCTTTCTTGTAGCAGTTACAACACAAACTTCAATGGCCCTTTATATATGTTTGTATCCGTCATTCGTTTGTGGCCGGAAGCACTTTGGCGTCCCACTTCTAAGAGGCCTGGTCCCTTTTCTACAAGACACCTCAGTGTCACCCAGCTAGAACCGGTAGCACCCTGCAGCCAGTTTTACTTGGGCACACAGAGATAAAAACAAAGCGGTGTGTTCGGGTGGCAGTACGCTTATTACGCTATACATGCGTGTGATTTACGTCGAATACATTTTCATTTTGTAATCCCCAAACACGGAAGTACTGTAGATGTAAGACACCTTGTGTCACCCAGCTACCAAGTATCATCACAAATCAGCCCACAGTTTGCTTTGCATATGTTATACATGTACATACATTTCTAAAACTGGTATTAACTGTTTAACTCAGCCTAGAAATTGAGATATTTTGGGCTGTTAATAGTTTAAAGTTGGGTCAGAAAATGGGTGTGTGCGCGTATTACCTCGAATAATACGGTAATATATTTCTTTATCCGCCAAACCAGAAGTCTATTGCAAAAAATGTAGGACAGCGTTTTGGGTGCAGGTACAACTGTATTACCTTCTTACAGATTCAGTCAGAGCCTGAATGACACTGCCTATAAAGAACACCAACATATAATGCAAAGGCACCAGTATCAAAGTCCCCCTCAGTCAGAGGCAGGGTGGCTGAGGACGCTTTGTACGTCTATGTAACATGATCTGGTTGACAAAGGGAGGCTGGGATCAGGGAGTTCGGTGTCCCCCTGTTTAATACCTGGTATATACGATCAGGGACCTTCTTAGCACTCGCCCTCTCTTTTACCTATCCGGCCTAAACAATTTTTTATTATTTTCCTTTTGTGTAACGTGAGCGGAGAATATACAGAATGCATCGTACGTAAATACCGGTATGTAAAGTAGGTATATATGAAGTTACAATTCAATAGCCTTTTGTATATTATATAGCACGTGTGTGGAAATTGTATGCATTGGCATGGGAACAGGCGGGAAGGGGGTTTGGGAGTAGTTTCGCCAGAAATGATTTCCAATGTTGACTGAGGCCTCGAGGTGTGTTACTGTATCCCTGAACCTGGACAATGTGATACTATAGACTACTAACATGGGGCACAGAAGGGCACCACATGAACAGTATGGGCCCCTCAGACACTAGAGCTCCCCCATCTACCCACCTGTACACTATAGACTCCCACAGTGCTGCTTTGACACACCTGTAGGGGGCAGTAGGGGCATCATGTAGTCAACACACCTAGGGTAGATTCACCTGGAGTCGGACATATACCTTGAGACGGACACCTGATGTTATGGTTGTTCAAGCACCTTAAGCTCTTTATTTGTATATTAGGGTAAACTTTAAGTGTTACTCTTTCCAAATAACAAACACTAGAAGCGGTATTGTAAATGAATAACCTCAAATTTCACTGTCCGTCTCAGGGTATGTGTCCGACTCATGGTGAGTCTACCCTATTACCTGTCCTATATATAGTAATGATGTGGGTTTATTTGGTGTTTTGTTTTCTAGATTTATATACAGTAAATACTATTGTAGGAGACCACCTCTAACCTATAGGTCTTCATGTATAGAGAGGCGACAGAAAGGTGATGTACCATGCCGCCCCCCTAACGCACCTGGTCTTGAATTAGGCCAAAAAAAAGAGGTTTGTTTCAGGTAACATGGGAGGAAAATGTAAGGTCAGTAGGTCCGATTTTTTTCTTTAAATCTTTTTAAAAAAATGAATGTACTACCCAACGTTTTTGAATCCCCCAATATTGACCAAACAAGGGTAAAAACATGAAAATTTCTTCAAAATTGCATAAAAAAAAACACGTAGGGTCGGCCCTCCTTTGATAGGGTCGGTCGGGTGACCTGAAACAAACCTTTTTTTTTGCCTTAGCACCGGATGATCAGCATTAACCCCTCCCAGTCTTCCTCTATCAAATCCACCCCGACCTCTCTTCATCAGTTTCCTTCATACACCAGGTATTCCGGGTCCATACTTTAGGGGTGTTCTCCATTTGGAAGTTGTGGTCCTAAGCCTAAGGGAAGCAACACTCCTCGCGAGGATATTTTTCTCTCCTGCCATTGAGGCTCCTCTGTCCGAGGGGCACCATAAGTAATGGTTTAGTTTTTTGTGTTTTTGCTGTTGTTGTTTTTCTACACGGAAGAAACACTTCTCGTTAAAACTTACTTGAACAACCGTAATAGTATATTTCCTGACTGACCCGTAGTTGTGCCTGTAACTCTACAGTCCCCCTCTTGGGCCATTTTTTAAACTAGAATAACTCTTTCCTTCACCTTTTTTCCTTTCAAATCCTCAAACCGTGCATCACGAGGACGTGACTAATAACCAGTCACTGTGACGCTGACAGGACCACTGTCCTACTTTGTTATCGACCCCCCCCCCCCCCACACACACACCGCTCCATGCGCCATGCATATGTATTGACCCTTTCAGGATGGCATGATGCCTTAATGCATCATACCCTTGGTCGTCATAATGCATTCATGTAGCCCTGGCGAGTAACTCGCCAGTGCTGCATTCATGCATCATGACGACCTTATGAGGGCGAGACACTCTCGGATGGTCATCATGATGCACGAATGTAGCCCCAGCGAGTTATTCACCGGGGCTGCATTGGTGCATCATGACGACAAATGTCATCTTTTAGCGACATGCCGTCCTTAAAGGGTGCTTGGTTAACCCTTTAAGGGCAGCAGGACTCTACTGCACTTCCGTTATGTCCTTTGTTTTACGATGCATGAATGTAGCCCTGGCGAGGAAATTAGCAATGCTGCATTCATGCATCATACCGACCCTACGGTATGAAAAGCATTTCCGGTGAGTTACTCGCCAGCACTGTGTTGGTGCATCATGGCCCCAAATGAACATGCTCTTTAATGCAGTATGGCGTCTTTAAATGTTTATAACGGCGTGTACCTTTCATATTGAGTGTGTACCTACATGTAGAACACGATAACACGATGTGTGTGTGTGTTGTTGGTTGTAATAGAGTCTGTGTGTACCAGTAATATACACCTGCACATGTGGTCCACAAACCAACACTAATAAAGTCTCACATGGCTGTCTGTGTGTGTGTGTGTGTCGGGGGGGGGGCGTGGTGGTGGGGGGGGGGGGTCACTATGCTTAAATATTTGACAACAAAGGAAATTGGACATAATTTTTCAACTGATTATAACGTTTAAATGTATATTGAAAAGTCCAAGCAAAATCTGTTTTGTCGGGATATCCACTTATAAAGTACAGAAACCGTGTTAGAAGTTATTCATAAGTGCCCTCCCCTTACTAAGTACCCCCATCTTTTTGGTCGATCTATATTCTTTTCACTTTTTTTGCCCCATTAAACCCCAAGGTATTGAACCTTATGGTGCAATGCTCTGGAAAGTGATCTCACCACTTGTTAGGCTGATACCCAACCACTTTCAATTCAAAAGGGATAGAAGAGAATGGTTAGCAAAACAGATACCAATTGTATAATGTTTGATTATAAAACTGATCTATGTAACCACTAAGTACCCCAAAAACCCTATACAGACCTAATTTGTAGTACTTAACTTAGGTGTTGATCCTTTTAAAGGAAAGGGTCCCCTAAGAAAATCCACCACACACCTAATTTGGGTGGGAGGACGGGGACCTTTCTTTCTTGCCGAGTAGTTGTTTGTAATGATATTTTGATTGTGTCTAGAATACTGTAAAATATACTACGGGAGTGCGATACCTATGCACAACTTATTTTGATCTATGTATACATACATGTCCTTGATGTAAATGCTCAACATGAATAACTATACCGGTAATAAAGATAAATGTTTACAAAAAAATAGACCACGACCAATCTAACTACATTTACAATTACTATTGCCAGGCCAAGCCTAACTACAGTTTCAATTAATTTTGTCAATCTCCACAACCAATTAACCCCCCCCCCCCCACCCCCACACACCCCACCCACTTCCACGCCCATGGGGCTACCCGCATCCTGATCCATAGTACAGTGCATTAACATCCACCCACTGTCCATGGCACCTCTACTAAAGCAACCCACATGTTAAACTTTAAGTAACAAAATTATTCATTGTTGAGAATGTACAATGTATCTATAATGACATTTGGTATGTATGAGGTCTGAGACACGCAAACTTATTCTAACCTACATTCAACTTAATGCAGTCACTCTGACACCCCCCCTCCCCCCGGTTGTATAATTTCTTTACGTCCAATAACATGATAGAGATTCATACATGCCAGTTATTGTATCAATGAGTCCTTACATACGGGAGGTTTGTTTCATAAGATGTGGGGGTATGTTATGGATAACCCACAGATAACCAAGTCTCTGTAAAAATAAGCACGACAGACTATGAGCGCAGCAACCAATCTACCATTACCATGACACAACTCAGTTACCAGGGGGTTATTATCTGAGTCCACCTGCCGTTCTTGTCTATAACCAAGGCTTTATCTTCTTACCTTGCCAATGTGGGTCAAATATGATCAATACCTACATTTGTCTTAATTCAGATGTAGTCTACCCTCTGTTGTCGGAATGCCTGTCGCATGCACACCTCGCTTTATAATTCTGACAGAGTCAGCTGACATCAATTTACTGAATTAATAGAGTGACGCCGAGTACTCTGACCCATATTCATATATGTGGTTATTTATCCGGGCCACACAGGAAATGTGTCGTTCTTCCCAGAACATTTTCTGTATGAATAAACGTCATTTTCAGGGGACCATGCTCGCTCATTTTGCTGATATTAACTTACTTAGGTCTGCATATTTCTTTAAAGGGTGTGTTTTTGGTCGTCACGATGTATGAATGTAGCCCTCGCGAGTAACTCACCAAAGCTGTATTTGTGCATCATGCACGACAATTCGGGAATGTATTCATCAATACTTTAAAGCACGTTGTGGTTCTAATAGGGTTAATAGGAATATGTTTAGTTTGCCTGGTAAAACTGAACAGAACAATCATGTCAATGGTAATAATATAGTAATGTAAAACATATGGTATCATTGGAATCCTTTTTCTATGGTTTATAGTTAAAATGAACCTGATGTTTCTGCATGGCCTCAGCTTGTATCAATGTGTACCGATCATTATTGGTGGCATGTGGGCTGCCTGAGATCCACCAAGATAACAGACAGATAACTCTACATGTGTGAATATCCACGACCGTAAAGCCTCCCAGATAACGCACACACATACATGTGTGCACATCCACTACTAAAGCCTCCCAGATAACGCACACACATGCATGTGTGCGCATCCACGACCGTAAAGCCTCCCAGATGACGCACGCAAGAGCCATTTGCATTTTTGAAGCTGCCCCCTTGTGGAAAATTCTCACACCAGCAAAACCAAAAAAGTCACCAGCAATCAGCTAAAGGTAATCCTTAACTACAGGCTTAGCTGATTGCTGGTGATTTTTTGGTGACTACCAAAGGAAACAAACTCTGGGGGGAACTTTGAATAAAGCCTGGATTATACTTCTTCTCATTTATTACAACTGGATTATGCTAAACTGAAGGAAATACACTGAGGAAACAGCGGCTGCAAGCATTACACCTGACAGTAATACAGCTGCTAGATACGTCGACTTATCGGGTATGTGAGGCCACATTTTAAAACGAGATCAGTTTCATTATGACAATTTTGCTTTCGATATTAAAGGGAGGGCTGCATTCATGCATCATGCCGACAAAGGGCATAGCACATTACAAGTCTGTCCTTAAAGGTTTAACCTGTTCCCCAAGCCTGGTGGTGATACGGTGTATACCTTTTTTGGCCCACCCGTTCCACTGGTAACAAGACTTTTTTTTTAAATTGTGGCCTGAGGGTATACACTATACTCAAGTTGCGAAGGCCTTTGTCTTAGCCTTCCCCCACGGGTTTAAATAGTTAAACCGGTTTATAGCTCCACAGTTAAACATTTGGGTGACATATTATTTTTTGGCAATCACCACAGATAAGCTTACTACCGAAACCTTGGTTTGGATGTAGACCACTTAGTGAGGGCCTATACCTTCACTTCACTCCTTGTGGTGAGGGCAGTACTAGACACAATGTAGTTCAACAGGTACAGAGATGACAATCGTGAGTAGACACAAATTACGAAATCTTTATCTTTTGGTCATTTGGAAATTAACTTTCATAACCTATGGCAGAAACCCCAGTGAAAAAAAAGTAGGAATTCTTGCAAAAGTAGGAAAAGTGGGATCTGTGCGGTTAGGATTTGGGGGCCAGAAATTGGTTAACACATCCATGCCCAATTACAGAGACCCATTCATGTAGTTAAAGCGGTATTGTCACCTGTAGGGCCTTCAGTGTTTCCGTCAGCTCATGAGGGGCTTGTGAGTGGTGAGAGCGCCTCTTTAAGGCTTCTATATGCCATCACGGAGATGTGTGACTGTCGCCTTATAAGTAGATCTACACTTCTCTAACAACTTTTTATATACCCTGGTCCCTGGTAGCACTGAGTCGCAGGTTCATCTGCGTGGGTGCGGCGAGTAACTCGCCGGCACTGGTTGAATGTACAACTACAAGTGCTCGTCACCAACAATATGCACCCTTATATGGAGAGAGATGAGCCGCATGGTGCATCAAGGCTTCACCATGTTCATTTGTCTTCATGAAGCACCAATGCAGTGCCGGCGAGTAACTCACCTCTGTCAGTGTATCAACACTGCTGGGTCATCAGGACACATAAATGCAGCCCTGGTGAGTTACTCGCATTATGACAGCAAAGAGGCAGAGTGCATTAAATGCACATTATGCGGGCCTTAAATACATATACGTGTACAAGTATATCCTTGTATCTAATGTGACCATCCATTGGAAAATCAGCCTTATGTACCCCTTACACACATAAGACTGGCTTTCCCGTCCACACAAAATCAGCCTTACGCACTCTTTATATAAGGCTGCTTTTCCCGTGGACGGTCACAAATATTGCTAGCTGTTGAAAAGTAGTCACCTACTTGTTATAAACTATTCCCAGATGAGCTGCAGCCGTCAGTGGGGCTGTGCTGCAGGCTGCATGCCGCCAGTACTGGACTGGTAGGTGTGGTGGCTGTACACTGTATAAAGGGTACAGAGACGCTGCTACACACAGCACTGCTACCTGTAACACACACTGAGTGCCGCCCCCTACTGGGACGCTGACACATCACGTGGGTATTGCCTTATACATGAACCTACTGTGCTGCTCGGTCACATCAGCCTCGGACATCGTCTCTCCTACCAGTTGGATTATAGCATTGGGCTGTGGGTGTGCTGTGGGAAACCAGGGGTGGGGTGGGGGGGGGGGCTGATGGATTGGTGGATGATCTCACACATGGTAGACATGGTGTACGATGGGTCATTAGACCATGAGCTCTCCTAATGTGAAATTCATGTTTTAGTGTTCCATGGAAAAGGAAAGAGATCAACCTGTAGGAAATACCACAAGGACCAGACTGCGAGGTGAGAATTTAAGCTTACTTTAATTCCTAAGGGTATGATAACCCCACCTCTACCATTAACGTGAATCCTTTCTGTCCTGTAGGAAGGTTGATATGTCTAGTGCATATTGTTCGGTAGTTTTTCGCATACCTGTATAACGCGCATCTCGTCTATAACCCGCACCTAGACTCTGAGTACTTGTATAACCCGCACCTTATAGTTAGTGTACGCAGTGTAGAGCAGAATGCTTACTGGTCTTTGGTTAAAACTAACTGACAATATTTGTGAGTACACTCATGGACATAACACATGTGGCAGGCTAGTACAGGATACCAGGGGAACATTGACACATAGAACCAGTATTTTATATAATCAACGTGAAATACGCACATACCGTATTTGACGTAATTAACGCCCAAATTGCTCTAGAAAAATTAAACTCTTTAAATAAGGGCAACTTATAGTAAGGGGAGGCGGGGGGCTTCATCAGCCAAACTGGCCACACACTGTCCACAACCAACTTAACAGACGCTATCGACCATAAGGAACAAGAATCTGGCATTCGTTTTAAATTGTGGGATGCCTAATCCCCCCCCCCCCCCCACCCTACGCAGCCCCCGAAGTTTTAATTTTTTTTTTCTGTC